>WOAB01000028.1:2403750-3645000 GCA_027886185.1 Rheum nobile
GCAAAAAGATTTGCACTTGGCCTAGTTTTCCAATTCTGGGGTTGTTGGTGTATTTTTGCAAACAATTAAATTTGATGGTGTATTTCTGTAAATGCACCTAAATAAATCCTTAATTTTATATAAGTAAATTTTATTTGGTAAATAAGGAAAAAAGTTTAGGAAGAAGGTAATGTAATTTAAAAAAATGAAGGATAAAGTTATAAAATGACAATAAGATTTGTCTAACATAGTTCATTGGCTGACACATAGGAAAGATAATAAGGACTTAGTAAATATATAGATATAGATATATAATGTTTTAATCATATGCAAACAATTTTTGTCGTGCAAACTGTGCGAACGGTGCACATCACACACTAGATGGTGTACATCGCACTATGACAAACAATCATTTGCACTACGATGCACATTCATGTGTGCTACGATGCACATTCATGTGTGCTACGATGCACATTCCTTATGATGCACAGTCATGTGTGTTGTGATGCATATGATGTGCATCGTAGTGACTTCCAACATTGACCAAGGGTCTCCGTCGTTGACCACCTGAACAATAATTACTAGAGTTGATCGACGTTGACCTGCCATTGACTAGTGTTGAGCGATCTCATGTGCACTATATCAATGTGCATCGTAGCACAACATAAATGTGGATCATAGTAGCACACAAATGTGTATTGTAGCAATGTGCATCGTAGCACAACACAAATTTGCATCATAACAACAAAATAATATGCAATGTGCATCGTAGCACAACACAAATGTACATCGCAACACGACACGAATGTGCATCACAAATCAATGCTCTTTTATTTGGATGTTTTTTATTTATAAAAATGTCATTAGTAAAGCATGTAAGTGGCACATGACCTCTTTTAATGAAACTTCAATCTCAACCATTGATTAAAAACAAGAAAAAATGATTTTAAATAATATCAACTATCAACCTTGAACCAAAAATAATACGTACTTTAAAAATTGTAAAAGCATACCCAAACTATGTCAATATTAACAAAAAATGGTATGGACATATTTTTTGATGAATTTTTCGGCGAATTTGCTGATGTGGAGCCGGAAAAATGAGTTGTCATATTTCCGTTTAACACATCAAATTACACCTCATTTATATAATAAAATACTAAAAGAAGAATACACAAACAAATATCAGTAATTCACATCTTACAACAACACGAATAAAATAAAACCAGTCATATTTTTTGACATATCACTTTTTAAATAAACAAGTCATTATTATACAAACGAAGTGTAATTTAACGTGTAATTGTTTTTACAAATTAAATTTTCGACTCCATCTCAGCATACTCGTTAGAAAATTCACTAGAAAAATATGCTCATACCATTTTTGTTTATATTGTCATAATTTAGGTACATTTTTATAATTTTTAAAGTTCGTATTATTTTTTATTCAAATGTGATAGTTTGTATTATTTAGAGTCATTTTTTCCTAAAAACAATTCAATAACCTATGTTCTTTTAACTTTGGGTTATTTACAAAAATGTCACCACATCCCATAAAAGCCCATTTAAACTTGCATTTGATCCAATGGTCAAGATCATCCCGCACGTTTGCAAGAGGTGGGGGCGGGGTGCGTTTGCACCCAAACTACCCTCTCTCTTAATGAATTATTTAAGGAAAGTAACCATACTGATTTTAGAAATTTATATCAATATAAATATTTTAATAATACAAAGGTAAAATGCAAAAATCTTAATTCAAACTTGAAAATTATACTATATAATATCTCTAAACATTACAATAAGAGATCACAACAGATTTGTTTCTAGATTATTTTACACTGAAACTAGAAACAAATTTGCTTTAAAAAATTAAAAATTTATGAATTTTATTTTTAAAATAAAAATAAATGACATATCAAAAGGAGGTGTGATACGTGATGTAATTTTGTTATCTATACATAAAAAAGTTAATTTTTTTGTCGAATAAATGCTTTTAGTTTTACATAATTTCGTCTTTTTCCACCCAAAACAATACAAATAATGCATTTTCATTATTATTGTTATCACAATAATAAATTTTATATCTATCTTAAATGTTTCGCAATATTAATCGTTATTATTTTCAAAATAATAATTAATAAATGTTTATATTCAATAGAAAAAATGTTATGATCATATAATTTAGAACATAGTCATATATTATCATCTTTATTTTATTTAAGTTTTGGTCATAAAATAAGCTATGGTCAAATTTATAAGTTTTAGTATTCTAATTTAATATTATAAAAAGTTCAAATCTCAATGTATTCTATTGTACAATACTATAAAATTACTCATTATTTGAAATAGATAACAAGAATACTTTAGCAAAATTATTTGAACACCATCAATATAAAAATAAATTTTTTTATAACAAACAAATTAAATACTCTATTCAATATTAGTCATAATTACTAATTAAATTACTCAATCACAAATTATTAATAGAACAAACCTTAAATTTTAGAAAAACAGACGACCTCTTATAAAATAATAAAAAGTACACATTAATTTAAACTTATTATTATTTATTTATAAAAAATAAAACAATAATGTAGTTTGTCATGCTAAGAAATGTGACCTTGTGTAGGATTTATTTATTTTTCAAACATTTTGCTTGGTAACCCTGAGTTTTTTATTTTTTTGCAAAATCCCCTAAGGTTTTGACAATTTCGCTTAGTAACCCTGAGTTTTTGGCATGTTTTGCCTGGTAAACCTGAGTTTTTGACATTTTTGCGAAATCCTCTCTAGTTTTGACAATTTCGTATGGTAACCCTGAGATTTAAATTTTTTCGCCGAATACCCCTCCATCCATTTCACTTAAAAACATTAACTTTATTTTTGTAGGGCTTAGGGGTTTAGGTTTTAGTTTTTGGGGGTTTAGGGTTTAGGGTTAGGGTTTTTGCGAAATATCCAAATCGTTAAATACAAACGGTTTTAATTTTTTTTTTAAAAAAAACATAAACCCTAAAAACATTTTTTGGATTAAGGCCTTAGGTATTTAGGGTTTAGGTGTAGGGTTTATGCTTAGGGCTTAGGACTTAGGGGTTTATGGTTTATGTTTAAGTTTTGGGGTTTAGGTTTTATATTTATTTTAAGTGCGTAAATATAAACTCTAAACCCTAAACCCCAAAACCCTAAATATAAACCCTAAACCCCTAAGCCCTAAATATAAACCATATACCTAAATGTTAAATCTCTAAGCCCTTAATCCTTAAAACGTTTTTAGGGTTTATGGTTTATTTTAAAAATAAAATAAAACCGTTTGTATTTAACGATTTGGATATTTTGTGAAAATCCTAACCCTAAACCCTAAAAGCCAAAGCCTAAACCTAAACCCCTAAGCCCTAAACATAAACCCTACACTTAAACCCTAAATCCCTAAGTCCTTAACCCTAAATACTTTTTTAGGTTTTTTTTAAATGAAACCATTTGTATTTAACGATTTGGGTATTTCGCGAAAAGAATTTAAAGTTAATGTTTTTTAAGTGAAATTAATGGAGGGGTATCCGGTGAAAAAAATAAAAACTCAGGGTTACCAGGCGAAATTGTCAAAACTTGAGGGCATTTCGCGAAAAAGTCAAAAACTCAGGGTTACCACGCAAAATATGTCTAAAACTCAGGGTTACTAGGCGAAATTGTCAAAATCTTAGAGGATTTCCCAAAAAAGTCAAAAACTCAGGGTTACCATGCAAAAATTCCGTTTATTTTTTATGCATTGTATACGGTCACGAAATTTAATTGCAAAAAGGGTCTATAAACTTCAAATTATGGCGTCGCCCGGACTCGAACCGGAGACCTTCAGTGTGTTAGACTACTGTGATAACCAACTACACCACGACACCTTTTCGTTGCTGATTCGGTTGAAACCTTACAAATTTCAATAATTCAAATTAATTAAATAGATAATCTCTCTCTCTCTCTCTCTCTCTCTCTATATATATATATATATTAAAGCTCTTCCTTTTAGAGTCATGAGAGTGTTTTTAGGAGGTTGTTAAGTCTATATGTTTTAGTTTTTCATTTTTATTTATTTATTATTATATGAAATATTCAATAATTTAGCAAATTGTGGAGTTTTTAAATTTATAATTTATTATTGTATCACTAATTTATAATTTATTCTTTACTTCATTCTAATTACTAGCATACAAACGGACTCCTACACATTTATTGGATGCATTATATATTTTTTTATCAATGATAAGTATACAATATAATCTCAACATTTTCTTTTCTTCTTATGATATAGTTTGACAATAATATTTCAACACATATTATATATATCATGCAATCTCTCTTCAACCTTAATGATTTTTGTAGCTTTATTTTGTAATATTATATTTAACTAGCAGCACTATATAAACCCTATATTATTTTTATTTAATTGTATCTATCTATCCGGAGAAAACTTATCCTCACATGGACCAAATATTATATATGTAATATCTATATATCTATATTAAAATTGTTTCTTTCACAGTCATCACAACAACTTAGAGCCAACATTTTATAATTTTTGTAATATCCCTCATTTTTATACGGGTAAATTTTGAACTTTCTTAAGCCCATGTTGCGAGTTAGATTAAATACAGGGAAGTACGGACATTCTGTATAATATTTGATCTCTGTAATATTTTTCTGAGCAATATAAAATACAGTTAATGTATTTTTGGGTTAAATGATCGTTCGTGTACAAATATATTTAACCCGGGGTTAAGTAAAATTTACCACTTAAGGTAAATAAGGGCAAAGAGGGAAATCGGCCTATGCCTTAGCCCACACCAGCACACCACTTCAGCAACTTGCAAGCCAACTTGACGCAGCTGGCAACTAGCTTGGATGACTCATCGGGGCTACTTGGCCTAGCTTGGACACCTCATGGGGTACGTGTCTTCAGGATGGTCTTCGTGGTTTGCCTATAAAAGGAGGAGAAGTCGTGGGAGAAGCCAGAAGATAGCTCCTCACCACCTTTTGCTGTCAAAAAAAAAACCCCAGAAATCAGCTTCTGAGCTGAACTTTGAGCTTCGTTTAAGAACGATTCTGTCATTCGTTCGAGCAGATAGAAGTTGTATCTTGAAGGTGAGGTGTAGCTTAAAAGGGTGAGAAGATTAGCCAAGCTCGATTCGAAGTTTAAATCGATCGAAAGTTGGTAAGAAAACCCTTGAAGCTCACTGTTTTCACCTCTGAAATTCATGACTTTTGCTGAACTTTGAACCCGATTTGTGTGGTCATCTCGACCTTGTTTTGATCCGTTTTCAGGAGGTTCTTAGAGCTTGTTGGTAGCTTAATAGGGTGGTAGACTCGAACCAAGAAGAATCGAAGCCTAAAGGGGTCGATTTGGGTGAGTTCTCCTCGTTGCCACAATTGTCTTTCGCCCCTGCCTGTGCACCGCACTCGGCGGTCATGTGCTTGCCGCCTCCGCGGCAGCCATACCGATTGTGTGTTATGTTGTTGGGCATGGGTCAAGACCTCGTTCTTTGATTCGTATTCCATTAGATTCGTATATATAGATATTGAATCTAATATTAGGGTCTTGTTATGGGTCGTTCCATATGGATTTATTATCCAGGATCAGTTCCCGTTCCAGACTCGGAAACCCTTTAATTCTAAGCGTGCGAAGCTTTCGTCGGATCTAAGGCAAGTGGCGGTTCGCTCTTGCTTATCATTCCATATTTCCATTAATTATCAATTGCTTAATTGTTAATTAATTTGGACTGATTATTGTTCATGTCTGGAAAAAGGTTTTATAAACTGTTTTGGAAAATCATATAATAGGTTGTATATCTGCTAGAACGACGCTATTATTGATGATCGCCTTTCGGGACTTTATGTGGATTTATCCTAAATTATTATTGTGCTATGACTGTTAGTTAGCACGAGTATTTATAGGAACGCCTGGATTCTGAGAGGTCCATGCGCGTTTCTTTATAATTGTAAAGGGCGATTAAGACCCTGCGATAGTAAAAGTTTGGACTCTGAGAGGTTCATTCTTTTTAAGGGCAAACAAGACCCAATGATAGTAGAGGCTTGGGCTCTGAGAGGTCTATTCTTTCGATGTAGATTTAGAGGTTTGGATCCTGTGAGTTCCATTTCCTTAGATACGAGTCCTGCGCGACGGGGCATGTATTTAAAAGCTTATAACAGGATGTGAGTGTGTTTTGAAACATAAATCAGATAAGTGCCCGAGCGCACATAATTAATAAACCTTCGGTGAGTAGTACAGCTAAGTAAATAGTGCAGCTAGGAAAGCTCGTCTCGACTTGAATGTAGTATGTTCTCTTTCCAATCTGGATTCGCTGTAAGCGGTGAGGTTGGTCGTGAACTGAAGCATCTCAGTCAGCTTTTAAATCATTTTTGAGTGATTCTTTAAATGTTCCAGACTTGTCATATTTCCTTAAGACTCAATCTCTTGGAGTCTCTTTCGGGTCGGTCTCTGTGGAGATTCAGTCTTCCAGAGTCGTCTCTTATGCATATATCTTGTTGTATTCCAGTAGGAGTGTGAAGGTTGACTATCGTACTCGGTTATTATTCGAGGGATGATGAGTTTAAACCTAGCACGACTACTTCGAACCTTCTGCTTTGATCACTTGCTAGTCTATTCAGTAGACTAACCCACGGTATTTTTGTTATCTGCATCGTCATAGTTGGTGCCGTCCGCCCGTTTCGGCACATCAGATAGTGTGTAGTTTCGAAGACTAGAGTGACTATGAAGACGACGGTGGCTTTTCGACGTTTTAATAATTTCTTTTAATCAGGTTGAGATCCTTGGGAAATGACCATTATGGTCAAGATCCTTGTTTATTGTATTTAAAAGACTTCCGCTGTACTTATTTAAACTCTGTATTTGTCCTATTCGGGATTAGGATATAATCATGAGACTCATGTTTTATATGAATAAATGTTATCATTTTGTATCATTTGTATTCGAACGGTAAAGCCTTGGGTGACCTTGGTAAGGAACACTGGGGTCACTGGCGGTAATACCTTTCCAAATGGGTAAAAAAAAAAATTAAACGGGTTTGGGGATTTTACAAACCAATTTCCCGTTTTCGAAAATGCTTTAAATGGCTTTAAAGTTTCAAAGTGAAAAGAGTTTGAAAACACCGTTCATAGTCATGTCTTCTGTATAGTCTGATGTAGTGAGCTTGCTTCTACGTCTAGAAAGACTAATTCTTTTCTCGTTGTCCCATAAGATTTGGGTGCATTCTGTTCTGTTTAGAGGAACCCGGGAAAAGCCAAGGTGGTTTTGCCTTATCCAATAAGGTTTGAATTCCCAGTTCCCTCGCCATGAGTTGAGGTGGTAGAACCTAGTAACTCGGTTTGAGTTCATCAATAGAAATTACTAAGTTGATCTATTCTAAGTTTATTTTATTACAATAAGTATATCAGAATGATATTAATGTGATAAAATCCTTGGAATTTGATCGGTAAACAGATGGTGAATATGAGGAATACTATCCATGGTGCTGGGCCGAGTAATGACCCCAGACCAAATGCGAGGAATGATGCAGACCCAACAGGAGAGCGTGAGTCTGTCTTCAATAATAATTCAGGAGCTCAGAGTGACGCTCTAAGAATATTTGATGAAGCGGCCGTTGCAAAAATTCGAGGAATTGTCATGCAAGTGATCACCGACGCGTTACGTCCGCGTATGCCTCAGGCACAAGGAGTGCCAGTACCTCCAGAAGTTCCTAGGTTTGAGGAACAACAGAACCATGTACACCAAGAAGAAGCGGTCAGGAATAGAGGTCATTATGGCCGAGCGCTAAAGGCCATTAACTCTATGAAACCTGACAGTTATGATGGAAAGGAGAGCCAGTCAGAGTGGCTCATTGGTTTTCACATATGGAACGGTTGTTTCGTAATGTTGAGTGCACAGAAGCGGAGAAAGTGCACATTGCTTCTCTTCAACTGAAAGAATAAGCTAGCGATTGGTGGGAGAACACCGGTCTAGCTGATCATGCTGATTTGAACTGGACCATGTTCAAATCTAAAATGACTGATCATTTCTTCTCTCGGGCTATGAGAGAGGAGAAACACAAGGAGTTTTTGTATCCAAAGATTGATGGATTAAAGGTGACTGAGCTAGCTTCAAAGTTCAATCATCTATTGCAATACACTGGATCAGAGGTATCCAGTGAAGAGCAGAGAATCAGGTATTTTCATGAATGGATGAAGCCTGATATTAAACCATTGATAATGCACCACACATGCTCTACTCTAGAGCAGTACGTGGATGCAGCCTACAAGTTGGAGGCAACTCTGGAGGAGTCAGCCAAGAAGCGTGATAGCCAGAGGCAAGTGCAAAACCAGCCTCAGGCAAGTGGATTTAAACATCCCGCGCCACCTTCTGATCTTACCAAGTCCAGCAAGGCAAAGACAGAAATGACTCGAGAAGGGTCAGCTCAACAATCGGGTCAGAGCAGAAGTCTGATCCAATGTCACAATTGTGGCGCATTTGGGCACAAGAATTTTGCATGTCGGAATGAGAAGAAGACCTGTTTTGGTTGTGGGAAGGAAGGACATATGCAAAAGTTCTGTCGGCAGGGAATGCAGAAAGGAGTGGAGTCTCATCAGGGGTCCGTTAATCCAAACAACAGACCTAGGTTTAAACCGGCAGAGACTCCCAATCCTTCGATGCAGACCACTGCGCAGAATAAAGGGAAAGCCCCAGTGGCTTCTGGAAGTCAGGGTCAACGCCTTTACGAGATGCGTGAGGCGAAGGGACCCTATGCTCCAAATGTTTAGAGTACTTTGTATCTGCATTTTGCTTTTGTTGGTTTGTTGTTGATGTGGGTGCTACCTAGCCTTTCATTTTGGATGGTTGTAAGTTAAGTTCTGTTTGCGACAAGGTTTATGAACCTTTTGTTGTAAATATTCTTAATGATAAAATATTTGGTTAGAACAAATCGTCTGTCGGAATTGTCAATTATCATCAAGGGTAAGAAATTCAAAGAGATTTGACCTAAATAACCATGGTTCCATACGATATAAATTATTCTCGGTATGGATTGACGGAAGCGTCATAAGGCAAGAGTTGAGGAAGCAACTCAAAGGTCTTCTTGACAAGAGTTATAAAGCTGAGTGCATCGGATTCGTGAGGGAGATATTCTGAGGATTGCGTCTTGGACAAGAGATGGTCACTACGAGTTTGTAGTCATGCCATTTGGACTTACCAATGAACTAGCAGCAATAGTGTTTGCATTGGAAACTGAGGTTACTTGGGAAATCTGAGAAACTGAGGCGGATATGCTTAGACACTTTCCCGAGTTGTTTTCGGCCAAGTTTCGGGGTCGAAACTTCTTTTAAGGGGGAAGTGATGTAATATCCCTCATTTTTATACGGGTAAATTTTGAACTTTTTAAGCCCATGTTGCAAGTCAGATTAAATACATGGAAGTACGGACATTCTGTATAATGTTTGATCTCTGTAATATTTTTCTGAGCAATATAAAATACAGTTAACGTATTTTTGGGTTAAATGATCGTTCGTGTACAAATATATTTAACCCGAAGTTAAGTAAAATTTACCACTTAAGGTAAATAAGGGCAAAGAGGGAAATCGGCCTATGCCTTAGCCCACACCAGCACACCACTTCAGCAACTTGCAAGCCAACTTGACGCAGCTGGCAACTAGCTTGGATGACTCATCGGGGCTACTTGGCCTAGCTTAGACACCTCATGGGGTACGTGTCTGCAGGATGGTCTTCGTGGTTTGCCTATAAAAGGAGAGGATAAGTCATGGGAGAAGCCAGAAGATAGCTCCTCACCACCTTTTACTGTAAAAAAAAAAACCAGAAATCAGCTTCTGAGCTGAACTTTGAGCTTCGTTTAAGAACGATTCTGTCATTCGTTCGAGCAGATAGAAGTTGCATCTTGAAAGTGAGGTGTAGCTTAAAAGGGTGAGAAGATTAGCCAAGCTCGATTCGAAGTTTAAATCGATCGAAAGTTGGTAAGAAAACCCTTGAAGCTCACTGTTTTCACCTCTGAAATTCATGACTTTTGCTGAACTTTGAACCCGATTTGTGTGGTCATCTCGACCTTATTTTGATCCGTTTTCAGGAGGTTCTTAGAGCTTGTTGGTAGCTTAAGAGGGTGGTAGACTCGAACCAAGAAGAATGGAAGCCTAAAGGGGTCGATTTGGGTGAGTTCTCCTCGTTGCCACCGTTGTCTTTCACCCCTGCCTATGCACCGCACTCGGCGGTCATGTGCTTGCCGCCCCCGCGGCAGCCATACCGATTGTGTGTTATGTTGTTGGGCATGGGTCAAGACCTCGTTCTTTGATTCGTATTCCATTAGATTCGTATATATAGATATTGAATCTAATATTAGGGTCTTGTTATGGGTCGTTCCATATGGATTTATTATCCAGGATCAGTTCCCGTTCCAGACTCGGAAACCCTTTAATTCTAAGCGTGCGAAGCTTTCGTCGGATCTAAGACAAGTGGCGGTTCGCTCTTGCTTATCATTCCATATTTCCATTAATTATCAATTGCTTAATTGTTAATTAATTTGGACTGATTATTGTTCATGTTTGGAAAAGGTTTTATAAACTGTTTTGGAAAATCATATAATAGGTTGTATATCTGCTAGAACGACGCTAGTATTGATGATCGCCTTTCGGGCCTTTATGTGGATTTATCCTAAATTATTATTGTGCTATGACTGTTAGTTAGCACGAGTATTTGTAGGAACGCCTGGATTTTGAGAGGTCCATGTGCGTTTCTTTATAATTGTAAAGGGCGATTAAGACCCTGCGATAGTAAAAGTTTGGACTCTGAGAGGTTCATTCTTTTTAAGGGCAAACAAGACCCAACGATAGTAGAGGCTTGGGCTCTGAGAGGTCCATTCTTTCGATGTAGATTTAGAGGTTTGGATCCTGTGAGTTCCATTTCCTTAGATACGAGTCATGTGCGACGGGGCATGTATTTAAAAGCTTATAACAGGATGTGAGTGTGTTTTGAAACATAAATCAGACAAGTGCCCGAGCGCACATAATTAATAAACCTTCGGCGAGTATTGCAGCTAAGTAAATAGTGCAGCTAAGAAAGCTCGTCTCGACTTGAATGTAGTATGTTCTCTTTCCAATCTGGATTCGCTGTAAGCGGTGAGGTTGGTCGTGAACTGAAGCATCTCAGTCAGCTTTTAAATCATTGTTGAGTGATTCTTTAAATGTTCCAGACTTGTCATATTTCCTTAAGACTCAATCTCTTGGAGTCTCTTTCGGGTCGGTCTCTGTGGAGATTCAGTCTTCCAGAGTCGTCTCTTCTGCATATCTCTTGTTGTATTCCAGTAGGAGTGTGAAAGTTGACTATCGTACTCGGTTATTATTCGAGGGATGATGAGTTTAAACCTAGCACGACTACTTCGAACCTTCTGCTTTGATCACTTGCTAGTCTATTCAGTAGACTAACCCACGGTATTTTTGTTATCTGCATCGTCATGGTTGGTGCCGTCCGCCCGTTTCGGCACATCAGATAGTGTGTAGTTTGGAAGACTAGAGTGACTATGAAGACGACGGTGGATTTTCGACGTTTTAATAATTTCTTTTAATCAGGTTGAGATCCTTGGGAAATGACCATTATGGTCAAGATCCTTGTTTATTGTATTTAAAAGACTTCCGCTGTACTTATTTAAACTCTCTATTTGTCCTATTCGGGATTGGGATATAATCATGAGACTCATGTTTTATATGAATAAATGTTATCATTTTGTATCATTTGTATTCGAACGGTAAAGCCTTGGGTGACCTTGGTAAAGAACACTGGGGTCACTGGCGGTAATACCTTTCCAAATGGGTTATAAATTTGGGGGTGTTACAATTTTTTACTTTTTTTAAATTGTAAATACAACTGTTATTGAATAATTTATAAACTAACAAATCTTAACAGACAATTTTAACATTTTTATCATTTTTTGAATAACGTATTAAACAAAATTTTACAAGTACTATATGTATTTTGACCTGATTTACATTAACAATGTAACACCCCCAAATATATATCCTTGAAAGGTATTACCGCCAGTGACCTCAGACTTCACATCCGAAGCCATCCCAGGCTTAACCCATTTATATAAATTATAAAACAACAATTATAATACAAAATATCATAACTTTTTATTAAAGCAAATGTTTCGGAATTACATCCATGATTCAAAATACATAATCAAATATATTACAGCGGAAGTCTTAATACATAAAGGACACAAGGGTCTTGATCAAAACGATCACCCACCAAGGAATCTCAACCTGGTAAAACTCTTCAAAATTCCAACTGCCATCATTGTCGTTTCTAGCCTTCATCGGAACTGCAATTTATCTGATGTGCCGTATGAGACGGATGACACCAGCCAACCATGCAAGGGAATATAACCGGTTGGTTAGTCTAATAAAAGATTATGCAAGGGTAAAACAGAAAGGTTCTAAGTAGTCGTATTAGGTTAGACTCATCGCTTCTCGAATAAAAGTCGATGACGATAGTCAACCACCATACTCCTACTGAAATATACGAAAAGATATGATCAAGAGAAAGGACTCTGAAAGAATGAGTCTTAAGGAAACATATGAAGAGAAGACTCCAACGAATTGAGTCTTATTGGAAAGTATGACAATGTTTGGGAATATTAAAGTTTCACGCAAACGTTTAAAAGCGACTTGACTATTTGGGTCCACGACCAACCTCACCGCATAATGCGAATTGAGATTCGGAAGGTGGACTTACTCTAATCGAAGCCCAGAAGAGTTTCCACGTTGTACTTCTCGCCCAAGGTTCATTAATTATGTGCACTAAAGCACTTATCTTATTTAATTCCAAAACGTACATTTTACGTTATAAGCTTTTAAGATCTCTTCACAAGAGATATCGGATCTCCTCACAAGAGATATCAAAGGGAATACATCCCAGGGAATACATCCCAAATGGCGGCACCAACTGTGTGCACATATCCTGAGTAAGGGTAAGGTCATGACCGAAGATACTAGGGAAAATCCTCCTAGCACCATTATCAAGAAACCACTAAACCTCGCAAGGTACATAGTGTTCCTACGAATACTCGTTCTAACTAAACAGTTAAAACATAAGAGCCATAATTCACATCAAAGCCATCGAGGACAATAACAGATATAATAGCGCTGTTTCTAGCAATATATACAACCTATTATAATATCTGTATTTCAATCATATATATATATATAATAGCGTTGTTTCTAGCAATATATACAACCTATTATAATATCTCTTTTTAAATCACATACGGTTATCAAAACTGTTCCCAGACGAAAATAATATTCATCCCAAATTAATTAACAATTAAACAATTGATAATCAATATAAATATGGAATGATAAGCAAGAGCGAACCGCCACTTGCCTTAGATTTAGACGAAGCTCGAGACGACAGGTTTCCGGGTCTGAAACGAGGAAGAACTCAGATTATGATTTCCTACGGAATGACCCATAACGAAACCCTAAGTTAGATTCGACAATAAATAGTACGAATCTAAAGAAAAACGAACGAAATCGAAGGAATGAAAGTCCCAAACGAGATCACAAAGCCCAAGCCACAACCACACACGCCCAGGCCCACCGCGGGTGCGACGACTTGACCGCGGGTGCGGCAAGGCTACAGAGGCAAGAAGACGACGACGACAACTCACCGGGGAAGACGATGGGGGCTCGACTCGTGGTGGCTCCGACTTCTGGATTCCCTGGACCACCCAAGCACCACCTTGAGAGCACCTCATCTTCCTTTGGTAGCTCCGGCGACGACCTTGAAGAACTCCGGTGAAAGCTTGCAACTCCGGCAACAATGGAACGAGAGAGAGAGAGATTAGAGAGAGAGAGATTGGAGTTGTCTTCCTCCTCCAAGCCTCCTCTTTTTATAGGCCAAGCAAGGAGCCCAGCTGGTACCTCCCCCACCGCCTCAAAGCCGACTGAAATGGCAAGCAGCTCAGGCGACGTTCGGCGGAGCAGAAAAGGAATCATGACAGCGCGGGTGCGGTGGGTCTTACCGCGGGGTGCGGTGGCGACCAATTCCTGACCGCTGGGTGCGGTGGGTATGACCGCGGGTGCGGTCAAGGCAACTTTGTGCCTTTTGCCCATTCTTTGACCGAGAAGCCCACTTTTGATCGGGAAGAATTATGGGTATGAGTTTTAACCCCGGGTTAAATATATTCGTACCCGAACAATTATTATAAACCCCAAAAATACGTCGAATGTATTTTATTCCACTCAATGAACTATTACGGTATTTAACAGAAAGTCTGAACTTCTCTGAAAATAATTCGACTACAATACGAGTGTTTGGAAAACTTACCAAAATACCCTTTACTAAAATGAAGGGTATTACATCACCTCCCCCTTACAAAAAGTTTCGACCCTGAAACTTGGCCGAATAAACCAAAGAAAAGCGAGGCGTTACAACACTACCCCCTTAAAAAGGTTTCGACCCCGAAACTAGGCCGAAAATAGCTCGGGAAAATGTCTAAGCATGTCCGCCTCCGTTTCCCAGGTTTCCCAAGTAACTTCTTCAGTTCCTGACTTGGACCACAAATCCGTACCAATGGTACCACCTTGTTCCGTAACTGCTTCTCATGGCTTTTGAGAATACGCACCGGTATCTCCTCGTAGGTACCATTTGTCTGAATCTCGATGTCTTCATAACTCAGCACATGAGACTCATCAGGCACGTACTTCCTCAACAAAGATACGTGGAACACGTTATGCACTAGATGTGCCGATGGCGGAAATGCCAAACGATACGCTAGAGACCTCACTCTATCAAGGATCTCAAACGGTCTCACGTAGCGAGGGTTAAGCTTCTCACGCTTACCAAACCTAAACACACCCTTGGATGGCGACACTCTGACAAACACTTTGTCACCAACCTCAAACTCAACATTCCTACGCTTCAGATCTGCGTAAGACTTCTGTCGATTCTGAGCTGTCAACATCCGTCTTATCAAAGCAATGTCTGAGGCAGTCCTTTCGACTAACTCCGGTCCGAGCAGACCCTTGTCGGCATTTTCATCCCAACAAATCCGAGATCTGCACCTTCGACCGTACAAAGCCTCGAATGGAGCCATCTTAATGGTAGCATGCCAACTGTTGTTGTATGTGAACTCAATCAGACTCAAGATGTTCTCCCAGCTAGTCGGACGATCGAGTGTACAAGCTCTTAGCATATCTTCCAAGGTCTGGATGGTCCTCTCAGACTGTCCATCCGTCTGAGGATGAAACGCAGTGCTGAATCTCAACTCGGTTCCCATGGCCTTATGTAGTTCTTTCCAGAATCTTGACATGAATCGGCCATCACGATCCGATACAATGGTCTTTGGAGTATCATGCAAATGAATGATTTCGTGTAAAAACACTTTTGATAACTTCTCGGTTCCCCATGTTGACTTGATAGCCACGAAATGAGCACTCTTCGTGAGCCTGTCAATGATTACCCATATAGCATCTTTCTGGCTTTGAGTCTTTGGCAGCCCAGTGACGAAATCCATAGCAATATCTTCCCATTTCCATTCTGGCACTGGAAGAGGTAGCAACTCACCACCTGGTCTACGATGTTCTATCTTGACCTTCTGACAAGTCAAGCATTTCGCCACAAACTCTGCTACATCCCACTTCATGTTGGGCCACCAGAACTTCTTCCTGAGGTCCTTGTACATCTTGCTAGAGCATGGATGTACAGAATAAGCTGACGAATGGGCCTCCTTCATCACCAACTGGCGAAGACCATCAACGTCAGGCACACAAATCCGGTTCTGAAACCATAGTGATCCATCTTCCTGAATCACGAAACCAGGAGCTTTCTCGTCCATCACTTCACTGCTTAGCTTCACCAAGACTACATCATCAACTTGTCTCTCCCTGATTTGATCAAGTAGCGTGGCCTGAATCTCCAGCATACTCAGATATCCTCTACGTTGATCGTACAAGACTTCAATGTCGCACAACCCTTGGTTTAGCTTGGTCTGAGCAGTGAGTAAAGCCACTACAGTCTCATGCGGCGTCTTCCGGCTCAATGCATCGGCTACTACATTAGCCTTGCCCGGATGATACAGCAATTCGATGTCATAGTCTTTGAGTAGCTCTAACCAGCGACGTTGTCTCATATTTAGCTCCTTCTAAGTGAATATATATTTGAGACTCTTGTGATCGGTGAAGACTTGACACCTTACACCATAGAGATAGTGTCTCCAAATCTTCAGCGCAAAAACTACAGCTGCTAGTTCCAGAACATGCGTCGGATAGTTTGCCTCATACGTCTTCAACTGTCGGGATGCGTATGCAATAACCTTGCCTCTCTGCATTAGCACACATCCCAAACCACTCTTTGAAGCATCACTATAGACCACATAACCATCATTCCCTTCTGGTAGCGCTAACACGGGTGTGGAGGTCAGACATTGCTTCAAATTCTGAAAATTGGCCTCGCACTTGTCATCCCAGACAAACCTCTTATGGACTTTGTGGAGCAGACCGATCATGGGTAGAGCGATCTTAGAGAATCCCTCCACGAACCGTCTATAATAACCAGCGAGTCTAAGAAAACTGCGCACCTCCTTCACATTCTGAGGCCGCTTCCAATTGGCTACTGCTTCAATCTTCTGGGGATCAACCATAACCCCATTCTCATTTATCACATGGCCTAAAAAAGCCACTTCCTTGATCCAAAAGTCACACTTAGACAACTTTGCATACAACTGATTTTGTCTAAGAACTGACAAAGTGATCCGAAGATGTTTCTCGTGAGCTTCCTCACTCGGGGAATAAATTAAAATATCGTCGATGAAGACCACTACGAACTTATCCAAGTATTGGTGGAAACATCGATGCATCAGATCCATGAAGACTGCTGGAGCATTGGTAAGTCCAAATGGCATGACTACGAACTCGTAGTGACCATATCTCGTCCGAAATGCAGTCCTCGAAATGTCCTCCTCACGAATCCTGAGCTGATGGTAACCAGACCTCAGATCGATTTTGGAAAAGACCTTTGCTCCCTGCAGTTGATCCAACAGATCATCAATCCTCGGCAAGGGATACTTATTCTTGATCGTGATCTTATTCAACTCACGATAGTCGATACAAAGTCGGAACGATCCATCCTTCTTCTTGACGAACAAGACCGGAGCACCCCAAGGCGATCCACTCGGCCTTATATAACCCTTCTCAAGAAGATCTTCGAGTTGCTTCTTCAACTCTTGCATCTCAACAGGAGCCATCCGGTACGGTGCCTTAGAGATCGGCGCAGTACCAGGCTCGAGATCGATAGTAAATTCTACGTCACGATGCGGGGGTAAACCAGGAATCTCCTCCGGAAAGACATCCGAATATTCACAAACAACTGGAATATCAAGAATTAAAGGTTCATCTTTCTTGGGCTCGTCTAGATAGCACAGGTACCGACACAACCTTGTCGAAGTAGCTTGAACGCAGCCATCGCATTGATAAGCCTGCCATTATCAGCGTCATTCCGACCCTTAAACTTGCATACATACTGGCCCCCAGATGACACCGTCATAGTCCTTGAGTTGAAATCGATTACCGCCCCATGACGCATCAGCCAATCCATATCGAGAATAATATCGTATGGAGCCATGGCTATACAAATCAAATCTACTTCGAACTTCTTACCCTGGATGGTAATCGGGAATTCTGACAGACGCTTGGTTCCAACCAAATGTTCACCATTAGGAAGATTCACAACGAAAGGTTCACAAACCTTGTTGCATACTAACCCTAACTTACTGACACAACTTTTCGAAATAAAAGAATGGGTAGCACCCGAATCAAATAACATACATACTGAAGTAGAATGAAGGTATAGAGTACCTTGAGCAATTGGAGCATTAGGTCCATCAGCCTCACACATCTCGTAAAGGCATTGACCTCCAGAAGCTACTGTGGCTTTCCCCTTATTCTGTGCAGATGTCTGTATCGAAGGACTAGGAGCTTCCACTGGTCTGAACTTAGGTCGATTGTTCTGATTAACTGACCCTTGCTGCGACTCAGCTCCTTTCTGCCTTTGTTGTGGACAGAACTTCTGCAAATTTCCTACCTTTTCGCAGCCAAAACAAGTCTTCTTCTCCTTTGGACACTTATTACTCTTGTGTCCGTGTGTACCACAATTATAGCATTGGATCGGACTCTTGCCCTGACCCGATTGACGTGTAGACCCTCCATGAGTCATATCCGTTTTTGCTCTGCCAGACTTGATAAAATTAGTCGGTGGCGCGGGACGCTTAAATCCACTCGCCTGAGGCTGGCCCTGCATTGACCTCTGGCGACTTCGTTTCTTTGTTGACTCCTCCAGAGTCACTTCCAACTTATAGGCAGCGTCCACGTACTGCTCCAGAGTAGAGCACCCGTGACGTATCATTAGTGGCTTAATATTTGGGTTCATCCACTCGTGGAAATGCCAGATCTTTTGCTCTTCATTGGACACCTCTGGCCCAACATACTGCAATAAATGATTGAACTTGGTCGCAAGCTCGATCACTTTCAAACCATCCGTCTTTGGATAGAGAAATTCCTTATGTTTTTCTTCCCTCATAGCTCGGGAGAAGAAACGATCAGTCATCTTGGCTTTAAACATTCCCCAGTTCAAACCTGGGTGATCAGCCAAACCTGTACCTTCCCACCATTCACTGGCTACTTCCTTCAGCTAAAGGGATGCAATGTGCACCTTCTCTGCTTCAGTGCACTCAACATTGCGGATTAGTCGCTCCATGTGGGAAAACCAATGTGCCACTCTAACTGGCTCTCCCTTCCCATCATAGCCGTCAGGCCTCATAGAGCTTATGGTCTTCAGTGCTCGGCCATATTCGCCTCTATTCCTGACCGCTTCCTCTTGGGGTACATGGATATTAGGCTCCTCAAATCTTGGAACCGCTGGAGGAATTGGCACAGCCTGTGCCTGAGGCGCAATTGGTCGCATGATGTCGGTGAATGCTCGCATAACGATTCCCCGAATAGCTTCAATTGCTGCTGCATCAAATACCATTGGAGTGTTGACCGAAACTTGGTCACTGCCTCCAGGATTGTTGTGAGAAACCGACTCGTGTTCCTCCACAAGGTTCGCGACATTCCTAACATTTGGTCTAGGGTCATTACTTGGCCCAACACCAACACGAATAGTGTTCCTTGTGTTCACCATTTGTTTACCGATCAAATTTCAAGTATTTTATTACATTAATATCATTCAATATACTTAACGTAATAAAAATCAACTCAGAATAGATCAAACTTGGTAATTTTCATTGATAAGCTCAACTGAGCTAATACGTTTTACAAAAGGGATCTCCTGAGCGTCAAGACAAAATTGCCCGGAGACTTAGGTTCTTAACAAAACAACTGGAATACAAGAAAAGAAATTGCTAATCTGCACTGGCCCAATCATGGCGCCCTAAAACATTTCCTGTAACCGCCACTCCTTATACAAGGTTTCTTCGAACGGGGTTTACCATTAGAATCTGGTGAAAGACTCATCACCCTGCTCGGTCCAGGAGCACATGGCTCATTCCTTGGTCTTGCCCTTCTTAGAGCATGCTCAACCGCCTCGTCCATCTGGCGGCATTCTTCTGGGAAAATCATATGACTTAAGCGAAGTGCCTCTCGCGAGTCAGGACTCAACATTAGCCTTCTCTGAGCAGGAATAGGTTGTGAGTTCTCAGATACATTTTGTGGACCATTTCTTCTTCTGGGAAATACTACCTCGTAAAGCGTATCCCAATCGGCCGAAGTCAATGGCGAGTATTCTTGCTCATGCGGCAACTCCGGACTGGGATAGATAAACTCCATTCCCGGGTCCTCGCTGCCCACCAATAAGCGCTCTAAGCCATCAGACTCGTGGCCCTGTCCCTCGAGGTCCTCCTCGGGGTCTTCCTCTTCTTCCGGATCCTCTTCTGGGTCTTCTTCAGGATCCTCTTCTTCTAGATCCTCCTCGGGAATCATCTCAATCATGAAGTCGTCGTTGTAATGCCCTCTTGCATACCTTGACCACTCCTCTTCATTTTCCGTGTCCTCCCTTGGCTCCTCTGTAGGTTCTGTCACTGGAACCTTGGTCCTATCGGACACTAGTACTACTGACTCGGGTAGTACAATCTTCACCTCCTCGAGTGGACTACTAGATTCTCCGACCTCGAAGCATCGCAGGGGAACTGGAAACTCAAGCCTCATTGGAGATGGCGGAGCCACCTCGGCTTCTTCTGAGTCCCTTCGAAGAGAAAAGCATGCACCCATAACCTACGGGTGACGAGAAAAGAGTTAGTCTTTCTAAATATAGAAGTTTGCTTCCATATCAGACTAAAGAAAAAGGCATGACTAGATCGGCAGAATAAAAATTTTATTTGGAAATTCAAATCCTTCAAAATATTTCTTAGTTCAAAACGAGTAAATGGTTTATAAAAAATTTCGTTCCAAGACAATGTTTTAAAACCCACCCATTTAAAAAGTTTAGGCTCTGATACCAAATCTGTAACACCCCCAAATATATATCATTGAAAGGTATTACCGCCAGTGACCTCAGACTTCACATCCGAAGCCACCCCAGACTTAACCCGTTTATATAAATTATAAAACAACAGTTATAATACAAAATATCATAACTTTTGATTAAAGCAAATGTTTCGGAATTACATCCATGATTCAAAATACATAATCAAATATATTACATCAGAAGTCTTAATACATAAAGGACACAAGGGTCTTGATCTAAACGATCACCCGCCAAGGAATCTCAACCTGATAAAACTCTTCAAAATTCCAACTGCCATCATTGTCGTTTCTAGCCTTCATCGGAACTGCAGTTTATCTGATGTGCCGTATGAGACGGATGACACCAGCCATACTCCTACTGAAATATACGAAAATGTATGATCAAGAGAAAGGACTCTGAAAGAATGAGTCTTAAGGAAACATATGAAGAGAAAACTCCAACGAATTGAGTCTTATTGGAAAGTATGACAATGTTTGGGAACATTAAAGTTTCACGCAAATGTTTAAAAGCGACTTGACTATTTGGGTCCACGACCAACCTCACCGCATAATGCGAATTCAGATTCGGAAGGAGGACTTACTCTAATCGAAGCCCAGACGAGTTTCCACGTTGTACTTCTCGCCCAAGGTTCATTAATTATGTGCACTAAAGAACTTATCTTATTTAATTCCAAAACGTACATTTTACGTTATAAGCTTTTAAGATCTCTTCACAAGAGATATCAGATCTTCTCACAAGAGATATCAAAGGGAATACATCCCAGGGAATACATCTCAAATGGCCGCACCAGCTGTGTGCACATACCCTGAGTAAGGGTAAAGTCATGACCGAAGATACTAGGGAAAATCCACCTAGCACCATTATCAAGAAACCACTAAACCTCGCAAGGTACATAGTGTTCCTACGAATACTCGTTCTAACTAAACAGTTAAAACATAAGAGCCATAATTCACATCAAAGCCATCGAGGCCAATAACAGATATAATAGCGTTGTTTCTAGCAATATATACAACCTATTATAATATCTGTATTTCAATCATATATATATATAATAGCGTTGTTTCTAGCAATATATACAACCTATTATAATATCTCTTTTTAAATCACATACAGTTATCAAAACTGTTCCTAGACGAAAATAATATTCATCCCAAATTAATTAACAATTAAACAATTGATAATCAATATAAATATGAAATGATAAGCAAGAGCGAACCGCCACTTGCCTTAGATTTAGACGAAGCTCAACGAAGCTCAACGAAGCTCGAGACGACAGATTCCCGGGTCCGAAACCAGGAAGAACTCAAATTATGATTTCCTACGGAACGACCCATAACAAAACCCTAAGTTAGATTCGACAATAAATAGTACGAATCTAAAGAAAAATGAACGAAATCGAAGGAACGAAAGTCCCAAACGAGATCACAAAGCCCAAGCCACAACCACACACGCCCAGGCCCACCGCGGGTGCGGCGGCTTGACCGCGGGTGCGGCAAGGCTACAGAGGCGAGACGACGACGACAACTCACTAGGGAAGACGATGGGGGCTTGACTCGTGGTGGCTCCGACTTCTGGATTCCCTGGACCACCCAAGCACCACCTTGAGAGCACCTCCTCTTCCTTTGGTAGCTCCGGCAACGACCTTGAATAACTCCGGTGAAAGCTTGCAACTCCGGCAACAATGGAACGAGAGAGAGAGAGATTGGAGTTGTCTTCCTCCTCCAAGCCTCCTCCTTTTATAGGCCAAGCAAGGAGCCCAGCTGGCACCTCCCCCACCGCCTCAAAGCCGACCGAAACGGCAAGCAGCTCAGGCGACGTTCGGCGGAGCAGAAAAGGAATCATGACGGCGCGGGTGCGGTGGGTCTTACCGCGGGGTGCGGTGGTGACCAATTCCTGACCGCTGGGTGCGGTGGGTATGACCGCGGGTGCGGTCAAGGCAATTTTTGTGCCTTTTTCCCATTCTTTGACCGAGAAGCCCACTTTTGACCGAGAAGAATTATGGGTATGGGTTTTAACCCCGGGTTAAATATATTCGTACCCGAACAATTATTCTAAACCCCAAAAATACGTCGAATGTATTTTATTCCACTCAATGAATTATTACGGAGATCAAGTATTTAACAGAAAGTCTGAACTTCTCTGAAAATAATTCAACTACAATACGAGTGTTTGGAAAACTTACCAAAATACTCTTTACTAAAATGAGGGGTATTACAAACAAGAGTAACAATATTTATAGTGATATTTGTTATTATACAAACAAACTATATATTTTAAAACATAAAATCGTGTTTTCTTATTATTTATAAAAAAGTGGTATGTAAATAGTCGGAATAAAAGTAAAGCATTCTTAAAGGTAAAAAGTGATTAAACAATCAAAATTTCAGTTGACTAAAAAAACTTTTAATTTGTTTAAGATAAAATATGTAAATTTTGAAGTCTTTTGTTATTAAAAGTTATTATTAACCATTAAATTTTCATTATTATTTGATCTAAGTAAATTATTTTTAGCAGTTGAAATAATTAAATTTGATCATAATTTTTTTTGCATCTTCTAAGTTATTACCTATTAATTATTTACAATTTATAAGATAAAAAATTTGTTAAGATTTTTTTTGGTCTAATCGAACTATATTTTTGACTTTATTAATTTATTTTCTCACTAATTGTTGTTTGCTTAAGATTTTCAATTAAATAGTTATTCCATTAATACTTTTCTGTAAATATAACTATATCTATCCATCTATCTAATTCGTCTAGATAAATAGCAGCACACCAATGTGACTAGATAAATAGTATGAATTATACTCATTAATTAAAATTGGAATTTTTGGAGCAAATTGCATTGCATTCTCTCTCTCTCTCTCTCTCTCTCTCTCTCTCTCTATATATATATATATATATATATTGATTTATGACAACGTGTTTCGTCCAACTTGATTGATGATGAGCATCATCAATATGGAAATGAGGGAAAATATATAGTCGATAAATCGAAAATTATCTTTATTTAATCTTCATCAAAATTATTTTATACCACATTTTATTGATTAAACGATATCACATTTGTTATTTTGCGAGTAGATACACTTTACCAATATAATCAACAATATGTATGAGTATTAGACCTGTCAAAAACCGACCTAACCAAGAAACCCGACCCGACCCGAAAGGACCCGAACCCGACCCGAACGTCACTGGATCAAGAAGGACGAGAACCCGAACCCGACCCGAATGCAAATTCGAGCTCGTGGGTCCCCATTATTTTGTATATTTTATTTCATTTATATTAAATATTTTAATATACTTTATTAAATAATAATATAATATTAATTATTTTATTAAAGTTAAAAATCATAATAATAATCATAAAAAAGGCATGTTCGACCCGCCGGGTCAACCCGAACCCGACCCGCCCGACCCAAAATTTTTATCAACCCGAACCCGACCCGCACGACCTAGTTGACAGGTCTAATGAGTATAGATGTGAATGGAATATAATATGTTTATACGAGTTATATAATTAACAATAAAATTTGAACATATTGTTTTTAAAACAACAACTTTATTGTTATTTCAATCTTTCATGTATACAATTTTTAAACAACATAAATAAGATATTTTTTTTAAACTACATAAATATATTGACCCGTAATTAGAGTTGTCAAAAAGTGACCGAACCCGTTTTACCGACCGAACCAACCCGCTTTTGGACCCAACCCGACCTGACCGAAAATTTTGGTAACCCAAAGTTACCGAACCCAAATTTACCAAAATCGAACCCGACCAACCCGAACCCGACCCGATTAACGAATAAATATGGAGTATTAATAAAATATAACATAAAATATATAGGATAAATGACATATAAATAGTGGTAATATGCTCAATTATCCTAAAAAAAACATTATTGTACTTATATAATTTTTAAAATTAAGAAATTTATAAATAACATATAATATAAATTAAAAATAAAAACAAATATGATTTTAGTCTACTAATATAATATTATTAAAATAATGAGTAGTATTCTTATTTTTTTAATCATTTCAACTTATTTTGATAAATTTAAATTAGTTTTTAACTATTTAATAATATTTAAATAGTGAATAAAATATTTAAAAAATTACGTTCTTGATCCGTTTGTCAACCCGAACCGTCCGCTAACCTGTAATGACCCGATTTGGCTTGACCTGTTATTCAAAATAACCCGACCCGTTCTCAACCCGAATCCGAATTAACCGAACCGAACCCGACTTGACCGACTCGATTAACAGGTCTACCGTAATAGTACTAAAATAATAAACAGAAACTCCTGTCGTCTCATATTACTCCGCTCTTGCCTGCAAATTTCAAAGCCCTAATTTCGCCGTCTCTTCTTCTTCTTCCCCCTTTCTCTTGGCAATTCCAGATCTAGTTTTCGCAAAGATGTCAAACGCCATGGACATGTCTCTCGAAGATCTCATCAAGAAGAACAAGGCGTCCAAGTCCTCCAGAGGTGGCCGTGGTAGCCGCGCCGATCGACCGTCCTCCTCCGCTCCCGGCGGACCCACCCGCCGCGACTTCAAGCGCAGGGGAAATCGCCCCGCTCCTTACTCAGCTGATAAGGTTCCCTCCGAAACAAACCGCTACTAGATCTCCCGTTTTATCCCTCTATTTCTGTGGGTAGGGGGCCTGCTGGATCTAACTCTCTGTTAGAAATTTTCTTCTTGTTCGGTGACCAGTTTTCATCCGAACAGTGTTCGTTTGGTTGGGTGGTGGGGAGAATTTGCGAATTCAGATCTTTATTGATGTGATGTGTTGGATTTGAGAATAGCGGAGGTTGCGAAATTTCGCAGGTACAGGCGCCCGATGGCACGTGGGGGCACGATATGTTCGCAGATCACGCCTCTGCGTACCCCGCTCAGGCCGCGGGGGCACGGCCTGCCGGTATTGAAACTGGCACGAAGCTTTATATCTCCAATCTGGAATATGGAGTCTCCAACGAAGATATAAAGGTGTCATTTTTTAACTCTAATTTTGTTTCTTAGATTTGATTTTGAATTTGATGATCCTCTCTGTGTTTGTTTCTAATTTGTGGGGGGTCCAGTTGATTTCGACGCGTGTCAAAAATAATATTCCTAAATGGTTCGCACATTATAAGAGTTAAATTTGGTTGCTGTTATAATCTATTGAGATAGAGATTCATGAATCCGAGGTATTTCGTTGCCGGTGTATGATCTGTGCTTCATAGGGTCAGTCTGGAATAGTTTTTTGATGTACTTACTAGTTTTGTGATTAGGGGATTAAATTGTGTGCATTAATGATGATGTATTGTTCAGTTTGTATTGCGGATAGTTTAATCTACAAGGTCAGTTTATTTGTCTAACCTCAATGCTATTACCTTCAGGAGCTATTTTCTGAGGTTGGTGACCTGAAGAGATTTGGCGTTCATTATGATAGGAGTGGAAGATCAAAGGTATCTCTCTCGTTTGGCATGTGTGCTCCTTCGTTATTTTCTTTGTGGCATATTGTTGAAGTGTTATTATCCCCCTTCTATCCAATAGGGAACAGCAGATGTAGTTTATGCACGGAGATCTGATGCTTTGGCTGCTGTCAAGAGATACAATAATGTTCAACTTGATGGGAAACCTATGAAAATTGATATTGTTGGAACAAACATGCCAACTCCAGCAGCTGCTGCTATGGCTCCTGTTGGCATGAGTGGAAACCGAAGAGGCCCTTTGAGAAGGTATGTCCTAAATTCTTGGGACTCTACTTTCTTAAGTAATGCCTGTGGGAAATGGTGATCTCTCTGTTAGAAGCCTTATAGAAGGAAGGTTAGGGGTGAGATTGTGAGAATTCATTATTTGTAATTAAAACTCACCTGTTATGATATTTGACATGCATGCTTCCTTTGTTGATGAACCATGTTGGTTAAGAAAAAAAAAGGAAAGAGCAATGAAAGATTATGGGATTATTTGTACTTTGAAGTTAGAATGCAGAGGATCATAACTTTACTTTGCATTTGAACAAGTAAATGTTGTCTCTTAGAATTGTGTTGTCTTAGTTAGCGTTACTGCATACCACGATGTTTTCAATGCTTAGATATCTAATTTAGTGTTGTTGGATGGTTTAGCTTCCCCTTGTATTCTTTATCTTACGGTATCTTTGTGCTTGTATATTTTTTCAGTTCCGAATCTTCCGATTATAGGCAGCCTAGTTGAATTGATTTAGAATATCTTGTATCATTCATTTTTACTTCCTGTCTGTGTAGAGTGATTTTGTTTGTTGATGATTGAGGTCCAAAAGGATTTTTTGAACAAAGTAGGGCTATTGTCATCTAGTTGTTCTGTGGGTTTCCAAGTCCTCTAGAGGTGGAATGTTGCTTTTTTTTTTCCATCTCTACTTTTCCTAGTGGAGATGAATGATGGCTTTTCATACGTTCGAAATTTTGGCTCACTTTGTTTAACTCTTATTTTTCTAGAAGCTTCCTTGGCATAAATCCATAAAGGCATGATTATGTTTTTATATCGACAACATACAAGTTTACAATTCGTTTGTCAAAGTAATATTATCGACTTGAGACAATATTTATAGATGTAAAAAATTGTCGAAATTCCGTTTGATTATTTGTATGAAATTGCTATGGTTTCACCATATTTGGCAACCTCTAAGACTTGTATATAATTGAAACAGTGGGCAAGGAAGGGGACGAGCTCGTGGGATGGGTCGTGGTGCCGGAAGGGGGGGCCGTGGGCGTGGCAGGGGAGGTCGTGATGAAAAGGTGTCTGCTGACGATCTTGATGCTGATTTGGAGAAGTATCACTCAGAAGCGATGCAAACCAACTAAAGGCATGGATGGCCAACTCAACAACAATTACACCTGGCCTTCAGGAGCTTTGAATGTATCCGCTGTTTACATCAGTTGAGGTTTAAAGTAAATTGTATGTGCTTTGTCCTTGTTCTCAAGATGGAGGGCTTCATAGATTTCTTGTATGTATCTATGTTTGGGCCTTGATATCACTGTTGCTTTCCCTTGGAGGTTTTGAACTATCGCTGGTAAACAAACTGTATGCATTGTACTATGGCTTTATCCCTTCTACTCGTTGTTTTGCTTTCGGTTTCCTCACCTCATCTGCCCACTGAAGCTACATCCGGGACAACCCGTGCAGTGATCAAAGCATCTTAGCTGTCCCTGCCTTGATTTGAACATCAGAGTGCTTTTTTGGCTTGCCTGTTGTGGTGGAACCGCGTTCTGGCTAATATGCTTTAAATGAATGAGATTTGAGCTAGGTGAAGGAAGAGCCTTCCCATTTGTAACTCTTGTAATATTTGCTCTCACTAGATTCTTTGGAAGGGCTGACTAGTTGATGTAGCACCATTCTTCATGCCTTGTACTCTGTTTTATAATGAGACCCCCTTCCCCAAAGATCCTGAAATTATACCACCCTTGATTTTGAAAGCCAAATTGACATTTTTGTGGGTGATTTGTAACCTGCAGGATGCCCTTGCTTCTATCTGTCGATTTCGAAGGAGTTCTTGAAATCCAATTTCTTAAACATTTATGAGCTTTTGTTTATTGAATGCCATGTTGCAAAGAATTTGCGCGAGTGCCCAACCCCTACAACTCCGATTGACGATCCTAGTTCTCATTTCTATTCAATGCTTAAAATCATGGTCCAAAAGGATGTTTATTAAAAATCCACTCCTGTGCGTAGATTTTTAAATTTTTTTAATAATATCATTAATATTTAGGAATGCTAGTGACTGCCAAGCACAAGAGTGGATTTTAATTTTTTTTAATAATATCATTAATATTTAGAAAGTCAAATACGTTGAGTGGTACTAAAAGATGGTTAATTTTATACATTAGTGTTCATAAAAATGTCATATTAAAAGAAGGGTTGAGATCCGGTGAGGATGGGAAGGGAGGAGATGAATGAGGACGCATGAGAGCCGTCGGATGGGAAGCAAACAGAGTGTCCAGATCGCTTTTCAAAAAATCGGCATGACCGGATTATTCACGAAAAAGACGGATCCGCGTGCACGCGAAGTGCAAATTTGTGTGCATGCCAGATACACTGGTGTGCACGTGAAATTCATTTTTGTGTGCATGCATAAAACGCATGCGTTCATATGGAATGAACAAAACGTGTGCACATGAAAACACGACTGTGTGCATGTGAAGTATATTACTGTTTGCATGCGAAGTATACTACTGTAAGCATGTGAAAATGACATGTTTGTTCATACGAAATGCACTACGTGCTATGTGTGCATGTGAAACAACGTAGGTGTGCATGTGTGCACATGAAAATAACATATGTGTGCATGCAAAAATGACTCAAAGCGCATACGAAATAACATGTGTACATACGTATGCAAACCAACAAAAATAACCTACGTGTGCATACAGAAATGACCTGTGTGTGCACATGAAAACAACGTGTGTGTGCATGCAAAACAACGTATGTGTGCATATAGACTAAAATGCGTGTGCACATAAAGCGCGTTTTTTTCGCGAAAAATTCGGCCGTGTCGAATTGTATCCGAATTTTTTCCTTGGCTGATCTGGGCACTCTTTTTCTTAATCCGACGGTCTTGGAGCGTCATCACTCATCTCCTAAGCCCCCATCCTCACCTTATCTTTTCCCTTAAAAGAAATACAACAATAACTGAAAAGTGTCACCATAGTTATTCAAACCAATGTTGATTGCTAAATAGATTTCACATCTTTTCAGACAAAAAAAATAGAGTTCACATTTAGTTATCTTAAAGAAAATTTTGAATAATAATTTTTTTCATGGAATTTTTTTAAAATCATTTTAAATAAGTATGTAGAACAAATCTACTTCTACTAACTAATATATATATATATATATATATATATATAATCGTATGTTATATTATTAAAATAAGATAAGTTTATCTTGTTTTATATTATAAATCACTTTTGATAAGTATGTTCCAAAATTTATATCATATTATTATTATAATTATTTATAAAGGATTGGATATTATCAAAATTTTAACTACCGAAAAAAAAGAATGGATTTTTTCCAATTTGATAGATATCTTTTAAATATTAGTTACATATTCATACAATGTAATTAATTTTTTTACCTAGTCCAACCTAATCTTAACTAAAATTTCATATTACTCTAAAAGTAACTTAATCATAATAACCACAATAAGAAATTTGATTGCAGCCTACTTATCTAAACAATATAGAAAAAATATACTATTCAATTTATGGTCGAATGAATCTATTGCTAAGATATAATTGATTATAGCTAAACACATGTATTTTAGAATTTGAATTTTAATCCTTCAAGAAAAGAAGCAATTGAATTGAACGTTTTTTTATCATTCACAAAAATCAAAACCTATTTTTATACTTTTTTTATAAAAAAAAATCATATCAATATCATTTTAAAAATGGTTTCCAATCTCCATATTTTAGAAACGGATTTATGCTCAGGTGAAACGGGGTGTTACGGTAAAACGAGTGTACTAATTTAGAGCGTTGAATGAGTTAAAAATGAACGGATCAGATCTAATCAAAGGAGGAGTAAAAAAATTAAAATGGAATGCACTCACCAGATTACCACACATTCCTAATTTTATAGGATTTGCTTTTATCCCCTAACTTCCCATATTTCACTTTTGGAGGTTACCTTTCCAAAATTACCGCTCCTAAATCTAATCCCCAAAATCGCCTCTATTGAAGATCGTTTGTGAAGCTTAAAGTCGTCTCTCCCCGAAGTCGCTTTCTCCCAAATTTTGTCTCCCTAAAATCGTCTTCCCGAAGTCGTTGTGAAGCTTGAAGTCGTCGACTCAATTGAAAAACTTGAACAATACGATGCTTAAACTTCTCTAGGAATCCACTCAAACCCAAAAGGTTTTTTCTTTGACTACTAGTACTTTAAATTTTTGTCTTTTTTTTTTGTAGTTTTGAGTCACGATTGAACATCTTGAATCACGATGGATCTCTTAGGCTTAATCTCCTTTCATGTCCTTTTGATTTCTTTCTTCAAGTTATTGTGTTTCATAACATCTTTTTTCTTCAGATCTATTTGCATTAACTTATTCCAAATTTCAGCAATGCTATTTGAATAGTGATGTTAAAGGCCTTGACCAAGAAGGTTGACTTATAGATCCACTTGTTAGTTTCATTTGAACATGGAGTTAGTAAATCTGACAATCTAATAGGATATGAATTGTTATATTTTGTAATTGACTATGAATTGGGCTGAGTTTATCTTGCCCTCTTTCCAATTCAGCATTCTAATGTTTGCTCTAACTGTCAATTAAAATGCTCTTTCTCAATCGATTTTTGTAGTTTTGTTTAAAGATTTGATGGATTTTGGATTCTAGGGTTTAATTGAGATTTGATTGATTTTTGTTTACGGATTTGAGAGTCACAATTTCTTTTTTGATATGAGAATTATAGTCATTTGTATGTTTTGATATGTGTATCGACTTGTATATGTGATATTCATTTGTATGGGTTTGATATTCACGATTCATGTGTTGATATGCAAAAGATAGTCATATATGTGATATGTAGCTGTATGGGTATGATATTCACGCTTCTTGTATTGATATGCAAAATAATTATTGAGTTTTACCGATTTGATTGATTTTCGTTTACGGATTTGAGAGTCATAATTTCTATTTTAATATAGGTATGATATTCATTTGTATGTTTTGATATGGGTATGGATTTATGTATGTGATATACATTTGTATGGGTTTGATATTCACGATTCATGTGTTGATATGCAAAAGATAGTCATATATGCGATGTGCAGCTGTATGGGTATGATATTCATGCTTCTTGTGTTGCTATGCAAAATAAATATTGAGTTCTTAAAGAACTATGCATTGATACGCATTCACTCTTTTATATAATACTAGAGGGCATACCCGTGCTACGCACGAGTCATACGTTATATATATATATATTAATTTTATTGATTTTTTTTTCTTGTTTTTAAATGAGAAAAAAAAAATTATTTTAAACATTTTCAGCTTTAACAAAATAAACATTCACATAAATTTAAACATTTTAGTATGACAGGTACACAAATAACAACTCACTTTTGTTCACCAAGCTAAGCTAGATAATTTTTCATTTTTTATGGACAAAGACACACTTAGATGCTATTGTAGAGAATAAATAACAATTTAGAATATGTTGCCTTCTTATTTTGTCAAGCACCATGTTTAAAACAGTTTTAAGTAAACCAAATATCTTATCTGCAACTCTTAGATGGATCTCAAATATCGTATGAAACTAAGAAATTTTTACTCGTAATAGCATTGTCTCACTTTGATTATACATAGTAATAAGCTTTAGTAGGTCATGATCTGTTATATTTGATTTTGTATGTCTTCATATTACCCACACCATTTACAAAATATTTTTTATAGATATGAACAATGATGCGAAAGTACCCGTTGACACGATCGCAGATGCCTTGGAATGCAACGAAGTCAAGCCAAGCGCCAAGATGGAGTCTTCCTTGGCCGTAGCGTCGGCAGCGAAGGTCAAAGTGATGACCTGGTTGAAGACGAACGAAGTGACGAACGTCGAAGGGATATGACGATCAAAGAGATGATCGACTGGGTTGCGCAATCCACAACAGAACAACCCTAAAACTCGGATCTTGGATCCAATCCACAACAATGACGCAAGCTAAAGCAAGGAGATAAAACTCAACTTTTATTAACTTAAGCAAACATGGTTGTTTTACAATGGAAATAACAAGTATTTAAAGCTAAGCTAAAACAAGATAGGAAATATCTAAAGCTAAAGCATGGGCTTAGACGCGCGACCCATAACACATGGCGCCGGCCCTCGTCAAGCCAAAAGCATCAAAACAAAACCAACATACTAAAATTGTCTCAAAATATCCAAACTCACAAAAAATGCTAAATATAGAAACAAGATAGCTTGTTCACCAAAGAGAAGCCGCGAACGCTGCGAGAGACACGACCACGCGGGCGCGTGACACAACGAATGTCACGCGACACGCAAAGGCCGCGAGAGACGCAAAGATCGCGAAAGACACATCCGCGCGGGCGCGTGACACATCGAGTGTCACGCGACACGCAAAGACCGCGTTTCATAGCGCGTGCATGACGCGGCGCGGCCTCCTCGACCACTAAACCTCCAAGCAGAGAAACGTGATGACAGTTACGCCGGTGGGCTCAGAGGCGATGTCGAAGCTGGCGATGGACCTGGTGACCAGCGACTGGGTGGCTTGAGCGATGGCGCGTGCTTTGGCTCTCGTCACAGGTCCTGGCGTCTACAGGCTCAACTTGTCTTCTTCGTCTGTCGCCGTCAGGGTGGCGGGAAGGGAGCCATCATTCTCCCCTTCTTGGCAGCGAAGCGTCCTCACTTCGTCGTCGTGCTCAAGGGGAGTGTAGGGAGACAGGTCAGCCACGTTGAAACTCGGGTGCGCGCCATAGTCGTCTGGGAGCTCGAGGCGATAAGCGTTGTCGCCAAGCCGCTCCAAGACCTTGAAGGGGCCATCTCCGCGGGCATCGAGCTTGTTACGCCGTTTGGTTGGGAAACGCTAGCGGCGAAGGTGCAGCCACACCAGGTCGCCAACCTCGAATATCATGCGGCACCGACCGCAGTCAGCTTGGGCCTTGTATTGCGCCGTGCGACGTTCGAGTTGGGCTCTCGTCCGCTGGTGAAGCGCCTGGACGAATTCCGCGCGTTGCAGCACCTTTACGCTTTCCTTGTCCTTCATTGGGCGCGGCGTCAAGCCCATCGACATGTGTGGGTTGATGTCGTAGACAACCTCAAAGGGGGTCATCTTCGTCGCCGAGTGCATAGACCTGTTATAAGAAAATTCCACAAATGGCAAACACTCTTCCCACCTACGGAGGTTAGACTTCAACATAGTTCTAAGTAAAGCACCAAGAGTCCTATTAGTGACCTCCATTTGGCCGTCAGTTTGGGGATGATAACTAGTGGAAAACAATAAGTGTGTCCCCAACTTCGACCATAAAGACTTCAAAAAATAGCTCAAGAACCTAGTGTCACGATCCGAGATAATGGTCCTAGGGATTCCATGCAATTTCACCACATGCTCAAAAGATAAACTAGCAACATCCGAAGCATTATGAGTCATCTTGTAAGGAATAAAATGAGCCATCTTAGAAAATCTATCTACAACCAAAAATATCGAGTCCCTCCCCTTCTTAGACATTGGCAACCCCGAAATAAAGTCCATAGAAATATCATCCCAAGGGGTAGTAGGTATAGGCAAGGGGTTGTACAATCCATGGGGGCTCGATCTAGACTTAGCTCTCTGGCAAGTCCCACAACAAACACGAAACCTAGTCATGTTTTGATGCATCTTAGGCCAATATAAATGTTCCTTAAGGGCGTCCACAGTCTTAGCTACACCAAAATGTCCTCGACCCTCATGTGCCTCCTGGATTAAAAGCCTACGAATAGAAGTCCTAGGGATGCATGATTTTCCCTCCTTGAATAAGTAAACATTATCCATAATAAACCCATTTGACTCTCCCTTCTCAACACAAGACTCAAAATAGACTTAAAGTCTTCATCACTAGCATAGAGTTCTTTGATAAGGAAAAAGCCTAAAATAGAGGCATCAAGGTGAGTCAAGAGTACATACCTGTGGGAGAGGGCGTCGGCAACCACATTCTCTATTCCCTTCTTGTATTGGACCACGTATGGAAAAGTCTCCATAAACTCAACCTAGTGAGAATGTCGGCGGTTGAGGTTTACTTGACTCTTGAGGTACTTTAGGGCCTCGTGGTCGGAGTGAATCACAAACTCTTTGGGCCACAAGTAGTGTTGCCATGTCTTTAACACCCAAATAAGCGCATAGAGCTCTTTTTCATAGGTCGGGTAGTTGAGCGTGGCGCCGGTGAGTTTCTCACTGAAATAGGCAATGGGCCTGCATTCCTAGAGCAAGACGCCTCTAATGCCGTGGTGAGACACGTCGCATTCCACCTCAAAGGTTTTGGTGAAGTCTGGCAGCTGCAATAGCGGCATGCGGTACATGCTAGCCTTGAGTGCCGAGAACGCGGCCTCATGGTCCTCGCTCCACGTGATGACGACATTCTTCTTGGTGAGCTCGTGCAACGGCAAGTCGATCGTGGAGAAGTCCCTCACGAAGCAGTGGTAGAATCCAGCGAGCCCTAAGAAAGAGCGAACCATGGTCGGCGTAGTGGGGCGCGGCCATTCCTATATGGAACAAATCTTCTCTTGATCCACACGGAGTCCATCCTTGCTAACAACAAAACCAAGAAAGACAGTAGATTTCGAGCAAAAAGAGCACTTACCTAGTTTAGCATAAAGACTCTCTTTCCTAAGACACTCTAACACGGCCCTAAGGTGGCCCAAGTGGTCCTCTAAAGTCATGTTGTAAACAAGAATATCATCAAAGTAGACAACGACAAATTTACCCAAATACGCCCTCAAAACATGGTTCAGGAGTCTTATGAATGTGCTGGGTGCATTAGTGAGGCCAAAAGGCATCACTAACCAATCATAGAGGCCATACTTGGTCTTAAATGCCGTGTTCCACTCATAACCTTCCTTCATCCTAATTTGGTGATAGTCACTTTTCAAATCAATCTTAGAAAACAAAGTGGCTCCATAAAGCTCATCTAACATATCATCTAGCCTAGGAATAGGATGGCGATACTTCACCGTGATTTGGTTGATCGCGCGACAATCAACACACATGCGCCACGAGCCATTTTTCTTGGGGACGAGGATGACTGGGACGGCACAGGGACTAAGGCTCTCACAAACGTAGCCTTTGTCCATCAACTCTTGGACCTGGAGCTGCAATTCCTTGGTCTCTTCGGAACTGGCGCGTTAGGTGGCGCGATTGGGCAAGGAAGCTTCGGGCACAAAGTCAATCTGGTGCTCAATGCCTCTCACAGGCGGCAAGCCGGCCGACAGGTCCTCTGGAAGCACATCCTCGAATTCCTGCAAAAGAGAAGCAATAGAAGGGGGTAAATCATTCAAATCCTTGACATTAAGAAGACACACCTTAGGCACAAGAAGGAAGCAAGTGTAATATCCCTCATTTTATAAGGATATTTTGGAATTTTTCCAACTCCTGTATTACAAGTCGGATTAATTTTAGAGAGGTTCGGACATTCTGTAAATTGTTTGATCTCTGTAATATTTTTCTGAGTAATATAAAATACAGTTGACGTATGTTCAAGGTTAAATAGTTGTTCGTGTACGAATATATTTAACTCGGAGTTAAGATATTTACCCCAAGATTTAAAACGGTCAAAAGGGTGAAAAATGGCCTTGACCGCACCCCGCGGTCAAGTGGCCGCACCCGCGGCAAGGACCAGTTCTGAAGCAATCAGGTGAGGCGGTCAATGGACGCCACCGCACCCTGCCGCACCCCTGCCGCACCCCGCGGTGGGATATTTTTCTTCGACAGAGTTATCCTCTTCCCCTACAAGTGGCGCCGATTATCAGGCCTAGCCTAGCCTCGCCTAGCCTCCCTTGTTGGTCTCCTGCTTGTTCCCTGCTGGGGGAGCTCTTGGTTGGCTATAAAAGGGGTCGAAATCAGAAAGGGAAGGAGCGTCATCTTCCTCCCTTGTTTTCTCCTTTGAAAATCTCCATTGAAACCAAGCTTTTGAGCTTTGTTTGAGAAGGAGGTCGAACCCCCCTTTTGAGTGTTTACAAGGGTACTCACAAGTAGTATTTGAAGGTGCAAGGAGTATTAAGATCAAACCCCAAACGAGTCGAGTTGGGTGAGTTTTCTGAACCCTGCTGTCGAAGCCTTCGCCACTGTGATCCCACCGCACCCGCGGTAAGAGCTCCACCGCACCCGCGGCAAGCTGTCCGTGTGTGTGTGTTCTTGGGAGTTGTGGTCTTGAGCGAGGCTCGGTTCCTTTCGGATTCTTTTAGATTCATATTTGTGGATATTGAATCTAACTTAGGATCTCGTTATGGGTCGTTTCTTAGGGATTTTTAATCCGAGATCTATCCCAGTTCCAGATCCAGGAACCTGACGTTTCTAAGCTTTGTTCGAGCTCGACTAATCTAAGGCAAGTGGCGGTTCGCTCTTGCTCATCATTCCATATTTCAATTAATTATCAATTGTTTAGTTGTTAATTAATTTGGGATGATTTACTGATTTATTGTTCGTTGGGAACAACTTTGTTAATAATTGATTAAAAGATGATATTATAATAGGTTGTATATTCTGCTAGAACAACGCTATTATAGATATATATTGTAGATGCGGGCCTTGATGGCTTTGATGTGATTTATTGTTGTGTTGAACTGTTAGTTAGCACGAGTATTCGTAGGAACGCTTGGACTTTGCGAGGTCCATTCGTTTCTTTATAACTTGGCAAATAACAGGGCGATCAATACCCTATGCCAAACTTTCTGGTCATGACCAACCGTGATGTGGATTTAGAGGCTTGGACTGTGTGTTTTGGAATTTAATAAGATAAGTGCCGTTAGTCGCACATAACTAATATACCTTCGGCGAGTAGTGTAACTAGGCGATAGTGCAGCTAGGAAAACTCGTCTTATCTTTTAAATCGCTCGTATGCGATACTGTGATTCTGTTATTATTTATGTTCCCCAACATTTGTCATATTTACGATAAAACTCAATTCCTTGGGAGTCTTCTCTTCAGTGCATATCTTATTTAATATTCATTCTGTGAAAGTACCGGGTTATGTATCGTTCCGTCGGTTAATATTCGAGGGACAATGATAGTAAACGGTTACGATCACTCGAACCACTCTGCTTTGTACCCCTTGCTTGGTCTTTCATTAGACTAACCAACCGCAATTGTTCTCTGCATGGTTGGATGGTGTCATCCGTTCGATTCGGCACATCAGATAAATTGCGGATCCGAGAAGGCTAGAACGACTATAAAGGCGAACAGTGTTTTGTTGTTATTTTAAGACTTCTGTTGTAATAATTCTGATAATGTATTTTGATGTATTTGGAATTATGCTGTAATTCCCAGACCTGGTTTTAATGGAAGTTATGATATGTTGTATCATAACTATGGTTTAATGATTTATATCAACTGGAAAAGCCTTGGGTGACATCAGACAGTACGTCTGAGGTCACTGGCGGTAATACTTTCAAGATGTTATTTGGAGGTGTTACAGACTTGGTATCAGAGCCGATTTTTTTTTCTTTCTTACGGGTCGGGTTTAAAATGTTTTATAGGAACAAAACTTTTATAAACCGATTACTCGTTTGAAACTGAGAAAGGTTTTAAAAGGCTCTGAATTTTCGAATAAATTTTTTTTTAACCGTTCATAGTCGTGCCTTTTCTTGAAGTCTGATATGAAAGTTCACTCCCATGTCTAGAAAGACTAATTCTCGTCTTGCTACCCCGTAGGTTATGGGTGCATGCATTTCCCTTATGAGAGATTTGGAAAATGCCGAGGTGGCTCCGCCATCTCCAGCAAGGCTAAATTTCCCTACTCCCCCGAGATGCTTCGAGATCGGAGGACCTAGCAACCCAGCCGAGGAAGTAAAGCATGTACTTCCTGAGTCAGTGGTACTTAGATCCAACGATGTTGTGACTCCAGTAGTGGAACCTGTTGAGCTGTCAAGGTACGCTCAAGGATATTACAACGATGACCTCGAGATTGAGTCGGTATCCGAAGAGGATCCTGAAGAGGATCCAGAGGAAGATCCTGAAGAGAACCAAGAAGAACAGGGGCAAGAGCTCGATAGTTTGAGACACTCATTGGTGGACCATGAGGACACGGGGATGCAATTCCTCTACCCAAGTCCGCCACCCGAACCAGTATCCGCACCAGTATTGACGCTGCCAGAAGGAACTGATGATTATGCAGTCTATAGTGATACTTCAAAAAATGGGTTGGGATGTGTGTTGATGCAAAGAGGCAAGGTTATTGCTTACGCATCAAGACATCTAAAAACCTATGAAGAAAACTATCCGATGCATGATCTGGAATTAGCAGCAGTAGTGTTTGCGCTGAAGATTTGGAGGCACTATCTCTATGGTGTAAGGTGCCAAGTCTTCACTGATCATAAGAGTCTCAAGTATATATTTACTCAGAAGGAGCTGAATATGAGACAACGTCGCTGGTTGGAGCTACTCAAAGACTACGACATCGAATTGTTGTATCATCCGGGCAAGGCTAATGTAGTAACTGATGCATTGAGCCGAAAGACGCCGCACGAGACTGTAGTGGCTTTGCTTATTGCTCAGACCAAGCTGAACCAAGAATTGTGCGAGATCGAAGTCTTGTACGATCAACGTCGTGGATACCTGAGTATGCTTGAAATTCAAGCTACACTTCTTGATCAGATCAAGGAGAAGCAGGTCGATGATGTAATTCTGGTGAAGCTATGCAGCGAAGTAATGGACGGTAAAGCTCCCGGTTTCGTGATTCAGGAGGATGGGTCACTCTGGTTTCAGGACCGGATTTGTGTGCCTGACGTTGAGGGTCTTCACCAATTGGTGATGAGGGAAGCCCATTCGTCAGCCTATTCTGTACATCCAGGCTCTAGCAAGATGTACAAGGACCTCAGAATGAAGTTCTGGTGGCCCAATATGAAGTGGGATGTGGCAGAGTTTGTGGCAAAATGCTTGACTTGTCAAAAGGTCAAGATAGAACACCGAAGACCCGGTGGAGAATTGCTATCTCTTCCAGTTCCAGAATGGAAGTGGGAGGACATTGCAATGGATTTTGTCACAGGGCTGTCTAAAGCTCGAAGTCAGAAGGATGCTATATGGGTTATCGTTGACAGGCTCACGAAGAGTGCTCACTTTGTGGCTATCAAGACAACGTGGGGAACCCAGAAGCTGTCAGAAGTGTTTTTACACGAGGTTATCCGTTTACATGGTACTCCAAAGACCATTGTATCGGATCGCGATGGCCGATTCATGTCAAGATTCTGGAAGGAATTGCACAAGGCCATGAGAACCGAGTTAAGGTTCAGTACTGCGTTTCATCCTCAAACGGATGGACAGTCTGAAAGGACCATTTAGACCTTGGAAGATTTACTAAGAGCTTGTGCACTCGATCGTCCGACTAGCTGGGAGGATAACCTGAGTCTGATTGAGTTCACATACAACAATAGCTGGCATGCTACTATCAAGATGGCTCTATTCGAGGCTTTGTACGGTCGAAAGTGTAGATCTCCGATTTTTTGGGATGAGAATGCCGACAAGATTCTGCTCGAACCAGAGCTAGTCGAAAGGACTGCCTCAGACATTGCCTTGATAAGACAAAGGATGTTGACAGCTCAGAGTCGACAAAAGTCTTACGCTGACCCGAAGCGTAGGAATGTTGAATTCGAGGTTGGTGACAAAGTGTTTGTCAAGGTGTCACCATCCAAAGGTGTGTTCAGATTTGGTAAGCGTGGGAAGCTTAACCCTCGCTACGTGGGACCATTTGAGATCCTTGATAGGGTGGGATCTCTAGCTTACCGTTTGGCATTGCCGCCATCGGCACATCCAATGCACAATGTGTTCCACATATCCTTGTTGAGGAACTATGTGCCAGATGAATCTCATGTGCGGAGTTATGAAGACATTAAGATCCAGGCAAATGTCACCTACGAGGAGATACCTGTGCGTATTCTCGAGCGTCGTGAGAAGCAGCTACGCAACAAGGTGGTACCGTTGGTACGAATTTTGTGGTCCAAGTCAGGAACCGAAGAGGTTACTTGGGAGACTTGGGAAACTGAAGAGGATATGCTTAGACGCTTTTCCGAGTTGTTTTCGGCCTAGAATAGCCATGTTTCGGGGTCGAAACTTCTTTTAAGGGGGAGGTAATGTAATATCCCTCATTTTATAAGGATATTTTGGAATTTTTCCAACTCCTGTATTACAAGTCGGATTAATTTTAGAGAGGTTCGGACATTCTGTAAATTGTTTGATCTCTGTAATATTTTTCTGAGTAATATAAAATACAGTTGACGTATGTTCAAGGTTAAATAGTTGTTCATGTACGAATATATTTAACCCAGAGTTAAGATATTTAACCCAAGATTTAAAACGGTCAAAAGGGTGAAAAATTGCCTTGACCGCACCCCACAGTCAAGTGGCCGCACCCGCGGCGAGGACCAGTTCTGAAGCAATCAGGTGAGGAAGTCACTGGACGCCACCGCACCCTGCCGCACCCCTGCTGCACCCTGCGGTGGGATATTTTTCTTCGGCAGAGTTATCCTCTTCCCCTGCAAGTGGCGCCGATTGTCAGGCCTAGCCTCGCCTAGCCTCCCTTGCTGGTCTCCTGCTTGTTCCCTGCTGGGGGAGCTCTTGGTTGGCTATAAAAGGGGTCGAAATCAGAAAGGGAAGGAGCGTCATCTCCCTCTTCTGTTTTCTCCTCTGAAAATCTCCATTGAAACCAAGCTTTTGAGCTTTGTTTGAGAAGGAGGTCGAACCCCCCCTTTGAGTGTTTACAAGGGTACTCACAAGTAGTATTTGAAGGTGCAAGGAGTATTAAGATCAAACCCCAAACGAGTTGAGTTGGGTGAGTTTTCTGAACCCTGCTATAGAAGCCTTCGCCACTGTGACCCCACCGCACCCGCGGTAAGAGCTCCACCGCACCCGCGGCGAGCTGTCCGTGTGTGTGTGTTCTTGGGAGTTGTGGTCGGCGAGGCTCGGTTCCTTCGATTCTTTTCGTATTCTTTTAGATTCATATTTGTGGATATTGAATCTAACTTAGGATCTCGTTATGGGTCGTTTCTTAGGGATTTTTAATCCGAGATCTATCCCAGTTCCAGATCCAGGAACCCGACGTTTCTAAGCTTTGTTCGAGCTCGACTAATCTAAGGCAAGTGGCGGTTCGCTCTTGCTCATCATTCCATATTTCAATTAATTATCAATTGTTTAGTTGTTAATTAATTTGGGACGATTTACTGATTTATTGTTCGTTGGGAACAACTTTGTTAATAATTGACTAAAAGATGATATTATAATAGGTTGTATATTTTGCTAGAACAACGCTATTATAGATATATATTGTAGATGTGGGCCTTGATGGCTTTGATGTGATTTATTGATGTGTTGAACTGTTAGTTAGCACGAGTATTCATAGGAACGCTTGGACTTTGCGAGGTCCATTCGTTTCTTTATAACTTGGCAAATAACAGGGCGATCAAGACCCTATGCCAAACTTTCTGGCCATGATCAACCGTGATGTGGATTTAGAGGCTTGGACTCTGCGATGTGGATATAAAAGCTTATAACGTGATGTGTGTTTTTGAATTTAATAAGATAAGTGCCGTTAGTCGCACATAACTAATATACCTTCGACGAGTAGTGCAGCTAGGCGATAGTGCAGCTAGGAAAACTCGTCTTATCTTTTAAATCGCTCGTATGCGATACTGTGATTCTGTTATTATTTATGTTCCCCAACATTTGTCATATTTCCGATAAGACTCAATTCCTTGGGAGTCTTCTCTTTAGTGCATATCTTATTTAATATTCATTATGTGAAAGTATCGGGTTATGTATCGTTCCGTCGGTTATTATTCGAGGGACAATGATAGTAAACGGTTACGATCACTCGAACCACTCTGCTTTGTACCCCTTGCTTGGTCTTTCATTAGACTAACCAACCGCAATTGTTCTCTGTATGGTTGGCTGGTGTCATCCGTTCGATTCGGCACATCGGATAAATTGCGGATCCGAGAAGGCTAGAACGACTATAAAGACGAACGATGTTTTGTTGTTATTTTAAGACTTCCGCTGTAATAATTCTGATAATGTATTTTGATGTATTTGGAATTATGCTGTAATTCCGAGACCTGGTTTTAATGGAAATTATGATATGTTGTTTCATAACTGTGGTTTAATGATTTATATCAACTGGAAAAGCCTTGGGTGACATCAGACAGTACGTCTGAGGTCACTGGTGGTAATACTTTCAAGAAGTTATTTGGGGGTATTACAACAAGGAAGTCGTCCCTGAATGACTGGAGTGATATCCCTGGAGTGCGCTAGCAGCAGCCGCTTCTCACAAGTGCCTTTGAGTGGCACTGGCTCATTGACGCTGGAGCGTGGCGCAAGCGGGCAGTCGGGCGCGACAAGCTGTCATCGCCTTCGCGCGCGGCACGGTGCGAGTCGGCACTGGCATTGTTGGAGCGTACGCCATGCTTGGAGCCCTTGGAGCCATCACCAGGGCACGCAGCGGCCTGTGTCTTGGCCTGCTCGATGGCCTTGATGCGGTTACGCTCCACTTGGTCATGCAAAATCTCCTTAGGGCTCATGGGAAGCAAAGTGATGCGTTTCCCATTGTGCATGAAGACGTAGTTGTCGAGGAAGCCATCATGGAGGGCACACTTGTCAAATTGCCAAGGGCGACCTAGGAGCAAGTGAGTGTCATCCATAACAATAACATCACAAAGCACAATATCATTGTAATAGCCAATAGAGAAGGTGACGTGGCATTGCCTTGTTACTACATTGCCACCATTACCCTCGGAGATCCACTAGAGGCTATACGGTTGGGGGTGAGGAGTTGTCTCAAGGCCGAGATGATCAATGACCTTCTCGTTGATTATGTTGCAGTAACTCCCGCCGTCAATGATCACACTGAGGTCAGCAGTCTTAACCAAGCAACGTGTGTGGAACAAGTTCTCGCGTTGGTCCACAAAATTGCCTTCCTTAGCCGTGAGAACTCGGCATGTGACAAGGCCAAGGCGAGTGCCTTCATCATCATCGGGCGTGCCGCAATAGTAGACATCACCATTGTCGGCGGCCGTAGGGGAGTCCTTAGCTTGGGGCGCGTCTTCGTCATAGACAGGCTCGTCGTCAAAGGATTCGTAGCCAACCTGGGAGAAGAGGACGCGCTTGTTGTTGGGGCAGTCGCACTGCATGTGGCCGCGGCCTTGGCATTTGAAACAAACGCGGCCGCGGGCGCGGTCGTCCTGGGAAGCGGCAGAGCGCGCAGGAGGCGCAGCGGCGTGAGCAAGAGGCGCACTGCGGCTAGGCACGACAGAGGGTGCCGTAGGGCTAGACCTGTACTGCGGAAAGGGGCGAGAAGAAGATGAAGAAGAAAAAGTAGTACTTGGCTGAGAGCCATACCTGGAGTTGTTGCGTGTCCATGCAACTTTCTTATTCCTCTGAATCTGCACATGAATCTCCATAGCGGTGTGAGTCATGGTGTTGAGATCCTTGATGTTGAGAATCTTGAGTTGTTCGCGGACATCAACGTCAAGCCCACAGAGAAACATAGATCGCATGGCCGAAGGAGCAGGATGCATGCCAGCCTTGTGGCACATCTCTTCCAACTCGGCGAAAAATTCAAGCGGCGTGCAAGAGCCTTGGGTTGCTAAGGCAATCTTGAGGAAAATATCCTCCTTGTAGTCTGTATGCACATACCACTTCATCATCACATAGATCAATTGCTTCCAGCTGGAGATGGGGTCCAATTGCCTTCGAGCTCGCTCGCTGGTGAGACAAAATCACCAAGCACGAGCGGCGCCGGTGAAGTGGAGGGTCGCAATCTCAACCTTCTCATGCTCCAAGTATTGGAGGTGGGCCATAACATATTCTGTAGACTGTTGCCACTCAAGAAACTTAGAAGCATCATATTCACCAGCAAAGGGTTCGATTTTTACCTTGATGTCAAGATGCCGAGTCACACCCAGTGGCGGCTTCATGGGTGCATCGCGGCGATCTTGTCGGAAGTCGTGCGGCTGAGGCGGATCGCGCCTGGCATCGTGCGTGCACTCGCGCTGTGGGTAAAGCTCGCAGTGGCGCTTGTTGGGAGGCGCACGACTATATGTGACTGGTGGCACGTAGAACTCATCGTGTTGCTCACGCACGGGCATACTGCCACCGTGGATGTAATCCTCATCCTCCTCATAGTCGAAGATGGGGTCGCTGACGTTGGGCATCGCATGTTGGCGCGTGGCGGCTTCGAGGTCTTCTTCATCATTGGCAAAGTCGTGGAAGTCAATGTGGTCGCGCTCGACCTCACTGGTACTGTGGTAGCGCGCATTGCTAGCCGCGGTCTTTCTCCGGTCGATGGTGTTGACATAAGGATGCGGGTCCCTAGACATGCGGTAGCTGTGAGAGGGGCCAACGTTGGATGCGCCATCATCTTCAAGGGCTTCATGGCACGCGGAAGGAGTCGCGAAAGACGGGTTGTATCGCTCACGCGCGTCCACGTGCCCAGTCTGGTTTTGGTGGCTCTCCACCTGGGATCGCAGTCGCTATGGATGCGCTATTGGTGCGGTAGCAGGCGCCTTGCCGCGAGAGAGTGCGGTGTCATCGCCCGTGGCAGGCCATCACGTCGTTGGATTCACCATGGGGATCGCACACGCGTTGTTGGCTGCGCAATCTCAGCATCGCGTTCACATAGCGCCGCAACGTTGGCTTCTTCGCGCGCGGCAAGCTCGGCTTCCTTCGCGGCGAGTTGGGCTTGCAGCGCGGCGTAGGCTTCTTGCACATTGCGGATGCGCTGCGAGACGTCAACTTGGGGAAAGGGTGAATTCGTTATGTCCAAGGAGAAGTCACCTACACGAATCATGAAACAAGCAAGAGATCAAACGAATCAAAGGAAACAAACCAAGGTCAAACCACGTCCTTGTCTCGCAAGAAACCAAGAAAACTTTCCGCGCAAGGAACGATCTTTTGGCTTTGCGTGAGGCGGGTTGGTTTGACGGATGGCTTGAAGCAAAAGTATTAGCAATAATCAAGTCAAAACAAGTGTCCTGATCCAAAACAAATCAAGCAATCAATTTCTATCCTTTACCTTACTTAGTAAGAAATCGCAAACAAGAAAGTTACTTCCTTAATTGATTGTCGTCGAAAACTTGACTTAGAGGAAGCGGAGAGATGAGAGAATGGGGCTTGCGTCGAGTGAATAGGCTTCACCTAGATCGCCTGAGGCTTTCGTTTTTTTTGTTTTGTGTCTTCCTTAGAAACGATGAGATCTTTGGAAGAATATTTAAAAAAAAAAAAACGGACGCAATTTTTTATTTTTTTAAATCTCACAAGATATTGTGTCTTGCAAGAGAAGAGAGAGAAGAGGGATTTCGTCCAGCAAGAATTAAAACAAATAACTAACTAGCATGCAATTTTTTATCCAAATAAGATATGAGAGAGAAAAAGATTTCAAAAGATGTTAAGGAAAATTATCTACTTGAAAGAAAAGATATTGCTAACAAGGAAATGATAAGATCTTGGCTAACAAACTTGGAAAAGTCAAAGATTGTGTCTTGGGACTTGGGAGCCGAGGAGAGGGGGTTTAGGGCAACCATAAGTAAGGCTCGTCTGCTACAAGGGGCGACAGTCAAGGATGACTACACGCGAGTGGTGGCGGAAGCGGTGGCGCAGTTGCGCGGGTGGCGACGCAGTGGATGGTGGTAGCGGCGGCGGTGGACGAAAAAAAAGTTGGGGGAAAGAGGAATTTTTACGCAGAAAATTTTCAAAATTAATACAAAAACAAGAAGACTTAACTTGACAATGACTCTAATACCAGTTGATGCGAAAGTCCCCGTTGACACGATCGCAGATGCCCTGGAACGCAACAGAGTCAAGCCAAGCGCCAAGCTTGAGTCTTCCTTGGCCGTAGTGTCGGCAGTGGAGGTCAAAGTGATGACTTGGTTGAAGACGAACGAAGTGACGAACGTCAAAGGGATATGGCGATCAACGAGATGATCGGCTGGGGTTGAGCAATCCACAACAGAACAACCCTAAAACTCGGATCTTGGATCCAATCCACAACAATGGCGGATGCTCAAGCAAGGAGATAAAACTCAACTTTTATTAACTTAAGCAAACGTGGTTTTTTACAATGGAAATAACAAGTATTTAAAGCTAAGCTAAAACAAGATAGGAAATATCTAAAGCTAAAGCATAAGCTTAGACGCGTGGCCCATAACACATGGCGTCGGCCCTCGTCAAGTAAAAAACAACAAAACAAAACCAACATACTAAAATTGTCTCAAAATATCCAAACTCACAAAAATTGCTAAATATAGAAACAAGATATCTTGTTCACCAAGGAGAAGCCGCGAACGCTGCGAGAGACACGACTACGCGGGCGCGCGACATGACAAATGTCATGCGACACGCGAAAACTGTGAGAGACGCGAAGATCGCGAGAGACACAGCCGCGCGGGCGCGCGACACAACGAGTGTCACGCGACACACGAAGACCGCATTTCACACCGCGCGCGACGCGGCCTCCTCGGCCACTAAACCTCAAAGACGAGAAACGTGACGGCGGTTATGCCGGTGGGCTCGGAGGCGATGATGAAGCTGGCGATGGACCTGGTGACCAGCAACTGGGTGGTTTGAGCGATGGCGCGTGCTTTGGCTCTCGTCATAGGTCCTGGCGTCTGGAGGCTCAACTTGTCTTCTTCGTCTGTCGCCATCAGGGTGGCGGGTAGGGAGCCATCAAACATGCATTTGAAAGGGTTATCAAATATATGGTTAAGTTATACGACAATTAATTGACATATAGAATGTTGTTAAGAAGTTATGATAATAGTTTTTATTACTTATATCTATTTTCTAAAATGGGTTACATGAAGTAACAAAGGAGTCACAAAGATAGAGGACATTATAACAATCATTGATGATCAATTATGTATATATACGAATACAAACTTGTACTCCTATGGAGTATGTAGTAAACATATAGCAAGCAAAAATGCTTATTGCTTAAGCTATTATTCATTGAATCTCTTATTTTGCATCAAAATTTTAGATAATTAAATAATATTATATTATAAGTTAAATTTAACTTTTTCTTAGTACATATATTGTAAAAAAAAACTTATTTGTAGTGGACAATACCATCGACCATGATAATCATATATATACTCATGATCCCAATTATTTCTGTCACTTTAGTAAATTAATTATAGTTATTACATGTAGCCATGTAAATAATTCAGCGATCAATTAAAACTTTCTCATTTAAGAATAAAAACATATTGCTCTTTTCTTTACTAATTGACCACATATACAACTTTGTGATACCGGTAGGAAATGAACTCAGGGAATGCAAAACCACCCAAAAATCTACATTTGACAAATTTATATTTTTAGTTTTAAAGTTGTTAAAGAGTAGTAATAATTGACTTAGTTATTATCATACAAAAGAATAAAAATAATAATTAATTAGATATTATCACTGTGGCTTGAAGCTAAAGAATTTATGGGAAAAAGTGTTATGAAAAAAGAACAAATCTAATAAAATAACTTAAGCTTTCAATTTGGCTCATGTAAATGAGCATCAGTAGTCCAGGATGATTGTGATAATGTGCTCAAGAGATCGAAATTATACTTGCCACTGAACAAAATATCAACAAAAAACACAAATATCAATTCAAATTCCAATTCATAAAATGGGGGAAAAAACATACAAAATGTCAATTACAACTGATCATAAAATAGATATCAATAAATTAACCATATAAAAATCTAATCCAAGCAATTATATAAATAAGGTGTAAGAAAATCATAAGAAAATGGAGATGTGGATTGAGATCTTTTATTTTTCGAAATGTATGTCTTGTATCTGTATGGCCTTTATATAGAGGTAAAATTTATTTCTATAGTCACATTCATTTGTCATCTACATTAAGCCAACCTCTAATCAGTTAGAAGTTTGAAATATGAAAAAGAAGAAGTTACGATCTATAATTTAAATGTGATTAATTGACATTAGAAACATGTAATGAAGATGTAATGGTCACAACAAAATATATTACTATAAATTGAAATAATGTTTTAATCTAATGTCTTAAATCAGTTCATTTCTTTAAAAAATGAAATAACAAGTGAGTTTGAACGACCATGCAAGCGTTTTTAAATATATACTTTCCGTCAAAGTTGATGTCCAAGTGAGTTTGAATGACTCAAACGTTACTAAAGTTGACATAATTATCATTGATATAAGTATATCACCAATTAGTATAATGAACTTTTCAATTTCTTGATGTTGTAATTCAATGGTAACTTTTTCATGTTCTAATCCTCTTTATAATTACTTCTTCCAAAATGTATACTTTTATTGATAGTATTTTTTCTTAAGTGACACATTAATTATTATTTATTACAGACAATTTAATAGGGAAATATGTTACACATTTTTCAAATAAGTTACATTTCTAAGATAACGTTTGCGACAAACTTATCCTGCCAAATAATCTTCCATTAACTTGGTTCTCTCCCTATATTGAATTTGAGAGTTGATGACTATTCGTTGATTTTATTTTTATAAATTATTCTGATTTACACAAAAAAAAATTAAAGGGTTTTTGAACTACATTGGGTTTGTAATGTCAAAATTGAAAAGTAGTCGTTTAGAGTTATGGAAAAAAACATTACAATAAGTATGAAAAATTCAATATATGCATTAAAAGTAGGTGCTTAAGTTTGAATGTTGGTAGTGGATTTGAGAGTTTTATGAAGATTATATTGGCCTGTTTTAACTTGAATGAGGTAAGCAGTATTTTAAGTTTTAAGTGATTAGTTAAATTATTACATTAAATTATTTTTTATTTAATCATGATAAGGTGGATAAAATACTTGTTTTGGTACTCAAGCGGATACAATTTTTTATATTCGAATTATGTTATTTGGATTTATAATGTCTTATTTTTGATATATTGTTCTACATTTAATTATGTATTTTTATGTTATATAGCGATTTTGATTTATATATGTAACTATGAGTAGTAAAAAAAGAAATTGTTTAGCTAGGCATGAAGAAGACCATAAAACAAATAAAAATATAAATTCTAATTGTGATTTGAATTTTTCAATTGTATTTACCAAACCACCTCAAATTGTCTATTTTTTGGTAGAAATCTCATATTGTTTCCTTAAGTATGAAGAAGACAATAAATGTATCCGTATTTCCTTTTTAGATTTGTTTTCTCTTTTTTCGGTTTTTTAATGTTACTTTTTGGTTTACTTATTGAGATAATTGTCAAGTACTCCTTAGGTTTAGTGAAAAATGTCGAAAATCAAATTGTTTCTAAGAAGAATTGAACTTTCAACCTTTTGTTTTATGAAGTCCTTTCACTAAACCATTGAGATAAAATAGAATATTTGACTTCTAGTGGAATATAAAAAATAAAATGAGATGGAATTTGCAAGGCATTAAATGGGCAAAAGGTCTACTTTATATATTTATAGATAGATCGATAAATAGATATATAATTAGATATAAAGATATGAGTAACTAATTATTATAAACAAAAGAATAATGAAAGATAAAATAGTAAAACAAAGCTGTTAAGAATGGGGATTGAATCCTAGACCTCTTGTATTATGAGAGTGTCTTTAACCATTGAGTTATATTAGATGATTTAGTTTGTAATGAAAGATTAACAAAAAAATAAGAGATAATTTCTCATATTTATTGGGCATTAATTGCACCCTTAGTCTACTTTATATAATTATAGATTCATGTTGGATGTATTGTTATTCATGTTTAGGTTTCATGTTCTTAGTTTCTTATATTAAGGTTTGCCTACAAGAAGGTTGGATGATGAATCCCCACAAGTTTTTCAGCACACTAAAGTTGATAATGCAACTGAGCCAATTGGGAACACTGAATCTCCACAAGCTATTGAGAACACTGAAGTTGGAGATGGGTCTCCACATGTTACAACCACTCGATCGGTGAATAGACGCCTGAAGCTCATGGCTAATTGTGAAATGGATAAGACCAGACGTAAGATGTGGTCTTACATTTGCTCGTACTGTTAGATGTGGTCTTACGTTTGCCCGTACTATTGGCTACATTATTGAATCCTACCCTTGTGCACACAAAATATTTGATTTTGATAGGATCTGAGTGGTAGAACCACTTTCTATACGATGTATGTGATATTCACTTGTCTGTGAATGATTTGCAAACTTCGTTTTATGTTATGCAAACTATATGTTGAGATATTCATGAACTTGTCTAAGTGCGATCCTAATATGAGAATTTAAAAGCATGATGAACACCACTTAGTGAACAATGAATATCAATAAGGTACGAAGTGCATATCGATTCAACAACGCGCTCGGTATATAAGATAATGAATATCAATGCAACACGACGCACATGAATATCATATAAAAGAGTGAATATTCAAGACAATATGATGAATATCATTTATAGTATCATGTATATTAATTCTTGAATATCATTACAACGGCTTGAATATGCCTTAACGATTCTTGAATATCATCAATAGTTTCTTGTATATCATTTCACGAGTATCATTACAGTGGCTTGAATATGCCTTAACGATTCCTGCATATCGAGTATAATACCATGCACATCAATTCCTGAATATCATCTCGTCTTCTCTGATGTGATATTGCAAAATAACAAAACCACAATTCTTCCCTTTTTTGAATACCATCATAGTGGTATGAAGATTTGAGATGCAGATTCTCATCTTCTCTCTCCAATCTCGGTGCAAATCTTCCATTTTTTTTTATTTTTTTTTAATTAGGAAAAATTCCCAACTATCATTGTGATATTCACTCTCATGGTACATGCCCCACTACACCCTAATATCTCTATCCAAATCCATCCGTCCATCATCCTTATTCTGACGCTCCAAGATTATCCACTCGTTTTACCACAAGACTCATTTTACCTGATCGCCCCTCTAGAGAAAAGTTACCTAATTTGATTCTTAATATTAAAAAAATAGAAAAATTCAAATTCTTAGATAATTCGAATAAAAAATGTAATAGATATTGGACTTATTTTAGTTTAGATTTAACTAAATATGTGAAATTAGCTTTTATAAATATGATTTAGTCATGAGCATATTTGATTAATACATAAATATTCTATATAAGTTATGAGCATATTTTAGTTAAATACTTAAATATATTAATGTATAATTTTTTTTTGAAATGATGATGGATACCTAAATAATAGAGAAGAAAACTAAAACTAAAAAAACGTAATAGCTATTAATTCCAAAAGCTTAGTTTGTTACAATAGAGAGAAGAAATCAAGAGTAATAACATTATCATAACTAAACAATTGTGTGTATAGTTATATCCACAACATAATAGATAATTCGGATTAAAAAAACATAATAGATAATGGTATTCTTGTAGTTTTTATTTATTAAATATGGTAAATTAGCTTTAATAGATATGATTTATTTATGAGCGGATTTGATTAATTACTTAAATATATTATATAAATTATGAGCAAATTTGATTTAATACTTAAATATAATCATGTATAATTTTTTTTAAAGACTGAATGATGTGGCGGATGATGGTTGGATGAGTGACGACACATAAATAAATTGAAAGTGGTGTCGACACGTATGAATTAGGCCTCTCCTTTAGTATAATTATAGATATAGATAGATATATATAGAGAGATGGTCGCTCATGTAAAATGAGTCTTGTGGTAAAACGAGTGGATGAATAAGGTGCGTTGGATGCAATATGATGGATGGACGGATTGATAGGTTGTAGAGATATTATGATGGGCGTGTTACTATAAAACAAGGCCCTCCAGAATCAGTTTTCATAAAAAAACGGTTAGAAAAAAAAAACCAAATAAGGAGTTTTTGTATAGATATTCACGATTTGTTTTGCGATATTCATACGCTATCAACTTATTAATTTTGGGTTTTGGCATGATATTCATGTATTTATTGATATAGTCTACTTAAGTTGGATGTTCACAATATTGTATTTCATATTCAATCCTTTACTTATGATATTAAGGAATCAATATTGATTAATCTTAAGCTACGTAATGTCAATAAGTTGTGTTTGTTAACGATTTGTCTACAAACATTACATATTTTATACCATTATAAAACTCATGGATTGTGAATATCATAACATAAATTTTGCATACCGACACAAAAAAGGTTAGGTGAATATCAATAAGTTGGTAATGCAAGACTTGGCCTGAGTAGTCACATACAATGCTAAGTAGTTAAATAAAACGTCAAGTAGTTCTACAAAACAGGAATAAATTGTACTTTCACAAACTATAAGTTGATAATAAAAATATCACTCCAACAATCTACTCTTGATTAGCCTTTGACTTCTTGTAATGTGCCATAACATTTGTAGCCTCTTCAATGACGACCTCTTTCAAATTGTTCATCTTAGACGTAATTAGTGCATGAAGATACTTATGGCGTAAAGGAATCATACACTTTGAAGAGTTAAGCTTGAATCCAGTTTCCCAATGCTTCACCTCTTGTCCAAAATATGTCTCCATATGGCGCATTACATAAACCCCGCAGTCGACCTTGTTTTTGTTATCACGCCACATCATTTTTAGAATGACCGTATCACCGCCGGTAAAACCATTGCACCTTGTGCCGAGATTCATCAAAGCCATGTATTCAAAGAACATCTTGGTCTGTGGACAAACATAACAAGCAATAGTTTGATTTTCAATAAATTATAGTGGAAAAAACAATTAAACGTTCCCTGATTAGAATGATATCTTATTGCCAATAAGGGGATTGTGTCGCCGTATTTTGCTTTCGGGTCCCCATTACCACCTGTCGAATTATCAATTATCTCTACCTAGGAACGCATGAAGTTATAGCATACCAAATAAAAATATTCGTGTTTTAGTATAGGGAAGAACACCTGTAATTGCAACATAATGTTAGTTGATGAATATGCATAAACAATTTTTGAATACGTTTATGGGAAACAGGAATAATGAATCATATATGAAATAAGTAACTTGTAAAAGATTGTGGGATGACTGCTTACCAAATATGCGTCCATCAGAAATGAATGGTTGAGATTCACTACCATTTCATCCATCCCATATTTGAACATGGTGAAATTTAAGGCATAGTCACGATTGTTCAGGTTGGCAAGGGGCCCAATCTGTGATTACATATTAAATGTGTAAAGATTTGGAAGGGGGTATCACTAAAGCTACGATTAATATCAAGAAGGATGTAGTGAATATCACTGAATAAAATGTGAATATCGCATAATGTAATCTGAATACGTACCAGATTTGCTGGATACACAAACAACCGTGATGTGGTGGTACGGTTTCGAGCCTCTTCTATATCATTATACACCACAAGTCGACAATGCTAATTGAGACAAATGTGATTTTTTCAAGTGACCTGAATTCGCTCGCATCAAGTGTTATACCATTGCACTCAAATAGGACTAGCTTGATAAAGAGGAGACAATAAAAAAATCAAAAAAGAAGCACAATCATTGAATACAACATGCTTCAGTAGTAAACACTAACCCATTTGCATCGTGATTAGCAATATAACCATATAAGTCATGTTGTTCTTTAGTGATCGTTTTTCTTGTGTTTATACTCCTATCGAACCATGGGCTCTTTCTTGTAGCTGGTAGGTTTATGTCCCTTTTGGTTTTTAGTTGGACACATTTCTTCGGTGTTACAAAATCATCCCTTTGTACATGAATTGGAAATAACATTTTGGTAAACCAATACATAACGAATATGAATTCCTCTTGCATGAATATCATAATATTTAATTTGCATATCGACAAAGCAAAGATGAATAGCAATTTTTGTAACACCCCCAAATATTCCCTTGGAAAAGCATTACCGCCAGTGACCTCAGACGTCCTGTCCGATGTCACCCAAGGCTTTACCAGTTGATATAAATCATCAAACATCTATGATACAAAATATCATAACTTTCATTTAAACCAAGGTTTTAGGATTACATCCATGAACCAAATACATCAGAAATACAGCGGAAGACCTAATACAAGACATATTTAACACATCGGAAGACTTTAAATAATCAACAAAAGGGTCTTGATCGCAATGATCACCCGCCAAAGATCTTAAGCTGGATAAACTTATCAATAACACCGTTTGCCTTCATAGTCGTTCTAGCCTTCACGGGATGGCAACTTATCTGATGTGCCGAATCGAACGGATGACACCAGCCAACCATGCAGAGAACAATTACGGTTGGTTAGTCTAATTAAAGACTATGCAAGGGTACAAGCAGAGTCGTTAGAGTGATCGTAACCGTTTACTATCACTGTCCCTCGACTAATAACCGAAGGAACGATATATAAACCCGGTACTTTCACTGAATGATTTAACAATTAGATATGCACTGAAGAGAAGACTCCAACTGAAATGAGCCTTATAGGAAATTATGATGAATGTTTGGGAACATTAAAGTTTCACACAAGATTTTAATTAACCTGATTTACATTAAGACGAGTTTTCCCTAGCTGCACTACGGCCTAGCTGCACTACTCGTCTGATGGTATATTAATATATGTGCATCACCGCACTATCTTAATCACAACGGCACTTAACTTAATCACAACGACACTTAACTTAATCACGGCTACCTTAAAATAGGAGAACACACATTTCTCATTTCCTTAAATGAGAAATCCCGAGCTCACACGTTACTTCTTATAATCAGACATTAAACCTTAATAACCTCGAATCTTACAACCTCAACTTCCTTAAAGATACTTCTCACAATTCCATTACTCATTAACATCAGAATTGGCCCTTATGTCAAATTCTAACTTAAAATCCTTTCGGTAATGACTTAACCTATTTCTTTACTCGTCTTATAACTTAAATCTTCAAGATTCCTTAACTTTCTCCAGACATAATCACCACACTCTATGTTCCTCGAAACGGATCACATGAGATATTATTCTTAATTCCTCAAGATATCATTCTGGAAATGATTCACCCTTATCAATGCTTATAACACAACTCACCTATGAAAGGTAACTCTCAATCTCTTAGAACATTAACTCCACACATTTATCCTTAATCACTTCATCATATCACAACCTTATCTCCATACTGCACATCATGTAATAATTCTTACTGTATCCACTTACCACACTCACATCAACGTTAAGACTTTTAATATTATTAAGAGCAGCTACGAAGCTTTAAACCTCAGGGTGACAATTATGTCCACCCAATTAGTACAACACCAAAGCTTATTAATTATGTGCTTAACTGCACTTATCTTGTTAATTTACAACACATACACACACGTTATAAGCTTTTAATTATATGTTCTGTCACGCAGGACATCTATCGAAGGAATGAACCTCGCAGAGTCCAAACCTCTACATATATCGAAGGAATGAACCTCGCAGAGTCCAAACCTCTACATCTATCGAAGGAATGAACCTCGCAGAGTCCAAGCCTTTATATCTATCGAAGGAATGAACCTCACAGAGTTCAAGCCTTTATATCTATCGAATGAATGAACCTCGCAGAGTCCAAGCCTTTATATCCCTAGGGTCTTGATCGCCATTTTCACCAAGTTATAAAGAAACGAATGGACCTCGCAGAGTCCAAGTGTTCCTACGAATACTCGTGCTAACTAACAGTTCAACACAATAATTATTCACATCAAAGCCGTCCTGACAATCAACTTAAACACAGATACAATAGAAACGACTAATCCTTACCTGGACTTAGCTTTCCTGTAAACCCACGTGCTATTCTAACATTAAAGTTAACATTAAATTCACAACAATACCATCACGGTAATTAACACACAATACTCGTGCTAACTAAACAGTTCAACACAGTAATAATCCATATTAAGGCCCTTCAGACAACATATATCTATAATAGCGTTGATTCTAACAGAAATACAACCTATTATAATATCAGATTTTTAATTAAGTTATTTATGAAATTAGTTCCCAAACAACAGTTCACTCCAATTTAATTATCAATTAAATAATTGATAATTAATGAAACATGGAATGATTAAGCAAGAGTGAACCGCCACTTGCCTGTAGGGGTGAGCAAATATATCCGATCCGGCTGATCCGATCCGAAAATCCGTCGATCCGTATCCTAAAAATCCGTATCCGAAAATATCCTTTAAGTTTTTATCCGTATCCGTTCCGATCCGGGTGATTTTACCGGATACTTGAACCGGATACGGATCGAGATATTTAGCTTACCAGATATCCGAAAATATCCGATACTATTCATATAATATTTATAATCATAAATTTATTTATTATAACTAATATATTGAGTAATATATTAATAAATTTTACATCCTTAATCACATATTTATATTATTGTCCAAGTAAAATATTGTAAATACATTTTCATATGAATAATAAGTGTGTATATAATTTAAATTGTACGAACAAATTAAGAAACAACCTACAAATTTTAGTTCTTAATTTACAAATTTATTACTTTTGAATTTAAAAAATGAATATATTGATTTGTTTTTAATAGATTTGTAGTAACCGGATAATTCGGATATCCGGCTCAGATATTCGATCCGGGTCCTTTTTACCGGATATCCGTTTCAAAATGGACCGGATACGAATCGAGATTTTGTAAATTTTTTGAACCGGATATCCGGTATAACGAATCGGATCGGATCAGATCGATCCGTTTGCTCACCCCTACTTGCCTAGAGTAGATTCGGCGATGAATCTAGACGAGACGATTACTGATTATATCCTTTCCGAGGATATGGCCTAAGCTTCAGATAACCCCAATTGATTACGAGTCCACACGCGATTCAGCAGATCACGTTCTAACTGACAAATTAATTATCTATCAATTAATTTGACTGAACGAATTTAAGGAATTATATATAATAATTTTTTATGATATTAAATCATAAAGATATTTATTAAATTTTCCTAAAGAAAAATATGGACGAAAGGGGATCGAAATTATACAGCTCGAATAATTTCGGGTCAAAACTGGACTGGAAGCTTAATGGGCCTTCGGCCCAACAGAACAAAACAACAGGGGGGACCCACTTGGGTACTATTCCTCCGTCTTCTTCACCAATTCGAACCAAACAAAGGAGCAACAGGGGGGTTCTTGCCGGGCTTTCTCGCTGACGCCGGGGAGGAAGACAACGCCGGCGGGGAAGAGCACCACGACACCAGCAGCACACCTATGCAACGTCAAGGAGGAGGAGTAGCGGCGGTGCTCCAACACAGCAGCTTGGCGGGCACACCGGCGAACTCGAGCAACAGCTCCCGACGAACCGCAGCAGCTCCGGCGAACTCGAGCAAGGCCGGCGATGACAGCGATGGCCAGCTCGGTGGGAGAGACAAAGCACAGAGGCGAACAGGGGTCGGAGCAGGGGAGAGATGAGTGAGGTGTGGTGATGCTGCACCCATCGAGCTCCATATATATCTCATGGAGGGTCTCCTTCGACCACAAAAAAAAAACGAGAGGCTCACCAGAGGCCAAGGAGGAAGTGGCCAGAAATGATGCCACATGATTCAAGTGAAATGATGCCACGTGAAACTTCCCCAACCACATAACTTTTGGGAAAACTTTTGGGAAAAAGTTTGGTATGAGTTTAAATCCCGGAAATTATATGTTTGTACCCAAACAAATATTCTAAGTCTCGAAAATACATCGAATGTATTTTATACCACTCAAGGGATTATTACGGAGATCAAAGATTTTACAGAAAATTCAAACTCCACTGAAAGCGAAAAATTATTGAACGAAGGATGACAAAAATTACCCAATTATCCTTACTAAAAATTGAGGGATATTACAGTTTTATTCATACAGAACATTACATATATTATACCGTTATTAAATTACTCTAACATGAATAACATAATATATATTTTGCCTACCGACACATAAAAGGTGAATACCAGTAAAGGAGTGCTGAACATTAACTATATTAAGCCGTTACAAAATTCATGAAGTTTTCCACAACACCTGACATTACCAATCCATCTAAGTCTAGAAGGTTACACATATTATACCGATACAAAATTTTGGCTTTACATTCGTCCAACCTTAAGGTTTATCCTTGACAAACAAATTAACTTCCCAAAATACAACATGGATGTTTTAGACCTTAAGTGACAACATCATCATTTTCTTTTATTCCTATTACTCTTCCTCAATCTTACTAGATCATTTTGTTGAACAGAGGTCTGCTTTCCTAGACGACCACATGTTTTCTTCCTAGCCACAACCTTTTTAACTTCGGTCACAACTAGTGTAGGTTGAGATTGAGTGACAACTTCAACATGAGGATGCTCAACAACGATGTCATTGAAGACAACCTTGACCATATCATTTGCATTCAATTGGGCCTGTGCAGATTGCATATAAACGTTAAATAAGATCACCAACTATAAAACTGATCATTATCACACCAATAAAACAAATTTGAATATAGTTTTCATGTTCCAAATTCAAAGGATTTAATGTAAAAAGGACTTGGAAAGTATCAACTGTGTCGATGTTGTCCGGTGTCTCCTTTTCTGTGGTGGCTTTAAAAACTTGCAAAGCATACACAAATTAAGATAAAAGAACAAATAAAAATTAATGTCTTGTACATATGCATGTGTAATGAGCAGTTATACATTATTGGGGTGATGGTGATGTGCATTAGTTATTAACTTTGCTTGATCCTCATCAGCTACTGGAATAGCACCATCATGAAGCTAGACTGGTGGGTCAATTTCACTTGTACCCGATTCACCTTATGGATTTTTGCAACTAATATTATGCAAACATTCAAATAAATAAACAAGTTGATATTGCATAACAAATAAATGTCACTGAACCTGGCACACATGATCATTGACGACGAACGATGAACTAGACTGATGCACTTGATCAATGTGGCCCGTATCTGTCTGGAAAGGGGGAGATTGTCATTGAACTCGAAATCATCATTCTCCCGCTTGATGATGTCATTCCATCGAGACATCGCAACCTTAGTCTCTTTCACCATCTTGATCAGCTCCGGACTAGTCCAAAAGTGGTCTTGAGATTGCGATAACACATTCCCTACTTGGGTGGATACATCAAATGGAGGCTCATGCAGAGAATGAGGTCTGCAACCCAGCAACGCCCTTGCCGACTCAGTGAGTGCAATGGACACCTCATCGTACTTGCACTCAATAGGAATGTTCTTGGCCCTGTCAGCTATTCTAACAATGACATTTGCCACGATCTTCAATCCTTCACCATGCCTTTATTGAACTCTTGTAATTGTTGAAGTGGAAGATTTATAAACCAAATGATTGTAATAACTAGAAAATATACACATGATTGAATGAAATGAAGATTGAATATCACTGAATCTATTCTGAATATCTGTAATTGAACCAAGTGAATGAAAAGGTTAAACAAATAGCTAGAACCTCCTCTTCAACATGATACAGTATGCATATCAACATATGTATTTTGCATACTAATATTAATATTTTCAACGTCATCAAATACTAGAAAATATACAAGAACTAAATGAAATGAAGATTGAATATGATTAAATCTATTCTAAATATATGTAATTAAACCAAGTGACTGAAAAGGTTAAACAAAGAGCTAGAACCTCCATTTCAATATGATACAGTAAGCATATCAACATATGTATTTTGCATATCAATATTAGTATTTTTAACATCATAAAAAAAAGATGAATATGACATAAACATATATTAAGTATTGTAAGTTGGATACATATCATATATTAGAAAATATACACAGAATTGAATGAAATGAAGATTGAGTATGACTGAATCTATTCTAAATTAATGTAATTGAACCAAGTGACTGAAAAGGTAAAATAGAAAGCTAGAACCTCCAATTCAACATGATACAGTATGCATATCAACATATGTATTTTGCATATCACTATTAATATTTTCAACATCATAAAAAAAAGATGAATATGACATAAACATATATTAAGTATTGTAAGTTGGATACAAATCATATATTGGGTTTAATAATTAACCTTTTTTGGGTTTGATTCCTGGTTCAGGCGTGCATCATCTTACCTCTTCTTGATAGCCAATTGAGGCTCCACATTACCATCCTCGAACACACCGTAGCTCATTTCAATCTCTTCCCTCTCAACTACAAGCTCTTCAGTCCAACCGAAAAATGCGGGGAATTTTCTTGGAATGGTTCGCTTGGAGTACAATACCACACAGTAAGAATACAAGACCTGCAAAAAAACACAATTTAGCATCAACAAATGCCTCTGCAGTGCTGATTTTCATAATGCAGAATGAGTATCAATTCGTAAGACATTAAAAACTAAATATTTATTTTACATATCAACACAATAAGAGTGAATATCATACCGATATAGCTGAATATCGCATACATTAATAACTTTTGCATATCAACACATGAATAAGGTATATATCAAACACATACAGATGAATAACACATACATGAAAATCACCACAAATATTACGAAATCAAGTGTATTTCTTTTCTTTTGAAAACATTATTTGTATATAGAAAAAGTCTTAACATACTTATATTAAAATTAATCTTAATATTATAGGTGGTGATTTCATGTCTGTAGAAAATCGTCAATTCAAAGTTAATTTAAAAAAAAAATCTAATCTCTTGAGAAATTAGTTAAACGCGAAACTTTTTGTATTTTGATTAATACTATTATATATTTATATCAAATTGATTTTTATATAGAAGAAGATTTTTTAAGAATTTCTTATGGAAGAAATTCGTTATTTAAATTTTTTCTAAGATAACTAAATATGATTTTTGATCTCGCAACGCATGGTTGTCGCTGACCCAAGAAAATTTTCCACACTAGACGAATTTAACAATGGGGTCTTACACTAGTACACCAACCTGTTATATTAAATATAATATTTATTTAACATCCAACTTTGACTTGAACAAGTATAGTGACACTTTGAACTATTATTGTCTTTTTATAGTATACCAATTTTTATAAGCAGTAGCAGTTTAGCAATAATGTAAATTAATCTCTTTTAGTAACACGAAACATGACTTTATAGATTTTAATATTATATTCTTAAAAATATTCAATAAATCTATATTCGTGCTTGACATGGACGCTATGCTAGTTTAAGTATGCGACAATGTGATTGGTGAGTAGGTAAAGTACCGATTCCTCATGGGACACTAGTTAGTACAAGGCCAACTAATGTTGCCATCTTTGAAACGGGGTTGACTTTTGTTGTCATGTTGACGGGTATACACGAGAGTGCAGATTCATGCAACTATAACACGAGGATAAGCCCTAAGACCATCTTCATCAATGAACTCACAAAAAACTCCTCTTTCAGTATTCAAAAAAAAACCAACCATCTCACTCTTCCACATCATTATATAAACTTTTTTCATTCCCCCACTGGCCCACCCCCACAATAAATATATCAATATATGTCTCTAAATGTAAAAAAAATAACAAACAACTTTTATAAAATATAAATTTAAAAAATTTAAGACTTAAAATAAAACTAAAACAAAAATTTAAATACTTTGTAAGAACAAGTGGCATGATATGATTGGCTAAAGAAAAAAACGAAGGAGCTGAGGAGCTCATTTTTTTTATACGAAGGGAGGGTTATATCCGTTTTATTGAATAATAAGTGAACTTACATATCCTCACTAATACATTGATCATATTCAATCATCTTAACCAATTTTGGGAGGGGGGAACCATAAACAAAGTAAATTCTCCAGCACAAGCAAAGTTATGCCTCGCAAACCAATCAACGCATCGGTTTGCAAGTCATGGTACATGTTTAATACGTACCCTTCAGTCCTGGCCACCCAATAACGCCTTGCATCTTGCAACGAGCTCCTTGTATAAGTGAGAGGGTGGGTCATCCGTCGTCACAATAGTCAGAACCTCCATTGCATCAATCTTCACCTCCAACTGCTTTATTTGGAGTTGTTGCGCCATTGTCAATCCTTGCAAAAGCCCCAATAGTTCAGCATGGAAGACAAACCGGCCTCGAGTCTTTGCCACACATCCCCGAATGAGGCAACCCATATGATCACGAATTAGACCCCCGACACCAACCCATTCAGTTTCGGCGTAGAAAGACCCATCCGAATTCAGCTTATGCCATCCCACAGTGGGACGTTCCCAATGATCAACATTGCTCAATTGTCCATGCAGCTCAACCCGATTGCGCTTCAAATATAGGTACTCGCGCGCTCGAGCCAACATAAACTCGGCTTTAGCATCAACGACAGGGGAAGAACTGTCAAAGACAATGACATTTCTCCAACGCCATATCCACCATAGGCCATAAACAAAAATGGAGGGCCAAATGCCTGATCGGGAAATGTTTATCTCAATCCAGCCACAGAGATCAACATCACATAATTGAACAAGTTGAGCATCAGAAAGAAGACTATGCCATACGTGCAGCCTGCAGGGCATGAGGACAATCGTGAAGCAGGATAAGGGTTGATTTTGGTCGATCCTACATCAAGAGTAGTTCGAGTTATCACCCATATGTCTCTTGACCCGGTTGACGTTGTAGAGGATCACGTCATGGGCGACAAGCCACAAGAAATTTCGGACCCTCGAAGCAACATCCACATGCTAGATTTTCTTCCAAATTACATCTTTCACATCACCCTCATTCTTTCTCAAGATTTCAATGACCGACTTAACTATAAATTTACTTGAAAGAGGAAGGCTCCCAATGAAAATTGTCACCCACCTTCTCAACATTGACACGAATGTGGCCAATTTTGCTGAGCATAGCAGGGTATAGGAGATCAACAAATTCATGCCACTTCCACGCATCCCCATCCCAGTAATCTGCATCTGTATTTCCAAGATCATTCTCATTAATCTCACTCATAGCAAGGTTTTCAAGAGGTTGTTCCTCAACCCATAGATGAGACCAAAACAAAGTTTGAGTTCCATCCCCAACGATAGTTCGCAGCCCTTGGAGAAGATGGGTTTTGGCCTTGAAAATTCATTTCCAAAGAGTTGAAGCACCTGCTTGTGTGGAAAACATGTCTCGATCACACCGGCCACTACAATACTTCCCACGCACCACACTTGACCAAAACAACTCTGGCTCATTCAACAGTCATCATCCCATTTTTTACAAGAGATGAACCTTGCGCTTGTCCTCCGTCGATCCCCAAACAAAGCTCCTAGCTTTCTTCTCAACCTTATCGCAGATGAAGAGAGGAAGATGGGTAGACTGCATCGAATAGTATGGAACCGCCGCGATTACCGATTACGCCAATGTGACTCTTCCAGCCATGGACAACAACTTTGATTTCCATCCCGCAAGATGAGAGTTCACTCTCTCCAGAATATGCTTGTAAGTAGAAATGGACGCTCGCTTCTTGGACATTGGAACTCCCAAGTACTTCCCAAGATCATCAGTGGTGGGAATACCACTAGCTTGACTGATCTGTTTGACAACAGCAACAGACGTAGCATCAGGAAAACAAATGCGAGATTTCTGGAAGTTAATCTTGGCCTCAGACGCCTCACAAAATTTATCCAGACAAAATCGAATCATTGCCATCTGATCGCAACTTGCCTTCGCGAAATGAATTAGATCATCCGTGAAGAACAAGTGTGACAAACCCGGACTGTGCTCAGATAGACTGATGGGCCTCCAGGCTCCTGCTTGGACTGCCTCCTCAATGATGTGCCCCAACATTTCCATACATAGAACAAATATATAGGGAGATAAAGGATCCCATTGACGCACCCCTCTTGTCGGCCGGAATTGATATCTCATCCGCCCATTCCAAAGAATCCTCATAGTACAAGATGATATGAATTCCAAAATAATCTGCGTGAGCATAGAGGGGAGTGCAACTTCTGCAATGTGCCAACGAATCTGATCGCACACTTTCTCCAGATCGATTTTTATAGCCATGAACTGAGACCCGTGTTTGTTCTTCATCGAGTGCATTACCTCCTGGGTGATCACAATGTTGTCAGTAATCTGCCTCCCATAGACAAAGCTGGATTGATTTGGAGCTACCATATTTCTCATGATTGGTTTCATTCTAGTCACTATCACCTTTGTAGCAATTTTGAACGCAACATTGCATAAACTGTTCGGCCTCAATTAGTTGATAGTCTCTGGATTCTCCACTTTTGGAATGAGAACAAGAGATGTCTCGTTCATGGAGGAAGGAATACCCTGCCCACTAAGGATGTTAAGTATCGCCACCTCAACCTTAGCACGAATAGTATCCCAATTTCTTTGCTAAAAAATGGCATGAAATCCATCCAGCCCGGGAGATTTCTAAGGACCATACTATCAACAACAACCTTAATTTCCGAAGTGGAGAAAGGGCAACATAAGTCAGAGATATCGCCCTCCAGTAAAGCAGGAAACCTGCCCCGTGGAACATCAAAAGGCCCTTGGAAGTCCAATTCACCAGAAAACGGAGTCTGGAAATGAGACGCGACAAGTTGTTGAAGAGCATACTGGTCCAAAAACCCAAACATCTTCCTCGGTTCGTAATCCCTCAATCTTGTTCTGCCTCTTACGAATCACTGAACAAGCGTGGAAATAGCAAGTGTTCTTGTCCCCATCGAACAAAGCATCCAATCTTGCCTTCTGTTGCCAGAAAAATGGATCTGCTCAAGAACATAATAAAGTTGGCCATGTAGCTTCCTTTCCAGATTAGCCAAGCCTTGTGAATAATTGTTGCACAAACATCTTTGGATCCCCTCAATGCAGCGCCAAAGCTTATCTCTTCGATGGAACAAGTTTCCAAATACATTCTTATTCCAACTGTCAAGATTGACCGCCAGGTTTGACAATGCTTGAGTCAAAGGATTATCTTGATCCCAATGAGAAGCCATGAATGCCTAAAATTCAGATTGCATAAGCCATGCAACCTGAAAGTAGATGGGCTTATTGTAAGGCCTGTAATTGTCAAATCCTCTGACACTAAGAAGGAGTGGCACGTGATCAAATTGATTGGTGGCCAAGTGACGAATCAACCCCTCCTAAAAAAGTTCCCTCCAGTCCGTATTACAAAGACCTCGATCAAGCCTGACACTTGTCCGAGTTGCAGGGTCATTCCTATGACTCCAAGTGAAGCGTTGCCCAATGAATCCAAGATCAACAAGATTCATATCATCAATCCATTGGGACAATCTATGACATCACATTCCCATTCCATCGAAGTTCCTAGTGCGCTCCTATAGAGACTTAGTTTCATTGAAGTCACCCATAAGTAGCCATGGAAGTTGATTCATGATGTTGAAATCCAGCAGACGTTGCCAGAGTTGCTCCCTGGTGACTGGCATTTTGCTAGCATAAATAGCCGAGAACAACCACTTAACCTTCCCAGCTCTTGAGATACTAACCGATAAAACCTGAGAATGAACATCAACTTGGTCAACTTGTACCTTGTCACGTCGCCATAAGATCCAGATCTCGCCACAGAACCTGACCGCCTCCGATCTGAGAACACCATCAAAGCCAATATGTGAACAACCACGGTCCGCTTGTGGGCCGCTAATTATTGTCTACAGTAGAACCAGGATTGATGAATCATGGAGCCTGATGAGGACTTTGAGAGTGTTTAAAAAAATTTGACTACCCGTACCTTTGGGAATTCTAGGAAATGATTTTATGATTTAGGGCTATCATTGACAAGAGTTGAAAGAGGTTAGCATCTTCAGCAATAAACTGAGCAATCAATTCAAACATCAGTTGTGTCCATAGCGGAGTCACCATCTTGTATGCTACTGTCGACCTTTGGACTCGTTGCATCGATCTCCTGAATTGCATCTACCATTCGTGTGTCCATAGGTGAATGAACCCCACCCTCGGAGGACTCATGAGAAGAATGCAATGCCACTGAGACGTTATCTTTGAACGGTGGATCGCTCGAGTGCATTTGGAGAGATTGTTTTTCTTGTGTGTTATGGGTTTTCTATGTCTCGGCCTTTGCATTTATCAATCTTTTTAGATTTTCTGGATTGTCTTGATTCACACATCCCCCTATCTTTCATATTTACTAAGAATCTTTGTGTCCATAGCAGTGCTCTGTTGTCTTGTCATCCTTCCTTCCTTTTTTGAGTACGTAATTGGTTCTTTCCCTGGGATTTTCGTACTTGTATTCTTGGCCAAAATATATTTAGTTGCCTCACGTTCCTTAATGTTCAATTTCCCAGCCTAATTTTTTTCCTTTAGCATGCTCCTTATCCTTTCCTAATTGCAGCTTTTGAGAGGTCTTGACTGATCCCACTGGTTTTGCCTTGATTGTAGCTTTTCCCCCAACTTCTGGAGCTGTTTCCTGATTCAAATCCTGCTCTTGGGCAGGCTTCGCGCTATCTTTTATAACTGCAAAGTTTTTAGCAGTGATTACCGCAGGATTTTCATCGTCATCCATGTTGGCCAAAATTTGAAAATGAGATCCCATATCTAGCAAGTTTCCTTTTCCTATATTGCCGTCATTGAATGTCGATTCCACCCTTATCTCTCCCTATTGACCTCAATGGTGACTCACCTGCATCGTTGACTTTTGAATCGCTGCTCCTTCGTCCGGTTTGTTCCTTTCCGGCAATGTATTTTCCCCCGTGTGGAGCGATTGCCTTGTCCATCATTCCTCCTCGCATACTCATGTGGAAGCATCCAATACCCAAAAGGTTCTGTATGTTCATGAGGTAACTGATCATTTCCAATGTGTAACGTGCACCCCTCTGCATTCAATGTTGCAAAGCTTGGACGTTGCAATTTGACTTGGCCTACACGTCCACAGTGGAAGCAAATCATTCAGAAACCTTCGTATTGGATTTTCCACACTCGGCAATTCAGATAGAACTTTGAAGAAGGGGCTTTGTAATGTCCAATTCAACACTCAATCTGGTGAACCGCCCTCTCTTAGCAACACTTGTAGTCTTATCAATTCGCATGGCTTTTCTTACCTTCGAGCCAATCTTAGTCAAGATTCCCACATCAAAGTATTCTACTGATAGATTTGGGATTATATTCCATGCGGTAATGAATCTTATTGGTTCCTCTTGCGCAATGAAATTCGGACGTCAGCGCTGGATTGCAAGATAACTATCACCAATGAGCCAAGGACCGCCAATCATCACATGATTGAAATTATCCGCATTACGAAATTTGAAGACATAATATTCATTGCCAACATCAATCATCGTGAATTCTCCATTTGGTTTCCATTTCTTGATCAAGTTGTTCCTGAGATACATGAACCCCACATTGCGACCAAACACTTTAACTATAATAGCATTCCTCCACGATTGTCATATGCGTTTCTTCTCCTCAGCCATCAAAAGAACAACTAGGCATGCTAGATCACCAGTTAGGGGCATAGTGTCATCAATGAGATCATCCTCTACAACCTCATCCTCCTATAAAGGATTACTATATTCCACTGTATTACCATTAGAAGAAGTGCCACAAACAATGTCTTTGAATGAGACCGAAGATGCCTTCTGCCGTATTCCTTCCTGATTGCTCTTGAGTGCCCTTTCCTGCAAAGCAAGGAATTTTTCCACAACCAAGTCAAACGTGTTAACAACAACAAGTTTCATCTTCTTGTTGGATCGTTGTAACTGATCCAATTCTTCTAGCGAGGAACAGATGGACAGTTTGAGAAATTTAGGTGAAGTAGAGGGAGATAATTCCATAGGGAGCGTTTCGGTTCCCAATCGTTTTTACATAACACGAGGGAGCAGAGCTTAGGAGCTCGTTGAGGACGTCCTATGAATTCTTTTGTTTGGTGTTTACTTTTATTTGTTAATGCATTGCACATTTTTTATGATATAAAATCGTCCAATGCGGCTGCACTAAGACTGTTGTCGTGACAAAAAAGCATTTTTGTTGCAAGAGGAGGGACTTAGTCCAGTTTATTCATCTGGATATAATTTAGGAATTGCTAGTGCAATTCTTTGACGTTAACATAGAAAGTTCATGAGTTTTTTCAAACAACACAAATTCTCCTAGGATATCATAACTTAGTTTGGACAACCAATCAACAACTTGATTTTTTGTCTCAGGATGTGCTTGATCGTCACCTCGCATCGTGTCTCTAATAGCACATCCCGACAACGATGCAACAATACAATAGGCTTACAAGGGGTGCTTCTGCCGCCTCTAAAAATTATTGAGTATTTTTTAGACCGCTGTTATATTTCGAATAACACGAGTTATGATCCCTCTCTGCTTGTTAGTTTGGTAGGCCTGCCATATAACTTGGAAAACAACAATGTTATCAAGTTTATAACATTATACCACAAGGCGTTATGGAGCTTGGCTGACAAAATAATGTATGAAAATTGAACCTCTAAATGGATAATGTTTATATTTTAAAATAACTATATACTTCCAATTAAAGCGTTCAATGTATAAGTTATATGGAAAAAAACCCTAGAAAATGCTCTCGCGACCGCATCTCAAAAATGCCCCCGACAATGCCCAAGAACCCTAAATCCCTAATCCAATCTCACCAAATTTGGGCATAAGCTAGCTCTTATTACCCCTCTTTCTCAAATCTTCTCGTCTCTTGTATGCTCTCACCAAATCCAAGTCTACAACTACTCAAAGTTTGGATCTTGATCGCGAATGCAAACAAGTACAAACCAAAATTTGGAGATATGACGTCTCCCGTTCACGATACGGGCTCACCTTTTTTTTGGGGTGTGGGTTCTTGGATGGCGGCAGACAATCTCTTGTTCTCTCACACACCTTTTGTACTTTCTGGCACTATTTGTGGTGGTTGAAATTCTTCCTTTAAAAAATGGTTGTTTCTTATGCGGGGCTCTCTATTCATGGCTTGGATTTCCTTCCTGTTGTGAGTGTGAAATCTAGGCTGGTGGTGGGTTACTTCTTTCTCTATCACATGGCCACTATTGTCCCGAGATTTGTTGATGCTGTTTGGAGCTTTTTCGATGCTCCCACTCGCAAATTCGGCGATCTTTGAAACAAAGATATGAGATCTCACTTTTGATCCTCCTAACAAATAAAAATGAAGCCAAGTACAAGGACGATCTCTCTATATCTGGCAAAGTTGTACTTTCTGACTGCAATACTAGGTGCAAACTTACCCTTTCTAACTCTTCCACTTAGACTTGGATTGAACCCTTATTGCATGAGCTTCCTCATATATTGCACTTCATCCACATGATTATTGAATAAGCCTCTGAAACTGCTCCTCTTTGTCAATCTTTTGTTACATGCTTTTTGATATCGAATACTTGTGCTTATTTTATTTTCACCCATGTAGTCCTTTGTTTATATCTCTTATCCTTACATATAAAAAAAGGAAACAAATGATGAAGGAAGTTCTTTTCTCTAAACCCGACTCTATTTCTCAAACTAAGACTTCTTCTTTGAAACCTAGATCTCAGAACCCTAAAAATCCTACGAAGGAAAATGAGCATAAAACGATGTCCCCTTCTTCTAGCAAAACCATAGGGAAAGGAAAACCTACCATTGACATGTCAATATACCTTTCCCGCCTTTTTTGGGTTAAGGATAACATAAATAGACTTAAGAAAACCTCCCTTATAGGCATATCATAGGAGATCCTATTGAATTTTCCATACTCGGAAACAAACTTCAAAATGATTGGAAATTTGTAAAAGGTGGTTTTGAACTTTTTGGAAAACCTAATATTTGGTTTGAACTCCATTTGTAAACCCCATTGACCAAAAAAGGGTTTGGGAAAGTAGACCTTACCATATCTTTTGTAAACTCATACTGTTGAAACCTTGGGTCTCTGGTTTTGACCTTATCTCTGATCTCATTGCTAGACTCGATATGTGGATTCATATTCCACAATTATCAATCAAATATATCAGTTTTGATGTATTGAAAACCATCACTGAAATCAACCATCGTGGTGACATGATCAAACTTGATCCCTTCACTGGAAAAAAATAGAGGATCAAGTATACCACGTTGTGCATCAATGTTGATCTGAGTGATCTTGACTAGAATACTATTATTGTCCCCGATGAGAATAGAGAGGCTAAAGAATTCAGAATCTGGTTTGAGGAATTCCCTAAGGGTTGTGGGGCACTCGACCATATTTTTTGATTTCTCTCCCCTAAGAAATCAGAAACCACGTTCCATTCAGATTACCTTCTAGAAACTTAGTGTGAGCAAAAACCCAGAACCCATCTCTGAACAAAACACCCCTTGTACTGAAAACTGGGAAGCAATTTCCTATAACAAGAAAGGCAAAAGATCTAAGCCATCCTCTTTCATGAACACCCCTTCTCTTTCTCTCAAACCTAGGAACAATAAAATTTGAATTATCTACAAATTTGAAGACTCCTTTTTGAACCCACTGAAACCACTAAAATTACACATATTGAACCAAAACACATAAGCCAAATGCATGAACTTGTTCCTCTTGTACCAATCAATCTCACCCTTCCCTTTGAGCTTCCTCATTCTAATGATGAGGCTTTGGGGGAAATCCTAGTGGGGCCCAGACTCCATGTCCTTGTAGAGGACAATGAGGATAATGCTTTGATGGCTGGGAAAAACAAACATGACATGTTTAAGGATGATAACCTCCTTGATGAGGAGGATGAAAATGAGGAAATTCAAGATGAAAATGAGGACTACTACCAGGAGGAAAATGAAGAATATCTTGAGGGTAATCTTGGAATGGGAGAAAATATAGAGGAAATTGATTCCTACAAATCAGTCCACACACCAATAATTTTGTTGTGTCTGGGAATACATCTGAAGAGAAGAAGCCCCAACCATCAACTTCTGAGTCCAGCAAACATAAGTATATGGAGTTTGAGGATGATATCGCCTCCTCCGGACTGAAGGCTATCAAGAAGATGAAGGTTTAATCATGAATACATCGAAATTTTTTGAAACTTGCCCTTTTGGTGCAGTATCTGAAGTCCAATGGACATCGTGATTTCTTTTCGACTCTTTTTGCAATGGGAATCACCCCTTAGCAAGTCTCCTATGATTTTTCCTATGTCTTTATGTTGGATCATTAGAGTTACGTCTGAGGGAACAAATGATTTGTTCCCATAGAAGGTGCAACGGAATAATATAGCAAGAAATATAGTAATTAGAACTCACGATGTATAGTGGAAACCCCAATCAGTCAAATAACTAACCAGGGAAAAATCACTACCTTCAAGCTTCTCGCTTGAGAGGATTTTGAAGAGTCTACTTGTCTTATTGATTTCTTGATCGGTTACACTTGTAGCCTGGACTTCAAACCCTAGACTTTCCACCTAGATTTGAATCTCTTCTACAACGAGAACACGAGCTCACTCTCTAAGACTCACAGACGCTTCACTTTTCTTTTTCTCTCAATGATAATGATCGGAGTTCGTACCTAAGAAATGAGTCTCACACTTCTATTTATACAACTCGAAAATCCTACTAATAAGATAAGATCTCTCTCTCTCTCTCTAATTTCAGCAATAATAAGATATTAACTTGATTTGATAAGATAAAATCCTAACCGAATATATATCTAAGGAAAGATTTCCTAAGATAATATAATCGGAATAAGATAATATCTTTCTCTCTCCAAATCATCCAATCGGCGTGATCCACCCGATTTCCCTTTTCGTCAACCGCATGATCTTCAAAGATAATCTTCATGCTTGATTTCTTCATTCCATTCGCAACTTGATGTTTGTTCGGCACTGATGTTCCTTGAGAGGTAACAAAGCGTATGGAGAAAGCTTTGTTCCCTCTACACTCTTGCACTACATTGATTCCCTGTGACAACTTTGTTTGTTCTTGAAACACTTAGATACCACATTAGTTGAATGTTTGTTACCATCAAAACCTAAGGAATTCAACAAATTCTCCCTTTTTGATGGTGACAAACATCCTTGACAAAATAACACACATATGAGATAACGACATTAGCATGAAGAAAGTTTTCCCCTTTTTGACATAATAGTTCCCCCTCAGAGACAATACAGATAAAACATGATTAGTTCCCCCTCAGCTAGACTACTTGTCATATTCCCTCTTTTAGCATCATAAAAAACTTAAGTAAAGAGCAGAAGGAAAATGAACACGTCTGAATAAGCAAACAACCCTTTTTTCATTAACAAAAACAAACTACGACAACTGCAAGGACAACAACAAAATAAGCAAACATGATCAACATGCCAATCAAGGCAAACACATGAAACAGAAACAAAGAAAATCAAGGCAACTAGGGGATAGATGTGCTGGGAACAAAAGAGGGGTTGGTAAGTGGAGAAAGACGGATCAGGCACCACTGGTGCCAACAGAAGGGAGTTGAGGAATGAAGAGCAATCAGGGCACGCACATCCTACATAAGTCGTCTTTGTTGTTCCGCCAGTGAAGATACTTCGCGGGACAACCTCCTTAGTTCCTTCCTCAGATCAGATTCCTCTGTCTGTTCCTCCTCTGAGTCTTCACCTTCAGACTCTTCTTCTACAACCTCAATCACTGGTGCAGGAACTTCCTTGACCCATCCAACTCTTTCCTTCAAAACAAACTGCATTTTATGCAGATTACTGGCGTCCAGAGGGAGAGAAAAGGAAAAGCCTTCCGTGGCCCCTTTGTATACCTTGTGGTACTCCAAAATTTGCCGGACAACACGGGGGTACGGAAGAGCGTGGCGATTAGTGTTCCTGGCATGGGCCATATGATGCATCATCACTCACGGCAGATTGATTGGTTCCTTCTCAAGCAGCTTGGCAAGGAGAACCACATCCAAGATCAAGAGCGTATTTCTCTTTTGTTCCCTTGGAGTGAAATTGCAGATGAGGTAGTGGTACAAAACCTTGTTGACAACCGACATAGCAGAGGTATCTAGTGCTCCAGACTCAGACGGAGTAGGGATCTCAGCAACACGACGAGCCGCCTCTTGGTAGGGGAAGTCCTTTGGCCAGCGCCCCTTTGGATACTCATCATAACCCTCATGCGAAACCCCCAGAATAAGACTAAGTTCCATGCTAGAGAACACATGGGTGGTGTCCTCCAGCTTGTAATAGCCCAGAACAACATGGGGCCGGACCTCAATGACAAACGTGGTGTAGAAGGCCTGCAACAGTTCCTCATTGACTGATTCCTTCGACACAAACAAGTGATCCCACTTCTGAGCTTACAACAATGAGACAATTTCCTCCAAAGCATTCTGCTTGAGGAACTCATCATCCAACAATAGTTCCCTGACAATTCCTTTGTGGCTCATATCCTTCACTTCCTCAACCTCAGCCTTCACCTTGGACTTCGCCCCTTAGCGACGTTGGATCTTGTGAACATGAGCCACATACACCTTGGTGCACTTTGATTTCCGTGCAGAAACTTCCTCAGACTCATCATCGGAGCTCACCGAAATTGCCTTGGCGGCCTGGGCTTGGGCTCGTGTCTTGCGTTTGGTAGAACAACCCATCTTAACCCTTCCGGTGAACTTGGGTTCCTCTTTCGGAGACTCCTCATCCGCATCCTCAACCAATTCCTTCTCCAGATTCCGGACAACCCCTTTGATGGTGGCAGTGATAGCCTCGTGATCCTCCGGTGCGGTCGGCGTCGTCGTTGCGGCGTCACCGAGGTACTCCTCTATCTCTGGTTGGGTAGGGTGGGTGGGAGGGGATAGTTGGTCAACTGGGGTGGATTGGGCGATGGCAGCGAGAATGTAGGGGTCGGTTCCCATCGCAGAGAGTTTACGAAGGAGGATTTGGAGGTTCTCGTCGCCAACAGTGGGGATGTTGGATGGTGAGGCCATTGGTGGAGCTTGGAGAAGGAGGACGAGAGAAAAGGCAAGAAGGCGAGAGAGATTTAGGCAGTAAAAGCGGTGAGGAGGGATTACTTGGGAGAGCTAAATATATAGAGCACAAAAGATCTTTTTGATTGCCAAAGATAATACTTGAGATCTTCTATCTTTTCCAAAGATTGTAGCCGAAATCTTCACCTTCCAAAATTAATTCTTTGCAAAATCTGTTCAAATACATCAAAGCCCACACACTTCTCGAGCCCATCACATCACGCGGCCATCACTTCATCCCTAAATGCATGCAACACTTCCCAACTAGTTTGCAGACCATAATTACCCATCAAACCTGTCAAATCCCTACTGTAGACCATAGTGGAGACGATCCGTTTTCCCGCCTTACCGAAAAAGTAGAAGTGTGCGATGCAAGGGTAACGTTACCAAAAAGGGTACAAAGAACATCACACAAAAAATATAAGAGAATTTTTAATAATGTTCAATCATGAATGAGAGGCTCCCAGTTGTGGATGATTAGAAGGGCTCATAGGGAGCATCAAGCATGCTGGCTAGGGTAAGCTGTAGAGTCAACAATCATTTGGGCTTATAATGAGGGATCAATGCATCAAGTTGACTCTTTTGGGCCGAAAGAAAGTTGTTCCATGTATTATTATGAAATCATAGATGATCATGTAAGAAATTTTGCAAATAAGTGAAGCACATGCAAGATGCTAAGCATGTTGTTCATAGAATGATCAAGAGAAAGATTGCAAATCAAGTCACGACACTTCCACATCCACAAATAACCAAGTAATTTAGCCAGTCATTGAGGGAACACAACATGTAGACATTTAGTTGAGAGAGATCATACCAAGTTCCATGTGGAACTGTTCGAAGGGTTCCCTATTGAGTGCCTTGGTAAAAATGTCAGCGATTTGATCCTTGGTTCCACAGAAGTCCATGGAAACCAACCATTTCTCCACACAGTCACGTAAGAAGTGATGTCTTATCTCGATATGCTTGGTATGTGAGTGTTGAACAAGATTCTTGGAAATATTTATAGCACTAGTATTGTCACATAAAATGGGAATAGAGTCAAGAAGAATACCATAGTCACTGAGTTGTTGCTTGATCCATAGGAGTTGAGTACAACAAGCTATGATGGCTATGTATTCGGCTTCTGCAGTTGACAAAGCAACTGAATTCTGCTTTTTCGACCCCCAGGAAACTAAACATGGCTCAAGGAACTCAGTCATTCTAAACATGGCCCAAGGAACTGAATTCTAATCAAATATCTTGGGAGCTCACTTATACTCTTACTTTATCTCTTTTTTCTTATTTTCTTTCCTTTTTTCCATATTGCATTTCCTTTCTACTTATTTCTTTCTGTGGTAGCATGAATTTGTACCATAATAAATATTGATGATGACGACGAGAACCCGCAACTTCGGCAATATCCGGTACCCTTCTATCGCCCTTCCCGTATCCTGCAAACATAGAGAAATGTCAAAGGACGGGGCTTTCTCCCCCGAAAGACCCTCTGACGCTCAAGTCAGGCTGAAAGCCCCAAAACCATAATGGTGGCTGCAAGACAGAAAAATAATGTATGAAGAGAAGATGGAAGCTAGCTTTTAGAGTATTTATTATATGAGCTTGCCTTGCTAGCTCCCTTTTGGGCCTATCACTTAATAGGCCCATTAATTATCTTTTAATCAATAAAGGCTGCACAATTATCCTTTTATTTCCACCCATAATTAAATGCTTCTTTAATTGGGAAAATAACTAATCAAGATAAATACAAGAAGATATAATTTCCCTCATAATTTTGCCCATCGGGCTTCCGAGGCTTATGCAGGCTCGGGAGGCCGAACCCGCGCACTAACGATGTTGTGTGAACTAGACCGTCGTTGGCCAAATGGACCCCATTTGAGGACGGACTTGAGAAAGTCATGTGACTTTACAAAAGTTTCTTTTGCGGCATTCTGACAGGTGGCACGGTCTGGAGTGTCCCGGCACGGTTTGATGCAAACCGTGCCAGTCTCCAATGGCTCCTTTTTTGCTGGTTTTTTGGCTTTTATTCAAGATATGTCTCCTCATTCCCTATCTTTTGTGAACGTGACAAATCATCCACTCGTTAGCCTCGCAATTTGAGGGCCATATTAGGGGACAATGACTTGTTGATCCGCCATAGCTCATAATCTGTCTTAGGTGAGTAGCTACACGCTACTTGACTTTTCGTTACAATCTGGGGCGGTCACAGGAGAGCAGCTACTTGCTGACTCGCTGTGGCCCGTGACCCGGCCTAGGTGAGTAGCGACTTGCTAGCTCAGCATTCTTATTGTAATTCGTGACGGTTACAAGAGAGCAGTCAATTACCGACTCGTTGTAATTCGTGACTTGGCCTAGGTGCGGGTTTGGGGCGATCGTTTCGAGGTCGGCCACTTACCGCCTCTCTACGGCCCGCATTCCGCGTGTTCGATTGGTGTTCACTTGAACATCGGGTTGTTAATCTGAAGTGGTCATGGGGATGCGACACTTACCGACCCGACATGGCCCACTTCGCGGCCTACTTGAGCGACACTCGTCGGCTCGGGCTAGTTGCAATCCGGATGGTCACAGGAGAGCAACACTCACTGACTCGCTATGGCCCACCGACTGGCCTATTTGAGCGAAATTCATCGGCTCGGGCTAGCTGTAATCCGGGTGGTCACAAGAGAGCAGCACTCACTGACTCGCTATGGCCCACCGACTAGCCTATTTGAGTGACATTCGCCGGCTCGGGCTAGTTGCAATCCGGGTGGTCACAGGAGAGCAACAATCACTAACTCGCTATGGCCCACCGACTGGCCTATTTGAGCGACATTCGCCGGCTCGGGCTAGTTGCAATCCGGGGTGGTCACAGGATAGCAGCACTCACTGACTCGCTATGGCCCACCAACCGGCCTATTTGAGCGGCACTCACCGGCTCGGGATAATTTCAATCTGGGGTGGTCACAGGAGAGCAGCACTCACTGACTCACTATGGCCCACCAACCGGCCTATTTGAGCGGCACTCACCGGCTCGGGCTATTTGCAATCTGAGGTGGTCACAAGAGAGCAACACTCACTGACTCGCTATGGCCCACCGACCGGCCTATTTGAGCGGCACTCATCGGCTCAGGCTATTTGCAATCCAGGTGGTCACAAGAGAGCAACACTCACTGACTCGCTATGTGTAATACTCGAGATTTTTAGAAGACGAGTTTGGGACCGATTAGAATTTTGTCGCCTTAATTTATTCTTGTGTAGTCCATACACTAGTGGAAAAAACCCTTTTAGAGGCGGGCCTTTTGACACTTATTGAGGCGTACACCGTTCGCCTCTACTGCGGGGGCTGCAACAAGTAGAGACACTTTTTGAGGCGGGCATTTTATGCCTCTAAAAGGACCTTGTTGAGGCGGGCCTATAGAGGCCCGCCTCAACAAGTCCCTCACTTTGGCGCAAAAATGAGGGACTTGTTGAGGCGGGCCTCTATAGGCCCGCCTCGACAAGTCGCATTTTCCCACCTTTTAGCCCGGATCTGGGTAAGTCCGGGCTAAAAAGCATTGTGTTTGAACAAAAAAATTGGACATTTTAGCCCGGATCTCTTCCACATCCGGTCTAAAAAGTCCAATTTTTTGCAAAAAAAAATCTGCAAAAAAATCCAATCACAGCGGTACACTTTCTGCAAATAAATTCTTGATCCAAAATTAACTTTATAATATATACCAAGCTATTCTCTATACATTAGTCATGCACCTGTCTAAACAAGCAACATATCTGCCATTTCACTTCCAACCTACACCCTTTAAGTTCCCACAAACTACTTCCCCAAATACAAACAGATCAACTACTGGATTCAGAAGATCAAATATAAACATATCAAATTATCCAGCAACTAGAGCATTGGCTCCGGCCTCAATCACCTTGTAGGCATTTGCAGGGGTAACTCCACCATCCACCTCAATCCATGGGTTCACACCCTGCAGCAACAAACATCAGTATATATATATATATCTAGCCTGAAGTTGATCTAAGACAAATTATGAACTAAACACATCATACCTTCTCTGCACACATTCTTCTCAACTCTGAAATTTTCTTTTCTTGGCTCTCAATGAAGCTCTGACCACCAAATCCAGGATTCACATACATAATCAGGACCAGATCAACCACTGTTATGAGCATGCAACATTTTTTGGTGAATTCAATAAAATGTCACATATACATTCTAGAATTTGAATGGCATATTACTTGTTCAACCAATATAGGATAAGAATGAACTTTCTACTCCCTTTTACGCATACATCTTTACCAAAGTGATAATATCTTTATGGTTAAAATAGCATGCACATGTATATTACTCTTGTGTGACTGTGTCGTTCTAATTTAGTAATTTATGAAACAGAGATTTGACAGTTGGTATGTGATTCAGGTAAATCAAATGTAGAGTTTAGCAGAAGTCATGTCCTTGAGAAATAAAATCATCTTACCATCAAGCCTTGAGCTAACCCCCGGAATCATGAACGGTATGGAGCAAGAACACCTAGTGTCATGATGTAAACACGAGGAAGACCAACTTCTTTCTTCTCAAGACGGCATGCAACTACACCAACACATATATCGATGTAGTATGCTGGGAAACAAAATCAGGCTTCCACTTCGAAGTATAAAAGGTGTTTCTTTATAGATAATTTTTCCCTTGCTTTACTAACAGAATTTTAAGCAATTTGGGATGAGGAAATCAAGGTAATGATAATAGTTGCTTTCTCCACATTCCAGTTTTTATACTAGATAGTATAGCAATTAAATAAACTTAATAGGACATACAGAACCATAATATAACACCAACACAACCAGGACAACAACATACAAGTTTGAGAATGGAATTGACTCATATGGGATGTCGTGGGGCGCAGTTAGACCACAAAACTTAGACAAGTTGACAAAAGTTTATAGCACCAGGGCCTGTACCCACAACAACAGAATCAGTAAATTTGACATGTAAACAAGTTTTTACAGATTAATCACAAAGGAGTTATACCTAGTGTCATAAAGAGGCACACAAATCAAACTATGAGCTGCACAAGCCTGCAGAAGCAATAGTAAGATCAAGAATACATATCTACCTCCAAGCAAGTTGGTTTTAATTCATGGGGCATTCATTATTTGGTTCATTTCAATACATGTAAAGTAAAAGTTCAAGGGATTATTTGGCATTTAATTACATATGATAAGTAAGAGTGCGGTTCCGGTGCGGAGCACTCTTCCCGTGAGGACGTGTGGACATGCACTATAGGGCCTTATTTGTGCACTTTAGGGCCTTATTTGTGCACTTTTGCAAAAAAATTAAAAAATGCTTGGAAAAAAATTTGAAAAAGATTTTTTTTTTTTGAAAAAGTACACAAATAAGACGTTAAAGTGCACAAATAAGGCCCTAAAGTGCATGCTCCGCACGTCCGCACGGGAAGAGTGCTCCACATATGATCCAAACTCTGATAAGTAAATACCCAAGTAACTCATCAATTATGTATAATGAAGTGCCAAAATGAAATTGGTAAGTGGCATATGATGGATAAACATCATTTAGAAGCCACAAACAAACAGAGAGTGCAGATTATCATCATTCAACTACCTGCTTTATTTGCTCTAGCTCAAAGTTCAGCACTTTGCTAAATTGTGATTCACTTACTCCATCCCTGTGAAGAAAATGCAGCTTTCAATAATCAAACGACTGAAGTGCCTGTTTGTTATCCATTGCAACATTTGAACTCAAAAAATGGAGCAGAAAACACACTTTTATAACTTCTAACTAAGCCATATAGAGGAAAAAAAATCAGAAGAAGAGAGGCATAAAATAATAGTATATATCCCCAAAATGATCACCTCAGCAGAATTCATGGTAGCGTTGAGCAGGGTGGGAAGTGCTCTGCCGCCAACATAAACATCTCCATCCACTGATAAATGTTCATAGCGGATTTCGATCTTCAGAGTCTCAATCCCAACTCTGCATTTTCATTGATCACCATATAAACAAACATAAAACCAGTCTTCAGTACTCAAAAGGAAACCTAAAATCAAAGACAAAGAAGCAAGAAACTAATTTTAGACAAATTAATCCAATACTAACCGATCAACTCTGTCCCTTAATTTCCTAAGGAACTTCTCATTGTCTTCCTCCACAACTCTAAGTATATTGTCAATTAACAGCTTCCTATCCTGCCCACCAAGCTTCCTAATATCAATTTCACTCTCAACCATCTTCCCATTATCAAGCATTTGTCTCAAAACCCCCTTTCGGAGCCTCTCAAAAGTAGGCAGCCTTTCAGTAATCAAACGACTGAAGGAACACCAAGGGCTTGAAAATAATCTTACACCAACCGATCGACCTAGATTTGATTTCATCTCCGAGCACTCGAACTCAAATTAAGAAGAAATGCACACTTTCAGTAATCAACGACTGAAGAAAGAAAGAAAGAAAGAAAGCTTGAAAATAATCTTACACCAAGGAACACCAAGGGCTCCGAAGTCGGAGTCCAGGCCGTCGAAGCCGAAGAAGCTGAATCTTGAGCGAGTCGCTGGCGAGGACGAGAGTGGTCGCGGCTAGGGATGGCAACTGGTTGAAGTGTCGAAGAGGCCTCCGGATCTGCAAAGAGGCCGCCGGATCTGCAACTGGTCGACCGTCGAAGTGTCGAAGGAGGAAGGAGGAACTGCGGAAGGAGGAAGGAGAGTGGTAGCGGCGGATCTGCAACTGGTCGAAGTGTCGAAGAGGCCGCCGGATCCGCGAAGAGGCAGCCGGAATCGCCGGATCTCCAAGTCTGCAACTGGTGGAAGGAGGAAGGAGGAACTGCGCGGAAGGAGGAGGAAGGAGAGTCACGAGACTGGTTGATTTTTATTTATTTTTTAGGTTTTCAGTAGAGGCGGGCCTTACATGTCCGCCTCTATTGAACATACTTGTTGAGGCGGGTTTTCATAGGCCCGCCTCAACAAGCTTTAATTGAGGTGGGCTATTTGGCCCGCCTCAATTAGTTAGCATTAGAGGCGGGCCTTACCCTGGCCCGCCTCTAATAGTTTAGCGAGAAATGTTTTTTCGGATACTTGTTGAGACGTATATTAATTTGTCCGTCTCAAAAGATGTTTTTGAGGCGTATACATTAATTATCCGTCTCAAAAATCAAAAAAAGTGATTGCCTAAGTCGTTGTTGAGGCATTTTGAACTATGTACGCCTCTAAAAGAGAGCCTCAAAAAGTGTTTTTTCCACTAGTGATATATTCTATGTTTTATGTTTATTATGATTATAAGTTAATTAATGACTTGAAAAATCTAGGTTCGCCCGTTTCGTGGAATAGCGGAAATTGATCATCTCAAGTGTTATGATTTCCATTTAGGATTGTCTCGTAGGCATAAATGGGTACACATAAATAGACTTAGATATTTTTGAAATATCATTATAAGGTATATATTAATATTTTATTTCGATTAGTAATTCTAATATATTTTCCTACTACTAGATGTAGTATGAAAGTTGACGAGTGATACAGATACAGATTAATATCGGTGCTAGAATTATTACCGAATTATCAATAAGGTATTCCAATTCTATATACCCATAAATTATAGTTACATATAAATTATAGTTTAAATAATAATTATAACAAAAAGATCAACTTAGAAATACTAAATCATCATATCTTTTACTTACTTTTTTCATGCTTATCTCATAAGAAGCCTAGAAAGTTCTCCTAAACCCACTTTCTTTTATTTCCTCCTCCTTGGCTGCATCCTTCCTCCTCTTTCACGCACCAGCAGCCATGGCAGCTCACGTCCACCACCTCCCTTCCTCCTCTTCCTTGTGAGCTAGCTTCCGCCGCCAAGGAGAGGCCGCCGTCGTCACCTCCACCTAGGAGTTGCTCGCCTCCTTCCTTTTTCTCCACCTTGGCTACCTTCCTCTTCTTGTACGTACAGCAGCAGCCACCAGCCCGGCCACCTCCACCCCCTCTCGTCGCCGGAAAAGTGTCCTTGAGGCTCCACCGCCTCTCTTGTGAACCCAAATCACCCTTTTGGGTCTTTTGTTTTTCCCCAAATTTTGAACTTTAAATGAGTGAATTTAGTTACTTTGTGTAAAGGAGGAATTTTATGAATAATTAGAGGTTAATTGATGTTGTGGAAGGCTTAGGTGGATTGGATTTAGAGTTTTGGAAAGAGGAAGCTTGAAATTGGGCATTTATGTGCACTTCTGGAAATTCTGGGAAATTTCCGTAATTACTGAAAAGTTGGGGCTGACTTCATAAGGTGAGGAATTCTCCTACGAGCGTGTGGAATTTTGCGGATCTTGATTTGGATATGTATATCAAAAGTTATGCCCAAATTTGTGTTGTAATGTAGATTCGGGTATTCGCTGCGACGTTTAGCGGACCTCGGATTATAACAAACGGATTGATTGCGTTGAACGTCATTTGAGGCAAGTTAATTATGAGCGTTTGCGTGTCGTAGTTTAAAGTTTAGAATAATAGACTATGCATATCATCAAATCGTTAATTCTGCATAAGAGTTCAATTATATCGAATTGATGTGTTATGTCTTGTCGGGGTTGTGGCCGTGGTTGTTGTTGTTGGTATGATTATTCCTTGATCATGGACATATAAACACTTGCATTAAGAGATATCTTACCATTATAAGATCTTGATTAGTTGATGATGAATGACGTCGGGTATTCACTCTATATGGATGAAGGATGTTTATTGCTTGACTACATTGAGCTAAGTAAGTTTAGCTTGACATATATTACGGGTCGCGTGGGACATCCTATGTCATGCTTTCAATATAATCATAGAGAAATCAAATTGATAGTTTAATAACCTTACTCATCATGGTGAGTCGCAATTTAACACTTCACAATAATTAATATATCAATATAACTAATTTTCAAAGTATGTGATCCTTTCCCATGTACTTAGAAGAAATGGTAGAAACTTAGCTGATGAGCGAGTTCTTAATCTTTCTTGTTCTTGGGTTGAGCTCATGGAATTCTTTTGATAGACAGACTCCTTAAAACAACTCTGAAGGATTTATTATGTGCTCCTAGTGTAGATCGTTGTTCAACCATCTCATCTCCGAGACATTAGTTTCACCGTCAGGGTTGTTGATCTTTGATAATTAAAGTTTGGATCCCACGTGGTTGGCTCCCAAATTTATACCAATACGACATAACATACAGAGTTATAAAATAAACAATATCGATTTTTTAACCCTATATGTGATCACGTGCTTGAACTCCTAAGCTAAGGTGATTTTGTGAAAATCAACCAAAAGAGCAAAGAAAGATTTCACCTGATACGCACTTGCACAGTGGAAAAATTCTTGTGATGCAGGCTTCTAGTTTGACTTAGAACTTGTATTTGGTGCTAGAGAGAGGTGGAACACATAATCATTCCAATGCTAGTAAGCCATGCCAAATCTTGAACTTGACGACCATGCATTACATAACTTGACGATCGACCTCAGATGCTTTTCCATTGGTATGCAGCACAATATGTGGCATGGTTACTCAGCCAACTGCCACTCTTCTTGTGTGTACAATAACACATAATCACCTTCCATAAGCGCTCAACCTATATACACCACTATCTAGCCATGTTCGACCCCATAAAAGATCCCTTTCGGACCATTTAAACCAAAATCTGACCACATCATCATCTTCCTCATGCTTAATTTAGTTGGACCTGACTATGGAATCGTCTCTAACCATTCCTGAATGACATCGAATCACATCTGAACCAGTTCATGTATTGCGCAATAAACCGGGAAACCACGCCACTTTGAAGCGTTTTTCTGACGCTGATGGAGGATCTCAGATGCCACGACCCATTGTCGGAGTAACCTTACAGCGTGACGAACCCAATGACACTGGCCTTGCCCCATTTGGTTGCCGCTCGAGCCTCTAACGAGGCACTCAAAGTAGGCTATGCAATAGCCGATTTTCATTTCTTAACTGGAATCATGTACGTGTCCCCACCATACTCTTCCCAATTCGTAACAATGGCAGTGGCCCAAATATTCGATGGACTTGGCCAGGCTTCCTCAGTCATCTCTTCAGGCCTTGCTGTCTCCTAAGTCTTTCGACAAGCTCCGATTGGCCCCGCCACCAAGTACTTAGCGTCCAACGCCAACGGCACCGACGTTGATCGGCTCATGCTTTTTGTACAAGCCATGGATACGTGGTTCTTCACTATCAACGCCCGAGCAGATCTTTTATCTTTCGAATACGCCGGATCTTCTTTGGCGATGGTGAGGGCGGAGGCAATGAACTCATGGAATTCTCAACGACAGCCTGTGTCGTCACTGTTTGCTCCTCGGTAATCTTGTAGCCTCTTCAGTGCTTTAGAGATTAATTGTCTCTGACATCCTAAAGAATCCACAATCGTTTGTGCACAGATCTGAATTCGGAGCGTCCGATTGATGAAAACCAGCGGCATCGAGATTATATCAACAAATAAACTGCATGAAAGGAAGAAATCCTCTAATGCTCTTTTGCAGTTCAAGTTTGATGCGGATTTTCGTTTAGAGTCTTCGTCATTGTTGGGCCCATCATTCTCCAAGAGGATCAAATGAGCAAGTTGGGCCAAGATCCAAACGGAGTCGGAAGCCAAGAGAAACCACGAGGAGGCGTCGAACATTCCTCAGACGCGTAGGATCCGGCCAATTCCGAAGATCTCGCCCAACACATTAAATGCTCGAATCGATGGCAACGGCTATGGCATTAAACACATAGATAATGTTGGCAATCAAGAGCAAATCCCGAAGATCTCGCCCAGAATTAATAAGAAATATTACAAACGATAAAGTAACGGACACAAGATGACAATTACCATATATAGATCACGATAAGGCAAGTAATGGACACACACGTCTACATCTTGCATTCGAGAACTTGCTCCAAAAAGAACTTGAGAGTGCACCCAGTTTGGCTCAGTCTCCTCGGAATATCGCTCAGTCACCACCGGTCGAGTCACAGAATCACAAATCGAACAGGATCCGATCTTTTGTCCTCCAAGGATAAGTTGTACTTCGATCTGATTCAATCATCAATAGATCAATAAAATTACCTTGCTATTTCGTATATATTCTTTATTTGTTGATAGTCTGTTTGGTTTGGATTGATTTCTATTACCCGATCTACTCGTTACCCCGTCTAAGGCGATTTAGGTCGTCCGATCTTTTCGCCTCAAAACAATTTGGCGCCCACCGTGGGGCAACTTGCCGATCACCATCTCAAAACCTTCCAACCATGACTATCAACCCACCTACCGGTACCGAGGAGCCACGCCTCGAAGACGACACCCAAGCTCAAGGAAACACGAACGAAAATCCTACCCCAACCCAATTCCAAGAGCTTGCCCAAAAAAGGACTGCCCTATAAGAGGAACTTGCCCAGCAACGCCAAAAGACCGAAGCGTTGGCTACCTTATCCACCCAATCCGAGGCCTAAATTGCACGACTAACCCGTGAAAATGAGTCTCTTAAGTCGCAGGTATAATCAATGGCTTCTGGATCCAGGCGGATGCCCGTCCATAGCAGCGTCCAGACGCGCCTTAACATGGATGGCGTCGAACTGACCCCTCCGAGCGTACGGCGTCCCAAATATACTGAGGGTACATCTCGTACTCATTTAGTTAATCCATTTTCGACTAACAATGTTACTTTCTCCACACCGATCGGGTCAATAGGGACCCGAATCGACGAACCACAGGGTACCAATCCTCCCGACATCCTAGCTCTCGTCCAGCAAACGCTCGATCAACATATGAAGACGCTTGACGATCGCATCGCTAGGATTCCCGGAGTTCCACAGCCGATCGAGAAGGAGGCGTCAGGCGGATTCGAAGAATATCTGTTCGTCGAGGAGATCGCTAGGGTCGAGATCCCAAAGAAATTCCATCTCCCTACCATGGCGACGTTCGACGGCACCAACGACCCAGATGATCACATTTCTCTCTATAAACAAAAATTAATGAATGCGTCCGTTCCAAAGGAGAGCCGCGAGGCTGTCATGTGCAAAAGCTTTGGCACGACTCTCGCGGGTCCCGCACTGACCTGGTTTATGTGTTTGCCTCAGGGAGTGATCGCATCGTTCGCAGACTTGGTCAATTCCTTCAAGATCCAATTCGCTAGCAGTCGGAAGCTCGAAAGACAATCGAGTGACCTCTATCGAATCACCCAAAGGTATAATGAACCTCTCCGAAGCTATCTTAACAAGTACAATAAGGAAAAAGTTGCGATCCCCCATTGCGACGTCACCACCTCCATCGAAGCCTTCCGCCAAGGTTTGATCAAAGACAGCAACCTCTACAACGAGATCACCAAGTACCCGTGCAGAAGCTTCGAAGATGTTCAGGCCAAAACCATGGCCGAGGTACGTTTGGAAGAAGATCGTGAGTCACGAAAAGCCTCCCATGGACCTGACCAATCCGATCGCAAATCCTCCTCCGACAACCGTCGTGACAGACGCCATCACCCCTATCCTCGTAATCGAAATGAGCAAAATCAGGTAAACTTTTTCCAAGACAGGTCTCAAGACTGGAGAGATGGTCCGATGTTGCCTCCCAGGGTTCAATCTTACAACTTCAATGTTTCCGTGTCGGAGCTCGTCAAGAGTTTCGACAAATATGGAAAAGAGGTAAGATGGCCCCGAAAGAGCGACCGACCAGATGTCAAAAAGGACATGAGCCGATGGTGCGAATTCCACGGTGACCACGGTCACTCGACGGATGAGTGCATCGCCTTGCGTAAAGAGGTCGCTAGGTTGCTCGCGCAAGGGCTCCTGCGTGACGTAATTGACGGGACTAAAGATGCACAAGCAAATGTCGTTGATTAGACTTATCAAAATAAATTATCCTAACCAACCTACTAAACAAAGTATAGCAGACAAGTAAGGGTCGAATCTAACAGAGAAGGTATGATGTAATATGCAATCGTGAATGACAAGTAACAAGCAACTGGGGTTTTGTAGTCAAGAGAACGGAGCAACCAAGCATGCAAATTGAGTAAAATCGAGAGAATAATATAAGGGGAAGTAGCCCTATTAGAGCGAAATCCACAGTACAAAGATAGAGTTTGATCCCTGAAATCTATTCAACCCAAGTTCAATTATTTATCCTTATAGTCGTTCCCACCTTAATCGTAAGTACTATTGATTCTCACAGTTGTCAATAGACTTATCACTATGCCAATGATAAAGTACAACTGATTCTCACAGTTGTCAGCGTACTTTAGCACCAACACAGCAATAGCGATGCACACAAGGATTTAGGATACATGCAAGTAGAAAGACATACAAGTATTCACGCCCCTACTTAACATGCAATTGATTCTCACACACAAGTGTACGCTCGGAACCCCTATATGCACAAGCGTGTTTGCCACTAGATATGCACTCGGAACCCCTATATGCAATCCTAGCAATTGATAACAAGCATTCAACCTAGGTGATCAGGCTAAGAAGAACAACTAGAAATCGTAGACGCGGTAAGCAAGAGAATCAATCCAACAATTATGAGGACAAGAACAAGGAATAGAAATCTCACAAACACATCAAAGTACTGCTTCAATCGTCTAACAGAACAAAGGAAAGTTAGTTCTCCATCAAAGGGGATGAAAAACTATAATATGAAAAAACGATCAAAAGTAATTCGATAACAAGATGTGTGTAAGTGTTCGCAGACTGGCTTGGAGGCTGTGGAACATTAGGTTAAATAGAGTTAACCTAAAGCCCAAGATCACAAAACCAATCCAAAAGGAATCAAATAAAATAACAAAGTCTGAAATAGAAATAAAAGGAAATAAATATAATCTGGCGCGAGGCAATAAACACGTCCACCGCGGGGCGGTAAAGATCCACCGCGGGGCTTCTGCACTCCACCGCTGGGCGGTGGCCTCCTCTCACGCGGGGCTTCATCATCACTGGGAGTCATCACCGCGGGGCGTCACTGCTAACGCGGGGCGGTGAACTCCAGACTTCAACTCTCATCTTCTTCTCTTCTCCATCTGCTCTCCAAATACTACCAAGTGTTGGTAGCCTTCTCCATAGATGTTCCAGCAGCTCCATCTCCATCTCTAAGCTCCAACTAAGCTGCCAATCCTTGGATTTCTTCACTTTTCTCCATAATATCTGGATCGCAGACTTAGCACTAAAACAACTCCAAAACTCCTCCAAATCATGCTAATAGATGCTAGAAAAGGTGTATGAAATAACACCTATCAAATTCCCCCATACTTAGACCTTTACTCGTCCCGAGTAAGCTAAAGAAAAGCTCACCCTCTTAATCAATACCAAGGACTCAGGAAGTACAAGAAAACGTGACTCCAACAACTACAACACATCAACAATACGCCCAAAACAACCAAAACAAGTGATGCAAGAACAATCTAACCTAACTCCCGTCTATCTCCTTATCGCTCCATGAGTGGCCTACCCGACAATCCTTCTATGTCACCCTTCTTATGACGCCTCGCCGAAAGATAAGAGAAATCCTAAAATCACTCTTCTTATTTTTCACTCATTTTGCCAAGGCGCCCTTTCGGGTTTTCACCAAGCACTCATTTCATTTTCCAATAGACGTTCTCACATAAGCTCGCATCACTCTAGTCCAATTTTTCCCTGGTCTAATACCAGCCGGACTACCTGCTTTTTACCTGAACCGCCCTTTCGGGTTTTCAGTCCATCCCAGGATTTTGATTGCCTTTTAACTTTTTTTTTTATTTTTTTTTTGAAAACGGAATCAACACTGCAGAAAACGAATGCAAAAATAAAGCTATGTACACTAGCTAGCAAGAATAGCAAGTCTATATCCCTCCCCCATACTTAAACCGAACATTGTCCTCAATGTGAAAAGAGAACGTCAAATGATAGGGGAAGAGAGAAATAAACTCACTGTGGACCGGAAGGTGGTGGTGGGTACATCCCAAAGTAGTCCTGCAGATGAGTGTCTATAGTTTCCAGACGCTCATCTATCTCATTGTGAAGCTGGGTTTGCCAAGTTTGCAGACCGGTCTCTACTCTGGAAGCCCACTGATCATGGCGCATAGAGAAGTTATCCCATCTAGCGTACATCTCTTGCCATGGTGCGACAGGTCCATACACAGATGAGGACTCCTCAAACTATGAAGCACTGGGGTCGTCCCCCTCCTCGCGATCAGCAGGAGCATATCCACCACTAGGGCCCTCTCCATATGGACCCGAAGAAACAACGGCAGCGGCAGCAGCAGCAGGCGTCTGGCCATCGCTATCAATCCACCAGCCCGCGTATGAAGGCGAGTAAGTGAACTCTCGCGGAACACTCAAAATATGGCCCTCGTAAGCCGTCCAAGCCACATCACCATCCTGCCCCAGCGGCTTCACCATAGAGCACACCCTCATGTGGGCGGCGTCATATAAAACGCAGGGAACCGGCCGAGCAATCCGATCGCAAGCAATCACATCAGCGCAGAGGAGAGTAATCAAGCTACCCCCACAAATATCTCTAGGCTCGCCCTCATGAATCCTCCGCAGGGAACTCAGGAAAAGAGTTGCCCAACACGGAGTAAGCTCAACCGTTCCCAGGATGCTCAAAAACCACTGGAAGTCCTTCATGGGCACCTTCCCATCGTCAGCATGGCCAAAGAAATCTCTCATCAACACCTTGTGGATCAACCGCAGACACGGGTTCACCAACTTCGAATTCACCTTATGCCTCGTCTTGAAAGTCCTCCTAGTAGCAGCACGCCAGAAAGCAAACATCTCGTCTTCCTGAAGCCCATTCGACCATCCAGGGGTCGGTTTCTTCATAATGCCCAGGGCCTCGTGGATCGCCCTCCTCGACAGAGAATGCTCACGTCCATTGTAGGAGAACGCGATCTTGCGCAGGAAGCTATCATCACCCTCCTCGCGGTTGAACCACCAGAACGAAGAAATGAACTGGAAACATAGCTCAGGATACGCGGGGGCTGCCTTGCCCAGAAATCCTCCCAGCCCACACTGCGTTAGGCACATCGTCACACACGCGAGCATTCCCATCTGCTCCAGAGTCGGCGTGTGGAAAAATTTAGAAGGCACCACCTTTCTCCCCTTCACAATATCGTACAGCTCACTCTCATCCCTACTCGTCGATGCGTTCTTCTTGCCTTTGGGAGCCATAAGTGAAGAATTGAAATGCTCAAATCAGAAGACAGCAAAGAATACTCACAATCAAGCAAACACAGGTTCTGCAGAGACTCAACGCGGGGCGGTGGCGTCGCGGCGAGAAACTGACAACAGGTTACCGGGTCGCGGTGAGGTCGGCGCGGGGCGGTAGCAACAGAGACGTGAAGCGGTGGCAGCGCGAGGCGGAGCTAAAGCGAGGCGAGACAACAGCGGCGCGGTGGGGGTTGTGTTTGGGCTGGGCTGTGAGGCTAGACTCCAAATGGGGGTATGGGGGCTAGGAAATGCTCAAGGTCGAGAGGGGATTCAAGGAGAGTGAATGGAAAATAGGAGAAGGAGAATTGAGGGGGGGGGGGGGGGGGGCGGTGGAAATTTTATGTGGGGCTAGGTCAAGGCAGGGTAAGGTAAAAAGAAAGGGTTGATGGGCCGGTCATGTACCATGGCCCATATGAGAAATCTTGGCCCAAAAATGAGGCCCAATCCGTCAAAACCTTAGTAACCACTTAAGAAATAAGCTTTTACTCACCCGTTTAAGGTTTTTTCGGGGCCCATTATTCTTGTTTTTTTTTTTAAGTTGAGAATCGATACCTGACCGTCACCGCGGGGCGGCAGCTCCACCGCGAGGCGGTAGCAAAGTGCCGCGGGGCGGTGAGAAAGGCTGGGCACTTCATCCCTTCTCGGGTTTACTTTCGTACCTGGAATGTGAGTAACAGGCGAACGAAACAAAGCAAAATAAACTACAAAAATAATCTAATAAAAAAAGAAAAAGAGATCAAAGAAATACAAACACGGGTTGCCTCCCGGACAGCGCCTTGGTTATCGTCGTCGGCTCGACGTATTGCAGATCAACTACCATTTTGGGTAGGATTCTTTCGGAATCCTCCAACTTGTCTCTTCCTGGTGAGACCTCTCATGGAAAGGTTTGAACCTTAGACCATGGTCTTTCCTCGCCACCCACTCCATGTACATTCTCTTCGGAGTGTCGCCCCCATACTTAGAACGATGCGGGGGCCGATATGGCTCAACCGGAACATGTTGCACATCACTAGATAAAGGCTTGCAGCCTTGTGTTGTTAGTGCAGGGGGGCAAGTGCCCAAAGTAGAGGAATCTCCCATATCAGCTAATAAGACATCATCCACAGGCAAATCATGAAAATCATGCAACTCAATGGGTCCATCACTAGTGGAACACTCAACTACGGCCTCTACTGCATCAATCTTAACATTATCATGCACAAAATCATCAAAGTCATTAATGCAGAGAGGAGGAGGAGACTTAATGGAATTAGCTTTATGAATATCATGCTGAAAAATTATTCCATCAAACTCCATAGTCAGGGTACCACTATCAACATTTATCTTAGTCATGGAAGTCTTCATAAAAGGTCGCCCTAGCATAACCGGGGCAACTTGCTCATCATAATCCATATCCATAACAAAGAAATCAGCAGGAAATATCAAAGGACCTATCCTAACAAGGACATTTTCTACAACACCCTTAGGGGGTACACACGATCCATCAGCAAGTTGTATCACAATACTAGACTCACGCAAGGGTCCTAATTCCAATTTCTCAAGTAAGGAATAAGGTAAAACATTAATTGAGGCACCCAGATCAAGTAGGGCCTTCTCAAAAACATGCTCACCTATAGTAATAGGAATAGTAAACATACCTGGATCCTTGCACTTCGCAGGTAGACGCTTCTGAACCACATCTGACACTTGTTCGCCCACTGGACTCTTCTTCTGAGTCTTCTGCCTTTGAGCTTTCTTCACCGTGCAGAGCTCCTTTAAGAACTTGGCATATCGCGGGATAGCCTTGATAAGCTTCAGCAGGGGAATGTTCACCTCACAGTTCTGGAACGTGTCGAACAGGTCTCTGTCATCGACAACTCTTTTAGCCTTTAGCGCCTCTTGAAAAGGTGCTGGGGGCTTCTCTGAACGTAGGGGAGGAAACACTGGACGAACGTAGGTATCAACATAGACATTGTCAATAGGAACAGATTTCTGAGGAGCAGCTCGCGGTGAGCCCACCGCGGGGCGTAAATCGTCACCACGGGGCGGTGGGGTCGCGTTGACATTACTGGGCATAGGTATCGGGTCGCGGCGGGAATTGCCGCGGGGCGGTGCGGTGAGTTCCTTTTTCTCGGAAATTTCTTTCTCTTCTTCAGCAATAGGAGACATAACTTCTTTACCACTTCTCAGCGTGATAGCACTCACGTTCTCTCTGGGATTCACAGTGGTTTGGGACGGCAGGGAGTTTGAGGTCCTCTGGTTGATTTTAGTCACCTCGTCGGCTAACTGGCCAATCTGCCTCTCTATATTCTTGATACTCGACTCAGTAGCCTGCACATGCGTAGCAAAGTGCTGAGTCAAGGTCTTCAGCATATCCTCAGTAGAGGCTCCAGAAGTTTGGCCTTGGGGCCTCTGTTGGTACTGAGCTCGTTGCTGGTACTGTTGTTGCTGAGCCGACTGATATTGCTGTTGTGCCGGCTGCTGACCACCTTGAGAGTCACTCCATCTAAATCCTGGATGGTCACGCCCTCTCTGGTTGTAATTGGGTTGGCCACCATACTGTTGTCTAGGGGCTCCATAGCCTCCTACAGCATTAACTTCAGCAACACCATCCTCTTATAGCTGAGGACAGGTATCTGTGTGGTGGGCCTGGCTAGGACAAAGGCCACACGATCTGGCTTGTTGAGGAGCATTCTGATTCGCCATCTTCATGACTATCTCCTTCAACTCGGCTAACTCAGATAATACCAGACTCGGTCCTGTAGGGGTCACAGCATTGACCGCATTTCTTTGGTAAGTTTTTCCGAAGCTCCGGGTGCTTTCACTCATCTCTTGGATTCGGTCCATGGCTTCCTTCGGTGTCAGATTCAGAATACTGCCACCGCATGCAGCATCGACCATTCTCCTCTCTTGGTCCTGTAGACCGTTGTGTAAATAAAGGACAAGATCCTGCTGGGCGTATCCATGGAATGGATAGCTGGAGCAGAGCCTCTTGAACCTCTCCAAGTAATCATACAGTGTCTCATCACAAGCCTGCTCAATGTTGGCAATTGCCTTCTTCAAAGCATTCACCTTCTTCGTCGGAAAATACTTATCCAGGAACGCCATGTGCAATTTCGCCCATGTATCTATGGTTCCTGGTGGCAAGTGATAGTACCAGTCGCTCGCATTGTCGAGTAAAGAAAATCCAAAAGCTCTCATCTTGAACTGCTCTTCAGTCACGTTCCTGGGCTTCATCGTCATACACACATTGTGGAACTTGCCCAGGTGAGAAATCGGATCCTCTCCACTCAGACCGTGGAACTTAGGCAGGTAGTTAACAATTCCAGTCTTCAATTCGAAGTTCACCCCTTGATCCAGCGCAGGGATGATCACAGCTAGGGGTTCAACCCCAATATTCGGTACCATAAGCTCTCGTAAAGTTTCGTTTCTAGCCATAGCAGCAACTGGGATAGTAGCAACTTCAGCGGTTTCAGTCTCAACGTTTTCGGTCGTGTCAGTCTCAGCGGCCAACACAGTCTCAATCTCGGCTTCTTCCCTTCGATCGCGCAGACGTCCAATGAACGATCTTTCAATCTCTAGATCAAAAGCTAAGAGTGGGGAGTCAGTAGCACGGGTATCGACCATAAGATAGGTCTCCACCCAAAAATCAAACACGAAAACACACAACAAACAAAAACCTTCCCCGGCAATGGCGCCAAATTTTAACGGGACTAAAGATGCACAAGCAAATGTCGTTGATTAGCCTTATCAAAATAAATTATCCTAACCAACCTACTAAACAAAGTATAGCAGACAAGTAAGGGTCGAATCCCACAGAGAAGGTATGATGTAATATGCAATCGTGAATGACAAGTAACAAGCAACTGGGGGTTTTGTAGTCAAGAGAACGGAGCAACCAAGCATGCAGATTGAGTAAAATCGAGAGAATAATATAAGGGGAAGTAGTCCTGTTAGAGCGAAATCCACAGTACAAAGATAGAGTTTGATCCCTGAAATCTATTCAACCCAAGTTCAATTATTTATCCTTATAGTCGTTCCCACCATAATCGTAAGTACTATTGATTCTCACAGTTGTCAATAGACTTATCACTATGCCAATGATAAAGTACAACTAATTCTCATAGTTGTCAGCGTACTTTAGCACCAACACAGCAATAGCGATGCACACAAGGATTTAGGATACATGCAAGTAGAAAGACGTACAAGTACTCACTCCCCTACTTAACATGCAATTGATTCTCACACACAAGTGTACGCTCGGAACCCCTATATGCACAAACGTGTTTGCCACTAGATATGCACTCGGAACCCCTATATGCAATCCTAGCAATTGATAACAAGCATTCAACCTAGGTGATCAGGCTAAGAAGAACAACTAGAAATCGTAGACGCGGTAAGCAAGAGAATCAATCCAACAATTATGAGGACAAGAACAAGGAATAGAAATCTCACAAACACATCAAAGTACTGCTTCAATAGTCTAACAGAACAAAGGAAAGTTAGTTCTCCATCAAAGGGGATGAAAAGCTATAATATGAAAAACGATCAAAAGTAATTCGATAACAAGATGTGTCTAAGTGTTCGCAGACTGGCTTGGAGGTTGTGGAACATTAGGTTAAATAGAGTTAACCTAAAGCCCAAGATCACAAAACCAATACAAAAGGAAACAAATAAAATAACAAAGTCTGAAATAGAAATAAAAGGAAATAAATATAATCTGGCGCGAGGCAATAAACACGTCCACCGCGGGGCGGTAAAGATCCACCGCGGGGCTTCTGCACTCCACCGCTGGGCGGTGGCCTCCTCTCACGCGGGGCTTCATCATCACTGGGAGTCATCACCGCGGGGCATCACTGCTAACGCGGGGCGGTGAACTCCAGACTTCAACTCTCATCTTCTTCTCTTCTCCAGCTGCTCTCCAAATACTACCAAGTGTTGGTAGCCTTCTCCATAGATGTTCCAGCAGCTCCATCTCCATCTCTAAGCTCCAACTAAGCTGCCAATCCTTGGATTTTTTCACTTCTCTCCATAATATCTGGATCGCAGACTTAGCACTAAAACAACTCCAAAACTCCTCCAAATCATGCTAATAGATGCTAGAAAAGGTGTATGAAATAACACCTATCAGTAATCTCGGAATGAGCCAAAGCCACCATGGAGCGACGAGATCAGGTAAAACAAGAAAAACCTCCGTCTCCTGTCCACACAAAAAATGTCAATACTATTTCAGGTGGTTCGGACGTATGTGGAAACACGTACTCCGCGGCCAAGCGACATGCAAAGGAAAGCAAAGGCAGTAATCCCGAAACGCCGGAGTTCAGACCAAACAAGGTCTCCGATCTCCCGACTGCCCTGGGACAGATACTTCCGCCCTTGGGTTCTGTCCACCGCCAATTTTTGAGGCCTGATTTGCTTGAGTTGGCCTTAGGCCCTTCTTCCTACAGTATGCCTTCATGTGGCCTTCCCTCCCACATTTGTAACACACCCGCTTCATATTTTGGCAACTAGGGCTCTTGTGCCCGGCCTTACCACAGTTGTGGCATTGAATCACGTCGTTACTCCAGTCTGAGCCTTTGGCGGGGCCGGACTGAGTCGCCTTTGTCTTAGTACGACCAGACTTCTCGAACTTGGTGGGTGACTTCAGCCGCTTGAACGAGCCAGCCCTGCGATTCTGTTGGCCATTCTTTGCCTTATTTTGTGCCACCACACTAGCTGTGTCTTGAGGTACGGGGGCCGCTTGTGCGTGTGGTATTACCTCGGCCGTTAGTACTTCAACCACTAGCCCCACTATCTGCCCAATGGTCGTCGCATTTAGCACAATCGGGGCAGGATGTGGAACTCCCCTTGCGGCTTGGCGGTCCGCTTGTCCATGAAGAACATCCTGTCGCAGGGTCGGGTCATTGTTACGTGATCCAGATCCCGCGTCTTCCCCTGGTGAAGTAGCACTCCTCAACTGAATTCGAGAATCGCTGCTAAGACTCTCACTAGCTGCTTGGTTGGTGGATCGGGTGTCCATCACCTTTTGATGAACCATAACGTTAGTTTAGAACTTTTCCAACTTGTACATGACACTGAGCCAATTACGTTATGATACGAATTATAAGGGTCCAAACTAATAACTCTATATTAGTCTGACTGGCCCACCACCACTAACCGCAGAACGACCTTCATCTCTTTTCTTGAAAGTGGAAACTCTAGGAGAGATGTAAACTTTTAAATGACGCTCAATCTATGGAGAAACGATATTCCTAAGAATGGATCTAAGGAATAAGTAACAACTTGAATCTTGCAGAAGTTTGAAAAAAAAACCTCTTAAATCTTATATAAAAAGGGCCATACTATTCGGCGCATACCCAAAATTGCCTTTCAGCGCATAGGGTCGAGACGTAACGCTCCATGAAGCTCCTCACGTAACGCGCAATGAAGCTCCTCACGTAACGCTCCATGAAGCTTCAGGCGTAATGCGGAGGACCAACCCTGGATTTAAAAACAGAACTCTCTCCCTTCTCATCCATTCCGCCGCTGCTAGCACTCAAAAAACAGAACTCGAACTCTCCTCTCTCGTTACGTGCCTTTGGTATCGGTTCGTTAAGAATCAACAAATTTCTCCCGTTACGCAATCATCCAAGGTTAGTTACACTACATTCCATCTCTTGAAATATTAGTTGTTTTTTGTTAATTTAGAAGTAGTTAAGTGTTTATATTTAATGTTTATGAATTAGTGTGAATTTTAGAGGTATCTTTGTATGAGGTAGTGTTATTTTAGGTATTTTTAGGTAGATTTATTAAATAAATTTAAATTTTTTAAGAAATGTTGAATGATAAGGCATCGCCGGAATCTGGAATTGTCACCGGAATCGTCGCCGGAATTGTCGCCGGAATTGCCGGTGAAATATCGCCGGTGAATTGCCATTGCACAGCACGTAACGAGGGGAAGCCTTCCAACCGTTACGAGCTGTTGGCTTCTGCGCGTAACGTGTGGTCAGAGACCAAGCGTTAGAGCCAGACGAGACCTCGTTCGGGCTACTTCGTATCGGACTGAGCGTGAGCTATCCCGTAGGTTTGCAGGTGTTGCCCAATGTGGGAGGGCACAGGCAGGCGGGCTATGCTGACCCCCCTGTGTTCCCGTTTGGGCCATCTTATGTGGCGGGAGGCCTTGCAGATTCGGACCCGCAGTTGTACCCACAGTACAACGTGAGTCCACTCCATTGTTATTCTGATACGATCGATCAGAATAACTATTATGGTCCTTCATTGAGTCCGCCACCACCCCAGCAGAGTCAGCACTAGAGCCCAATCGCCCATCAGAGCCCTCACGGGTCCACGTCGCATCACAGCCCCTTATATTATCAAGGCGATGCAAATGACGACATGGATTACAATCCGTGGGAGAGCTTGGGGGTCAACCCGAATGCACCGCTGAATATGGTAAGTAGCCCTAATATATGTAAATATGATTGTATGATAAAAATGTAATTGTTTATCATTTGTTTAAAAACATGTAGGAGGAAGACAATCAGGCATGGGCTCCAAGAGCTCAACCTGATGATGATGATGCGGACGAGGAGCAACAAGAAGGCACCTCTTCGCAGGCAAGACCACCCCGAAGCAAAAAAAAGGGGAGATATGAGCCGGAATTACATATCAGAGTCTATGGAGGTCCGGAGAATCCGAGCTGTTGAAGGGTTTTGCCAATCACCTGGCGTACACCATTTATCAGCGCATTGTAAGTTGCATGAAAAACCTTATTCTTGTCATTTTACGTTTTTATATAAATATGTCAAAGCGACTGCTTACACTAGTTTAAAAATGCAAATGTCTGTAGCCTGTGCCACCGTTGAAGTTTCAGCAACGAGGCAAGCAGACACGCACATGGCGCCTGGAGTCGTCAACCCCATGGGGTAATCTGGCACAGAGTTCAGGCTTGTGTCATATTCCGCATGTGATACATGAGCATGTGCACGAGACGCTGCTTCTTGCGTTTGTTGAGCGGTGGCAACCTGAGACCAGCTCGTTCCATATGCCATGGGGAGAGATGACCATAACTCTCCATGACGTATTGTTGATCCTTGGGCTCAACATCCATGGAAGAGACTTAGACCAGCTCGTTCCATATGCCATTTAGAGTGTAAAACAATTTTTTGTAAGTGTTTGAAATGGGTTTAGGCTCGAAGTTGATCGTTATATTGAAGAAGAAGCTGGGGCCATTAATACCGTTAGGTGGGGACAAGACAGTTAATTCAATGCGTTTCGCCACAGACAGGTCCACACGTAACGCGTCATACCTCTCTCCACGTTACGTCTGTGTTACATGGAGACGTAACGTGGGACACTCTTCCTCACATAACGTCTGGTTCAAGGGTTTATAGGGTATGGTTAGGGTTTAGGGTTTAGGTTAGAAGGGGGTTTAAGTTTAGGGTTTAGGGTTTGGTGGATTTGTTAGGTTGACTTTAGGGTTTAGGTTTAGGGTTGTTCAAAATTGTCATTCAATGCTAGTTGTTGAAGGTTGTTCAAAAGTTTTTAATGATAGTGGTTGAGGTCATTAATGCTAGTGGTTGAGGTCATTATATACTACAGTTGTATACAACTGTATATTAGCTGTCAAACACATTCCTTTTTACTATATAAGAGGCATTAGGGTTGTTTGTTCACTACAACAAGTCCAACACAAGCGGGTTTTGAAGATTCATTTATGGGTAAGCTTCTTCTTCTAGTTTCTTTCGATTTAAGAGGCATTAGGGTTGTTTGTTCACTACAACATGTCCAACACAAACGGGGCTTGAAGATTCATTTGTGGGTTCTTCTTCCAGTTTCTTTCGATTTAGTAACCCTAATTGGCCTTTTCATATTAATGGATTTGTAGGAAATCAAGCACTACAACAAATAATGGCATCTTCATCCGAATCATCAACAAACCCAAATAGGCACCATCAACAAATAAGTGCTCCACAATGCGAGTGTAATTTGAAAACAATTGTCCGTACTTGGGATTTGCAGTGGAACTACGGAAGGAGGTATTGGGGATGCCCAAGACTGGGGTGTTTATACAGGAAGTATATTGATTCTACGTACGAGGACAGGGCACATGCGGTTATTCGACAACAATGGCGGGAAAAACAAGATCTTGTTAAAGAGAATCAAGATCTTGTTAAGCAAAATCAAGATCTTGTTAAGCAGAATCAAGAACTTTTACAAGATACGTAGGTATAACCTCAATCTATATAATGATGTACATCGTATACTGCCTTGATGTCGTATCTTTTGTGTAATGTTGTTTACGTACTATCAACCTTTGTAGGGAGCAAGCAATTTTATCAAAGCAGAGACATGATAGGAAGCGAACTTTTACCAAAGACTATCCTAATTTCTTCAAACGCAACTAGACGATGCCATTTATTTTGTGTTAGGGTTTCTTAGTTTATGAAGAACATGTATTATTTCTTTTATTGTGAGCTAAATGTGGTTGTAGTCATCCAGCGTAATGAATAATTCTATTTCGTCTTCTATGTTGATTATTTTGGGGTATTTCTTTTATTAATTCTAGATAATCAAATAAATACTAAAAATACACAATAATATGATACAACAGTCATACACAACATTATAATATATGTAAAATAATCAATAATTCAACATTGAACAACAAATAAATACTACAAATATACAATAATCATTATTTTAACATTGAACCACAAATAAATACACATATACACATACCACAACATTATAATACCCTAAAATACCATACGTTACGTGTGATATATACTCACACGTACCGTGTGGTAGAGCGCAGCCCGTAATGCATGAGACGCTGAAATGGTCTGCTTCCAGACGTTACGTGGTGAGACACTCCACGCATAACGTCTGGGCCCTATGCGCTGAAAGGCAAAAATGCCTATGCGCCGAAAAGTAATCGTGTATAAAAATAGTTATTTATAAAGATAGTTCCTCAAACTAGTGATATGATTATCACAAAACTCTTACTAAGACAAAAATTTGCACTTTTAAAGTTACAATCATAAACTTAATTAAATCGCTTATAACACAACGTTTTATAAACCAATTATAAATAACTTTTGAAGTTCAATAGTTAAATCATTATTTTAAATTCCAAGAAATAATTAAAACTTTTAAATTTAACATTTGAATTCTCGAAATTCCTTTTTAATAGAAAATAGGTTGAAAATAGTTTCGAAATTAATTTCCGAAAATTCTCAAACCTAACAATAGGACAAGAATTTTAAAACCGTTGCTCTGATACCATAATTGTGTGATACCCCGTATTTTTGTAAGGTTATTTTGGGAATTTTGGAATTTTCCCGAGTACCCGTTGTGTACGTCGGATTTAATATAGAGAGTTTGAGACATTCTGTAATGTGCTCTGTATCTGTAATATTTTTCTCAGTGAAATAATATACAGACAACATGCCTTGGATTTTAATATTCGTTCGCGTACGATAATTTTTATCCCGGTTTAATGTCATGTTCGTTCAAAGCTGAACGGGCGGGAAAAGTTGGTCACGGCGACCACCGTACAGTCGCGGCGACCACCGTCGCGGATCCAAGAACGGCGACCGCCGTACAAGTCACGGCGCCCGCCGTCCCAATGCTCGAGGTGGTAGCTGGCGTGCCAGGCTACGGCGACCGCCGTAAATTACGGCGCCCGCCGTAATTGCCACCATCGTTGTCCGAGAGTCTTTGCCCGATGGTCACCGGCGTGGTTCTGGCGAGCACCGAACTAGCTTTTATAGGCCCATCTTCGTGCTCTAGATGCTTTGGCTATAAAAGGAGGTGTTGGGGAAAGGATTTGAGCCATCACAAACACCGAACCTCTGCCAAATTTTTGTGTCGTCGGAGTTGTGTTTCGCCGGAGTTCGCAAGCTCTCGTCGATGTCGTTTGGTGGTGTTTCCAGAAGCCCTTTAGAAGCCTTTTGGTTGCCTTTGGAGGTCAGAACCCAAGCAAGGCGGAAAGGGGTCAAAACGCACATCGTTTTGGTGAGATTTCTCTCGTTTCCGTCGTGTGAGTTCTTCACGGCGACCGCCGTGTTCTTCACGGCGCCCGCCGTGATGAATGCGGCGACCGCCGCCAAGAACAGCGACCGCCGCCAGTGCCCAGAATGCCTTCGTGGCTTTGGCTTGGTTGGTTGTGGTCGTGGCGTCTTTCCTTTCGTTCTCTTTCGTCGTTTTTAGATTCGTACTGTGGTTATGTCGGATCTAACTTATGGTTCCTTTTATGGGTCGACTCGAAGGTTGTTGTGCTAGCGGAGCTATACCCGTGTCGAGCCCGGAATCCCGTCGTTGTCGTAAGGCTTGTTTCTATTCTGCGGATTAAGGCAAATGGCGATTCGCTCTTGCTCATTCTTTCCATATTTATATTAATTATCAGTAGTTTATCTGAGTAATTAATTTGGAATGAATACTCTGTTTGTCTGGAAATGGTTTTGATAAACTGTTTTGAAAATCATATAATAGGTTGTATATCTGTTAGAACAACGCTATTATCTGTGATCGCCTTTCGGGCCTTTATGTGGATTTTATCCTGTAACTGTTATTTTGTTGTAACTGTTTAGTTAGCACTATTAGATAGGAACGTTACTCGGACTCTGTCCAGTCGTTTCTTTATAATCTGGTATCGGGGTGGCTCGTCTCCATCTGGTACTATTCTAAGATCATGATCGGTCTCTTTCACAAGTGTGTAGAGACAGGACACTTAGCTGGTGTCACAAACCTTCCGATGTACGTCACTCTCGACGAAACGTATACTAAGATGTGTCGTCCCATTGGTGGGGTACACATGTAAAAGTCTAATAACGTGATGTGTGGTTTGTAATATAAATCAGATAAGTGCTAATCTGACGCACATAATTAATAAACCTTCGGCGAGTAAGGCAGCTAAGTTATAGTGCAGCTAGGAAAACTCGTCTCGACTTTGATCATAGTACGTTCTCTTTCCAATCTGGACTCGCTGTATGCGGTGAGGTTGGTCGTGAACCGAAGCATCTCAGTCAACTTTTAAATCATTGTTGTATGATGCTGTAAACATTCCAGATTTGTCATACTTCCTTAAAGACTCATTTCCGTTGGAGTCTTCTTTTCGAGTCGATTTTTGTGAAGATTCAGTCTTCCAGAATCTTCTCTTGTGCATACCTCTTGTCTATTCCAGTAGGAGTATGATGGTTGACTATCGTCATCGATTATTATTCGAGAAGCGATGAGTCTAACCTAATACGACTGCTTCGAACCATTCTGCTTTGTACCCTTGCTAGTCTATTCAAGTAGACTAACCCACGAACTGTGTTCTCTGCATGTGGGCTGGTGTCATCTGTTCGATTCGGCACATCAGATCGAAAGTAGCTCAGAAGAATAGAAGGACTATGGAGTCGACGGTGGTTTTTGAACGTCTTAATTATTTCTTTAATCAGGTTGAGATCTTTTGGACAATGACTTTGGTTGTAATGTACTTTCTAAGACTTCCGCTATTTTTGGTTTAAACTCTGTGTTGGCCTATTCGGGATTGGGTTGTAATCCCGTAACTCTGTTTCTTTAACAATGTTATGTTTGGGTTTGAATGCTTTGATCATTATGTATCATTTGTATTTCATAAATTGTATTTAAACGGTAAAGCCTTGGGTGATCTCGGTAAGGAACACTGGGGTCACTGGCGGTAATACCTTTCCAAAAGGGTTAAGTTTTGGGGGTGTTACAAATTGTAACACCCCCGACTTATTGTCGGAAATGCCACACGCCAGTGACCTCAGACGTTGCTGTCCGATGTCACCCAAGGCTTTAATCGGAACAATTAATCTTAATTAAACATGTTAAATAACGAAAGATTAAACAGCGGAAGACATTTTTAAATGAAACTCAAATTTTTTTCATTAAAAGATCTCTCATCAAACAAGAGAAGTATTTTTACAACAGAGTGAAATCACAGCGGAAAACTTTATAAATTACACAGCGGAAAACTTAAAGAATAAATCTATTACATGACTTAGTGGTAAGAATAAATAATAATTGACAACCTTTAAAAAAAATACTAATACTTGAATCTCCAACTGCAAGTCTCTTCTTCAACGGTTACTTTGGACTTCGGGGACCAACCACTGATGTGCCGTATAGGACGTATGACACTAGCCAACCATGCAAGGAATAAAACCCGGTTGGTTAGTCTAATGAAAGACTATGCAAGGGTGAAAACAGAACGGTCCTAGTGATCGTAACCATTTACTATCATTGTCCCTAGAATAACAACCGAAGGAACGATATATAACCCGGAACTTTCACGAAATGATTAAAGTTTAGACATGCACTAAAAAGGAAATCATCCTTGTGGGAAATGTATGAAGAGAAGACTCCAAAATATTGAGTCTTATGGGAAAGTATGACAAATGTTTGGGAACGTTATAATTTCACACAAGCGTTTAAAAAGACTTGACCATTTGGGTCCACGACCAACCTCACCGCGTAATGCGAATTCAGATTTGGAAGGAGGACTTACTCTAATCGAAGTCTGGGCGGTTTCCACGTTGTACTCCTCGCCCGAGGGTATATTAATTATGTACATAATTGCACTTATCTTATTTAATTCCAAAACGCACATTTACGTTATAAGCTTTTAAGATATATCATCTCATCATGAGAGATATCAGAGGGAATAAATTCCGAATGGCGGCACCAGTTGTATGCACCTACCCTGAGTAAGTGTATAGTCATGACCAGAGAGAGTATTAGGGAAAAATCCTCCTAATACCAGTTATAAAGAAACGACTAGACCTCGCAAGGTACATAGCGTTCCTACGAATACTCGTTCTAACTATAATGTATAAGTTCACACATAAAATCCACACCAATACCATCATGGTAATAATAGATATAATAACGTTGTTTCTAGGAATATATACAACCTATTATAATATCACATTTTAAATCATATTGTTTATAAAAATCTGTTCCCAAACGAAAACAACAATTCATCCCAATTTAATTAACAATTCGAAATAATTGATAATTAACGGAAACATGGAATGATAAGAAAGAGCGAACCGCCACTTGTCTTAGTTTAGACGAACGATTGAACGACGACGGGTTTCTGGGTCCGGAACGGGAACGGAAGTCGGATTACAGATTCCTACGACAACGACCCATAACGAAACCCTAGGTTAGAATCGACAATAAAATGATACGAATCTAAGAAAGAACGAACGAAATTGAAAGAACGAAAGTCCCGCCCGAGACCGGATCGTCCAAGGCCACGATCGCGATTGCCAAGGCAATCCGCGGTCGCGGCTAGGATTCCGCGGTAGCGGGCGTCGAGGACAGCGTCCGCGAGCGTCGGGGACAGCGGCCGCGGACGCGGCCGGCCTTGTCACTGCCACGGTCGCGGCCATGAACTCCGGCGACCCAAAATGGAGGAAACCTCACCGACAACGACTTGACGAGGCTCGATTCGAGGGGGCTTCGACTCCTGACCTCCTTGCGCCTCCAAAGCACCACTCCAAGGCTGCCACGACCACCAGCGAGAGCACCGACGACACTTCGAAACTCCGACGAGCAAGAAAAATGAGAGAGAGAGGGAGAAATCTGATGTTTGGGTGCTCAAAACCCTCCATCCCGGCCTCCTTTTATAGCCCAAAGGAGGAGCTCTCCCTGCCCAGATCAACGGTGGCACAGAGGATCAACGACGGGCGTGAACAACGAGGAGACAGACGACGCGACGTTGGCGTGTTGTAGTTTTCCGCGGTCGCGGAACTTTTTCCGCGGTCGCGGAATATTCTTGTGCCCAGCTCTTCTGAGAGCCATTTTTCCGCGGTCGCGGAATTGTCCTTTTCGCGTCTGTTTGCCCGGAAAAAGGTTTGGCATGGGTTTAAACCCCGGATTATATATATTTGTACCCAAACAAATATTCTAAGCCTCGAAAATACGTTTAATGCATTTTATACCACGCAGGGAAATATTACAGAGATCATACATGATACAGAAAATCCGAACTTCGCCTAACGCGTCTCGAATAATTGACGAGGGTTTGGGAAATTACCCAATTACCCTTACTAAAAAATGAGGGGTATTACATAGAAGCCGACCCAGAACAGGTCAAGGCCCTCATCAACCTTCGATCCCCCCGATGCATTAAGGACGTGAAAAAATTGACAGGTCGGATAGCAGCTCTGAACAGATTCATCTCGAAGTCATCCGACAAGTGCAAACCCTTTCACGACGCTCTCAAGAAGAACAAATCATTTCAGTGGACGGAAGAGCACGAAGGTGCTTTTCAAGACCTAAAGAATTACCTTGCCAGTCCCATGTTGCTAACCAAACCCAAGGACGACGAGCCACTATTGCTATATCTAGCAGTATCAGAGTCCGCCGTGAGCGCAGTACTGGTCAGAGAAGAGGATGGCAAGCAATCGCCGATATACTATGTCAGTCGAACGTTACTGCCAACAGAAACAAGGTACTCGTCGCTAGAAAAACTTGTACTATCACTGGTAATGGCATCGAATAAACTCAAACCATATTTCGAATCCCATACTATAATTGTCCGCACTAATCATCCCATGAGAGAAATCATGAAGAAACCTGAGTTCACAGGACGAATGGCCAAGTGGGCCATACACCTCAGCGGCTATGACATCGAGTACGAACCCAGAACAACGATCAAGTCGCAAGCCCTGGCTGACTTTGTGGCAGACTTCAGCCCGACCCTAGAGCAAGAAGCCACCAAGTAAGCAACACAGTTACTCACGACGGGGGAAACAGGTAAATGGGAGCTCCACACAGATGGTGCGTCGAACGCCAGAGGATCGGGGTTAGGGGTCGTGCTGAAATCGCCACAAGGGGACAAGATAGCCCAGGCCGTGAGATGCGAATGGGACGCGACCAACAACGAAGCTGAATACGAAGCACTTATATTTGGGCTCATCCTGGCCCGTGACCTAGGAGTCCAGGAAATTGAAGTCATTTACGACTCCCTCTTAGTCGTAAACCAAATACAAGGGTTGTACAATGCAAAGGACGTCAGGATGATAGCTTACCTGGGAGTGGCCAAGAAGTTGATCGACCAATTCCAAACGTTCGACATCAGACAGGTACCCAGAGATCTTAACTCTCAAGATGACGCACTAGCCAATCTGGGGTCCGTCCTGGATCTAAAGGAATTTCCGAACATCCCATTAGCACATGTCATGACACCAACTGTCCCGGAAACACCCAAGGAGTCGATCACACCATTAGAAGAACTTGTCACGATGGAGATAGGCAATCGACCAGAAGAAGACATCGTCAGCGCTCATGACGACTGGACACTACCTTACATCAAATGGCTAAGAGACGGCATCCTACCCAACGACAAAACAGAAGCAAAAAGGCTGAAGGTACAAACACTTTCTTTCGATATCATAAATAACATCTTGTACAAAAGATCTGTCACAGGGATACTCCTACGATGCCTCAAGACTCCAGAAGTCGGACGTATCTTACAATCATTACATGAAGGAGAATGTGGAAACCACACCGGCAGACGAAGCCTCTCGGGAAAAGCCTTGCGAAACGGATACTATTGGCCCATAATGAATAGAGACGCAATGGAGTACACCAAGAAGTGCGACGCCTGTCAACGACACGCACCCGTTCCTCATCAACCCTTGGAACTCCTCCATCCGACTCTAGCGCCGTGGCCCTTCATGAGATGGGGAAAGGACATCGTCAGGAAACTCCCACCTGCGTCGGGTCAAAGAGTCTTCTTCCTTGCCATGACAGATTACTTCTCTAAATGGATCGAAGCTGAAGCCTACCGAGAGGTAAAAGATCAACACGTCGTTTCATTTATAAAATGCAATGACTTGTGCAGATTTGGCGTCCCATCAGAAATCGTATGCGACAATGGCTCCCAGTTCATCAGTCATAAGACTCGAGTCTTTTGCGACCAATGGAACATCAAATTGGTCACCTCCACCCCTCGGTATCCACAATCCAACGGACAAGCCGAGTCCAGCAACAAAATCATCATCAACAACCTCAAGAAACGCCTCACAGGGGCTAAAGGCAAATGGGCAGACGAACTCCCATTCATTCTCTAGTCCGACAGGACCACTCCAAAGAATGCGACCGGACAGTCGCCATTTTCAGTCGTCTACGGAAGCGAAGCAGTCATCCCCGCCGAGCTATTGGTTCCAACTGCTCGTTACAGCCTTCAGACGAACGAACAGAACGACGTCGAACTAGCACACAACTTGGACACAACAGATGAGACTAGAGAAAAAGCCAAGATTAGAATGGTCAGGTTCCAACAACAGGTCGCAAGAAGTTACAACAAGAACGTCCGAGCTAAAGTCTTCAAAGTTGGAGATTGGGTCCTCAGAAAAACATTCCAGAAAACCAAGAATTCGACCGACGGAATGCTCGCACCCCAGTGGGAAGGACCCTACCTAGTCAAAGAAGTAGTCGGACAAGGAGCATACCAATTAGAAGACAAAGACGGACGACCAATCCCGAGAAGTTGGAACGCGACACACCTAAAGTTATACCACTTCTGAACTAGTAAGGTAAAACACTAATGTCCTTTCACCTATCGTACATTACCTGTTGCAGCAAGCATGACTCTATTTCTTGAAACTGAGCATTTACATCAAGTAAGGACATTTTCCTTGCAAACCTAAGTACAAGACCACATCAACATACACACTGGATCCAGTCACAAACAAAAGCGCTTATACTACATTTACACGATCGATCGGAATACGAGGAGATGAACAAACAAGAACTTCGGCACACCGCCTGCCTTACACAATACATAAGGTTAGGACACCTTATTACATTTACGCAATAGAAACATATTGCTTTTTCCTCCTCGGCTTAAAGTCATGACTCAACATAAAAACATACATTTGCAGGCCTACTTTTTCACATACATACGGAAAGCCCTACTCGACGGAGCACACGGGCAAACCCGACATACAAAACAAAGGCGTCATCAACAAACTTCTCTAGAAAAGTCTGACGAAATGTACGGACACACAAATGTATGATACTTTGTAAAAAATAGATTGCATCAAATAAAAGTCTAAGCATTTTTTACAAATATGCGACCCGCGATGGTGGACGGGTCGCCAAAACACATTGTTCGCCTACACGCATGCAGGACTTCCATTCAATCCACTAAACACATTCTACGACCCGCGATGATGGACGGATCGCCAAAACAAACAATATCCTACCTGTTTTGGGGCGAAAAGATCAGACGACCTAAATTGCCTTAGATGGGGTAACTAGTCGATCGGGTGATAGAAATCAATCCAAACCAAGTAGATAATCAACAAGTAAAAAGAAAGTATGAAATATCGAGATGATTTTATTAGATATAGTATTGATCGAATCGAATGGAGGTACAACTTATCGTAGTAAGACAAGGGATTTTATTCAACTCGACCGGTGACTTCTAGGTTTCGACCGGCGGAAAACAGGCGTGATTGACTCCTGGTGAGCTAGGCTAGAGCAAGTGTGTTTCCGTTTTCTTTCAGAGCAAGTTCGAGTGAGTGTGTAACATAATCATATGAGTGTCCCTTCTTTATCTTCTCCTCCCCCATATATGGTAAGTCCTTCCCCTTTTTACCGTTTATGATTTAATCCTATCGTATCTTCAACGCTGGGAGTGATTGCAGGGATTCTGCCATTAATTGCTGCTATTACGGTGGTGTTTGAATGCTGTGGTCGTTGCTCAATCTAAGCATTTAATGCTCTGTGGGATCTTCGCGACCTGTCGGATTATGTTCGACCAGAGAAGCTTCGACGCCTCCTCTGGACCTGTTTGATCGTGTTATATTTTCTTTCTTTAGACTTTTCAGTACCTCTTGGGAGCATACTCCGGTGTCAAGACGATGGTCGTCAAGGCCGAGGAAAGGGCTGCCAGGTCGGAGTCCGCCCTTGCGTCCTTGAGGACCAAGCTAGAGGGAGCAGAGAGTCGTTGTCGAGAGACTGAGCGCCGCCTTACTAGGGAGCTGAAGAGTTGTCAAAAGGAGTTGGTCGCAAGCCGGAAAGAGTTTGAAGAGAGCCGATCAGGCGTCGAGGAAGAGGTGAAGCAGGCTCAAATCGCAGCTGGCCAGATCGCAGGCGATGTCGGTGCTTTTTATGCATTGAAGTCGCGTGTCGAAATGATAGAAGAGTTTGACGATGGCAAGCATGAGCTCTGGGATCTGAAGGCAGAGAAGGAGACTTTGGACTCCATGTTCCCGAAGGGAAATCCTGGTCAGGAGCTCTTCCGCTTGGCTGGCGTCAGAGAGGAAGCTGCGGATGGGGGCGTTGGCGAGGACGAGGCCCATTCCGGCGATGTCGAGCCGGTTGATGGCGTAGCTTCTCTGGAGCCAGCCCCTGTTGAAGGTAGTGCCGTCGTCCCTAATGCTCGACTTATTTTTCTTGCGTAGTGTTGGGCCTGGCATCCCCGGAGAAGGTGAATCAAGTGAATCGAGCCCAAGCCCGTTGCAGATCGAAAGAACAAAGGAGAAGGCCCAGAGGAGGCGACAAGACTTCTCTGGTCGAATGCCCTCCGACAGGATCGCGAGAATCTCGCCATACATTTAATGCCCAGATCACGCAACGTCCACAACATTCAAACCACTATAATTGCAGTAATTAAATGGCATTATCCTTTCCATTGCTCCCGGCATTGAAGACGAAGATATTAGAAAAACTTAACGGTCACAATGGAAAAGAACTTACCATATTTGGACGACGAAGAAGATAAGAGGATACGAACACATTAACGCTAGACACACAAGCATCCTGGCTCACAAACGAATCAGAACAACACTTACGCTGCCCGCTTAGCTCTCCAGCAATCATCTGCGCTTACTCTCCACCGGTCGCCACCTAAAAGTCATCGGTCGAGTCCTACACGACCACTCGGTCTAAACTACGATAAGTTGTATCTCGATTCGATCCGATCAATACATTATCTAATAAAATCATCTCACTATTCTACATTTATTCTTTGCTTGTCAATTATCTGCTTGGTTTGGATTGTTCTCTATCACCTGATCGACTAGTTACCCCGTCTAAGGCGATTTAGGTCGTCCGATCCTTTCGCCCCAAAACAATTTGGCGCCCACCGTGGGGCAACTTGCCGATCACCCTTCCGAAACTTTCCAACCATGACTATTGACCCACCTACCGATAACCAAGAACCACGTCTCGAAGACGGAACCCGAGATGCAGTAATCACAACCGAAAATCCTACTCCAACCCAGTTCCAAGAACTTTCCCAAAAAATGGCCACCCTTCAAGAGGAACTAGCCCAGCAACGCCAAAAGACCGAGGCCCTAGCCGCTTTGTCAACCCAATCCAAAGCCGAGATCGCGCAACTAACCCGTGAAAATGAGTCTCTTAAGTCGCAGGTACAATCAGTGGCTTCAGGATCTAGGAACGTGCCCGTCCACGGCGGTGTCCGAACACGCCTCGACATGGACAACATCGAGCCGACGCCTCCGAGCATACGACGTCCCGGACACACTGAGGGTACGTCTCGAACTCCTTTCGCTAGTCCATTTTCGACTAACCATGTCAGCCTTTCCACACCGATCGAGTCTGTTGGGGCTTGAATCGACGAACCGCAGGTTACCAATCCGCCAGATGTCCTGGCTCTTTTCCAGCAGACGCTCGACAGACACATGAAGACGATCGACGATCGCTTCAACAGGCTCCCAAGAGTCCCGCAACCAATCGAGAGGGAAACGTTCGGAGGATTCAAAGAATTCCCGTTCGTCGAAGAAATCGCAAGGGTCGAGATCCCCAAGAAGTTCCATCTCCCCAACATGGCGATGTTCGACGGCACCACTGATCCAGATGACCATATCTCGCTCTATAAACAAAAACTAATGGCCGCATCTGTTTCAAGGGAGAGCCGCGAGGCTATCATGTGCAAAAGCTTTGGCACAACCCTCGCGGGTCCCGCACTAACGTGGTTTATGCGTTTGCCTCAGGGAATGATTACATCCTTTGCGGATCTGGTCAACTCTTTCAAGAGTCAATTTGCTAGCAGTCGAAGGCTCGAAAGACAATCAAGTGACCTCTACCGAGTCACACAAAGGTATAACGAACCCCTTCGGAAATATATCTTAACAGGTACAATAAGGAAAAAGTGGCGATCCCCCACTGCGACGTCACAACCTCCATTGAACCCGACCAGTGAGATCAGGTAAAACAGAACAAACCCCCATCTCCCGTCCATACAAAAGTTGTCAATACCATTTCAGGTGGATCGGATATATGTGGAAACACATACTCCGTGGCTAAGCGACACGCTAGGGAAAGCAAGGGCGACAAGCCCGAGGCATCGGAATTCAAGCCAAGGAGGACATCTGACCTTCCGACGGTCACATTCGACGAATCCGATTCCGACGGGTCGGATAGTCACTACGATGGTCTGGTAATCTCTTTGTCTATTGGTAATTGTTTAATACGGAGAGTACTAATCGATACAGGGAGTTCGACAAACCTCCTGACCCTTGACGCTCTTAAAGAAATGGGTCTGACTGAGAACGACCTAATCAAGAAGTCGACCCCACTGGTCGGGTTCAGTGGTGAGGTTAAGCATACGACTGGTGAAATCATTCTAACCACATACGCTGGAGAAATCAACCAACAGGTGAAATTCTTAGTCCTAGACTGTCTGTCTCCCTATAATTGTATTTTTGGCAGGCCATGGATACACGCTATGAAGGCAGTACCTTCAACGTATCATCAAGTCATCAAATTCCCCACTGAATGGGGAGTCCAAGAGATCAAAGGAGATCAAAGGACCGCAAAAGAATGCTACGTCGCTTCCATGAAGAGCGCAGTCGAACACAAGACCGCATAGCAACCATAGAGCGGCAAAGGGCCTAGTTGGTACGTCGAACCAGAAATGGAAAAACTCGATGAAATCACACTAGACCCTTCAAAGCCAAACCAAACGGTAAGGGTCGGGTCGGACTTGGACGATTCGACCAGACAACAACTTCTTGACTTTCTCGGGGCCAATGCTGACTGTTTCGCATGGTCGCATGAGGATATGGTCGGAATATCTCCAAACGTTATTACTCATAAATTAAATGTGGATCCATCTCATCCCCCTGTCAAGCAAAAACGCAGGAAGTTCGCCCCCGAGCAGAACAAGATAGTCGACGACGAAGTCAAAAGCTTATTGGAAACAGGAAAGATCAGGGAGGTCCACTATCCTGAATGGCTAGCCAACGTGGTCGTAGTCCAGAAAAAGAACGGCAAATGGAGAGTCTGCATCGACTTCACAGACCTCAACAAGGCTTGTCCCAAGGACTCGTTCCCTCTACCCCATATCGACGCCATGGTCGATGCCACAGCGGGGCACGAAATGCTTACCTTCATGGACGCTTTAAGCGGTTACAATCAAATCCTTATGGAACCCGACGATCAAGAAAAAACAGCGTTCATCACCATCCAAGGTATCTATTGTTACCGAGTAATGCCCTTTGGTCTGAAAAATGCAGGGGCTACGTATCAACGACTAGTCAACAAAATGTTCAAAGACCAAATCGGAGACACGATGGAAGTCTACATCGACGACATGTTGGGCAAGTCCAAAAAGAAAGAAGATCACATAGACCACCTACGCGACAACTTCGAGGTGCTCAAAGGGTACAACATGAAACTAAACCCTACTAAATGCTCCTTCGGAGTGTCGTCAGGGAAGTTCTTAGGATACATGGTGACACAAAGAGGAGTAGAGGCTAGCCCAGAACAGATCAAGGCTCCCATCAACCTTCGATCCCCCCGATGCCTCAAGACTCCAGAAGTCAGACGTATCTTACAATCGTTGCACAAAGGGGAGTGTGGCAATCACACCGGCGGACGAAGCCTCTCGGGAAAAGCCCTACGGAACGGGTACTATTGGCCAACGATGAACAAAGACGCCATGGAATACACCAAGAGATGCGACGCCTGTCAGCGGCACGCACCCGTCCATCATCAGCCTTCGGAGCTCCTCCATCCGACCCTAGCTCCATAGCCCTTTATGAGATGGGGAATGGACATCGTCGGAAAGCTCCCCCCCGCGTCGGGTCAAAGAGTCTTCTTCCTTGCCATGACGGACTACTTCTCTAAATGGATCGAAGTCGAAGCCTACAGAGAGGTAAAAGATCAATACGTCATTTCATTCGTAAAACGCAATATCTTGTGCACATTTGGTGTCCCATCAGAAATCGTGTGCGACAATGGCTCACATCCATACCTCGGTATCCGCAATCCAACGGACAAGCCGAATCCAGCAACAAGATCATTATCAACAACCTCAAGAAACGCCTCACAGGGGCTAAAGGCAAATGGGCAGACGAACTCCCACTTAATCTTTGGTCCGACAGGACTACTCCAAAGAATGCGACCGGGCAATTGCCTTTCTCTCTCGTCTATGGGAGTGAGGCGGTCATCCCGGCTGAGTTACTGGTTCCGACCGCTTGTTGCAACCTTCAGACAAATGAACAAAACGACATCGAACTAGCACACAATCTGGACACAGCGGACGAAATCAGAGAGAAAGCCCGAATCAGGATGGTCAGGTTCCAACAACAAGTCGCAAGGAGCTACAACAAGAACGTCCGAATCAAGGCATTCAAGGTCGGAGTCTGGGTCCTCAGGAAAACTTTCCAGAACACTAAGAACCCATCCGACGGAAAGCTAGCACCACAGTGGGAATGACCTTACTTGATCACCGAAGTGGTCGGACAGGGAGCATATCAGCTAAAGGATAAAGACGGACAACCGATCCCGAGGAGTTGGAACGCAACACATCTAAAACTCTACCATTTCTGAACCAATGAGGTAAAACATCACACAAATCTTATACCTCGCATATACATTGCTATCTGTCGCATACAAATCGCATACAAATCGCATGCTATTGCATATACATTACTATCTGTCGCATACAAATCGCATGCTATCGCATATACATTGCTATCTGTCGCATACAAATTGCATGTTATCGCATATACATTGCTACCTGTCGCATACATACCGCATGTTGTCGCATGTATATCGCTATCTCCTTTTACATATCATCATCTGACACTAAGCGAAGACTTCCTCCTTACAAAAACACAAATGCAGAACAACATTTACATTGGATCATGTCATCCGCAAAAAAACGCTTACATTACATTACACGATCGATCGGAACACGGGGAGATGACAACACAGGCACGTCGGCACACCGCCTGCCTTACACAAAACATAAGGTATAACACCTTATTACATTTACGCAATAAAACATATTGCTTACCTCCCCGGTATAATGTCATGACTAACACATACACAAACACATCGCAGGCCTGCTCTACATACATACACACGGTGAAACCCCACTCGACGGAGCATACGGGTGAAACCAACATACACGAAATACAAAACATCGTCGACAACTTCCTTGAAGGTCCGATGAACATGTACGAAACGAACTAGCATACGACTCTATATGTAAAAATACAATTGCATCGAAATAAAAGCATCTTTATACAAATACGCGACCCGCGATGGTGGACGGGTCGCCAAAACACATTGTCTGCCTACACATCTGTAGGACTTTTAACGACAATCATTCAGAAATATCCTACGACCCGCGATGGTGGACGGGTCGCCAAAACACATAATATTCAAACCCACACACAGGTGGGGCAAAGAAAGTCATACTACGCAGAGAAAATAAATCAAGCGTCGGGAGCAATGGCATTACCTTCCGCAGGGGCTGGCTCCAGAGAAGCTATCTCATCAGTCGGCTCGACATCACCAAGATGGGCCTCCTCCTCATCGGCGCCTTCATCCACGACCTCCTCTCCGACGCCGGCTAAGCAAAACAGCTCCTGACCAGGATCGCCCTTTGGGAACATGGAGTCCAGAGTCTTCTTCTCCGCTTTCAGGTCCCAGAGCTCATGCTTGCCCTCGTTGAACTCCTCGATCATTTCGATGTGCGACTTCACCGCATAAAAGGCCCCAACGTCACCAGCAATTTGTCCATCGGCAATGCGAGCCCGCCTCACCTCCTCCTCAACGCCTGATCGGCACTCTTCAAACTCCCTCCGACTTGCGACCAGCTCTTCTTGACTGCTCTTCAGCTCCCTGGTGAAGCGACGCTCAGTCTCACGACAGCGACTCTCCGCTCCCTCCAGCTTGGTCCTCAAAGACGCAAGGTCGGACTCTGACCTAGCAGCCCTGTCCTCGGCCTTGACAAGCATCGCCTGAACACCGGAGTAAGTTCCCAAGAAATACTGGAAGGCCTGACAGAACGACACACGACAACACAAAAACACAATCAAGAAACGCAGTCGAGCAAAAAGAAACATAAAAACAAGAACAAAGGGCAACTCACCCTCCACGCGGAGCATCCCGATTCACCAATGCAGTCTAGAGGGGAGACATCCTTAACTTCCGACTTCAAAGTCGGGTCCTGAGTGCGAAAAAGGTCGGCGATCGACTGTCCGACGGCACCGATCTTGCCGACCCCCTCAGCAGTCACACTCTTTTTCCTAGGGATGTCCTCCACCTTGACGTCTTCAGGGCAATCGCTCGCCTTCCTCTTAGAGCCAGTCTTGACTGGAACCGTCAGATCCACCAGATCCGGTTTGCTTGATGCGGCTTTGGCCGCCTCCTTCCTCTGCTCGATCAGACTTTTCCCTGACGCCACCCTCAAACGAGCACTCGATCGACCACGAGGGGAACCTGACACGACAGAACAACAAAAAGGGAGAAATCCTAAAGTACACGACAAAATGAAAAACAGTAAAAGACGCCTGGAGTCAAGAATCTACCTTTTGCACGAGACGATGAGACATTCGGCATGTCGTCTTGAGAGGCAGGAGTCATCGACAGCAGGTTGACGTTCACAAACTTTCTTTCAGAGGCGGGAATTTCAAGGACAATCTTCGACAAGCCTTCCGACCGGCTACTCACTTCTAGATCTTCTGGTTCGGGGACTACAAAAAAGAAAAGTTAAGGCAAGAGTTAAGACACATAAAATACGCGAAAGAGAAGACAAATACATACTATCGATTCGCCACTCCGTCAACAAAAATGGACACTCTCCCTCCTTCTCCAAAGAAGAACGTTCGACGAAAAAGAACTTCGACCCCATCCGCGGTCGTTGACATCAGGGCTCTGCACCAAGGGCTTCCGACCATGTCGGATACGCAACTGAACGCGACAGGAACTCTTCGACCCAATAAAGTAGTTATACCACAGAGCGTCAAAATCAAAATCGGCCCTAGTTTGAACATTCACAAGGTCTAAAACCCTAAGAACTCTCCACGCCTGAGGCATTACTTGACATGGCGCCAGCGCCAAAGTGGCTAAAAAATCCCTGACAAGGGGAGAGAAAGGAAATTTGTGCCCTATTCTAAACGGGTATGCGTCGAAGCAAATCCATCCTTCGTAACGCGCATCGGCCCTCTCGTCTGGACGAGGCAACCTGGCGACCGTCTCCGGTGGAAAGCCTCCGACTTGGAGAACTTGATTCAGCTCCGCCTGGGACAAAGTGCTAGTCAATGCATCCGACTCCTTCAAAATGAAACGAGGAGGAGTTTCGCCTTCACGAGAATCGGAAAGAGTCTTCGACGACTCGGAAGCCTTGATGGAAACCATTTCGAGAATGGAAAGAGAGAGAGATAAAAGAGCTATGACTAGAGAAATCAGAAAACTATGGCGAAAGAGACCGAGAAGCTTACCAGAAGAAACTTGCAAAGGAAGATGGGATGAAGACTAATCGATTCCCTCTACTCTGAATTTATGGAGGGAAGCGAAGATTTGCAGAGGCGTCACATCATGCCCCGATCACGCGCCACGTAGCCCTAAGCAAACGCGCCAAAAAAGGATGGTGAAGATCGTATCTAGAGAAGTTGTCACGGATTCCGTTTTACTTGCCTAAACCGAAAACCCAAGGCAACTTGGGGCTATTGTTGGGCCTGGCATCCCCGGAGAAGGTGGATCAAGTGAATCGAGCCCAAGCCCGTTGCAGATCGGAAGAACAAAGGAGAAGGTCCAGAGGAGGCGACAAGACTTCTCTGGTCGAATGCCCTCCGACAGGATCGCGAGAATCTCGCCATACATTTAATGCCCAGATCACGCAACGTCCAAAGCATTCAAACCACTATAATTGCAGCAATTAAATGGCATAATCCTTGCCATTGCTCCCGGCATTAAAGACGAAGATATTAGAAAAACATAACGGTCACAATGGAAAAGAACTTACCATATTTGGACGACGAAGAAGATAAGAGGATACAAACACATTAACGCTAGACACACAAGCATCCTGGCTCACAAACGAATCAGAACAACACTTACGCTGCCCGCTTAGCTCTCCAGCAATCATCTGCGCTTACTCTCCACCGGTCGCCACCTAAGAGTCATCGGTCGAGTCCTACACGACCACTCGGTCTAAACTACGATAAGTTGTATCTCGATTCGATCCGATCAATACATTATCTAATAAAATCATCTCACTATTCTACATTTATTCTTTGCTTGTCAAATATCTGCTTGGTTTGGATTGTTCTCTATCACCCGATCGACTAGTTACCCCGTCTAAGGCGATTTAGGTCGTCCGATCATTTCTCCCCAAAACACGTAGTTTGACTTGTTGTCCCACTTGTGTGTGGGTTTGGATATTTGGTGTTTTTGGCGACCCGTCCACCATCGCGGGTCGCAGAATATTTTTAAGTGAATGTTGATGAAGTCCTACAGGTATGTAGGCAGACAATATGTTTTGGCAACCCATCTACCATCGCGGGTCGCGCATTTGTATAAAAATGTTCGTGCTTTTTTTTGATGCGATCTGCTTTTACATATAGAATTGTATGTCCGTTTGTTTCGTTTGAGTCGTTAGACTTTCATGGAGATCATCGATGATGTTGCATATTTTGTATGTCGGTTTCACCCGTGTGCTCCGTCGAGTGGGGCTCGCCGTATGTATGTGTGTAGAGAAGGCCTGTAAATGTTGGTGTATGTGTTAGTCATGACTTTATGCCGGGGAGGTAAGCAATATGTTTCTATTGCGTAAATATAATAAGGTGTCGTACCTTATGTTTTGTATAAGGCAGGCGGTGTGCCAACGTGCCTGTGTTGTTCATCTCCCCGTGTTCCGATCGATCGTGTAGATGTAATATAAGCGCTTTTTGCGGATGACTGGATCCAATGTATACGTCAATGTTGTTCTACATTCGTGTTTTTGTAAGGAGGAAGTCCCCACTTAGTGTCACATGCTAGTTGTTTAAAGAATAGAGATGCATATGCGATAATGAGCGATGTGTGAAGTTATGTAATGTTGTACCTTGTTGGCTCAGAAATGGTATAACTTTAGGTGTGCCGCATTCCAACTTCTCAGGATTGGTTGTTCGTCTTTATCTTCCAACTGATATGCTCCCTGTCCGACCACTTTGGTGATTAGGTAGGGTCCTTCCTATTGTGGTGCGAGCTTTCCGTCGGATGGATTCTTGGTATTCTGGAAAGTTTTCCTGAGGACCCAATCTCCGACTTTGAATGCCTTGATCCGGACGTTCTTGTTGTAACTCCTTGCGACCTGTTGTTGGGACTTGACCATCCTGATTCGGGCTCTTTCTCTGATCTCGTCCACTGTGTCCAGGTTGTATGCCAGTTCGATGTCATTTTGCTCGTTTGTCTGAAGGTTGTAACGGGCGGTCAGAACTAGTAACTCGGCCGGAATGACTGCCTCACTCCCGTAGACGAGAGAGAAAGGTGATTGTCCGGTCGCATTTTTAGGAGTAGTCCTGTCAGACCAGAGAATGAATGAGAGTTCGTCTGCCCATTTTCCCTTAGCCCCAGTGAGGCGTTTCTTGAGGTTGTTGATGATGATTTTGTTGCTGGATTCGGCTTGTCCGTTGGATTGCGGATATCGAGGTGTGGACGTGACCAACTTGATGTTCGATCGATCGCAAAAGGCTTGAGTCTTATGACTGATGAATTGGGAGCCATTGTCGCACACGATTTCTGATGGGACGCCAAATCTGCACAGGATATTGCGTTTTATGAATGAAATGACGTGTTGATCTTTTACCTCTCTGTAGGCTTCGGCTTCGATCCACTTGGAAAAGTAATCCATCATGGCCAAGAAGAAGACTCTTTGACCCGACGCGGGCGGGAGCTTCCCAACGATGTCCATTCCCCACCTCATAAAGGGCCATGGAGCCAGAGTCGGGTGGAGGAGCTCTGAAGGTTGATGATGGACGAGTGCATGCCGCTGACAGGCGTCGTACTTCTTGGTATATTCCATAGCGTCTTTGTTCATCATGGGCCAGTAGTATCCGTTTTGTAGGGCTTTCCCCGAGAGGCTTCGTCCACCGGTATGGTTTCCACATTCTCCTTCGTGTAGCGATTGCAAGATGCATCCGACTTCTGGAGTCTTAAGGCATCGTAGGAGTATCCCTGTGATAGACCTTTTGTACAAGATGTTATCTATGATATCGAAAGAGAGTGCTTGTACCTTGAGCCTTTTTGCTTCCGTTTTGTCGTCAGGCAGGTTGCCGTCCTTTAACCACCTGATGTAGGGTAGCATCCAGTCGTCGTCGGTGTTGACGATGTCTTCTTCTGGTCGATCGCCTATCTCCATGGCGACGAGCTCTTCTAGTGGTGTGGTAGATTCGACGGGTGTTATTGGGATGGCTAGCGTCATGATGTGTGCCAATGGTATGTATGGAAATTCTTTCGGGTCCAAGACGGATCCTAGGTTGGCAAGTGCGTCAGCTTGGGAGTTAAGATCCCTGGGTACCTATCTGATGTCGAATGTTTGGAATTGTCCGATCAGCTTCTTGGCTACCTCCAGGTAGGCTATCATTCTGACGTCCTTAGCGCTATACGACCCTTGTATCTGGTTCACGACCAGCAGGGAGTCGCAAACGACTTCGATCTCTCGGACCCCTAGGTCGCGAGCCAGGATGAGTCCGAATATGAGCGCTTCATACTCAGCTTTGTTGTTAGTAGCGTCCCACTCACATCTTACGGCCTGAGCTATCTTGTCCCCTTGTGGCAATTTCAGCACGACCCCTAGCCCTGATCCTCTGGCGTTTGACGCACCATCTGTGTGGAGTTCCCATGTGCCTGTTTCTTCTGTCGCGAGCAGTTGTGTCGCCTCTCTTGTGGCTTCTTGCTCTAGGGTCGGACTGAAATCGGCCACAAAGTCGGCTAAGGCTTGCGACTTGATCGATGTCCTGGGCTCATACTCGATGTCGTAACCGTTGAGGTGTATAGCCCATTTGGTCATTCGTCCTGTGAACTCAGGTTTCCTCATGATGGCTCTCATGGGATGATTAGTGCGAACAGTAATAGTATGGAATTTGAAATAAGGTATGAGTTTGTTCGAGGCCATCACCAATGATAGTACGAGCTTTTCAAGTGACGAATACCTCGTTTCTGCTGGTAACAGTGTCCGACTAACGTAGTATATCGGTGACTGCTTGCCATCTTCTTCTCTGACCAATACTGCGCTTACGGTTGATTCTGACACTGCTATATATAGAAATAAGGGCTCATCGCCTTTAGGTTTGGTTAGTAGCATGGGACTGGCCAGGTATTCCTTCAACTTCTGGAATGCTGCCTCGTGTTCTTCCGTCCACTGAAAGGACTTGTTCTTTCTTGAGAGCGTTGTGGAAGGGTTTGCACTTGTCAGACGACTTTGAAATGAATCTATTCAAGGCTGCTATCCGACCTGTAAGTTTCTGTACGTCCTTGATGCATCGGGGGGATCGAAGGTTGATGAGAGCCTTGATCTGTTCTGGGCTGGCTTCTATTCCTCTCTGTGTCACCATGTACCCCAAGAACTTTTCTGACGACACTCCGAAGGAACACTTAGTAGGATTTAGTTTCATGTTATACCTTTTTAGCACCTCGAAGCTGTCGCGAAGGGTCTATATGATCTTCTTTCTTTTTTGACTTGACCAACATGTTGTCTATGTAGACTTCCATCGTGTCCCCAATCTGGTCTTTGAACATCTTGTTGACTAGTCGTTGATAGGTAGCCCCTGCATTTTTTAGACCAAAAGGCATTACTTTGTAACAATAGATACCTTGACTAGTGACGAATGTCGTTTTTTCTTGATCTTCGGGTTCCATGAGGATTTGGTTGTAGCCACTGAAAGCGTCCATGAAGGTAAGCATTTCATGTCCTGCCGTAGCGTCGACCATGGCGTCAATGTGGGGAAGTGAGAACGAGTCTTTAGGGCAAGATTTGTTGAGATCTGTGAAGTCGATACAAACTCTCCACTTGTCATTCTTCTTCTGGACTACGACCACATTGGCTAGCCACTCGGGGTAGTGGACTTCCCTTATCTTCCATGTTTCCAGTAAGCTCTTGACTTCGTCGTCGACTATCTTGTTCCGCTCGGGAGCGAACTTCCTGCATTTTTGCTTGACAGGGGGATGAGATGGATCTACATTTAATTTATGCGTAATAATGTTTGGAGATATCCCGACCATGTCCTCATGCGACCATGCGAAACAGTCGGCATTGGTCCTGAGAAAGTCGAGTTGTTGTTGTCTGGTCGAGTCGTCCAAGTCCGACCCGACCCTTACCGTTTGGTTTGGCTTTGAAGGATCTAGTACGATCTCGTCGAATTTTTCCATTTCTGGTTCGACGTATCGATTAGGTCCTTCGCCGCTCTATGGTTGCTATGCGGTCTTGTGTTCGACTGCGCTCTTCATAGAAGCGACGTAGCACTCCTTAGCGGTCCTTTGTTCTCCTTTGATTTCTTGGACTCCCCATTCAGTGGGGAACTTTATGACTTGATGATACGTCGAGGGTACCGCCTTCATAGCGTGTATCCATGGCTTGCCAAGAATACAATTATAGGGAGACGGACAATCCAGGACTGAGAATTTCACCTGTTGGTTGACTCCTCCAGCATAGGTGGTTAGAATGATTTCGCCGGTCGTATGCTTAACCTCACCGCTAAACCCGACCAGTGGGGTCGACTTTTTGATTAAGTCGTTCTCAGTCAGACCCATTTCTTTAAGGGCGTCGAGGGTTAAAAGATTGGTTGAACTCCCTGTATCCATTAGTACTCTTCGTATTAAGCAATTACCAATGGACAAAGAGATTACCAGACCATCGTGATGGCTATCCGACCCGTCGGAGTCGGACTCATCGAACGTGACCGTCGGAAGGTCGGAGGTCTTTCTTAGCTTGAATCCTGACGTCTCGGGTTTATCACCCTTGCTTTCCTTTGCATGCCGTTTAGCCACGGAGTATGTGTTTCCACATATGTCTGAACCACCTGAAATAGTATTGACAACTTTTGTATGGATGGGATATGGGGGTTTGTTTTGTTTTACCTGATCTCGTCGTTCCATGGTGGCTTTTGCCCGCTCCGAGATTACGTCGCGTAGGAGCCCCTATGCGAGCAGCCTAGCGACTTCCTTTCGTAGGGCGATGCACTCGTCGGTCGAATGACCGTGGTTGCCATGGAACTCGCACCATCGACTCATGTCCTTCTTGACATCCGGTCGATCGCTCTTTCGGGGCCATCTTACCTCTTTTCCATACTTGTCGAAACTCTTGACGAGCTCCGACACAGAAACGTTGAAGTTATAAGATTGGACCCTAGGAGGCAATGCCGGACCGTCTCTCCAATCCTTTGACCTGTCTTGGAAAGATTTTACCTGGTTCGGCTCGTTTCGATTACGAGAATAGGGGTGAGGACGTCTGTCTCGACGGTTGTCGGAGGGATTTTTACGATCAGACGGATCGGGTCCGTGTGAGGCTTTACGCGACTCACGGTCCTCTTCCAATCTTACCTCGGCCATGGTCTTGGCCTGGACATCTTCGAAACTTCTACACGGGTACTTGGTGATCTCGTTATAGAGATTGCTGTCTTTGACCAGACCTTGTCGGAAGGCTTCAATGGAGGTGGTGACGTCGCAATGGGGGATCACCACTTTCTCTTTATTGTACCTATTGAGGTAATTTCGGAGAGGTTCGTTATACCTTTGTGTGACTCGGTAGAGGTCACTCGATTGTCAATCGAGCCTCCGACTTCTGGCGAACTGACTCTCGAAAGAGTTGACCAGATCCGCAAATGATGCAATCATTACCTGAGGCAAACGCATAAACCAAGTTAGTGCGGGACCCGCGAGGGTCGTGCCAAAGCTTTTGCACATGACGGCCTCGTGGCTCTCCCTTGAAACATATGCAGCCATTAGTTTTTGTTTATAGAGAGAGATATGGTCATCTGGGTCGCTGGTGCCGTCGAATGTCGCCATGTTGGGGATATGAAACTTCTTAGGGATCTCGACCCTAGCGATTTCTTCGACGAACGGGGATTCTTCGAATCCGCCGGACGCTTCTCTCTCGATTGGTTGTGGGACTCCTGGAAGTCTGTTGAAGCGATTGTCGATTGTCTTCATGTGTCGGTCGAGCGTCTGCTGGAAAAGAGCTAGGACATCTGGCGGATTGGTAACCTGTGGTTCGTCGATTCGGGCCCCTGCCGACCCGATCGGTGTGGAAAAGGTGACATTGTTAGTCGAAAACGGATTAGCAAAAGGAATTTGAGATGTACCCTCTGTGTGTCCGGGCCGTCGTATGCTCGCAGGTGTCGGCTCGATGCTATCCATATCAAGGCGCGTTCGGACGCTGCTGTGGATGGGCATGTTCCTAGAACCTGAGGCCATTGATTGTACCTGCGAATTAAGAGACTCATTTTCACGAGTTAGCTGTGCGATTTCGGCCTCAGATTGGGTCGATAGGGCGGCTAGGGTTTCGGTCTTTTGGCATTGCTGGGCTAGTTCCTCTTGGAGGGCGGTCATTTTCTGGGAAAGCTCTTGGAATTGGGTTGGAGTAGGATTTTCGGTCGTGTTTCCTGGAGCTTGGATTTCATCTTCGAGACGCGGTTCTTCAGTGTTGGTAGGTGGGTCGATAGTCATGGTTGGAAAGTTTCGAAAGGGTGATCGGCAAGTTGCCCCACAGTGGGCGCCAAATTGTTTTGGGGCGAAAAGATCAGACGACCTAAATCGCCTTAGACGGGGTAACTAGTTGATCGGGTGATAGAAATCAATCCAAACCAAGTAGATAATCAACAAGTAAAAAGAAAGTATGAAATAGCGAGATGATTTTATTAGATATAGTATTGATCGAATCGAATGGAGGTACAACTTATCGTAGTAAGACAAGGGATTTTATTGAACTCGACCGGTGACTTCTAGGTTTCGACCGGCGGAAAACAGGCGTGATTGACTCCTAGTGAGCTAGGCTAGAGCAAGTGTGTCTCCGTTTTCTTTCAGAGCAAGTTCGAGTGAGTGTGTAACGTAATCGTATGAGTGTCCCTTCTTTATCTTCTCCTCCCCCATATATGGTAAGTCCTTCCCCTTTTTACCGTTTATGATTTAATCCTATCGTATCTTCAACGCCGGGAGTGATTGCAGGGATTCTGCCATTAATTGCTGCTATTACGGTGGTGTTTGAATGCTATGGTCGTTGCTCAATCTAAGCATTTAATGCTCTGCGGGATCTTCGCGACCTGTCGGATAGTGTTCGACCAGAGAAGCTTCAACGCCTCCTCTGGACTCTCCCCTGTTCCTCCGATCTGTCTTGGGCCTGGGCCCGTTTTGCTCGATCCATCTTCCAAGGGGGATGCTAGGCCCAACACTACCCACACACAGGTGGGATCACAAGTCAGATTACAAAAAAAAAAAACAATCAAGGATCGAGGTCTACGGCGTTACCTTTAGCAGGGACCAAGTCAGGAGAAGGCTGGGGCTCAATCGGTTCGGTGTCGCCAGAGTAGGCCTCGTCCTCGCCGGCACTTTCATCCAAAGATTCCTCTCCGACACCAGCCAAGTGGAAGAGCTCCGAGACCGGATTCCCCTTCGGAAACAGGGTCTCCATGGTCTCCTTCTTCGCCTTCAAGTCCCAGGTCCCCTGCTTGCCTTCTTCAAACTCCTCCATCATTTCGACACACAACTTCAACGCATAAAAAGCACCTACGTCGCCTGCGATCCGACCAGCCTCGATCCGAGCTTGCTTCACCTTCTCTTCGACACCCGATTGGCTCTCTCTAAGCTCTCTCCGACACGCGTCCAAGTCATCTTGACAATTCTTCAACTCCCTGACAAAGCGGCGCTCAGCCTCCCTACAACGACTCTCAGATCCTTCCAACTTGGTCTTCAAAGATGCAAGGTCGGACTCTGACCTAGCAGCCCTATCCTCGGCCTTAGTGACCATTACTTTGACACCAGAATACGCCCCCAAGAGGTACTGAAAAGTCTAGAAGAAAACAAAGCCAGTCAAAGTCTCATCCGGCTGCGAGAAAGAAAAACAAAAAAGACACGTCAAGACGACTTACCCTTCACGCAGAACATCCCGCTTCACCAATACAGTCCAGGAGAGAGACGTCATAGACTTCAGACTTCAAAGTCGGGTCCTGGGCATGGAAAAGGTCGGCAATCGATCGATCGACCGCGTCGATCTTCTCGACTCACGTTGCCGGAAGAAGCGCCTACCTTTCTTTCCGAGCCGACTTTGGCCGGGAGAGACGACCCCGCCGGCGTTGATTTACTCGACGAGGCCCTGGCCGCCTCCATCCTTTGCTCAATCAAGCCCTTCCCAGACACTCCCTTCAAACAGGCACTCGACCGACCAGTCGGGGACGCTGACACGACAGACAATACATGAATCACAAGCAAACGATAAAATAAAAAAGATATATATGAGTCACAATCAAAACTCACACTTAACCTGAGAAGATGAAACAATCGACATGACGTCCTGAGTAGTGGGAGAAGTCGACAACAAGTTGACGTTTACAAATTTCAGCTCCGATGCAGGGATGCTAAGGATGATCTTCGTCAAGCCTTCTGACTGATTATTCACCTCCAATTCTTCAGCCTCAGGAACTACAAAAAATAAAAGTTAAGCAAGGGGTTAAAACACGTAAAGAAGGCAGAGAGAGGTCGAACACATACTCTCGAATCGCCACTCCGACAATAAGAACGAACAGTCACCCCCCTTCTCCAGAGACGAACGCTCGACAAAGAAAAACTTCGACCCCCAACCGCGGTCGTTTACGTCCAAATTGAGCACCAGAGGCTTCCGACCCGGGCGAATACGCAACTGGACGCGATAAGAACTCTTTGACCCCAGCGAGTAGTTGTACCACAGGGCGTCGAAGTTAAAATCAGCCCCAGACTGAACATTCAACAAGTCTAGAACCCTAAGAATTCGCCACGCTTGTGGCATGATTTGACACGGCATAAGCGCCAGAGTCACTAAGAAGTCCCTAACAAGGGGGGAGAAAGGAAACTTATGGCCAACCCTAAACAGGTAAGCGTAAAAACAAACCCATCCCTTGTAGCGAGCGTCGGCCCTCTCGTCCAGATGCGGCAGCCTCGCGACCGTCTCAGGAGGAAAGCCTCCGACTTGGAGGATCTGCTCCAACTCCGCCTCTGACAAAGTCCCCGTCAGAGCGTCTGCCTCCTTCAAAATGAAAAGGGGGGAACCTCGTTCTTGCTCGAGTTCGAGCGAGTAGTAGACGACTCAGAAGACTCGCTGGAGACCATTTCCAAAACGGAGAGAGGAGGAAATTGAAGAGCAATTTTTTAAAAACCTAAAGAGACCTACCAGATGAAGAAACAAAGGAAGAAGATGAAGTCAAATCATCAGAAGGCTGATTCGAATTTATGAAGGGAGACGGCAGGTTGCAGAAACGTCCCATCGTGCCGCATGATCATCACCACGTAGCCCTCGTCTGATGTGCCAAGATCGGAAGGTGGAGATCGTGTGAGGGGAAGTCGTTTGGACTCCACCCTATAGCAGCCTTGAGCCCAAAACAACTTGGGGCTATTATTGGGCCCATCATTCTCCAAGAGGATCAAACGAGCAAGTTGGGCCAAGATCCAAACGGAGTCGGAAGCCAAGAGAAACCAGGAGGAGGCATCGAACATTCCTCAGACGCGTAGGATCCGACCAATTCCGAAGATCTCGCCCAACACATTAAATTCTTGAATCGATGGCAACGACTATGGCATTAAACACAGAGATAATGTTGGCAATCAAGAGCAAATCCCGAAGATCTCGCCCAGAATTAATAAGAAATATTGCAAACGATGAAGTAACGGACACAAGATGACAATTACCATATATAGATCACGATAAGGCAAGTAATGGACATACACGTCTACATCTTGCATTCGATAACTTGCTCTAAAAAGAACTTGAGAGTGCACCCAGTCTGTCTCAGTCTCCTCGGAATATCGCTCAGTCACCACCGGTCGAGTCACAGAATCACAGATCGAACAAGATCCGATCTTTTGTCCTCCAAGGATAAGTTGTACTTCGATCTGATTCAATCATCAATAGATCAATAAAATTACCTTGCTATTTCGTATATATTCTTTATTTGTTGATTGTCTGTTTGGTTTGGATTGATTTCTATTACCCGATCGACTCGTTACCCCGTCTAAGGCAATTTAGGTCGTCCGATATTTTCACCCCAAAACAGTCATCATCTTCGATTCCCACAGACGGCGCCAAATGTGGTAGCATGAATTTGTACCATAATAAATATTGATGACGGAGATGAGAACCCGTAACTCCGACAATATCCGGTACCCTCCGATCGCCCTTCCCGTAGCCTGCAAACATAGAGAAAGGTCAAAGGGCGGGGCTTTCTCCCCCGGAAGACCCTCTGACACTCAAGTCAGGCCAAAAGCCCCCAAACCATAATGGTGGCCGCTAGAGAGAAAAATAACGTATGAAGAGAAGATGAAAGCTAGGTTTTAGAGTATTTATTACTTGAGCTTGTCTTGCTAGCTCCCTTATGGGCCTATCACTTAATATGCCCATTAATTATCTTTTAATCAATAAAGGCTGCACAATTATCCTTTTATTTCCACCCATAATTAAATGCTTCTTTAATTGGGAAAATAACTAATCAAGATAAATACGAGAATATATAATTTCCCTCATCACTTTCTTTCTTTTTTAGGTTGATTAGGTGAACCTCATGGATAGTTATTATCTTCCTATCTAGACTAGAGACTTGGGACCTTATTTGTTCGACACCACTCACTCAAACCTGATGTTAACTAAAGCCCATCGATCAACCTTTGTTCCCAAGTTCTTTTTCTTTTCATGGGCTCCCTACTTTAATTATGTTCCTGTTTTGGGGCAAAAAGATCGAACCGACCTGAATCATCTTAAGAAGGGAAACTAGACAATAACAATATTGATTATATCTAAATGATCCAAATCAAGCAAAGAACTAGACGAAATAAGATTAAATAGATGCAAAGACAAGCTTATATCCTTTGAATAAGAAATTGGTCGAATCAAATGATTTAATCGTCGGTCGCTTCAATACTGAAATGAAGAACTGAGCTAGAGAATAATTGTAAAAATGAATGAGAGAATGGCGAATTGTAGCTTGTATTCAATAGGAATAATGGTGTGTCCCTAAAAACCTTATCAGTCTTGTACTTATACATGATTTACATAATAAACTAATCTAGTCGTTTCCTTCCGGATTTCGTGGGAATCGTCGAACCGTCTTCTGAGATCCTCGCCAACGTCTCCCTTCCCTGGGCTTGACTTTCCTTGCTTTCGCCGAGTCTGTTAGTCTTGTTACTGAGATCATGGGCCGATCAGATTGGGCTCCAAATATCTTGGCCCAACAATTGCCCCAAGATCAAAATAGGCTAGGAGAAGAACGGTTTCTGGGACAGTTTGATCTTCTCTTCTGTAGAATCTTTTCCTACCGATCCTTCAGTGAATGTGGCATCTCGTGATTGGCTCAGTGGTTTGACCAAGGGTAAGGCTGTTTGCTTCTTTAAATTACCCTCGATTACCTCTCTTTTCACTGCAGCGTTTCACGTCTTGTCAAGGTAACTTCTCTCTCTATTTCAAGTTTTCACCGTTTCCTTCTCTGCTTCTCCCATGGCATCTTCCAGATCGAGAAAGGGCAAAGCTATTATAAGCAACTTGAGTGAGGAAGGCAACACCTTTGTCCCCTTGAAACTTCTAAACCCATAAGATTCCTTGTATGGAACCCTAACCCAGCTTGAACTTGAGAGGATTTTAGAGGTCGGAGGGTTTCCCAAGGGCACTATAGCGCATCTCCCTTTACCTTGTGAGCGAGCGGATTGGTATAACGACGGTTGGGTATGTTTCTTCGAGTATCCCTTCAAAATTGGCCATACCTTCCCTTTTTCTCATCTTGTCCGGAACTTCTTGGCCGTGTTAAAGCTTGCGCCTTGCCAAGTCATGCCCCACACATGGCGCTTGCTTATGGTAATTGATCTCTTAACTGCGGATAGGAACTTGGAATTCGAATTTGATGCCTTATGGTATTCTTACTACTTGAGTAGTCGTGGTTCTTCGAGATTCCAATTGTGTCTTCGTCGGGGTAGAAATCCCATACCCTTGAATCTAGATGTTAATTACCATGGATGGAGATCCCAGTTTTTCTTCGTAGAACGTAGGTCCCTTGAGAGGGGTTTCGATTGCTCTTTTCTTCTCTCCAACTGGAGGAAAACAGGTATTGTGTTTCTCTTTTCCGGTCTGATCGTCGAATGGTTTCTAAAACTTTGCTTACATGTGTTTTGTTGCAGCATCTAATCCAGGGGATCCCGTTGGATTCGAAGTTGTGACTGCTACATTACTTGCTCTTCCTGAAGCAGAAAGATCCTTTAAGAACGCCAATCTCCGTTTACCTGAGCCCGTTGACAAATCGACTCCCTCTGCGTCTATGACCAAAGGCACCTGTTCATTCCTACAGGTATGCGTTTGGTTGGTTTTTGGGGTATTTCTTTGCTTATTCTGTTGTGTCATGTTATCAATGTCGAAAGGTGGAAGGTCTAGTGCACGGTTGTCTGGAAAGAGTCTTTTGGAACAAAGGATATCGGCTGCTAAGGCATCGTCTTCGGCAAAGGCCCCAGCTAGGGTCCCTCCGTATACTGGAGTCATTGCTTTGGATTCCCCTTCGTCGAAAGCATCTGGGGCTAAGAGGAAGGCGATAACTGCTTTGAATCCTTCGCCTAGCATGTTAAGGGAGAGATCAGTAAGCGACTTGCTCCGTTTTGTGGACTCGGAGGCCAAGAATGAAATCGGCGACCTTCATCCCAACGATTGTATGGACAAAGCAGTTGTCGGTGCTTGGAAGGTACGTAAGAAGATATATGAAAGTTTTTTTTTCTTTTTGAAACTGAATTACATGATGTTTCGAGTGTAGGCTTTCCAGTATTCTATGGTCGCCCTTTCGACTATTCAGGAATTAAGCGACAGAGTGGACAAACGGATTGCTCGAGTGGAGGAGCAGCTGAAGGCTTTTGAGGGTCGTGTGAAAGCTCTCGAAAGTGAGATATCGTCGTCCAAGAAGAATTTCAAGGCCCATCTTGAGGAAGAGAAGGTTGAAATGAAGGCTAGGGCCGAGAAGCTTCATGATCAGGATGCTCGTACTGCTGGTGATGTGGGGGCGTATTACTGCCTCAAATCTCGCATTGAAATGATGGAGGAGTATGCTGCTGGTGCCCATGTTGAATGAAAGATTGAAGATGCGAAGGCTGATATGGACTTCTTGTATCCCAATGGTAACCCATGAGATGATCTCTTCAAGCTGGTTGGCCTGGGAGGAGAAGATGAAAGGGAGGAAGCCGATCCTGAGGTGACTGAAGAGGTTGTCGAGGACGCATCAAAGGATGACCCTGAAGTGACCACAAGTAAGGAAATTGTTCTTGCAGACGTCAATGAGAAGTCGGGTGAATCTTAGTTAGTTGTAGTGAAGTTATGTGGGTGAAGTCTTGTGAACATTCTGCTTTAGAAGTTTAAGCGACATGTTGTACCCCGTCGTAGAGATGGGATGGATAATGTTTTGGCGACCCGTCTACCATCGCGGGTCGCGTATTTTGTAGGATGCTTTTATGCTTGCATACCTTGTTTTTACTTCGTATGTTTCTTGCAGGTGAGTTTATCGATCGCGCCTTGGCCTTAGCGCGAAATGTTTGGTCATAGTGACCTGTAGTTGTAAACGTTAATGTGGCATGCTTTGTTTATCTAGGGAAGAGTAGTTTGTAATGTATGGTAAAGACGAGTACCTTGGATAGGACAAGTCTTATCAAATAGAACATTTCGTTTTGTTTCCTCCATTCCCTGTGTGTCGATCGACTTGTACGTTGTAAACATTGTTGGGGGATTACCCAACGGAAAGGTGTTGGGGCGACCGTTGGGGGATTACCCAACGGCCCTCCGATGCTTAAGTCAGTGGCGTAATTCAAACAAATGTAATCGAATAGATGTATAGAAAATGTAAAGAAAAAAGAAGTTTTAGAAATGATACAACTTTAAGTGGGTCGCATTCTAACTTCTAGGAATATGTTGTCCGTCCTTTGTTTCTAGTCGGTATGCCCCTTGTCCGATGACTTCTTTGATGAGGTAAGGCGCTTCCCATTGGGGGGCTAACTTCCCGTCGGTTGGATCTCTGGTGTTCTGGAATGTTTTTCTTAGGACCCAGTCTCATAACTTGAAGATTTTAGCTCGGACGTTCTTGTTATAGCTTCGGGCGACTTGTTGCTGGTATTGGACCATTCGGATTTTGACTTTCTCTCTGGTCTCGTTTATGGTGTCGAGATTGTGAGCTAATTCGACGTCGTTTTGTTCAGGGGTTTGGAGTCCATATCTGGCAGTTGGACGAGTAACTCAGTGGGGATGACCGCTTCGTTTCCATAGACTAGCGAGAATGGGCTCTGTCCTATTGCATTTTTTGGCGGTGTCCTGTTGGACCATAGTATCAAGGGGAGCTCGTCGGCCCACTTGCCTTTTGCCCCTGTGAGGCATTTTTTGAGATTGTTGATGACGATTTTATTGCTGGATTGTGGATATCTCGGCGTGGACGTGACTAGTGTGATGTTCCATTGTTTACAGAAGGATCGCGTCTAGCTACCGATGAATTAGGAGCCATTGTCGCATACGATTTCTGAAGGGACGCCAAATCTGCATAGAATATTACGTTATGAATGAGATGACGTGTTTTTCTTTTACCTCTCGATATGCTTCGGCTTCTATCCATTTAGAGAAATAATCGGTCATGGCCAAGAAGAAGACGCGTTGTCCTGATGCTGGTGGTAGATTTCCGACGATATCCATCCCCCATCGTATGAAAGGCTAGGGTGCTAGAGTTGGGTAAAGGATCTCTGATGGCTGGTGAGTGATGGGTGCGTGCCTTTGGCAGGCGTCGCATTTTCTGACGTAGTCGATCGCATCCTTGTTCATTGTAGGCCAATAGTAACTTGTCCTAAGAGCTCTGTCGGACAGGCTGCGTCCTCCGGTGTGATTTCCATATTCTCCGTCGTGTAAGGATTGTAGGACGCATTGTACTTTGACTTTTTTGAGGCAACGTAGGTATAAGCCTGTGACAGATCGTTTGAATAGAACATTATTTGATAGATCAAAAGTTACGGCTTGTACCTTAAGTCTTTTGGCTTCTGTCTTGTCTGTTGGGAGTATTCCGTCTTTGAGCCACTTGATGTAAGGCGTGGTCCAATCGTCTTGGTCGCCCACCAAGTCTTCTTCTGTATGGTCGCCTACTTCTGCTGAGACGACCTCTTCTAAGGTTAATTCGTTCATTGTCTGAATATCATCTAGATTAGCTATTTTGAAGATTTTAGGGACGGCCGGTGTGGTGATATGTGCCAAACGGGATGTTGTGGAAGTCGTTAGGATGTAGGGCGGAGCCAAGATTTGCTAGAGCGTCGGCTTGTGTGTTGAGGTCACGTGGGACTTATCGGATGGTGAAGTTCTAGAATTTGCTTGCCAATTTTTTGACGATATCCAGATATGCCATCATCTTGTCGTCTTTAGCAGCGTACGAACCTTGCACTTGGTTGACGATTAGGAGAGAATCGCATGTCACCTCTATGCTTAGGATTGCGAGATTGTGCGCGAGTGTTAACCCAAATACGAGGGCTTCATATTCTGCTTTATTGTTGGTCGCATCCCACTCGCATCTCACAGCTTGGGCTATATGGCCCCTTGTGGTGATTTTAGTACGACACCTAGGCCGACTCCTCTTACGTTTGACGCTCCGTCTGTATGGAGTTGCTATGTGCCCCTGTCTTCTTCAACTTTCAGTTGTTCGACCTCCTTCATGGCTTCTTGTTCCAGTGTAGGGCTAAAATCGGCCACAAAGTCGCCTAAAGCTTGAGATTTGATCACCGTCCTTGGCTCGTACTCAATGTCGAATCCGCTAAGGTGTATGGCCCACTTAGCCATTCGTCCTATAAATTCTGGTTTCCTCATGACGGCTTTCATGGGATGGTTAGTCCTTACAATAATAGCATGTTATTCGAAATAGGGTCTTAACTTGTTTGAGGCCATAACTAATACCAAGACTAATTTTTCAAGTGACGTGTACCTTGTCTCGGCGGGAAGTAGGGAATGACTTACATAGTAGACCGATGATTGTTTACCGTCTTCCTCTCTTGTCAGGACTACTGACGTGGCCTAAGGTTGTTATGCCAAATCAAAGTAAACCTCAACTTCCAAACTAGTATAGTAAGCAAGCAAGGGTCGAAATCCCAAGAGAATCACAAGCGTCTATATTCCTGTCACAAATTGAATACCAATCGAACAGTAGTAACAAAGGGGGGGTTTTGAGGTGTTAATCAAGTATAAAATAAAACAGAATAAATAGTATGCAATCAAATGTGAGGAAACACTTAGCCAAGCAATTTCCACTTAAGTTTTAGTTGGTTGATCCTAGATTACTTCCAATTCCTTCCTATGATTATTCCTGTCCCGATCTTGTATAGATTAATAAGGAAACCATCCCTAAGAACCCTTACCAATGAATAACCCTAGCACCACTAGTGATTCAACCCAAAGGCAGCAATGAACATAAGAATTAACCAGGATACACATAACACCTCAACCAGAAGCATTCAACATGTAATCAAATCTCTACATAGATAAAATTCACCAAAGCAAATAAAACCTATGCTTGCCACTCCAGACCAGGACGTTAGCCCTACAGTTTCCTAGTCATAGCAATATGAGTAACAATCAATAAACCTAGATGGCCTGTCTAGACAAATCAATAATTATTCAATGATACTCTGCTTAAGAGAAGAGATATAGATCAATAGAAATTAAGAAAGGGAACATAACCTCACAACCAATAATCAAAACTTAAGCTTCCATTTCCAGACTAAGCAAAAGTGCTTAGCCTTCCATAGTCCTGAGAAAACAACGATGATGTAAAAACTAAAACCTGATATGAGTGTCTCTCTTGAAAACCTAAAACTAAGAGAGTATATATAGGTGGGCTTAACAAATGACCTAGCCCAACTGAAAATAGAAAACGAAAATAATTAAAATGAAATAAAGAAATCAGGAAAGATAGATTCGGGAAATCCTGAAATAAGTCTGCCGTGATGACCCGTGATCGCGGGTAATGGACCGCGATCGCGGTTTCTTGTTGCTCCGCGCTCTTCGCATTCTTCCGCTCCTGCAGAAATATCTCGAATGCCCCGAAGTCCCGCGATCGCGGCACTCTTGCCCGCGGTCGCGGTTAATGCTCGGCCTTCACTCCTTGGCTTCGCCTCCTAACCTCTCATCTTCGCTTCCTTGGCGTCTTCTTTTGGTGGCTTCCTTCCTCAGTGTCTCCTATGATATCCAAAATAGTTCAAACACCTCCAAAAACACCAGACTTCGCCCCCAAACGCCATGCACAAGAATGTGTCTAAATCTATCCGAATGGCACCAATAAAACCCTCTAATAACTATTAGTTAAGCCCTACAAAGTAGTGCTTATCAACTACACTGACTACTTATTCTGATACGGCTAGATACAGTGGTAATGGCTCGTCGTCTTTTGGTTTAGCTAGCAAGAGTGGACTCGCCATATACGTCTTTAAATCTTGGAAGGCTTGTTCGTGTGTTTTTGTCCAGTCGAATGACTTGTTCTTTTTCATGGCTTCGTAGAAGAGCTTGCATTTATCCGAGGACTTTGATATGAATCTGTTCAATGCCGCTATTTGTCCCGTCAACTTCTGGACGTCCTTGACACATCAGGGGGACCTAAGGTTGACGATAGCCTTGATCTGGTCTGGACTGGCTTCGATCCCTCATTGTGTCACCATGTATCCCAAAATTTTTCCTGAAGACACTCTGAAAGATCATTTAGTCGGGTTTAGTTTCATGTTATATCTTTTCAATACCTCGAATGCTTATTTCAAGTGTACGATGTGGTCCCCTGCCGCTTTGGACTTGACGAGCATGTCGTCGATGTAAACTTCCATGGTGTCTCCAATCTGGTCTTTGAACATTTTGTTCACCAACCTCTGATATATGGCCCCTGCATTTTTTAGCCCAAAAGGCATTACTTTGTAGCAGTACGTACCTTGTCTTGTTATGAAGGCTGTCTTTTCTTGGTCTCCAGGGTCCATCAGAATTTGGTTGTATCCACTGAACGCGTCCATGAATGTTAGCATTTCGTGTCCGACGGTCGCGTCAACCATGGCGTCGATATGTGGTAATGGGAAGGAGTCTTTTGGACAGGCCTTGTTTAGGTCTGTGAAGTCGATGCATACTCTCCATTTCCCATTCTTCTTTTGAACCACGGCGACGTTTGTTAACCAGTCGGGGTACTTGACTTCTCTTATCTTACCTGTTTCGAGTAAATTTTTTACCTCATCGTCCATAATTTTGTTACGCTCTGGTGCGAACTTTCTCCTTTTTTGCTTGACCGGAGGATACGTGGGATCTACATTCAATTTGTGAGTAATAATATCTGGGGAGATCCCCATCATGTCTTCGTGTGACCAAGCAAAACAATCAGAGTTGGATCGTAAAAAAGAAATTAAATCTGCTCTAGTCGAATCGTTTAGATCCGATCCGACCTTTACCGTCTGTGTTGGCTTTGAAGGATCCAGCACGATCTCGTCGAGTTGTTCCATCTTTGGTTCGATGTATCGCGTGGTTCCTTCACCACATTGTGATTGCGATGCGGAAGGTTTGTCGACTGCCCCTTTCATTGAAGTGACGTAGCACTCATTAGCAGCCCGTTGGTTGCCTCTTATTTCCTGTACCCCCCACTTAGTAGGGAACTTTATTGTCTGGTGGTAAGTGGAAAGTACAGCTTTCATGGCGTGGATCCAGGGTCTGCCAAGGATTGCATTGTATGGAGATGGGCAGTCGAGTATTAAAAACTTTACATGTTGATTGACTCCACCAGCGTACGTTGTCAACACGATCTCGCCTTGGGTATATTTAACTTCCCCGCTGAATCCGACCAGTGGGGTAGAGTTTCTAGTTAAGTCGCCATCGCTTAAACCCATACCCTTTAAGGCGTCTAGTGTCAACAGGTTGGTGGAGCTACCTGTGTCGATTAGAACACAACAGATAAGGCAGTTGCTAATTGAAAGAGAAATTACCAAACCGTCGTGGTGGTCGCCTAACTCTTGGGCTTCCAAGTCGTCGAAGGTAATGGCGAGAGTGTCGGAGATCTGCAATTGTCTTGTCTCCGTCCGAATCGGCTTGTCGCCTTTGCTTTCTCGGGCGTGTCTTTTGGCGGCTGAGTATGTGTTTCCACACACGTCTGACCCTCCTGAAATGGTGTTAACTATTTTAGTGGGAACCGAAGAAGACGGTTTGTCGGATGTTACCTGGTCCCTTCGATCGAGGGTCGTTTTGGCTCTATCGGAGATGACATCGCGTAATAGCCCCTGTGCGAGGAGCCTAGCAACTTCCTTGCGAAGGGCTATGCACTCGTCCGTCGAGTGTCCGTGGTCCCCGTGGAACTTGCACCACCGGTTCACGTCTTTCTTTGCGTCTGGTTTGTCGCTCTTCCGAGGCCATCTTACTTCCTTTCCATATTTGTCAAAACTCTTTACGAGTTCCAATACGGAGATGTTGAAGTTGTAAGAGTGAAGCTTCGGAGGGAGAGCAGGGTTGTTTCTCCAATCATGGTTCATGTCATAAGAGTTGTTTACCTGACCAGTGTCGCTCCACCCCTTAGGGTAAGGTTGGTGTCGTCGATCGCGCCGATGATCCGAGGATGCCCTTCGGTCGACTCGATCGGGACTCTTGTTTGCTTTGGAGGGTTCCTCGTCTTCTTCGAGTATGACTTGTGCCATGGTTTTGGATTGTACGTCTTCAAAGCTTCGGCATGGGTATTTGGTTAATTCACGGTAGAGTTCACTACCTCTGACCAGGCCTCGGCGAAACGCTTCGATCGATGTTGGGACGTCACAATGCGGGATCGCGACCTTCTCTTTGTTGTACCTGTTAAGATAATCTCTTAGAGGTTCGCCATACCTTTTGATGTGACCCTGCCTCCCATGACGGCCCAAGACGAGGAAGAAGCCATGAGCCTACGCTCAGAGGGCCCAGTGACAAGGTCTAGGTCCAAAGCCATATCTGCCGCCGTCGCGTCACTTGTCGCACGCGTCGTCGCTGGCCAAGGAAGCCCAGACGAAAACCCAAGACTCGTCGTCCTCTCCACCATCGGCAATGAAACAATGCGTTCTTCAGAGACAACATCGCGTGCACCCACTCGCGAGGCCATCGACCCTTAGTCGTTGTTCCTCGCGGTGTTTGTACTCATTCAACGCGTCGTTTTCATAGTTTCGAGACATTTTCTATATTTAGTATTTATAGCGTTTTAGATTGTTTCTATTTATAGCGTTTCTTTTTTTGGGTTTGTGCCTCTTGCATGCTTGCATGGGCTACCCCATAGGTTCGTCTCGGTCCAAGCCCATTAGGTCTTGGCCGAGTTCTTTGGCTATTTAAAGCCCCCATTGTTATTCTTATTTCTTACGATCAATTTAATTCAAGGTTTCAAGTCGAGTGTTTATCCTCCTTCCCTTGATCGGACGTCAAAACCCTCTATCTTCGCATCCCCTTCACTCCGCCGCCGACGCTACGGCAAACGCTTGAACCTTCAAGCCAGTCTTCCTTCGCATCTCCCTTCTCCCACAGTCGACGCTATGACACCAACGACTTGTCTCTTCAAGTCACCTATCCCTCACCAAACCGCTTTCGCCACCGCTATCCAGTCGCTCCAGCAATCGCTTCTACCGCGTTTGCCACCACCTTCACTGTCGTGACGTTCATCGCGTGACTTCTCACCCAAGACTAGATCTCAAGGCACCACCTTTTGACAATTGGCTTTTCATCGGAGGCAAGAACACATCAACTGGTATCAGAGCCCAGCAGTCTTGTAAGTCACGAACTCAAGTTTGCATATTGTTCACAATTTTTTATTTTTTTTCTTGCCCCCATCGTTTTCTTTCATAAAGATCTCGCGATAAAAAGAAGAGAAAAACCACAATTTCCATCTTTGCAACACCTTCGGTTTCTACAAGATCCTATCTTGGCCGAATTATTTTTTTCCTTGTTCCCTAAGTTTTGGTGTGTTAGGTAATTTGTTATCTTGCATGCTAGAATATTTTGTTTCCTTATTTCACGCGTAGATAGAGTTTCCTTGTTTGCTAGATTTTGCTTTTTAGTCAAGTTAACCGAATTTCCTTATAAGTATCATATCAAATCTTATCTTCTCTCTCCTATCTCTAAGATCACACTTGTGATATTCTTGTTACTTGGACCAATTTTATTTTTGTTTCCTTTTGCAAATCCGAAAAGATCAAAAGATAAGATCTCGGATATTAAAAAAAAAATCGAAAAGATATTCAAAAAAAAAAAAAAAAATTCCAAGTTAGGTAAAGCCAAAATAAGGCAACCATAACCCACTCTCGGTCTAAGCTCATCTTCTATCTCTCTCCTCCGTCTAGGTCAAGCTTCCTAGAAGGTACTTTCTTGCTTATTAGGTTGCTTTGTTTACGTTTGTTTTAGGGTTTCAATTTGTTCTTGTTTGTTTGATTGCAACTTGCTTGATACACCATCTCTTGTCAAGCCAAGCCGCCCTCACGGCAAGCCCAAACTAGCCCTACCTACGTGAACTTTGTGACTTGACTAGTGATTTGTTTGGTTGTTGTTCTTCATTGTCTTTTGGTTCGTTTTTACTCCCATGTCTGGCCATATTGTTATAGGTACCATGACGATTGAACACGGTGAAAACCAACCTGGAGACGACAACAACAACCCACCTCAACCACCGTTGGATCTACCCCAAGCCCAACCACTGGTTGACCCCCCACAACAGGACCCTCTCGTCGCGTTGTCCGAGGAGCAAAGGGGGATCCAAGCCCTTAGACAAGAGAATGCAGCTTTGAGAGCCCAACAACGTGATGCACAACTCGTGCCCAACCCAGCTCCCTGAGTACTATGGACACGCCGGCTCAACCACGAGCCACCGACGCTGGTCCTTCCAAGACAAGAGTCGACAAAGGCAAAGGAATCATGCCTTCGACATCTCATCATCAACCACAACTCAATCATATGCAGAGTGTCATTGAGAGTCGCCAAGGCTTCGTTTCCCACGCGGACCGCTACGTGCCCAGAGCCACAACCGCTGGCTTCGACAACGGCTCCGACTACGACCGCGACGCCGAGGACACTCAAGGTGAGTATTCTGAACCATACAACTTTGATGATCGCTATGCCTCTAGAAGAACCCAGAGACGCGTATTGGGCTCAGCACCACGCGAAGGCCGCCCTCGACGAGCCGAGCAGGCCGACGCAACGCCAAGGAGACCCAATCGCCGACCAAGTGGGCATACGCGATGCGATGATCAATTGAGGACACCAACTACCCAGCCACGGAGCCATGATGTACGCGATCACCTTCGACACCAGAGTGTTCGAACACTGCATTACGGATCTGATGACTACGCGTCGATCACACCCAATGTCCACGACGACTTCGACGAGTATGACGACGAGGAGATCGAGGACTTAGGTATGGTCAACCCTAATTTTTTTCACCCACCTCTTGGAGATCCACTTGAATTGGAGGATCACCCATCGGATTGGATACCTCCATCGCGTCTCCAGCCCCAAGGAGAACGCGTTCGTGACATTGGCGGCGAGCGACGTGATGTTATGCCAAGAGTCATTCGATGCGACAACTACGATGCCCATCCGCGAAGACGTCAACGCGATGACGCCTACGTGCCCAGGGATGAGTATGTCCGCAAAGATCGCCAAGCATGCGATAGACGCCAGGTTGGACGCGATAGACCACATGGAGTGCACGCCTTTGAGAACCCTCTCTACGACGCCGCGCCAAACAACACGTTCAACCAAGCACCTGCCCCGACTCGATTCCAACGACACCAAGTCAAGGTCAAAATCAAGCATTTTTATGGTGAATACAACCCCTCTGTTTTTCTTGAATGGGTGCATGCGATGGAGTACACACTTCGATATTGTCGAGTGCCCCCTGAGAAGCATGTCGACGCCGCGACACTTAATTTCCGAGGAGCTGCGAGAGTGTGGTGGCATCGCTTCGAGGATGACTGCGTCCGACGCCAAAGGACATGGGTCACAGAGGGGCACCAACTCGTGTACGTGATGACAAAGAAATATGTGCCTCCAGACTATAGGAATCAAATGCGAATGGAGATAGCCATGGCTCGCCAAGGGTCGATGTCTCCACTCGAGTTCTTTTCCAAGCTTGAAGACATGTATTACAAGGCCAACATCTCTATTGCACCATCGACATTGAGGACGGAATTCTTGAGTGGCTTAAACACCAACATCCGTGATCAACTCGAGATTTTTCCCATCAAAGATTTGAACACCCTCACACATACGGCGATGCAAATTCATGCACAAATCTCTCGCCGGATGTCTTACACTTATCCAAGTGGCCAACAAAGGTATTCTTCTAACCCTAGTGGATTACCTTCTACTAATGTTCGCCCTAGTGCCTCTACCACAGCCGCGTCAAGCCAAGCCCCCAAGGCAAAGCCACTGCCGCCAAGCACCGCGCCGCACCAGAACACACCACAACAAGCTCCAGTGAGCACAGATTGCGCACGCAACGTTGAGTGTTACAAATGTGGTGGAAGAGGCCACTATAAGAAATATTTCCCCAATGCTCGCAAGGTGTTGTTCTCCGCCGCCGCCGCCGGCTACGAGTCCTGTGATGACGAGGAGGCCACACTTGACGCGATCGATGAAGGCAACGCAGAAGAGGACGAATACGCTTATGACTGCGAACCCGCTTCTCTACACGCGGGCACACCATTGAGCTTGGTGACGCGTCGTCTCCTCACAGTCAAGGAAGCAAGCCTACGCAACCAAAGGGAGAATTTGTTCCACACAAGAGCTCTCGTCCAGACGGCTTTCTTGAGTGTCATTGTTGATGGAGGATCATGTGCTAACATTGTCAATGAGAAGGTCGTGACACACTTCAAGTTGCCCACGATGCCTCATCCCCATCCTTATGCCCTCCAATGGATATCATCTAGTCCAGGTAACACAGTATCTCGCCAATGCTTAATTTCTTTTTCCATAGGGCAATATTGTGATTCTATACTTTGTGATGTCATTGCAATGGACGCCACCCATATTTTTCTTGGGCGCCCATGGCAATTCGACAGGTGCGTGCTCCATGATGGCTATTTGAACACTTATGTGTTCAATTACCACGGGAAGCGTGTCACTTTGCATCCAATGTCTCCCCATGAGATCTTGCAGGACCAGGTTGAACGCGATCGCTAGAAAGCCATAGAGGCCGCGTCCACAAGGTCAAAAGAGTGTCCAGAGGCACTCCAAAGGCAAAACTTTTCCAAATCTGGCGACACTTTGTCTCCTTCAGGCACTGGCAAGAAGACGCACAATGCCACAGCTGGGACACCAAGTGCCCCACGGAATTCGAGAAGCGCCTCGCCGTCGACAAAGTTTGTCGCGCCATTGCCGAAGACGTCTCCTTTGCAAGGAAAGTGTGAGCAACGCGTGCTTTTAGCCAGGCCCAGTGACCTCACTAAGTGTTTGACTGGCAAAGCTCCATGTTTTCTGCTTGTGCCAACTCCATGCATCCCTGAGTCATCGAACATCGCGTCCGTGCCGCCAGTTATCGCGTCCGTGCCGCTAGTCCACTGAGAGGCATTGAGCACCAGATTGACCTTGTACCAGGTGCTTCCTTGCCCAATCATGCTGCATATAGAGCTGGCCCAGAAGAGACCAAAGAGCTACAGCGCCAAGTGCAAGAGTTGTTGGATCGCGGCTACGTAAGGGAATCTCTCTCCCCTTGTGATGTGCATGTGATCCTTGTGCCCAAGAAAGATGGCACATGGAGAATGTGTGTTGATTGTCGCGCGATAAACCAGATCACCGTCAAGTATAGGCATCATATTCCACGCCTCGACGATATGCTTGATGAACTTCATGGCGCCACACTTTTCTCCAAGATAGATTTGAAGAGTGGTTATCACCAGATCAGGATGAAAGAAGGTGATGAGTGGAAGACCGCATTGAAGACAAAGTACGGGCTCTACGAGTGGCTTGTCATGCCATTTGGGCTCACAAAGGCGCCCAACACCTTCATGCGCGTGATGAACCATGTCTTGAGAACATTCCTTGGCAAGTTTGTCATCGTTTACTTCGATGACATCCTTGTGTATTCACGAAGTCTGTAAGAGCATGTCGATCACCTTCTACTTGTGATCGAACGCCTTCGACGCGAGAGGTTGTTTGCCAATCTGGACAAGTGCAGTTTTTGCTCCGCGTCCACAAATTTTCTGGGCTACGTCGTGAGTAGTGATGGTCTACCCGTCGACGAGGCAGAGATCGCGGCCATCAAAGAGTGGCCCACTCCGACGATGCCGACACAGGTGTAAAGCTTTCTAGGCCTCGTAGGATTTTATAGGCGCTTTGTTCGAGACATCTCTTCCATTGCCACGCCATTGCATGAATTGACAAAGAAGGGGAGCACTGTCTTGTGGCTTGAGTCCCACGAAAAAGCCTTCTCGGCTTTGAAGAGGGCCTTGTGCCAGGCACCATTGCTCCAGCTTCCCGACTTCGCCAAACACTTCGAGGTGGAGTGTGATGCCTCAAACGTAGGCATTGGTGGTGTGCTACACCAAGAGAAGAGGCCCATTGCATATTTCAGTGAGAAGCTCATAGCGGCCACACTAAATTACCCCACCTATGACAAAGAGTTGTATACACTCATACGCGTGCTAAAGACATGGCAACATTACCTTTGGCCGCGTGAATTTGTCATCCACAGCGACCACACAGCCTTGAGCTATTTGAAGAGCCAAGCCCACCTCAATCGACGCCATGCTCGTTGGGTGGAATTTCTGGAGACATTTCCTTATGTCGTGGTCCACAAGAAAGGAAAGGAGAGCAGTGTTGCAGACGCGTTATCTAGAAGGTATGTTCTCTTGACTCATGTGCAAACTAAATTTTTGGGTTTTGCTTTGATTAAGGAATTGTATGCTAGTGATCCTTTCTTTGTACCTATTTTAGAGCATTGCCTGAGATCGCGTGAGTTTGAGTCCTATTTCCTTTCTGAGGGTTATTTATACAAGGCTAGTCGCCTTTGCATCCCTAGGTCTTCCATTAGGCTCCTTTTGATTCAGGAAGCACACGAAAGTCGTGGACACTTTGGGATTAGTAAGACATTGGCCGTGTTAAGAGAACATTTCTTTTGGCCTAAGATGACCCACCAAGTGACTAGGTTTTGTAGAAGTTGTGTGACATGCCAAAGAGCCAAAGCTAGGTCTAGTCCTCACGGCCTCTACACTCCTTTGCCCATACCGAGTGCCCCCTGGGAAGATTTGTCTATGGATTTTATCACGGGTTTGCCCCTCTCTAGACGAGGTAAAGACTCTATTTTTGTGGTCGTAGATAGGTTTTCTAAGATGGCACATTTTATTGCTTGTAAGAAAACCCATAGTGCTAGTGAGATTGTCGATCTATTCTTTGAGCATGTGGTACGTCTTCATGGAGTCCCGCGTACTATAGTGAGTGATAGGAATTCTAAGTTCGTTGGTCATTTTTGGCGAACTCTTTGGGGTAAGCTAGGCACCAAACTCTTATTCTCTAATAGCTACCACCCCCAGACCGATGGCCAAACGGAGGTCACGAATAGAACCCTAGGAGCCCTCCTTCGCGCGATGCTTAAAGCCAACCCTAGGCGTTGGGAGGACTTACTATCACTTGTCGAGTTTTGTTACAATAGATGCAGGCACACGGCGACCAAGTTGACACCGTTCGAAGTGGTCTATGGCATGAACCCCTTGACACCACTTGATTTGTCGTCGCGACCACTGCCAGACCCAGTGCATGTCTCCGCCGCTAACCGCGCCGAGCAAGTACAGCAGCTTCATCGACGCACCAGGGAGCAACTGGAGAGGAGGGCCACGCAGTATGCCTCGCAGAAGAATTCTGGCCTCCACCGCGTCATCTTCGCACCAGGAGACCTTGTCTAGGTGCATATGCGAAAAGAAAGGTTCCCCTCGCGGCGCAAGCACAAATTGGCACCACGTGGAGATGGACCCTTCCGCGTGATCAAGCCCTTAGGGGAAAATGCCTATCAACTCGAGCTCCCACTAGATTTTGGAGTCCACGCGTCCTTCAACGTCACGGACTTGACACCATATGTTGAGCCTGAGTTTGATGATGGTGAAGCGGGGACGCTTCACAGCCAAGTGGGGGAGGGTGATGTGACCCTACCTCCCATGACGGTCCAAGACGAGGAAGAAGCCATGAGCCTACGCTCAGAGGGCCCAGTGACAAGGTCTAGGTCCAAAGCCATCTCTGCCGCCATCGCGTCACTTGTCGCACGCGTCGTCGCTGGCCAAGGAAGCCCAGACGAAAACCCAAGACTCGTCGTCCTCTCCACCATCGGCAATGAAACAACGCGTTCTTCAGAGACAACATCGCGTGCACCAACTCGCGAGGCCATCGACCCTTAGTCGTTGTTCCTCGCGGTGTTTGTACTCATTCAATGCGTCGTTTTCATAGTTTCGAGACATTTTCTATATTTAGTATTTATAGCGTTTTAGATAGTTTCTATTTATAGCGTTTCTATTTTTGGGTTTGTGTCTCTTGCATGCTTGTATGGGCTAGCCCATAGGTTCGTCTCGGTCTAAGCCCATTAGGTCTTGGCCGAGTTCTTTGGCTATTTAAATCCCCCGTTGTTATTCTTATTTCTTACGTTCAATTTAATTCAAGGTTTCAAGTTGAGTGTTTATCCTCCTTCCCTTGATCCGACGTCAAAACCCTCTATCTTTGCATCCCCTTCACTCCGCCGCCGATGCTACGGCAAACGCTTGAACCTTCAAGCCAGTCTTCCTTCGCATCTCCCTTCTCCCGCAGTCGACGCTACGACACCAACGACTTGTCTCTTCAAGTCACCTATTGACAGGCTTAAAGTCGTATGCCTAATCAAAGTAATCCTAACAAACCTAAACAAGTAGTTTGGGCAAATAAGGGTCGAACCCAAGGGAATCAGGTTATCAATTCTTGTATCTTTCAAGTCCCCAACTAGGAACTAGGGGGGGTTTGTATGATTTCTTAGTGACCAAGTAACAAGTAAACAAGTTCACAAGTAAAGGTTGTGAATATGGTTGGGAAAAGCGCTACACCTGACAAAGATCCACACAACAAGAGATATGATTGATCACTGAATTCTATTAGTCTCAAGTTCTTATCTTTCCTATAGTTGTCCTTATCCCGATCTTAGGTAACTATTAGTTCTACCAGCCCTAATAGTACTTATTACCAAATCAAATCCAAAAACCTTCAAGACTCAATAAAGCAATAGCATTCAACCAAGGATTCAACAAGATACATGCAATAGAAACAACCCGTTACTATAACATGCAATTAACTCTCTCTCATGATGAACACTCGCAACCCGCTTATGTAAATCGTGTTTGCTACTAGATATGCAACCCGAACCCGGAATCACAAGTCCTAGCTATATGGATAATATCAATAAACCTAGGTGATCAGTCTAGATAAATCAATAAGATTCAATAAACATTCAAGCGCAAGAGAATTAATACAACTAGATAGGACATCGAACAAGAGTAGAAAACTCACAACCAATCAATTGAAGGCTTCAAAACGTCAAGTCCAACAATGGAGGTTTAGTTCTCCATAGGGTTTGTGAGAGAAAACTAGGGTTTGGTGGCAAAACAAAAGGTAACCTCCAAAAAGTCTTAGAAAATACCTTAAATACTAGGGCAAATAATTCAGAAAATAAATAAAAGGAAATAACAAACTTGGAAACAAAGTTTCAGAAATAAAACAAAACGGGAAATAAAAATTCGGAAAAAGTCTTCAGCGCGCGTGCCACCGCGGGTGCGGTGACACCCACCGCGGGGTGCGGTGGTCTTCCAGTGTCCGGCTCCTCTTCTCTGACTTTCTCGCCGCGGGTGCGGCAAGGCCCACCACTGGGTGTGGTGGCATTCCAGAACTTCGTTCTCCTTTCTGCTTGCTCCACCGCTGGGTGCGGTGGTCTTTGGCGCGGGTGCGGCAAGGCTCCAGTACTCCTTTGTCTTCTCTCAAGGCTTCTCCTTGCATCCTTCGCACCGCTCCTTAACTCTTCTCTTCCATGTGTCTCAGAACTCTGTAAATCCTATGATTTCTTCACTTCTTGGCTTCTCATCCGGATCACAGAGTTAACACCAGAACACACCTAAAACTCATCTAAACCATGCTAATAACCACTAGATGCGCTACACAATATATCGCATATCAAATTCCCCCATACTTAGACCTTACTCGTCCCGAGTATGCTAAAAACTAGACTTACTCCTCCAATCATGCTCTAAGGTCTCAAGAAGCACAAGAAAATATGACACTAGTAGTTACAACACATCAACAATAAGCTCCAAAACAACCAAAACAAGTTATGCAAGACCCATCTAATCCTAGCTCCATCTAGTCACCTTATTGCTCCAAGAATGGCCTACCCGAGTCCTCCTTATGACTCCCCTTCTTATGTCGCCAATGCCAAGATGAAGAATCCTAATAATCTCTCAATTTTTTTTTCATTCACTTATCTTGCCTAGGCGCCTTTTCAGGTTTTCACCTAGCCACTCATTTCATTTTTCTAGATGTTCTCACGTATGCTCACATCACTCCAGTCTATTTTTGCCCCAGACTAGTGCTGGTCAGACTACCTGCTTTTTACGTGAGTCTCCCTTTCGGGTTTTCAACTCATCCCAGGATTTTGGTTGCCTTTTTCTCATATTTTTGGCTTTTTTTTTTGGAAAACTAAAAATTCAACAGTAGTGCAGAAACTGTACACAAAGACAATGAAATTGTACATAAAGATAGAAAATGAGTCTACTCCCTCCCCCATACTTGAAGTACGCATTGTCCTCAATGTGGAAAATAGAAGACAATCATAATAATGAGGAGAAGAAAGAAGAACTCACGGGAATGGTGGTTCGGGCGGTTGCTGGAAGTGCCCGAAAAAATGCATCAGCTGCCCACGCAGCTCCTGGATCCTCTGGTCCTGCTGATCCATCCTCTGGAAAATCTGGGTCTGAAAACCCTCAAAGCGTCCATCGAATCCCTGATGCCATTGCTGCTGCTGCAGCGACATAGCCTCCATCTGTCGAGACATCATATCCTGCCAGGGGTCCATGGGTGGTGGTCCCTGGCCTGTAGTAGGAATCTCCTCATCAACATCATCAGCAGGCGCCCGACTCGAACTACCTGCAGTAGCCCTCCTCCTTCGGGGCTGAGGCGGAGGCTTAGTAATCTCTGTAGCAATTGACCCCACTGGTGGTGTGAACGGGTCGGAGGGAAGGAAGAAGTCTCTAAACTCAGGTCCATAGGGGATAGGCCTAGGCAGTGCAAGGAGGTGGCTCTTGTCAGCATAAGAGCACCAAAACCACTTCTTCTTCACTATCTTCAGCATATTGCACTTCCTGAGCATACTGACGTCAAAGACATGTGAGATGATGGGCTCCTGAAACTGGTCGACCCGAAAAGCCTTCTCTGCAATGAGGGTGATCAGACCACCCTGAACAATATCTCTCTTCTCTCCCTTTCGGATCCTCTGAAGTGCCTCAAGGACGACCTGTATCCAGTCGGGAACCAACTCCGCCTGGGGTAAGACGCTGTAAAACCAATGCAAATCCTTGAGGGGCACCTTGTTATCCTCCTTGTGCCCCAGAAAGGTCCCCATCATCAGCTTGTGCAATAGCCGCAGACAAGGGTGAGTGAACTTATTGTTGTATTCATCACCCATGTAGTAACGCTTTCCAGTTGCCGCCTCCCAGAAATCGCACAAAGCAACCTCGATGGTACCCTGTCTCCAATTCTCACTGGGGAGCTTAGTCACCCCAATAGCCTCTCTCATCTCCTCAGCACTCACCGAGTACTCCCTCCCCTCTTACTTGAATGATAACGAAACAAGCGCTTCGCCATCCATGGTGTGCCGGAATGTAGCTATGAATTGCTTGCACAGATTCTCATACGAGGGGGCATATTGATCAAGAAATCCCCCCAGCCCCGCATGCTTTAAACAAAGCGTTGTGCACTCAAGCAGCCCCAACTCCTCTAAAGTGCCCCAATCCAGAAATTTTGTCGGGAGGACACTATGCAGTTTCACGAGTTCATACTTTTCCTTCTCCTTAGGGGTCATCCCGACCTTCCTTGATCTCGACATTGTAATCTAATTACGGCGTTGAAACACGAGAGAACAGGAAGGACTCACAGTAAAAGCACGAAAAACGCCTTCTAGCGAGCTGCCGCGGGTGCGGTCAATGTCATCGCGGGGTGCGGTGGGAGTTCTAAACTTCCCGTTGCCTCGCCGCGGGTGCGGTGGATTTCCTACCGCAGGGTGCGGTGACTGCGCTGGGCGATTCTCGAACGGGGCGAACATAGGGCGAATCACCACACGAGCTGGGGTTGGTCCGAAGGCTTGGGTTTTGGCTCGGTGGGGGTCGACTGGGCTTGGGTGGGGTGGATCCGACGCGGGTGCGATGGATCGAGGTGGGTGCGGTCGTCTCACCGCTGGGTGCGGGGCGGTGCGATAGTGGTTATGGGGTTTGAGATGGGGGTTTTGGGTGAAATGTGGGGTAGGCAATGGTGGATTTGGGTATTGGGTTGTGGATCTGTGGATGAGAGGGCGAGATTTGGGAGAGGATGGTGGAGTTTTGGGAGAATGAGGGTCGTGAGAGAGGTGAGGTGAGGGTTTTGGTGTTTAGGTATTGGGAAGAGGAAGAAGAAGATAGGGGTAAAGGAGAAAGAATTTTTTTTTAAATTTTTTTTTTTTTAGAAACAAGAGAAAATGAAGGGGTGCCCACCGCAGGTGCGGTGAGCTCTCCAGAACGTCCCTTGCGTCTTATTCTTCGTATCAGCACGTTAGTACGCAGGCGAAAACAACAACAACAAAAAAACTACCTAGCTAAGCTATGAAAATGCAAAGACAAAAGAGAGAGAAAGAAACAATACTTCGGGTTGCCTCCCGAGCAGCGCCTTGGTTCACGTCGTTGGCTCGACATAGACTCTTGTCTATTCATTTTCAGCACTTGGCTCCTCCAGCGCCATCTCGTCAATTGCCTCGGTGTGGAAACCCTCATGGTAAGGTTTTAACCTTTGACCATTAACCTTGAATGTCTTCTGAGTCTTTGGCTCGATTAAATCAACAGCACCATGCGGGTAGACTTCAGCAATAACATAGGGTCTTGTCCACTTCGATCTAAGCTTTCCCGCAAAGAGTTTCAGGCAAGATTGAAATAAAAGGACTTTATCACCAGGTTGGAAGTCCTTCTGCAAGATATTCTTGTCATGCCAGGCCTTGGTTTTCGCCTTATAAATAACAGCGTTATCATATGAATCAAGGCGTAACTCTTCCAACTCTTGCAGCTGCAGCTTGCGGAACTCTCCTACCTCATCAATCTGCATGTTGCACTTCTTCACCGCCCACCATGCCTTATGTTCCAGATCTACAGGAAGATGGCAAGCTTTGCCAAATACGAGCCGGAAAGGAGACATTCCAATTGGAGTTTTAAAAGCGGTGCGGTAAGCCCACAATGCATCATTAAGCCTCAAACTCCAATCCTTCCTATTGGGTGCCACCGTCTTCTCAAGAATGGTCTTGATCTCCCTATTGGACACCTCAGCCTGCCCATTGGTATGTGGATGATAGGCAGTGGAAACTCTTTGTGTGACATGATACTTCTTCAGTAGGGCGGTCACAGTCTTGTTGCAAAAGTGGGTTCCCCGATCACTAATCAAAGCTTTGGGGATTCCAAACCTGGAGAATATGTTCTCTTTCAAAAAACCTGCCACAACTTTAGAATCATCAGTCCTGCTGGCCTTCGCTTCCACCCACTTGGAAACGTAGTCCACCGTAAGCAAAATATAGAGATTCCCAAAATAACTAGGAAAGGGTCCCATAAAATCAATACCCCACACATCAAAAACCTCACAAAAAATCAACGATGATTGTGGCATCTCATTTCTCCTAGAAATATTACCCATCCTCTGACATCTATCACACACTTTACAAAATGCAAATGCATCCCGAACGATGTGGGGCCAATAGAAACCTGCATCTAACACCTTCCTAGCAGTTCTATTCACACCAAAATGACCCCCACATGCTTCAGAATGACAAAAACTAAGGACAGATTGTACCTCATTATCCGGAAGACATCGACGGATTACCTGGTCGACACAGTGTCTCCAGAGATATGGATCATCCCAAATATAGTGTCGAGCTTCTCTTCGCACCTTCTCCCGTTGCGCCTTGGTATGATCTGGAGGGAATTCCCTACAAACCAAGTAGTTCACAATGTCGGCGTACCATGGTCGGAAAGAACAGATCCCGAGAACGGACCTGTGGAAGTACGACTCGAGCAAAGAGACGCTGATATTACCGAAAACTCCCTATGTCCCCTTCTCCGCGGGTGCGGTCAGTGTCACCGCGGGGTGCGGTGACACTCCAGAATCCTCGACAAAAACAACATCGCCACCGCGGGGTGCGGTGGTTTTGGGAGATTCTCGAAAAAATCATCACCGTCACCGCGGGTGCGGTCAACCCACCGCTGGGTGCGGTGGCCATCCAGAAACTTGGCTTGTTCTGCTGGACTCCCACCGCGGGTGCGGTGCTCTGGCCACGTGGTGCGGTGTGTCTCCAGAACCTCCACTTTGAAAAGTGTGTCATCCGACAATGTCCCATGGATGGGATTTTGTTTCTCTGGCTTGTCTTCCTCGTTCACAAGCCTACTCAAGTGATCAGCCACCAAGTTCTCTGCTCCTTTCTTGTCTCTTATCTCCACATCAAACTCATTAAGCAGAAGAACCCATCGAATTAATCTCGGCTTTGCTTCTTTCTTCGTCATTAGGTAACGAAGGGCGGCGTGATCTGTGTATATGATCACCTTCACTCCCAAAAGATATTACCTGAATTTCTCCAAAGCAAAAACCACAGCCAGCATCTCTTTCTCAGTAGTGGAGTAGTTTCGTTGTGCTCCATTCAGAGTCATGGAAGCGTAGTGAATCACATGAGAGGCCCTTCCCTCTTTCTGCCCCAAAACTGCTCTAACTGCATAGTCACTGACATCACACATAATCTCGAATGGTCGAGACCAATCAAGTGCCTGGATAATCGGTGCACTGGTCAGGCGTTCCTTCAAACAATCAAACGCCTTCTTGCACTCCTCATTCAGCTCAAATATCACCTCTTTCTTCAGCAGCTCGCATAGGGGCGATGAGATCTTGGAAAAGTCCTTGATAAACCTGCGATAAAAACCTGCATGGCCTAGGAAGGAACGAACTTCACGCACATTAGTAGGATAAGGTAAAGACTGAATTACATCAATCTTCGCCTTATCGACCTCAATACCCTTAGCAGAGACGATATGACCTAACACAATCCCTTGTTCTATCATGAAATGACACTTTTCAGAATTGAGAACTAAGTTAGTTTCAACACATCTTTTAAGCACAAGTGTCAGGTGGTTCAAACATGCATCAACGCTATCCCTATGTACCGTGAAGTCATCCATGAATACCTCAATGAAATTCTCAATATACTCAGAGAAGATACTTACCATACATCGTTGAAAAGTAACGGGTGCGTTACATAGTCCAAAAGGCATTCTGCGGTATGCAAAAGTGCCAAAGGGACATGTAAAAGTAGTCTTCTCCTGGTCTTCTGGCGCTATGGCCACCTGAAAATACCCTGAGTATCCATCTAGAAAACAATAGTAGGGGCGCCCATCAAGGCGTTCTAGCATTTGATCAATAAAAGGTAGAGGAAAGTGGTCTTTTCGAGTTACCGCGTTCAGCTCACGGTAATCAATGCAGACTCTCCAGCCTGTCTGAGTTCTTGTAGGGACCAACTCTCCTTGTTGATTCTCAACCACTGTGATCCCTCCCTTCTTGGGGACAACCTGAGTGGGGCTGACCCATCGACTGTCGGAGATAGGGAAGATCATGTCAGCTTAAAGGAGTTTCAGCACCTCCTTCTTCACCACCTCCATCATAGGTGGGTTAAGCCTTCTTTGTGGTTGTTTGGATGGCTTGGCGTCGTCTTCTAGCAAAATCCGATACATACATGTGGAGGGACTAATCCCTTTGATGTCAGCAATGGTCCAGCCCAGCGCGGTCTTGTGCTCTTTCAATGTCTCCACTAGCTTCTCGTCTTGCTCCCTTGAAAGCTTACTAGACACAATGACCGGCAAAGTGTCGTTGACTCCAAGAAAAACATACTTGAGATGACCAGGGAGTTGTTTGAGTTCATTCTCGGGGGCCTGTACAATAGAAGGAACAAGCTTCTCGCTCGGTGTTAGCAAGTTGGGGCCAATGCCCAAAGGTTTAATAGGAAGCTTACCGTTCACATCCATCTGAGATAGGACCACCTTCGTGTGGGACTCATCTATATCATTCTCAATAATGGATTGCAACTCATCCGAACCAGAAATATCAAACACATCTTGCACAAAGAGTGGTCATCAACGGAGCACAAAGAGTGGTCATCAACGGGGTGTTTCATAGCATCATAAATGTTAAATTCAACCACCTTCCTATCGAATTCCATAGTAAGTGTCCCACTTATATAATCAATCTTAGTCCTAGCAGTTTTTAAGAATGGCCTTCCTAACAAAATAGGTGCAGCATGTATATCATGTTCCATATCTAGGACAAAGAAATCAGCAGGAAATATCAAATTGTCAACCATGACCAAAACATCCTCAACTACTCCCTTAGGGTATATACTAGACCTATCAACAAGTTGCACAACAATTCCTATTTCATGCAAAGGTCCCAATCCAAGTGATTTATAAAGAGAGTAAGGTATAACATTGATAGATGCACCTAGATCAAGCATAGCTCTTTCAAATTTAGTGTCACCTATAATACAGGGAATGCTTACCATACCTGGATCAGCGCACTTCTTGGGCATACGTCGTTGAAACACCGCTGAGACACGTTCGCTCACCTTAACCTTCTGCTTCCCTTTCAGCTTTTGATTTCTCTTTATCGTGCAAAGCTCCATCAAGAAACGAGCATACTCGGGAATATTTTTGACAAGTTTAAGCAAAGGGATGTTTACCTCACACTTGCTAAATGTTTCGAAGAGATCCTTATCGTCGACTATCCTTCTCTCCTTGAGCGCCTCTGGGAATGGGGCGGGTGGCTTTTCGGAACCGAGAGGAGGAAAGTATGGACGAACGTAGGTGTCCACGTAAGGTTCTTTAACAGGTCCAGGAGATCCGCCGCGGGTGCGGTCAACATCCACCGCGGGGTGCGGTGAATCCCCAGAAAATTCTCGAGAAATAGTATCGTCACCGCGGGGTGCGGTAGGTCCCACCGCTGGGTGCGGTGGCTTCAACAGAATGCTCTGGTCCCCTTCTATATTCTCACCGCGGGTGCGGTCCTCTTGCCGCTGGGTGCGGTGCTCCTCCAGAACTTCCTCTTTTCCTGACTCGTCCTTCTCAGCATTAGGAGCGATGGGCAATTGCTTTCCACTTCGTAGGGTTACAGCACTCACGTTTTCTCTCGGGTTTACTACCGTTTGAGATGGTAGAGTCCCTGAAGTCCGTGCATCAATCCTTGTGATCGCCTCAGCCATCTGTCCCATCTGCGTCTCTAGGTTCTTGATACTCGACGTCGTAACTTGGACGTGACTGTTGAAATGTTTCGTCAAAGCCTTGAGCATATCTTCAATTGAAGGAGACGCATCAGGTTGTGGACCTTGTGGCCTTTGAACAAATGGGGGTCTGGGCTGAGGTTGTTGTTGTTGATTCGGTTGATCCCTCCATCTGAAATTGGGGTGGTCTCTCCATCCTGGATTATAAGTGTTGGAGTAGGGATCATGCCGAGGTCTTTGAGGTCCATAACCCCCTACAGCGTTCACTTCAGCATTCGAATCATCTTGTAATTGAGGACATGTGTCGGTGGGGTGGAATTGATCAGCACAAATCCCACACGCTTTGAGTTGTTGAGGAGTTCCTTGCAACGTAAGTCTCCTTACCATATCCTTCAACTCAGCGATATCACTTGCATACGCAGGGCGATTAGAGTCAGCAGCATTGACTCCTCTCTTGGTAGAAGTTCTACCGAAATTTCTTGTGCCCTCTGCCATCTTATGAATCTTTTCCATAGCTGCTGTCGGTGTTGTGTTTAGAATGTTGCCACCACATGCAGCGTCAATAATCCTCCTTTCACTGTCCAGCAGACCATTGTAAAGATGAAGTACCAGGTCTTGATTGGTGTACCCGTGGAACGGACAGCTTGAGCAAAGTCTCTTGAACCGCTCATAGTACTCATAAAGGGTCTCGTCAGCCTCCTGCTCGATGTTGCTTATAGCCTTTTTCAAACTGTTTGCCTTCTTTGCAGGGAAATACTTTTCGAGAAATGCCTTATGCAATTTGTTCCACGTGTCTATACTTCCAGTAGGCAGATTGACAGACGGGTTTTCAGTCGTCCTTAACCCGGTCAAAATAAAACCTAACAAACCTAAACAAGTAGTAGAGGCAAGCAAGGGTCGAATCCCACAGGGAGGAAGTAATCAATCTATGTGTTTCTTAGCATGCAAGTAACAAAGGGGGGTTTTGGATTGGTTTCGTAACAAGCAATCAAGGCAAATAAACAAATCAAAGGATGTAATCAAATATGGGGAAAACACCTAGCCAAGCAAGATCCACTTTTTCTATGATAGATTGGTCCTAGGTCATCTCTATTACTTTCCTTTAGTTATTCCTGTCCCTAATCTTATATAGTTATTATCCCTACCAGTTCTAGCAACACTTGCTATTGAACAACCGAACAATAACAGCATAGAGCATAGGATCAACCAGGATACATGTCCATAATCACAACCCGCAATAATTAACATGCCATCAATTCTTCTTTCATAACAATCTAGTCCTACCAGTCCTAGATAATCATGGATGCTACTTCTGAATTAGGGATGAATAATATTTATCTCAACAAGTTGACCAGAAAGTAATAATTAACACTATAGATAATATTAATCTCAACTAGGTTGTCAGGCTAGGGAAACTAATATTAATAATGATAATTACCATAATTGATGAGTTAGATCCAACCAATACTATTCAAGAACCTAATCCTGCAGTATGAATAATATCAATAACACTAGGTAGCTAATCTAGAGAAATCAATATAACTCAATGGAATGAAGCTCAAGAAGAAAGATATAAATCCAAAGGAAATAGGAATAGGGATATTAACCTCACAATCAAGTCATAGAAAAAGCATCAAATGTCGGGCTAAGCAAAGGATGCTTAACTACTCATAATCTTCAAAGAAAAAAAAACAATACTGAATGGAAAACGATGATCTTAAACTAGGTTAACTAAAAGTGTTTTTAACCTAATTCTAAAAGTGTGGAAAATAATAAAATAACAATAATAAAACAATAACATAAAAACCGAAAATAAAACAGTCCAAAACGGGGGAAATTAATCCCGGTTAATGGAGCAGCTGCTCCATCTCGTTCATGCATCAGCGGCCCACTCCAGCAGCTCGGCCCGTCTTCAATGCAGCATCAGCACGGCCCACTCCAACAAATCAAGCTTCTGATGACTTCGTGCTGATGTCATCAATTCCGTCTCCAATTTTCACTTCAATTCACGCGGGTGAATTCTTCATGGGCCGAACTTCATGGGCCTTCTTCTTTCAATTTCCAGCATCACGTGGGCTTCTCTATTGATCACGCTACTTTGCCTTGCAAGGGGGCCGCGGTCGCGGCCTTCGTGCCGCGGTCGCGGCCTCCTCGCTATCGCCCATCTCCTTCGGAAATCTTGTCGCGGCCTTCTGCTCCCCGCGGCTTGGTCGCGGTTTCTTCACTTCACCGCCTTCTCACGTGGTTTCTTCATGGATCTTGCTTGTCTCCTCAGGTGGTCAATTTCTCTTCTTCTGGATGTCTTCAATAAGCTCATCTAGACCACCAAAACCACACTTCTCTGCTCCAACTCCATAATCTCTAATTGTGCATAAAATCCTACCAAATGGTACCTCAAACCTGGTAATAATCCCTAGAAATGTGCTATAAAATAGCACTGATCACAGATGGTAATACCAGTCATCAGCAGCGTCTTTGAGGGTAAACCCGAAAGCTCTCATCTTGATTTATTCCTCAGTGATGTTCGCCGGTTTCATGCTCATGCAGACAGTGTGGAATTTACCCATGTGCTTGATTGGATCCTCTCCACTCAGTCCATGGAATGACGGGAGCAAATGAATCAGCCCCGGCTCTAACTCAAAGTTTACGCCCTCTCCTATAGCAAGAATAGTCACAGCCAAGGGTTGTTGTTGTAGGTTGGGCGCTGTCAACTGCCTCAACGTTCGATCTGCGTCACCCATCTCAAATGCAGAGTTGTCAAAAACCAAAGTACGGTTGACTCTGCGATCCTAGGAAAAAGTTCTCTCAATCTCTGGATCAAAATCAAGAAGGGGTGAATTAGTAGCACGAGTGTGAACCATAAGATAGGTCCACACCAAGGTTGGTAACAAACAAACACACAAAAATAGAAAATTTGACTCCCCGGCAACGGCGCCAAATTTGACAGGCTTAAAATCGTATGCCTAATCAAAGTAATCCTAACAAACCTAAACAAGTAGTTTGGACAAGTAAGGGTAGAACCCAAGGGAATCAGGTTATCAATTCTTGTATCTTTCAAGTCACCAACTAGGAACTAGGGGGGGTTGTATGATTTCTTAGTGACCAAGTAACAAGTAAACAAGTTCGCAAGTAAAGGTTGTGAATATGGTTGGGAAAAGCGCTACACCTAACAAAGATCCACACAACAAGAGATATGATTGATCACTGAATTCTATTAGTCTTAAGTTCTTATCTTTCCTATAGTTGTCCTTATCCCGATCTTAGGTAACTATTAGTTCTACCAGCCCTAATAGTACTTATTACCAAATCAAATCCGAAAACCTTCAAGACTCAATAAAGCAATAGCATTCAACCAAGGATTCAACAAGATACATGCAATAGAAACAACCTGTTACTATAACATGCAATTAACTCTCTCTCACGATGAACACTCGCAACCCGCTTATGTAAATCGTGTTTGCTACTAGATATGCAACCCGAACCCGGAATCACAAGTCCTAGCTATATGGATAATATCAATAAACCTAGGTGATCAGTCTAGATAAATCAATAAGATTCAATAAACATTCAAGCGCAAGAGAATTAATACAACTAGATAGGAAATCGAACAGAGTAGAAAACTCACAACCAATCAATTGAAGGCTTCAAAACGTCAAGTGCAACAATGGAGGTTTAGTTCTCCATAGGGTTTGTGAGAGAAAACTAGGGTTTGGTGGCAAAACAAAAGGTAACCTCCAAAAAGTCTTAGAAAGTACCTTAAATACTAGGGCAAATAATTCAGAAAATAAATAAAAGGAAATAACAAACTTGGAAACAAAGTTTCAGAAATAAAACAAAACGGGAAATAAAAACTCGGAAAAAGTCTTCAGCGCGCGTGCCACCGCGGGTGCGGTGACACCCACCGCGGGTGCGGTGACACCCACCGCGGGGTGCGGTGGTCTTCCAGTGTCCGGCTCCTCTTCTCTGACTTTCTTGCCGTGGGTGCGGCAAGGCCCACCGCTGGGTGCGGTGGCATTCCAGAACTTCATTCTCCTTTCTGCTTGCTCCACTGCTGGGTGCGGTGGTCTTCGGCGCGGGTGCGGCAAGGCTCCAGTACTCCTTTGTCTTCTCTCAAGGCTTCTCCTTGCATCCTTCGCACCGCTCCTCAACTCTTCTCTTCCATGTGCCTCAGAACTCTGTAAATCCTATGATTTCTTCACTTCTTGGTTTCTCATCCGGATCACAGAGTTAACACCAGAACACACCTAAAACTCATCTAAACCATGCTAATAACCACTAGATGTGCTATACAATATATCGCATGTCACCTATCCCTCACCGAACCGCTTCCGCCACCGCTATCCAGTCGCTCTAGCAATCACTTCTACCGCGTTCGCCACCACCTTCATTGGCGTGACGTTCATCGCGTGACTTCTCACCCAAGACTAGATCCCAAGGCGCCATCTTTTGACAATTGGCTTGTCATCGGAGGCAAGAACACATCACCTTTGCACGATCCTGTATAGGTCGCTTGACTGATTTTATAATCGCCGACTGCTAGCAAATTGGACTTTGAACGAATTGATTATGTTGGCGAAGGAAGCGATGGAACCCTGTGGTAAATGCATAAGCCAAGTTAGGGCAGGTCCTGTGAGGGTCGTCCCAAAGCTTTTGCACATGACTGCCTCGCGGTTCCCTCTTGGGATCGAAATAGTCATTAATTTTTGCTTATAAATTGAGACGTGGTCATCGGGGTCCCCGGTCCCGTCGTAGTTGGGCATGTTGGGGACGTGGAACTTTTTAGGAATCTCGACGCATGCAATCGCTTCTGCGAAGGGTGAATCTTCGTATTCATCGATCGCTTCTTTCTTGATTAGTTGAGGAACTCTCGGGATTCGTGCGATGCGATCGTCCAGGGTCTTCATATGTTCGTTGATAGCTTGTTGTATGAGGGCCTGGAGATCGGCCGAAGCTGTTACCTACGGATGGATCGCTCGAGCTTCGGTGGGTTCGGCTACATAACTTGGTACGTTAGTTGTAACGAAAGTGACCGGAGGGGTCTGGAACATACCAGAAGGTAGGGGGCATTAGTCGTCGTCGCAGGTGTCGCATCTATTCCATCCAAGTTGAGTCGAGTAGACAGTCCCTCCTTGTTGACTATGCGTCTTGAGCCTCCGGGGGCCGATACGGCCGAGTGTACCTACGACTTCAATAACTCGTTTTCACGGGTTAATCGAGCAATTTCAAATTCAGATTGGGTACTTAGTGTTTAGGTTCTGGCACGTTGTTGGGCCAGTTCCTCTTGGAGGACATTCATGGCTTTTGCGAGCTCTTGCATTTGCGAGTTTGTGATTGGTTGGCCACTGACGTCCTCTGCCTGGTTCGCGATTTGGACATTGCCTTGAGCTTGATTCTCGACGAGGATTGCGGGATTTCCAGCGTCGGCCATGATGGGATGAGTATCGGATTGATGATTGGATCGTTGATTGGCTAGATGCCCCACGATGGGCGCCAAATTGTTTTGGGGCGAAAAGATCGAACCGACATGAATCGCCTTAAGAAGGGAAACTACACAATAACAGTATTGATTATATCTGAATGATCCAAATCAAGCAAAGAACTAGACGAAATAAGATTAAATAGATGCAAAGACAAGCTTATCTCCTTTGAATAAGAGATTGGTCGAATCAAATGATTTAATCGTCGGTCGCTGCAATACTGAAATTAAGAACTGAGCTAGAGAATAATTATAAAAATGAATGAGAGAATGGCAAATTGTAGCTTGTATTCAGTAGGAATAATGGTGTGTCCCTAAAAACCTTATCAATCTTGTACTTATACATGATTTACATAATAAACTAATCTAGCCGTTTCCTTCCGGATTTCATGGGAATCGTCGAACCGTCTTCCGAGATCCTCGCCAACGTCTCCCTTCCCTGAGCTTGACTTTCCTTGCTTTCGCCGAGTCTGTTAGTCTTGTTACTGAGATCATGGGCCGATCAGATTAGACTCCAAATATCTTGGCCCAACAGCTCCCCTCTCCCTTGACCTATTTATGTTTCACCTACTGAGGTTGATGTTGTTTTCCTATAGTGATTTATTTGATCTCTCTTCTTCTGTTCTTTGGTTCTTGAATTGTTACCAACTTAATAAGATTATGATCAATTACTCATTTACTACTATACTTCTTGTTTACATGCCATTGCTTATTGAATTTGGTTGGATTTCATTTGCTCTCTCCTGCGGGGACTTTTGGTCTCGGATTCTACTAAATGTTGGGGGTAGAAACATCTATCAACTTACCATGATTTTAAAGCTTATGCCCATATCATTTGTGCATTTGACCTTTCTTTTTCAATTTTAGTTATTCTGACTTAATAGTTTGGACCGGTGCTCTCATTGCTTGGTTGTGACCTGTTTGTGTTGTCTCCTCATGTTCTGCTTTTTGTCTCTTCTTTTCCATTCTTATCTTGATCCTTGACTCTATTTCTTTTCTTGTAACCCTTAAATGGTTTCCTTTCTTTTCCTTCTATTTTTGTTTGGAACCCAAGCCTTGATTACTCTCTACCATGCGTTAGTACCAATGTACATTTGACATTGTTGACGACTGTGATGATTGGTGTTTTGGGCAAAAAGATATCAAATCTAAATTGCCTTCAATATGGTGCTATTAGTCGAACGAATCAAATTATAACTTCAAGCAAAATAGGAAATCAAAAATGATGAGACAAAGCAAAAATAATAAAGCTTAGCTACAAAGGATCATAATGGGTCGAATGAGATTGACTAGTGTCGAATGAATGCGTGGAGCAATCAAGATCTGCCCTGCTTAGAGAAATTGTATTTCAAATCACAATGGAAGCTCGAAAATGCTAGTGAGTAGTATATTCAGAGATATCTTACAATGGATCGATCCTAATCTATTTAAAATGAAAGGAATTAATGCCAGATTTCCAAAGATCACTCGGCCACTTCAATGCTATGATCCTGTCCACGATTTTCGCTCGGTCATTACAAAAAGAGCCGTTGGTCGCATCAACGGACAGATCATCTCCTCCGCGTGCTGGGCCTTGGTCTTCAATCGCTTATGGGCCGAGCCAATCTGATCAAAATGTGGCCCAACAATTGCCCCAAAGGAAACTGGACGAGTAACTTGCTGAACTTGGGCGGTTTTCTTTTCTTCGCGGACACGTGCACTAGATCGGACGACTCTACTGCAGAGTTGGATTTCGTCCTTTGTCAATAAATTGATTTGACCTCTGCCCTCTCTTATTACCGTCTGTAACTTCCTCCCCCTAGGTAACTCTTCTTCTTCCCAAGTTCGAATCTTTTCATCGTCTCGTCCATGGCCGCTCAAGTTCTGAAGATCGCCCCCCTCTCTTCCTTCTTAGCGAGCATGAAAGCGTTGTGAATGCCATGACCCAGTCTGAACTCGACAGGGTCTTGCAAGTTGGAGGCTTTCCCATGGGCACCAGAGCTCGTCTCCCTTATCCAGACGAACGGGCTGACTCTAGGTGTCCAGGTTGGGTGTGCTTTTACGAGTATCCCTTCAAAATAGGTCATACCTTTCCTTTCTCTGAATTGGTTCAATCGGTGCTTTCTTCCTTTTCCTTAGCCCCTTGCCAAATAATGCCTCACGCCTGGCGCTTACTTAAGGTCTTGGACCGTTTGAACAGAGATTTCGCTGTTGGCATAGACTTTAGGGTTCTGGATTATAACTTGTAACACCCCCAAATATATCCTTGAAAGGTATCACCGCCAGTGACCTCAAATTCCACATCCGAAGCCACCCAAGGCTTAACCAGTTTATACAAATCATAAAACAATATTTATAATACGAAATGTCATAGTATTGGATTAAATCAAAGTTTCGCAATTGCATCCATAATCCAAATACAACCAAAATATATTACAGCGGAAGTCTTAATAAAATAAATGACACAAAAGTCTTGATCTAGCGATCACACGCCTAGGATCTAAACCTTTGTAAAACACTTCAAAATTCCATCTGCCTTCACCGTCGTTTCTAGCCTTCATGGAAATGCAGTTTATCTGATGTTCCGTATGAGACGGATGACACCAGCCAATCATGCAAGGGAATATAACCGGTTGGTTAGTCTAATGAAAGACTATGCAAGGGTTAAACAGAAAGGTTCTAAGTAGTCGTATTAGGTTAGACCCATCGCTTCTCGAATGAAAGCCGATGACGATAGTAAACCTCAATACTTCTACTGAAATTATCCAAAGAATAATGATCGAGAGAAGACTCTGAAAGATTGAGTCTTACGGAAACATATGAAGAGAAGACTCCAACGAATTGAGTCTTATCGGAAGTATGACAAGTGTTTGGGAAAATTAAAGTTTCACGCAAACGTTTAAAAGCGACTTGACTATTTGGGTCCACGACCAATCTCACCGCATAATGCGAATTCAGATTCGGAAGGTGGACTTACTCTAATCGAAGCCCAGACGAGTTTCCACGTTGTACTTCTCGCCCAAGGTTCATTAATTATGTGTCTAATCGCACTTATCTTATTTAATTCCAAAACGTATATTTATGTTATAAGCTTTTATAATATCTCCTCACAAGAGATAATTTCTCCTCACAAGAGATGTAAAAGGGATATCTCCTCACAATAGATAATCCAACCCTGAGTAAGGTCATGGTCATGACCAGAGAGAGTACTAGGGAAAAATCCACATAGCACCAGTTATAAAGAAACAACTAAACCTCGCAAGGTATATAGTGTTCCTACGAATACTCGTTCTAACTAAACAGTTAAAATATATGAGCCATAATCCACATCAATGCCATCGAGGCAAATAACAGATATAATAGCGTTGTTTCTAGCAATATATACAACCTATTATAATATATGTATTTCAATCATATATATATATATAATAGCGTTGTTTCTAGCAGTATATACATACTATTATAATATTCCTTTTTAAATCACATACAGTTATCAAAACTGTTCCCAGACGAAAACAATTCTCATCCCAAATTAATTAACAATTAAACAATTGATAATTAATATAAATATGGAATGATAAGCAAGAGCAAACCGCCACTTGCCTTATATTAGACGAAGCTCAACGAAGCTCAAAGACAACGGGTTTTCGGGTCCGAAACGAGGACAGAACTCGGATTTCAGATCCCTACGGAATGACCCATAATGAAACCCTAAGTTAGATTCGATAATAAAATATACGAATCTAAGGAAAGACGAACGAAATCGAAAGAATGGAAATCCCAAACGAGATCACAAAGCCCAAGCCACAACCACGAGTGCCCAGGCACACCGCGGGTGCGGCGGCTTCTACCGCGGGTGCGGTCGTCGGGAACGAAGAACTCCGACGACACGATGAGAGGGAAAACTCACCAGGGGAGACTCCTTGGGGCTCGATTCGTGGTGGCTCTAATTTCTGGACACTTAGCACCACCTTGAGAGCACCATCTCCTCCTTCGAAAGATCCGGCGACGACCTTGAAGAACTCCGGTGAGAGCTTCGAATTTTTCGGCGAGAGAGAAAAAGAGATTGAGAGGGAGAGAGTGAGATTCAGATGTGCTCCAAGCCTCTCCAGATCTCTCCTTAAATAGGCCAACCAAGCAGGAGCGTCATGGTAGGCGCCTACAACGACCAGATGGGACATTTCCACAGGCAGCTGCAGAGGCGAAGACGACGACGCGACGTCTGAAGTCCGGCGCTGCAGACAAACAATGATGACACCGCGGGGTGCGGTGGCCTCACCGCGGGTGCGGTGAACCCCCACCTGACCGCCTCAGAAATTGGCCTTTCACCGCGGGGTGCGGTGGACTGACCGCGGGTGCGGTCAAGGCCAATTTATGTGCCTTTTGTCCGGGAAAATGTATGGGCATGGTTTTTAACTTCGGAAATTATATGTTTGTATCCAAAAAAATATTCTAAGTCCCGAAAATACATCGAATGTGTTTTATACCACTCAAGGAATTATTACGGAGATCAAGGATTTTACAGAAGATCCGAACTCCTCTGAAAATAATCCGACTAGTAGTACGGGAGTTGGAAAAATTATCAAAATGCCCTTAACAAAATGAGGGGTATTACATCACTCCCTCCTTAAAAAATGTTTCGACCCCGAAACTAGGCCAAAAATAGCTCGGGAAAACGACTAAGCATATCCGCCTCAGTCTCCCAGGTTTCCCAAGTAACATCTTCAGTTCCTGACTTGGACCATAAAATCCGTACCAAAGGTACCACCTTGCTACGCAACTGCTTCTCACGGCGCTCGAGAATACGCGCCGGTATCTCCTCGTAGGTACCATTTGTCTGAATCTCGATGTCGTCATAACTCAACACATGAGACTCATTTGGCACGTACTTCCTCAACAAGGATACGTGGAACACGTTATGTACTGGATGCGCCGATGGCGGCAATGCCAAACCATATGCTAGAGACCCCACTCTGTCAAGGATCTCAAATGGTCCCACGTAGCGAGGGTTAAGCTTCCCACGCTTACCGAATCTAACACACCTTTGGATGGCGACACCCTGACAAATACTTTGTCACCAACCTCAAACTCGACATTCCTACGCTTCAGATCTGGATAAGACTTTTGTCGACTCTGAGATGTCAACATCCTTTGTCTAATTAAAGCAATGTCCGAGGCAGTTCTTTCGACTAACTCCGGTCTGAGCAGAACCTTGTCGGCATTCTCATCCCAACAAATCGGAGATCTGCACCTTCGACCGTACAAAGCCTCGAATCGAACCATCTTAATGGTGGCATGCCAGCTGTTATTGTATATGAACTCAATCAGACTCAGGTTGTTTTCCCAGCTAGTCGGACGATCGAGTACACAAGCTCTCAGCATTTCTTCCAAGTTCTGGATGTACGGAATAAGCTGACGAATGGGCCTCCTTCATCACTAACTGGCGAAGACCATCAACGTCAGGCACACAAATCCGGTCCTGAAACCAAAGTGATCCATCCTCCTGAATCACGAAACCGGGAGCTTTCTCGTCCATCACTTCACTGCTTAGCTTCACCATGACTACATCATCAACCTGTTTCTCCCTGATTTGATCAAGTAGCGTAGCTTGAATCTTAAGCATACTCAGGTATCCTCGATGTTGATTGTACAAGACTTTAATCTCGCATAACTCTTGGTTCAGCTTGGTCTGAGCAGTAAGTAGAGACACTACAGTCTCGTGCGGCATCTTCTGGCTCAATGCATCGGCTACTACATTAGCCTTGCACGGATGATATAGCAACTCGATGTCGTAGTCTTTGAATAGCTCTAACCAGCGACGTTGTCTCATATTCAGCTCCTTCTGAGTGAACACGTACTTGAGACTCTTATGATCGGTGAAGACTTGGCATCTTACACCATAAAGATAGTGCCTCCAAATCTTCAGCGCAAAAACAACGGCTGCTAATTCTAGATCATGCGTCGGATAGTTTGCTTCATAGGTTTTCAATTGTCTAGATGCGTATGCAATAACCTTGCCTCTTGGCATCAACACACATCCCAAACCACTCTTCGAAGCATCACTATAGACCACATAACCATCATTTCCTTCTGGTAGTGCTAACACTGGTACAGAGGTCAGACACTGCTTCAACTTCTGAAAACTGGCCTCACACTTGTCATCCCAGACAAACTTCTTGTGGACTTTGCGGAGCAGACCGGTCATAGGTAGAGCGATCTTAGAAAATCCATCCACGAACCGTCTATAATATCCAGCAAGTCCAAGAAAACTGCGCACCTCTTTCACATTTTGAGGCCGTATTCGATTTGCTACTGCTTCAATCTTCTGGGGATCAACCATAACCCCATTCTCATTGATCACATGGCCTAAGAAAGCCAATTCCTTGATCCAAAAGTCATACTTAGACAACTTTGCATATAGCTAATTCTGTCTAAGGACTGACAAGGTAATCCGAAGATGTTCCTCGTGAGCTTCCTCGCTCGGGGAATAGATCAAAATGTCGTCGATGAAGACCACTACGAACTTATCCAAGTATTGGTGGAAACATCGATGCATTAGATCCATGAAAACTGCTGGAGCATTGGTATGTCCAAATGGCATGACTACGAACTCGTAGTGACCATATCTCGTCCGAAAAGCAGTCCTCGGAATATCCTCCTCACGAATTCTGAGCTGATGGTAACCAGATCTCAGATCGATTTTGGAAAAGGCTTTAGCTCCTTGCAGTTGATCCAACAGGTCATCAATCCTCGGCAACGGATACTTGTTCTTGATCGTGACTTTATTCAACTCTCGATAGTCGATACAAAGTCGGAACGATCCATCCTTCTTCTTGACGAACAAGACCGGAGCGCCCCAAGGTGATGCACTCGGCCTTATATAGCCCTTCTCAAGAAGATCCTCGAGTTTCTTCTCCAACTCTTGCATCTCAACAGGAGCCATCCGGTACGGTGCCTTAGAGATCGGCGCGGTACCGGGCTCGAGATCAATGGTAAACTCCACGTCATGATACGGGGGTAAACCAGGAATTTCCTCTGGAAAGACATCCAGAAACTCACGAATGACTGGAATATCAAGAACTGATGGCTCATCTTTCTTGGGCTCGTCCAGATAGCACAGGTACCCGACACAACCTTGTCGAAGTAGCTTAAACACAGCCATCGCATTGATAAGCCTGTCGTTATCAGCGTCATTATGACCCTTGAATTTGCATACAAACCGGCCCCCAGATGACACCATCACAGTTCTTAAGCTAAAATCGATTACCGCCCCATGACACGTCAGCCAATCCATACCGAGAATAATGTCGTATGGAGCCATGGCTATACAGATCAAATCTGCTTCAAACTTCTTACCCTGGATGGTAATCGGAAATTCTGACAGACGCTTGGTGCCCACTAAATGTTCACCATTAGGAAGATTTACAACGAAAGGTTTACAAACCTCGTTGCATACTAAGCCTAACTTACTGACACAACTCTCCGAAATGAAAGAATGGGTAGCACCCGAATCAAACAATATACATACTGAAGTAGAATGAAGGTATAAAGTACCTTAAGCAATTGGAGCATTGGGTCCATCCGCCTCACGCATCTCGTAAAGGCGTTGACCTTGACCTTGACCTTCAGAAGCAGTTGGGGCTTTCCCCTTGTTTTGCGCAGTCGTCTGCGTTGAAGGACTAGGAGCTTCCACTGGTCTAAACCTAGGTCGATTGTTCTGACTAACAGACCCTTGCTGTGATTCAGCTCTTTTCTGCCTCCTCTGCGGACAAAATGTCTGCATGTGCCCCATCTTTCCACAGCCAAAACACGTCTTTTTCTCCTTTGGGCACTCATTGCTCTTGTGCCCGTGCGTACCACAGTTGTAGCACTGGATCGGATTCTTGCCCTGACCCGAAAACTGCGTAGACCCTCCATGAGTCATATCCATTTTCGTTCGGCCAGATTTGGCAGAGTTAGACGGTGGCACGGGACGTTTGAATCCACTCGCCTGAGGCTGATTCTGTATTGACCTCTGGCGATTACGTTTCTTTGTCGACTCTTCCAGAGTCACTTCCAACTTGTAGGTTGCATCCACGTACTGCTCTAGAGTAGAGCATCCATGGCGTACCATCAGTGGCTTGATGTCTGGATTCATCCACTCATGGAAATGCCAGATCTTTTGCTCATCACTGGACACTTCCGGCCCAGCGTATTGCAACAAGTGATTGAACTTGGCCGCAAGCTCAGTCATTTTCAATCCATCCGTCCTCGGATAGAGAAACTCCTTATGCTTATCTTCCCTCATAGCTCGGGAAAAGAAACGATCAGTCATCTTGGCTTTGAATATCCCCCAGTTCAAACCAGGGTGATCAGCTAGGCCGGTACCTTCCCACCACTCACTAGCTACCTCCTTCAGCCGAAGGGAAGCAATGTGCACCTTCTCAGCTTCAGTGCACTCGACATTGCGGAACAATCGCTCCATGTGCGAGAACCAATATACCACTCTGACTGGCTCTCATTTCCCATCATAACAGTCAGGCCTCATAGAGCTTATGGCCTTCAGTGCTCGGCCATAGTCGCCTCTATTCCTGACCGCATCTTCTCAGGGTACATGGATATTTGGCTCCTCGAATGGAAATCTCTCGAGCGACAAGACAAAATTGCTCGGAGACTATAGTTCTTAACAAAACGAACACTGAAATACTATAAAGGAACTACTAAAGTCAACATTGGCCCTTATCATGGCACCCTGAAACGTTTCCTATAAGGCAAACTTCTCATACAAGGCTTCTTCGAATGGGGTTTACCATCGGAATCCGGCGATGGACTTCTCACCCTGTTTGGCCCTGGAGCACACGGCTCATCCCTTGGTCCTGGTGCCCTCGGCCTTACCCTAGGCGCGGGAACACTCTGATCAATCTCATCAGATCCCAGTGGGTAGCAAAACTCCCCCAGAAATCCTGGTCGGAAGTCTGCCCTATTCACCCCATACAAAGGATCGAGTAGCAATCTTGCTTGGCGGATGTACTCCTGGAGTTCGCGGACGTCCCTAATCATTCGGGTGAGACCGACCTCAGTCTCGAAGGTCCTCTCCTCCATGTCGTTTAGGGCGTTCGACCACTCCTCCAGTCGTCCCTCCTACAATTGGGGTCTTGGCCTGGTCTGTTGAGTCGGGACTACAACTGGTGTACCCATCGACTCCCATGGCCTTGCCCTCAAACGAGCACGTTCAACCGTCTCATCCATCTGGCGATGCGCTTCAGCACTAATCGCCTCCCAAGTGGCAGGAGACAATGGTGAATACTCCCGCTCAGGTGGTAACTCCGGACTAGGGGGAATGAACTGTACCCCCGGGTCCTCACAGTCCATCAGTAAGTGTTCTAGGCCATTGGACACATAGCCTTGCTCCTCGAGGTCCTCCTCGGGATCCTCTTCCTCTTCCGGATCCTCCTCCGGATCTTCATTGGGATCCTCTTCCGGATCCTCCTCGGGAATAGACTCGATCATGAAGTCGTCGTCGAAGTACCCTCTTGCGTACTCTGACGGCTCCCCTTCATCCTCAGTGTCCTCCCTCGGCTCCTCCTCGGGCTCTGCCATAGGAACCTCGGTATTATTGGACACTAACACTACCGACTCAGGGAGTACGGTCTTCACCTCCTCAGGTGGACTACTGGGTTCCCCGACCTCAAAGCATCGCAAGGGAACCGGGAACTCAAGCCTCACTGGAGATGGCGGAGCCACCTCGGCTTCTTCTGAGTTCCTTTGAAGAGAACAGAATGCACCCATATCTACGGGCGACGAGAAGAGAGTTAGTCTTTCTAAATATAGAAGCGAACTTACTATATCAGACTAAAGAGAAGGCACGACTAGAACGGCATAAATTTTTTTCAAGCGAAAAAATTTATTTGGAAATTCAAATCCTTCGAAAATATTTTTCAGTTCAAAACGAGTAAATGGTTTATAAAATCCCAACCCGTTTTAAAAAAGAATCGACTCTGATACCAAATCTGTAACACCCCCAAATATATCCTTGAAAGGTATCACCGCCAGTGACCTCAGATTCCACATCCGAAGCCACCCAAGGCTTAACCAGTTTATACAAATCATAAAACAACATTTATAATACGAAATGTCATAGTATTGGATTAAATCAAATTTTCAGAATTTCATCCATAATCCAAATACAACCAAAATATATTACAGCGGAAGTCTTAATAAAATAAATGACACAAAAGTCTTGATCTAGCGATCACACGCCTAGGATCTCAACCTTGGTAAAACACTTCAAAATTCCATCTGCCTTCACTGTCGTTTCTAGCCTTCATGGAACTGCAGTTTATCTGATGTGCCATATGAGACGGATGGCACCAGCCAACCATGCAAGGGAATATAACCGGTTGGTTAGTCTAATGAAAGACTATGCAAGGGTTAAACAGAAAGGTTCTAAGTAGTCGTATTAGGTTAGACCCATCGCTTCTCGAATGAAATCCGATGACGTTAGTAAACCTCAATACTTCTACTGAAATTATCCAAAGAATAATGATCGAGAGAAGACTCTGAAAGATTGAGTCTTACTGATAGGGGGGAATAGTAGTCGTATCCCCAATCAAAAGTAAATCCTAAAATCCTCACTAAACAAAGTATAGTAAGTAAGTCAGGGTCGATCCCACAAAGAAGGAAGGAACCAATGGTGGTAGTATGCAATGTCACAAAGGGGGGTTTTATGGTTGGTTGGTTGCAAACAAAACAAACAAAACAAAGTAGAATGGATAAAATATCAAGAAAGAAAAACACTTAGCCAAGTAATGTCCACATAAGTCATTCAAAGGTTGTTCATAGATTAAGTCCTATCTTCTTATTTGGTTATTCCTGTCCCGATCTTATGTAAATTCAGAGGGAAACCTTCCACAAAGAACCCTTACCAATGAATAACCCTAGTACCACTAAAGGTTCAACCCAAAGGCAGCAATGCATATAAGAATTAACCAGGATATACAGAACGCTCGCTCAGATGCATTTACCATGTAATCAATTCTCACATAGATATAATCCACAGATGCAGATAACAATCAATGCTTGCTACTTATACTAGAGCGTTAGCCCAACAGTTCCCTAGTATTAGCAATATGAATGAAAGCAATAAACCTAGGTGATCAGTCTAGATAAACCAACAAACATTCAAATATGAATTTGCTCAAAGAAAAGATATAACTTAATAGGATAGATAGATAGGAACAAAACCTCACAACCAGATGAACGAACTCATGCTTCCATTACCGGACTAAGCCAAAGAGGCTTAGCTCCTCATAGTCATGGTAGAAACTTCAAAGGAAAACAAAACAACGATGAATTGAAATTGCAACTAAAGTCTGGATTTTTCTAACCCTAATGCATAAGGAGAGTATTTATAGGGCCCTAACAAATGACCTAGCCCATTAAGCAAATAACTGAAATAGAAATAAGAAAAAGGGAAAAGAAAACTAAAAAGATAATTCGGAATAAGTCCGAGCCTCTGCCGTGTCAGACCCGCGATCGCGGGTGGTGGACCTTGATCGCGGCCCATGTGGCTCCGCGCCCTTCAATCTCTTCGCGCCCGCAGAAAACTCTCGACATGCTCCGAGTCCCGTGATCGCGGCACCCATGCCCATGATCGTGGTTAATGCTCGGCATTCTTGTCCTTTGCCTTGCACCAACCCGTCTCCTCTTCACTCCTTGGCGTCTTCTCTTGATGGCTTCTTTCCTCAGTGTCTTCATGATCTCCAAAGTAGCTCAAACACCTCCAAAAACACCAACTTCGCCTCCAAACGCCATACACAAGAATGTGTCTAAATCTACCTGAATGGACCAATAAAACCTCTAATAACTCTTAGTTAAGCCCTACAAAGTAGTGCTTATCAAACTCCCCCATGCTTAGACCTTTGCTCGTCCTCGAGTAAACTAAAAGAAAGTCTACTCTTCCAACGTAGCACCCAAGGTCTCAGGAAGCATATCCTCCAACTAAGAGTTACCTAACCCATGCCAAAGCTCCTAGCACCAATCTCATCTACAACACATCCACAACTCAACAAGCTTGAGGGCAAGCAGAGTACTTCCCCCAAGCTCAACCCGGACATCCAATAGTGTAAAGTGACCTCTAATCCTAGCCTCCATCTATGACTCCTTATGCCTCCCAGAGTGACCTACCCGACAATCCTTCTTCAACTCCTCTACTTATGTCGCCCCGTCGGTAAAATGAGATCCTAGAAACACTCCTTTTCTTTTCACTCATTTTGCCTAGGAGCCCTTTCGGGTTTTCATCCTAGCCACTCATATTTTTCTCATAGATGTGCTCATATATGCTCACGTCACACAAACACCTTTTTACCCCAGCCTAGCGCTGGTCCGGGTCACCTGCTTTTTACCCAAGCCGCCCTTTCAGGTTTTCAGCTTGTCCCAGGATTTTCGAAATTTTTTTTTTTTTTTAAAGAAATGCTGAAATTCGAAATGCTAAAAATCAAAGTACAATGCTGGAAAAGAAATAAGTACAAGATAGATAGTGAATATTCTACTCCCCCATGCTTAAATCATGCATTGTCCTCAATGTATGGAAGACAAGAAAAAGATAAGGGGGAAATAGAAATACTCACTGGGGTGGAGGCCAATACCCATAAGCGTTGAAGAAAGCCCCAGCTCTCTTCTGCATCTGAACCACCTGGTCCTCAACAGTGGTGAGGTGATTGTCCAGGCGGTTGGCGTGGTATGCAAGGTTGACCTCCATGTTGCGCTGCCACTCAGCGCTCCGCTGCTCCTGCTCATCCAGGCGGGTGGAGACTTGGCGTTCCCACTGAACGCTTCTCCTCTCATGCTCCTCTAGCCTCTGGGAGATGTCGCGTTCCCACTCGGCACTCCTTCGTATATTCTCGGCCTGCCTCAGCTGCAGGTTGGCCATTCTGTCCAGGAGCTGGTCCCAGGGCGCCCCTCCAGATCCACTACCAGACCCAGATGCCTGGTAGGTATAGTCAGGGTAAACAGGTGGGCCCCTAGAACACAGCGGGGATGGCATATCGCTCTCCATGTCCACCGCTGCAGTCGCTTCCTCCTCCTCCTCGTTGTCGTCGTCGTCCCCTTCGTCTTCGGACGACGACCCCTGCTCTCCATCGGCATAGAGGTAAAAATCCCTCGCCCGGGGCCCATAAGGCATCGGACGAGGCAGCCTCATTCGGTGGGTCCTTTCCTTCTTGGAGAGCCAGGTGTACTCTCCACCACGGACCTCCAGCAGATGGGATCTCCGCAGCAGTGTGATGTTGTAGGTGTAGATGTCGGCGGGGAAATCCCAATGGTCCGCGATGTTCTCGTATTGCTGGGCGATAAGCGTCACCATGCCCCCCATGGAGATCTTGCCGCCCGTCTTCTCCCTCAGCCCGAGATAGCTGGAGAGGAACAAATCGACCCAGTCGGGGGTGTTATGGCTCTCCGGTGTCAAACACCAGAGCACTGTAAGGTCCAGCGTCGGAACCTTGTTCACCTCCCCCTGTCCCAGGAAGGACATGGCGAGCACCTTGTGCGCCAGCCTCAGACAGGGGTGCGTCAGCTTGTAGTTATACTCGCCGGCGCTGGGATTGAGTACCTCCCGGGTCGCATCCTGCCAGAAGAGCTCTGGCAATGAGCCTGCGGCCTCCCAATCCTCGGCGGGAGCCTCAGTAATGCCAAACAGGTCTCGCAGACCTTGGTAGGACATCATCCTCTGCCGCCCCAGCAGGTTGAACGTGATCCCGTCGTCGTGGCGCTCCAGCGTGGCCAGAAACTCCAGGGTCAGCTCGTGCGAGGATGGGGCGGCTAGGTCAATGAAGTTGCCGAGCCCTCTGTGGCTCAGCAACTGTTGTGTGCAGTCCTCCAAACCGAGTCATTACAGCGTCGGCCGATCGAAGAACTTCGTCTGGACGAACTTCCGCGCGCTGAACGTCTCGTAGTAGCGCATGTGCCTCTGGCTCCGCATGTTGCCTACGAAGGCTGCCATGGTGGGAAAATGGAGCGAGAAAGCACAACAGAAAGAGTACCGGAAGGACCCGCGATCGCGGGGTGTGGGGCGCGGTCGCGGTTTATGCTCGACTCGAAGCTCGCTGGAGAAGATGTGCCGCGATTGTGGGGTTGATGCCGGCGATCGCGGTTTCTGGGTTTGCAGCGAACTTCGAGAAAAAATGGCTCCGGTGCTTTGCGGTGGTCGCGGGGTTTGGCGTGGGTCCGGCGATGGCGGCTCGTGAGGCTATGAGAAATCCAAGAGTTGGAAAATGGAGATCTCACCCAAACGACGTCGCGGCGTCGAAACGATAGTCTTGGGGCTGCAGGGGGGTGTCGCGGTGGTCGGGGTCGGAGATCCGATCTGGTGAGAGTGAGAGGTGGTGGTGGAGGTGTTGTAAAATGCCTCCACCGCCTCTTGCCTTTTATAATTGCCGCGATGAATATCCGCGATCGCGGGGCTGAGGGCCCGCGATCGCGGGGTTAGTGCCCCTGCATCCGTAACAGCCGGCGCGAGTTAGGAGGCGCTGACTGCCTCGAAAAACGCACCGGTTTTATTAAACCGTGGGCCATTTTTTTTTTTTTGCTAGAACTCGCCATGGATCGCCGAGGGGAAACCGCGATCGCGGGTGCTGGATTCTAGCCTCCGCTGCATAGTTAGTTCTAGTGCACACAGAAAAAGAAAAACAAGTGCAAAGAAGAAGAAAGAAAAAAAAATCTAAGTCCTAAGAAAGGTAAAAACATAAATGAGTTCAACGACTCATACCTCGGGTTGCCTCCCGAGCAGCGCCATAGTTATCGTCGCGGCACGACGTCCTGTTGTACTTCTCATCCGGGGTTGCCTCCTGCAACCGTACTCCTTGCTCTTGTATCTGGAGGATGCTCCGGAATGTTCTCCAGCCTATACTCTGTCTTCCTCTTGTCGAACTCCATGCTGATTGTACCTCTGCCCACGTCGATCTTTGTGTTGGAGGTCTTCATGAAAGGCCTCCCTAGCATTACTCGTCCTCCTCGTTCCCCTGTGTTCATGACAAAGAAGTCTGCAGGAAAAACAAGGGTATCGACGCTTACCAGTACGTCCTTCACAACGCCCTCAGGAGTGATGACGGAGTTGTCAGCCAGTTGGATGACGATTTTCGTGCTCTCTAATGGCCCGACGTCGAGGTTGTTGTAGACGGACAGTGGCAGGACATTGATTGAAGCTCCCAAATCCAGCAATGTCTCGCTTAATTCAGTCTCCCCAATCTTGCAGGGCACGCTGAACATTCTGGGATCCTCACACTTCTTGAGAATCCTCTTCTGCACCACAGCTGAGATATCCTTCTTGACCTTTGGCTTCTTCTTAGATCGCTCTTTTTGCTCCGCTATGGTCTTGCGTAGCTCTCTCAAGAAGGGGCTCTCCGGGTAGCCCTGGTATATCTCGCAGTATATTTCCGTATTCCCTTCGTCTTCTAATGCTGCAGGGAATGGCACCGGGATGTCAAAATATCCCTCCGGATAGTCATACTTGTTCATGAAAGTCTTGCGAGGCGGAGCACTTTCCGAGAGTTGATCACGGGTGTCAACCCGCGATCGCGGTTCTCGCACTGGTTCCCCGCGATCGCGGCTATCATGCCCGCGGTCGCGGTTAATGCTCGAATTTATGCTCGAGTTTTTCTCGGCTTTTGGCTCCGTAAACCCGCGATCGCAGCTGTCGCCCCGCGATCGCGGTTTTGCCTCTTACTTCTCTTTTAATTCCAGCTTATCTTCTTCATTCTCCCATCTTGGCCTTGACGTCATGCAGTTGACGTTTTGCCTTGGATTAATCTCAGTTTGAGATGGGAGTGCTCGTGACTCTCTAGCTTCGAGCTTGCTGACCGCCTGGGAGATCTGCCCTACCTGCTTCTCCAGGTTCTGGATACTGGACTTGGTCTCATGTTGGAACTGAACCATGTTTTGCTGCATGGTTCCTACTGTCTGCGTCAGCGTGGTCATGTGTTGCGCCAGTGTATTGACCTGGTCCTCTAGATTCATAGCGCGGTGAGCTCCTTGTCCTTGCGGTCTCTGCTCTGCTGGGCCTCTGAACTGCTGGCCTCCTTGGAATGGTCGTTGGGGGTACTGTTGTTGCTGTTGGTATTGCTGAGGGGGTCTTGGTCGGAACTCAGGGGGGTTCTTCACATTGTGCGTGTTCCCGTACCTCAAGTTAGGATGGTCTCTCCACCCCGGATTGTAGGTACTGGAGTAGGGGTCGTACCGTTGTCTTTGTTGGTACCCCCCAACAGCGTTGACTTGCTCAGTGGACTCCTCATGGAGTGTAGGACATGCGTCAGTTGCATGCGTGATGGCATAGCAAAATTCGCACTCCTTGACCCTCTAGGGTCCTTCCTTCCTCATCAAAACCTTGATCATCTCCTTCATTTTGCTCACTTTCCTCGCCATAGATGGGGGAACATTCTCACTTGAAGTGGCTTTCACAGCCTGGGCGCTCGCCCTCTTGCTGAATTGCCTTGAGCCTTCCGACAACTCGCTGAATATCTCAAATGCAGCGGTAGGGGTTTTGTTCAGTATGTTTCCCCCACACGCCGCGTTCACCATTCGTCGCTCTTCATCCAGCAATCCCCGTACAGATATAAGACCAAATCCTGGTCTGAATACCCGTGATAGGGACAGCTAGAGCACAACCTCTTGAAATGCTCATAGTACTCGTAGAGCGTCTCTGTCCCATGATGCTCAATGTTGCTCAGGTTGCGCTTGAGACTGTTCAGCTTCGTTGCTGGAAAGTACTTTTCCAGGAACGCCTTCTTCATTTTCTCCCAGGTGTTGATGCTTCCTGGGGTGAGATAGTAAAACCAGTCGTTGGCTGAATCCTTAAGTGAAAAAGGAAAAGCCCTCAACGTGATTTGATCCTCAGTGACATTCCGTGGCTTTATGGAACTGCACACGGCGTGGAACTCCGAGAGGTGCTTGTTTGGGTCCTCTCCAGCTAGCCCATGGAACTGAGGCAAAAGATGGATAAGACCAGACTTGAGCTCAAAGTTCACTCCCGTGCCTAGCTCAGGGAATTGTACGGCCAGTGGCTGCTATGTCAAGTTAGGCGCAGTCAGCTGCCTCAACGTAGGTGGTGGTACCTCGTCCGCCATCTCAAAAGTGGGATTCTCAAAGACCAAAGCTCGATTCACTCTGTGTCCTTGGGAGAAAGTTCTCTTAGTCTCTGGATCAGGATCTAAAGGTGGAGAGTCAGCAGTACGGGTGTGGACCATAAGATAGGTCCACACACACAAGCAAACACACGAAAATCACACAGAAAAAATTCGAAAACACACAAAGCATGCAAAACACCAAAAATTCGCAATTGCCTTCCCCGGCAACGGCGCCAAAATTTGATAGGGGGGAATAGTCGTCGTATCCCCAATCAAAAGTAAATCCTAAAATCCTCACTAAACAAAGTATAGTAAGTAAGTCAGGGTCGATCCCACAAAGAAGGAAGGAACCAATGGTGGTAGCATGCAATGTCACAAAGGGGGGTTTTATGGTTGGTTGGTTGCAAACAAAACAAACAAAACAAAGTAGAATGGATGAAATATCAAGAAAGAAAAACACTTAGCCAAGTAATGTCCACATAAGTCATTCAAAGGTTGTTCGTAGATTAAGTCATATCTTCTTATTCGGTTATTCCTGTCGCGATCTTATGTAAATTCAGAGGGAAACCTTCCACAAAGAACCCTTACCAATGAATAACCCTAGTACCACTAAAGGTTCAACCCAAAGGCAACAATGCATATAAGAATTAACCAGGATACACAGAACGCTCGCTCAGATGCATTTACCATGTAATCAATTCCCACATAGATATAATCCATAGATGCAGATAACAATCAATGCTTGCTACTTATACTAGAGCGTTAGCCCAACAGTTCCCTAGTATTAGCAATATGAATGAAAGCAATAAACCTAGGTGATCAGTCTAGATAAACCAACAAACATTCAAATATGAATTTGCTTAGAGAAAAGATATAACTCAATATGATAGATAGATAGGAACAAAACCTCACAACCAGATGAATGAACTCATGCTTCCATTACCGGACTAAGCCAAAGAGGCTTAGCTCCTCATAGTCATGGTAGAAACTTCAAAGGAAAAGAAAACAACGATGAATTGAAATTGCAACTAAAGTCTGGATTTTTCTAACCCTAATGCATAAGGAGAGTATTTATAGGGCCCTAACAAATGACCTAGCCCATTAAGCAAATAACTGAAATAGAAATAAGAAAAAGGGAAAAGAAAACTAAAAAGATAATTCGGAATAAGTCTGAGCCTCTACCGTGTCAGACCCGCGATCGCGGGTGGTGGACCTTGATCGCGGCCCATGTGGCTCCGCGCCCTTCAATCTCTCCGCGCCCGTAGAAAACTCTCAACATGCTCCGAGTCCCGCGATCACGGCACCCATGCCCGCGATCGCGGTTAATGCTCGGCATTCTTGTCCTTTGCCTTGCACCAACCCGTCTCCTCTTCACTCCTTGGCGTCTTCTCTTGATGGCTTCTTTCCTCAGTGTCTTCATGATCTCCAAAGTAGCTCAAACACCTCCAAAAACACCAACTTCGCCTCCAAACGCCACACACAAGAATGTGTCTAAATCTACCCGAATGGCACCAATAAAACCTCTAATAACTCTTAGTTAAGCCCTACAAAGTAGTGCTTATCACTTACGGAAACATATGAAGAGAAGACTCCAACAAATTGAGTCTTATCGGAAGTATGACAAGTGTTTGGGAACATTAGAGTTTCACGCAAACGTTTAAAAGCGACTTGACTATTTGGGTCCACGACCAACCTCACCGCATAATGCGAATTCATATTCGGAAGGTGGACTTACTCTAATCGAAGCCCAGACGAGTTTCCACATTGTACTTCTCGCCCAAGGTTCATTAATTATGTGCCTAATCGCACTTATCTTATTTAATTCCAAAACGTACATTATCTCTTGTGAGGAGATATCCCTTTTACAAGAGATGTAAAAGGGATATCTCCTCACAAGAGATAATCCAACCCTGAGTAAGGGCATGGTCATGACCAGAGAGAGTACTAGGGAAAAATCCATATAGCACCAGTTATAAAGAAACAACTAAACCTCGCAAGGTACATAGTGTTCCTACGAATACTCGTTCTAACTAAACAGTTAAAACATATGAGCCATAATCCACATCAATGCCATCGAGGCAAATAACAGATATAATAGCGTTGTTTCTAGCAATATATACAACCTATTATAATATCTGTATTTCAATCATATATATATATATAGAGAGAGAGAGAGAGAGAGAGTCAGGCTCCGGTGAAACGGATGCTTACGGTGAAACGTGAGGAGGAATGAGAGCCAACCATTTTGGGACAATGAAAGGCTATGATGGAACATCCATCATAGCAAACATACACCCTCTCACACACAATCACACCCCATGGTCAACATCTAACCATTGACCGGTCAATGGTCAACGGTCAGTTTGATCGTTGACCGGTCAAACTGACTTTTGTCCTTTTTTTTTTAACAATTAAATTTTTAAAAAATATATATTTTTTATTCTTGTTTTTCTACACGTTTTTATCATAAAATTGTCATTAAAAAAGTTGAACAATTCCTTATTAAATTTGAACAATTGTATATCAAAAGTTGAACAAAGTTTTTTGAACAATATATAAAGTTGAACAATTGTACAAACAAAGTTGAACATTTGTATCTTAAAGTTGAACAATTTCATTTTTATGGTTAGACGACTGTTTCACTAAGCAATTTTAATTTTTAATTTTTTTGGGCAAGTTTTTTTCTTCATTTTTTTTATTGTTTTTCTACACGTTTTTATCATAAAATTTTAATTAAAAAAGTTCAACAATTCCTTATTAAATTTGAACAATTGTATGTTAAGAGTTGAACAATATTTTTTGAACAATATATAAAGTTTAACAATTATACCAAAGAAGTTGAACAATTGTATCTTAAAGTTGAACAATTTTATTTTTATGGTTAAACAACTGTTTCAGTAAGCAATTTTTATTTTTATTTTTTTTGGGCAAATTTGTTTCTTCCTTTTTTTCCTTGTTTTTCTACACGTTTTTATCATAAAATTATAATTAAAAAAGTTGAACAATTCTTTAATAAATTTGAACAATTGTATGTTAAAAGTTGAACAATTTTTTTTGAACAATATATAAAGTTGAACAATTGTACGAACAAAGTTGAACAATTGTATCTTAAAGTTGAACAATTTCATTTTTATGGTTAGACTATTTCACTAAGCAAATTTTAGTTTTTTTTCTTCCTTTTTTCTTGTTTTTCTACACGTTTTTATCATAAAATTATATTAAAAAAGTTGAACAATTCCCAATTAAATTTGAACAATTGTATGTTAAAAGTTGAACAATGTTTTTTGAACAATATATAAAGTTTAACAGTTATACCAAAAAAGTTGAACAATTGTATCTTAAAGTTGAACAATTTTATTTTTATAATTACACATTTGTTTTGACTAAGCAATGGTTAGTTTTGTTTTTTGTTTTTTTGGCCAATTTGTTTTCAGGATAAAACATTTTTAATTTTTTTTTTGTTTCCTTACACGCTTTCCTCATAAAATTGTTTCTAAAAAATTGAGAAATTCTCTATTAAATTTGAACAATTGTATCATACAAGTTGAACAACTTTTTTAACAATATATAAAGTTAAACAACTGAACCAGAAAAGTTGAACAATTTAGATTGCATGAAAATTCAAACTTATAACAAAAGATAAATTGGGCAATACTTCATTAAAATTTTAACAATTGTCAAATAAACTTGAAGTTTTGTTTATAACGTAATATAAACATAATACAACTAAAAAATGTTCAAAACATAAACCCTAAATCCTAAATGTGTAGATAAATAAAAATAGAAAATGGGAAAAACGGCCATGCACAACTAAAAAATTATTTAAAAAATGAAATTGTTCAACATTGAGAGACAATTGTTCAAATTTATATACATAGCGAATACAGTTGTCGAACTATAAAAATGAAATTGTTCAACTTTAAGATACAATAGTTCAACTTTTCATATACAATTGTTCAACTTTAATATTGTTCGAATTTTAATTGTGTAATTTTAAACATACAATTATTCAACTTTAAGAACTAATTGTTCAATTCTTTTCATACAAATTTTATAATGAAAACGTGTATAAAAAAAATTTAAGAAAAAAATTAATTTTTTTTAATAATAAAAAAAAAATTGACCGGTCAACGCTGACCATTGACCGAGATTAAGTGTGGTAGGGTGTATGGTAATATTAAAATGAATGATCTAGAATGCTCCTCACGTTTCACCCTAAGGGTGCTCCTCACATGAAGCTAACTCTATATATATATATAATAGCGTTGTTTCTAGCAGTATATACAACCTATTATAATATTCCTTGTAAATCACATACAGTTATCAAAACTGTTCCGAGACGAAAATAATATTCATCCCAAATTAATTAACAATTAAACAATTGATAATTAATATAAATATGGAATGATAAGCAAGAGCGAACCGCCACTTGCCTTAGATTAGACGAAGCTCAAAGATAATGGGTTTTCGGGTCCGAAACGAGGACATAACTCGGATTTCAGATCCCTACGGAACGACCCATAATGAAACCCTAAGTTAGATTCGATAATAAAATATACGAATCTAAGGAAAGACGAACGAAGTCGAAAGAATGGAAATCCCAAACGAGATCACAAAGCCCAAGCCACAACCACGAGTGCCCAGGCACACCGCGGGTGCGGCGGCTTCTACCGCGGGTGTGGCGGCTCTGCCGCGGGTGCGGTCGTCGGGAACGAAGAACTCCGACGACACGACAAGAGGTAAAACTCACCGGGGGAGACTCCTTGGGGCTCGATTCGTGGTGGCTCCAATTTCTGGACACTTAGCACCACCTTGAGAGCACCACCTCCTCCTTCGAAAGCTCCGGCGACGACCTTGAAGAACTCCGGCGAGAGCTTTGAAATTTCCGACGAGAGAGAAAGAGATATTGAGAGGGAGAGAGTGAGATTCAGATGTGCTCCAAGCCACTCCAGATCTCTCCTTAAATAGGCCAAGCAAGCAGGAGCGTCATGGTAGGCGCCTACAACGACCAGATGGGACATTTCCACACGCAGCTGTAGAGGCGAAGACGACGACGCGACGTCTGCAGTCCGGCGCTGCAGAGAAAAAATGATGACACCGCGGGGTGCGGTGGCCTCACCGCGGGTGCGGTGAACCCCCACCTGACCGCCTCAGAAATTGGCCTTTCACCGCGGGGTGCGGTGGACTGACCGCGGGTGCGGTCAAGGCCAATTTATGTGCCTTTTGTCCTCTTTTGTCCAGGAAAATGTATGGGCATGGTTTTTAACCCCGGAAATTATATGTTTGTATCCAAACAAATATTCTAAGTCCCGAAAATACATCGAATGTATTTTATACCACTCAAGGAATTATTACGGAGATCAAGGATTTTACAGAAGATCCGAACTCCTCTGAAAATAATCCGACTAGTAGTACGGGAGTTGGAAAAATTACCAAAATGCCCTTACCAAAATGAGGGGTATTACATAACTACTGTTTGGGGTCCAAGCGATCATACCAATATAACCTTCGAAGCCGCTCCGATCGCCAACCCTTGGTTTTGAAGTTGAATGTGAACGACCGTGGATGGAAAAAGCGGTTCTTTTTTGTGAATATCGCATCGTTGGGCTTGGGGGCGATTGTCCGTTCTTGCTGACCGATTGGACGTGGAGAGGTTTGTGTTCTTTCCTATGCTTGAAGTAGATCGCATGGCTTTTAACTTTGGCTTATATGTCACTTTTTGCAGAGCCTGAGATTGAAGAACCAGAGGAAGATCCTGTGCTGGAGTCGAAGACGCAAGCGGTTTTGAAGCTTTCGAAGATCAAAAGGACTTTTGCGAATAACAATGCCTTTTCGTCCGCTCAGCCTCTCCCAGTCAAAGCAGTTTCGCCGATGTCGTCTTCCTCCAAACGTGAGTTCCAGTCAAGTCTACTCTGTTTTATTTCTTTTATCTACTGCCCCTGATTTTTTTTCTCGTCAAATGCAGCCTTATCTCGAAGTGAAAGATCTAATGCTCGTCTCTCGACAAAAGATATGTTGGAGCAGAGGATGTGTTCCAAGGCTCTCCCCAAAGGGTGTCCCTCGAAGTCGCTCCCTCCAAAATCGTCTGGCCACAAGAGAAAGTATGTTCGTGTCTCAGATGATGTGTCGAAAGGCAAGTCGGTGAAGAGGAGCATCGATTTCCCTGAACTTTTTACTTTGCCGGTGCCTGACGACATTGAAGACCTTCCCGCTTTGGAGAACCTGGATATGGCCGCTACGAGTTCTTGGACGGTTGAACTCAAACTTCTCTCTCTCTTGTTCTTCTTCTTTCTTTCTTTTTCTTTCTTTTTTTTTGACTTGCGTTTGTGACGAGTTTGCTGACTTGCTATCTGTGTGTGTAGGTTTTCCAATATCATAGGTCTAGTCATTTGAAGACTAAACAGATGTGGGATGATGCTCAGTCGAAGATCTCTCAGGCCGAGAGCAGGGCAAAGGAAGCGGACGCATTGTTGAAGGCGTCGGAGGGTGTGCGTCGCGTCATTGAGACTAGCCTGAAGGTTTCTGAGCAACGGGTTAGCGAATTGGAGGCTCGGCTTGAGAATGCCAAGAAGGAAGGTGGCGAGGTCGCCACTGATGTTGGAGCCTACTTCACGCTTAAGTCCAGGATCGAGATGATGGAGGATCTCAAGGCTGGCCGCCAAGAATCATGGGATCTGGAGAAGGAGCAGGCCTACCTGGATGAGCAATTTCCCAATGGTTGCCCCGACGTTGACTTTCTTCAAGCGTGCGAGACTGTTGGAGTCGTAGCGGAAGAAGGAGCTGAAGTGAGTTCTGGACGGACAGAAATGGCACCCGATCCTATCCCTGATGCTGCCCAAGGTAAAGATGTTGAAGTTTGAGTCTTTTACCCTTTGACTTGCTAATTTGTCTCTTTGGACATTGAGACTAATTGTGTTGAAAGTCCCTCCGTCATGTGGGCAAACTCTTTGTGTTTTGGCGACCCGTCCACCATCGCGGGTCGCATGTTTGTAAGACAATGGTAATTGGCGTTTCGCCTTTTTTGTTTTTAAATAACATTCTTTGGTTTCTGGCACCTGTTTGCGTTTGATGCATGCTTGTATGGACGCGTTCTCCGAGGGGAGGCCTGTGAATTGTATTGAGTTTAGTCATGACAGTTGTATATTGTAATCCAGGGAGTTAAGAAAATGTGTCTTGTGTTAGGTATTTCGTCTAAGGCTTTGTGTATCTTGTTTTGTAATAAGGCAGGCGGTGTGCCGAAGTGCCTTTGTTGTTCAACTCCATGTGTGTCAATCGATCGTGTTGTGTAAGTTGTAAGCGCTTTTGTGTGTCTTGAGTGGATCCACTACTGATAGCAACATGCATGGGAGACTTAATTAAAGACCTACAAGGAAGAGGCTCAAGCAAAGGGTGAAGTCTTGTGCAAGTTCGGAATAGTTACTGTCGATTTGGTTCTGGACAGTCTTTGGTAAACGGCCATAACTATGGCTAGAAAATTGATCTCGTGATGATTCAAGATGCGTTGAAAAGCTGATTCAAAGATCTACACCTTCATAGTTTACGTCGGATCAAGATTCCAACAAGAAGATGGTCATAATCGAGTTTTACTGAGAGCTGTGCATGTCTTCCGCGACCGCGGAAGAATTTCCGCGACCGCGAAAATGTTACTGACGTTCGACCTATGACAGACACTTTTCCGCGATCGCGGAAGTATTTCCGTGATCGCGGATTTGCTATGGCTTTTTCTTCCAAATCATTTTCCGCGATCGCGGATGTATTGCCGTAACCGCGGAAACGAGCCCGAGCGCTCGTCTTCTCGTCTTTATTTCCGAAACTTAGTATTATTTTATTATTATTTGTTAGCGACTATTTAAACTAGCGAACCCTAGTTTTAATGTTACGTTGAATTTGAGTAGTAAAGTTGAGTACACTCCTTCCCTTGAGTTCTAACGTCAACTCTTCGATCCCACGGATCGTCTATCCCGTAGCTTGTCGCTTCGAGCAATTGGTCATCGTCTCTTCGGTGTTTGTGATCATCTATTTGATCTATTCGTAATCTCTTTGACGCGTTTGAAGGCTATCTCTTTAGCCTTAGGAAAGCCATCTCTTTGGCTACGGAAGAGAAGGATTCAACTACAAGCTTGAGGAACCAAGATCCTGCGTTGCAGACAACACTTCAGGGGTTGTTCGCATCAACTGACATCAGAGCCTATCCAAGCTAAGTTTGTTCTTCTCTCTTATTGTGATTCTTTGAAATTTTCCGCTCGCAAACCCTAGAATTTTTTTTTCTCACCACCACCATCCGCCGGAACCATCTCGCCACCACCACCGTCCGCCACCACCACTCCGTCCACCACTCCCACTTCTCTCTCACGGCTGAACCCTAATTTCCCTTAGGTTTTGGTTACTTTTCCAACAGCCCTAAACCTTATCCTCTAGCAAATCTTGTTTCCTTAATTGCATATTTGATTTCCTTGTTTCTTGTTGATCAAGTCTTGCTTTATCTTTGGATTAATTGCTAGATTAGTTGTTAGATTTTACTCCCTCATAGTTGTTTTGTCTCTTCTTTCTTTTCCTACACTTGCTTGTGTGGTTCTTTCTTGCTTGATTCGCAATCATATCAAAAACAAAAACAGACAGTGTGACCGTATAAACAAAAACATACATACTATTCTCACCTTCCATCAAATAAAACAAAAGGTTTGGGAAGACGGAAGCCTCAAAAACAAAAATAAACAACAGAAAAGGCAGAGAACGCACCATACGGCCATACTCCATCTTCTCTCCTTTCATGTCTCTATGCAACTCTCATTGAAAAGGGCAAAATTTTCTACTTTCTTGTGATTAATTCTTAGAAACTTGACTTGATCTACTTGACCTTGGAAATTTTGTGTGTTGTTTGGGACGTGATTTGCTAGTTTTTGCTTTATTGCCTTCCGTTCAAGCCTCTCCCTCCTCACGAGCAACCAAAATTAGTACGCCAAGCGGAAAATTTCTTGGTTCACTTTTGAGACAAGGACTTGGCTTGGACTTGTTCTTTTGCTTGGTGTAACTTACTTCTTGTGTCGTATGCTTCGTATAGGTACTATGGAGTTTCCTACGACACGCTACTTTCCTTCTACGGGCAACCGCAGCCGTAGCAAATCCGCGATCACGGCAATACATCCGCGATCGCAGAAAATGATTTGGGAGAAAAAGCCGTAGCAAATCCGTGATCGCGGAAATACTTCCGCGATCGCGGAAAAGTGTCTGTCACAGGTCGAACGTCAGTAACATTTCCGCGGTCGCGGAAGACATGAACAGCTCTCAGTAAAACTCGATTATGACCATCTTCTTGTTGGAATCTTGATCCGACGTAAACTATGAAGGTGTAGATCTTTGAATCAGCTTTCCAACGCATCTTGAATCATCACGAGATCAATTTTCTAGCCATAGTTATGGCCGTTTTACCGAAGACTGTCCAGAACCAAATCGACAGTAACTATTCCGAACTTGCACAAGACTTCACCCTTTGCTTGAGCCTCTTCCTTGTAGGTCTTTGATTAAGTCTCCCATGCATGTTTCTATCAACTACTTTGTTTGAACTTGTTATGCCTGTGTTGGAACGAGACAAAGTGAAGGGTCGCAAAGGAATGGCTGTTGGGGGCGAACGCAATGGCCCTCCGATGCTTAAGTCAGTGAACGCATCCGGACAGTCAATGAGAAAAGAATGTAATTGATAACCTGATGAATAACAAAAAGGTTTTTAGAAATGATACTGCTTTAGGTATGTCGCGTTCCAGCTTCTTGGGATGACGCGTCCTTCCATATCTTGCAATCTGTAAGCGCCCTATCCAACGACGTCTGTGATTAGGTAGGGTCCTTCCCATTGCGGGGCCAGTTTACCGTCCTTGGGGTCCTTGGTGTTCTGAAATGTCTTCCTTAGAACCCAATCACCTTTTCTGAAAACTCTGACACGTACGTTTTTGTTGTAGCTTCTTGCGACCTGTTGTTGATATTGGACCATCCTAAGCCTGGCCTTCTCTCTGACTTCGTCAATCGTGTCGATGTTATGCGACAACTCTTTGTCGTTCTGCTCTGGGGTCTGTAAGCCGTATCTGGCTGTAGGGATAAGTATCTCGGCGGGGATGACCACTTCACATCCGTAGACGAGCGAGAAGGGTGACTGTCATGTCGCATTCTTTGGTGTGGTTCTATCGGACCAGAGGATGTACGGGAGTTCATCTATCCACTTGCCTTTGGCGCCTTCTAGCCTCTTTTTTAGGTTGTTGATGATGATTTTGTTACTGGACTCTGCTTGTCCATTCGACTGTGGGCATATGGGGGTGGATGTGACTAAGTTGATGTTCCTCTGTTCACAGAAGGCTCTAGTCTTGCGACCGATGAATTGGGAGCCATTGTCGCATACGATCTCTGATGGCATGCCGAATCTGCACAAAATGTTTCGTTTGATGAATGAAATGACTTGAGTTTCTTTTACCTCTCGATAGGCTTCGGCTTCGATCCATTTGGAGAAGTAATCCGTCATGGCTAGGAAGAAGACGCGTTGCCCCTGTGCTGGTGGTAACTTGCCAACAATGTCCATTCCCCATCTCATGAACGGCCAAGGCGCGAGTGTTGGATGTAGGGATTCTGATGGTTGGTGTACGATCGGCGCGTGTCGTTGACAAGCGTCGCATTTCTTGGCATAGTCTAATGCGTCTGCGTTCATCGTTGGCCAATAGTATCCCATGCGTCGAGCTTTACAAGCTAGGCTTCGTCCTCCGGTGTGATTGCCGCATTCCCCATCGTGCAAAGATTGAAGAAGTTTTTGGGCTTCGACGGGCGTGAGGCACTTCATTAGCAAGCCTGTAACAGATCGTTTGAAAAGAAAACATTCTTTTATTTCAAAGGATAAATCTTGTACCTTTAGACGTTTAGTCGCGGCTTTATCGTCCGGTAGGGTGTCCTGTGCTATCCAATCGACGAATGGTTTTGTCCAGTCTTTGGAATCACTTGCCACATGAGTTTTGGAATCGTCCTGCGCTATGGCGATGACCTCTTATAGTTCGTCTTGTTGCCTTGTATCTTTAGTTGTTCTTGATATTGCGGGTGTCGTGACATGAACTATGGGAATGTTAGGAAACTCTCTTGGATCTAGCGCTGACCCCAGGTTGGCAAGCGCATCCTCCTGTGTATTTAGTTCTCTTGGCACTTGACTGATGTCGAACGTTTTGAATTGCGCGACCAACCCTTGAACGATGCTTAAATAGGCGACCATTCTGTCGTCTTTGGCGACGTACGATCCTTGGACCTAGTTCAAAACCAGCAGTGAGTCACATATCACCTTTATGTCGTCAATCGCGAGATCTCGAGCTAGGTTGAGGCCGAATACGAGTGCCTTGTACTCCGCCTCGTTATTTATCGGGTCCCATTCGCATCTTACGGCTTGGGCTATCTTGTCCCCTTGTGGTGATTTGAGTACAACACCCAAACATGTGCCCCTGACGTTTGATGCTCCGTCGGTGTGTAGCTCCCAAGTGCCTTGGTTGTCTGTCGAGAGTAGTTTTGTCGCCTCCTTTATGGCCTCCTGTTCCAGTGTTGGGCTGAAATCTACCACAAAATCTGCTAACGCCTAAGATTTGATAGCCGTTCTGGGCTCATATTCGATCTCGTAACCACCCAGTTGTACAACCCATTTAGCCATTCGACCTGTGAACTCAGTTTTCCTCATGATTTCTTTCATGGGATGATTAGTCCTTACAATAATAGTGTGTGATTCAAAGTAAGGTTTTAACTTGTGAGAGGCCATGACTAACGCCAAAACTAACTTTTCCAATGAAGTGTACCTTGTTTCGGCTGGAAGTAGTGGCCGACTTACATAATAAATCGGGGATTGTTTGCCGTCTTCTTCCCTTACCAAGACGGCACTTACCGACGTGTCTGACACGGCCAAATAGATGGGCAATGGTTTGTCATCCTTTGGCTTGGCAAGCAACAATGGACTCGACAGATACTTTTTTAGCTCTTGGAATGTTGCCTCGTGCTCTGCGCCCCACTGGAATGACTTGTTCTTTTTAAGTATGTCGTAGAACGGCTTGTACTTGTCGGATGACTTCGAAATGAAACGGTTCAACGCTGCTATTCGTCCTGTGAGTTTTTGAACATCTTTGCCGCATCTGGGCGGCCTTAGATTGATAATTTCTTTTATTTGCTCGGGGCTCGCTTCGATCCCTCTTTGGGTCACCATGTATCCTAAGAATTTCCCTGAAGAAACTCTGAAAGAACATTTAATAGGGTTCAGTTTCATGTTATAGCGTTTAAGTACCTCGAATGCTTCCTTCAGGTGTTCGACATGATCTTCTTTTCGCTTTGACTTGACCAGCATGTCGTTGATGTAGACCTCAATGGTGTCCCCAATCTGGTCCTTGAACATTTTATTCACCAGTCTTTGGTAAGTTGCCCCTGCGTTCTTTAGACCGAAGGGCATTACTTTATAGCAGTAGGTCCCTTGACTAGTGACGAAGGTTGTCTTCTCTTGGTCTTGGGGGTCCATCAGTATCTGGTTATAGCGATTGAATGCATCCATGAAAGAGAGCATCTCGTGGTCTGCCGTCGCGTCGATCATCGCATCGATGTGTGGTAAAGGGAACGAATCCTTTGGGCATGCTCTGTTGAGATCCTTGAAGTCTATGCAGACTCTCCATTTTCCGTTCTTCTTTTAGACCACCACTACGTTGGCCAGCCACTCGGGATACTTGACTTCCCTAATCTTGCATGTCTCTAGCAGTTTCTTGACTTCGTCGTCGACTATTTTGTTTCGTTCGGCGGCGAATTTCCTGCGTTTCTGTTTGACATGGGGAAAACTTGCATCCACATTTAGTTTATGAGTTATGATGTCAGGGGGGATACCTACCATGTCTTCATGAGACCACGCAAAACAGTTGGAGTTCGACCGGAGGAATTCTATCAATCTTTCACGGGTTGCATCATCGAGATCGGATCCAATTCTGACCGTTTGACCTGGCGAGGTAGGGTCGATAGTAACTTCGATTAGTTTTTCTGTTTCCGGATCAATGTACTTGTTCGACCCTTCCCCGTTCTGTAATTGCTATGCCGTGTCGATCTCGACTGCTTTCTTCATGGAGGTCACGTAGCACTCCCTAGCGAGTCTTTGCTCTCCCTTGATTTCTTGGACCCCCACTTGGTTGGGAATTTGATCGTTTGATGATAGGTGGAAGGGACTTCCTTCATCGAGTGTATCCAAGGCCTGCCAATGATGCAATTGTAAGTAGATTCACAGTCTATTACTACGAATTTTACCTACTGGTTGATTCCTCCCACATAAGTGGTGAGAGTGATCTCGCCGAGTGAGTATCGGACTTTGCCGCTAAACCCGACCAGGGGTAGTCTCCTTTTAGTCACGTCTTCTTCGCTAAGACCCATCTCTTTTAGGGTGTCCAGGGTGATCAGATCAGGTCGTACCACCTTGTCATGCCTTTCCTGGAGTCCGATTTGTCGTTCTTTCGTGGCCATCTCACGTCCTTACCGTATTTGTCGAACGTCTTAACTAACTCTGCAATGGAAACACATAAGTTATACGATTGTACCTTGGGGGGTAGTGAAGGATTTTCCTTCCATTCATGTCCCTGTCTCGACTCTGATCGTCGCGTCCCCGGGGATACGGCAATTGACGCATGTCCCTACGATTGTCAGACGTTGATTTGCGGTTCACTCGATCCGGACTTGGTTCAATCCTGAAGGGTTCCTCGTCCTCTTCCAGCCTGACTTGAGCCATTGCCTTGGCCTGGACGTCTTCGAAGGTTCGGCAGGGATACTTCGTCAGTTATCGGTATAATTCGCTGCCACGGACCAGACCTCGTCGAATGGCTTCGATGGATGTAGGGACATCGCAATGGGGTATGGCGACCTTTTCCTTATTGTACCTGTTAAGATAAGTGCGCAGAGGTTCATTATTCTTTTGGACAATACGATATAGGTCGCTAGATTGCTTTTCTAGCCTTCGGCTACTAGAGAATTGAATTTTAAAAGCTTTGACTAATTCTGCGAAGGATGTGATCGATCCTTGTGGCAGATGCATGAACCAAGTAAGAGTCGGCCCCGCGAGGGAAGTGCTGAAGCTTTTACACATAACCGCCTCGCGATTGGTTCTGGAGACGGAAATTGTCATGAGCTTTTGCTTGTAAAGGGAGATGTGATCGTCTGGGTCGCTCGTCCCATCGTAGCTAGACATGCTTGGGAGATGAAACTTCTTCGGGATATCTACTCGTGCGATATCATCCACGAAGGAGACTCTTCGAAGCCGTCTAACGCCTCTTTCTCGATGGGCTGAGGAACGCCTGGAATCTTTGCAAGACGCTCATCGAAAGACTTCATATGCTCGTTGATAGCCAGTTGAATGAGCGTCTGGATATTCGGCGTTGCCGTAACCTGTGGATTGTTTACTCGGGTCCCTTTGGAGCCGATAAGAGAAACATTGTTAGTCATAACAGGGTTAATACGAGAAGCTTCAGGAATACCGGTCGTATGGGTTTGGTTTCGCTCACTTGCTGGCGTTACGACTACAGTATCCATATCCAGTCGAGTCTGGATCCCTTCGAGGTCGATTGGACGCCTGCTTCCGGCTGGCGCGGATGCAGCAAATTGGACCTGCGCTCTAAGAAATTCATTTTCATTAGTCAAACGATTAATTGCAGTAACGGAAGTAGCCCGAATTGACTCGTTAGTCCGACGCTGATCGGCTAACTCTTCTTGTAGTGACGACAGGGTTTGCGCCATTTGATGGATCTGCTCTTGAGTAGAAACCTCCGCTGTAACGACGACGGCGTCGTTAGCGGTTGCTCCCAAGACTGGCCCATCTCCAAAAGTACTGGGAGGAGCGTCGTTCACCATCTCTGGATAACTTTTGATGAAGCTTTCGGATACGAATCGGCTAATGGCCCCACGGTGGGCGCCAAATTGTTTTGGGCAAAAAGATATCAACCCTAAATGGCCTTCGATGTGGTGCTATTAGTCGAACGAATCAAATTATAACTTCAAGCAAAATAGGAAATCAAAAATGATGAGACGAAGCAATAATAATAAAGCTTAGCTACAAAGGATCGTAATGGGTCGAATGAGATTGACTAGTGTCGAATGAATGCGTGGAGCAATCGAGATCTGCCCTGCTTAGAGAAATTGTATTTCAAATCACAATGGAAGCTCGAAAATGCTAGTGAGTAGTATATTCAGAGATATCTTACAATGGATCGATCCTAATCTATTTAAAATGAAAGGAATTAATGCCAGATTTCTGAAGATCACTCGGCCACTTCAATGCTATGATCCTGTCCACGATTTTCGCTCGGTCGTTACAAAAAGAGTCGTTGGTCGCATCAACGGACATACCATCTCCTCCGCGTGCTGGGCCTTGGTCTTCAATCGCTTATGGGCCGAGCCAATCTGATCAAAACGTGGCCCAACAATTGGCACTTAACATCTCTTCACACTAGTGTTTGGGATATTTCACAAATTGATCTAAAACATTATCATACTTGTTGGGCCACGTTTTGATCAGATTGGCTCGGCCCATAAGAGATTGAAGACCAAGGCCCAGCACGCGGAGGAGATGGTATGTCCGTTGATGCGACCAACGGCTCTTTTTGTAACGACCGAGCGAAAATCGGGGACAGGATCATAGAATTGAAGTGGCCGAGTGATCTTCGGAAATCTGGCATTAATTCTTTCATTTTAAATAGATTAGGATCGATCCATATCTCTGAATATACTACTCACTAGCATTTTCGAGCTTCCATTGTGATTTGAAATACAATTTCTCTAAGCAGGGCAGATCTCGATTGCTCCACGCATTCATTCGACACTAGTCAATCTTATTCGACCCATTACGATCCTTTGTAGCTAAGCTTTATTATTATTGCTTCGTCTCATCATTTTTTATTTCCTATTTTGCTTGAAGTTATAATTTGATTTGTTCGACTAATAGCACCACATCGAAGGCAATTTAGGTTTGATATCTTTTTGCCCAAAACAATTTGGCGCCCGCCGTGGGGCCGTTAGCCGATTCGTATCCGAAAGCTTCATCAAAAGTTATCCAGAGATGGTGAACGACGCTCCTCCCAGTACTTCTGGAGATGGGCTAGTCTTGGGAGCAACCGCTAACGACGCCGCCGTCGTTACAATGGAGGTTTCTACTCAAGAGCAGATCCGTCAAATGGCGCAAACCTTGTCGTCACTACAAGAAGAGTTAGCCGATCAACGTCAGACTAACGAGTCAATCCGGGCTACTTCCGTTACTGCAATTAATCGTTTGACTAATGAAAATGAATTTCTTAGAGCGTAGGTCCAATCTGTTGCATCCGCGCCAGCCGGAAGCAGGCGTCCAATCGACCTCGAAGGGATCCAGACTCAACTGGATATGGATGTTGTAGTCGTAACGCCAGCAAGCGAGCGAAACCAAACCCATACGACCGGTATTCCTGAAGCTTCTCGTATTAACCCTGTTATGACTAACAATGTTTCTCTTACCGGCTCCGAAGGGACCCGAGTAAACAATCCACAGGTTACGGCGACGCCGAATATCCAGACGCTCATTCAAGAGGCTATCAACGAGCATATGAAGTCTTTCAATGAGCGTCTTGCAAAGATTCCAGGCGTTCCCCAGCCCGTCGAGAAAGAGGCGTTAGACAGCTTCGAAGAGTCTCCCTTCGTGGATGATATCGCACGAGTATAGATCCCGAATAAGTTTCATCTCCCAAGCATGTCTAGCTACGATGGGACGAGCGACCCAGACGATCACATCTCCCTTTACAAGCAAAAGCTCATGACAATTTCCGTCTCCAGAACCAATCGCGAGGCGGTTATGTGTAAAAGCTTCGGCACTTCCCTCGCGGGGCCGGCGCTTACTTGGTTCATGCATCTGCCACAAGGATCGATCGCATCATTCGCAGAATTAGTCAATGCTTTTAAAATTCAATTCGCTAGTAGCCGAAGGCTAGAAAAGCAATCTAGTGACCTATATCGTATTGTCCAAAAGAATAACGAACCTCTGCGCACTTATCTTAACAGGTACAATAAGGAAAAGGTCACCATACCCCAATGTGATGTCCATACATCCATCGAAGCCTTTCGACGGAGTCTGGTCCGTGGCAGCGAATTATACCGAGAATTGACGAAGTATCCCTGCCGAACCTTCGAAGACGTCCAGGCCAAGGCAATGGCTCAAGTCAGGCTGGAAGAGGACGAGGAACCCTTCAAGGTCGAACCAAGTCCGGATCGAGTCAACCGCAGATCAACGTTTGACAATCGTAGGGACAGGCGTCAATTGCCGTATCCCCGGGGACGCGACGATCAGAGTCGAGACAGGGGACATGAATGGAAGGAAAATCCTTCACTACCCCCCAAGGTACAATCGTATAACTTATGTGTTTCCATTACAGAGTTAGTTAAGACGTTCGACAAATACGGTAAGGACGTGAGATGGCCACGAAAGAACGACAAACCGGACTCCAGGAAAGACATGACAAGGTGGTGCGACTTCCATGGTGACCACGGGCATAAGACCGACGAATGTGTCACACTGCGAAAGGAGGTCGCAAGGTTACTGTCGCAAGGATTCTTGCGAGAAGTCATTTCAGACAAAGCCAAAGCCACCATGGAACGAAGAGATGAGGTACAAGACAAACGGCCCTCTTCTCCTATACCTGCCAAGATTGTCAACTCCATTTCAGGCGGGTCCGATATCTGTGGGATCTCATACTCCGCGGCAAAGCGCCACGTCAAACAAAGCATAGGCAATGTGCCTTCGCCCTCTGAGCCAAGGCCTAAGAAGACAAGCGACTTGCCCACAATCACTTTCGATGAGACCGACGCCAGCGGATGGGCAGAGCATCACGACAGTCTGGTAATATCCTTGTCCATTGGAAATTGTCTTGTACGCGGGGTACTAATTGACACAGGTAGTTCCACCGACCTGATCACCCTGGACACCCTAAAAGAGATGGGCCTTAGCGAAGAAGACGTGACTAAAAGGAGACTACCCCTGGTCGGGTTTAGCGGCAAAGTCCGATACTCACTCGGTGAGATCACTCTCACCACTTATGTGGGAGGAATCAACCAGCAGGTAAAATTCGTAGTAATAGACTGTGAATCTACTTACAATTGCATCATTGGCAGGCCTTGGATACACTCGATGAAGGCAGTCCCTTCCACCTATCATCAAACGATCAAATTCCCAACCAAGTGGGGGTCCAAGAAATCAAGGGAGAGCAAAGACTCGCTAGGGAGTGCTACGTGACCTCCATGAAGAAAGCAGTCGAGAGCGACACGGCATAGCAATTATAGAACGGGAAAGGGTCGAACAAGTACATTGAGCCGGAAACAGAAAAACTAATCGAAGTTACTATCGACCCTACCTCGCCAAGTCAAACGGTCAGAATCTACTCCAACTGTTTTGCGTGGTCTCATGAAGACATGGAAATTCGCCGCCGAACGAAATAAAATAGTCGACGACGAAGTCAAGAAACTGCTAGAGACAGGCAAGATTAGGGAAGTCAAGTATCCCGAGTGGCTGGCCAACGTAGTGGTGGTCGAAAAGAAGAACGGAAAATGGAGAGTCTGCATAGACTTCAAGGATCTCAAAAGAGCATGCCCAAAGGATTCGTTCCCTTTACCACACATCGATGCGATGATCGACACGACGGCAAGCCACGAGATGCTCTCTTTCATGGATTTATTCAGCTGCTATAACCAGATACTGATGGACCCCCAAGACCAAGAGAAAACAGCCTTCGTCACTAGTCAAGGGACCTACTGCTATAAAGTAATGCCCTTCGGTCTAAAGAACGCAGGGGCAACTTACCAAAGACTGGTGAATAAAATGTTCAAGGACTAGATTGGGGACACCATTGAGGTCTACATCAACGACATGCTGGTCAAGTCAAAGCGAAAAGAAGATCATGTCGAACACCTGAAGGAAGCATTCGAGGTACTTAAACGCTATAACATGAAACTGAACCCTATTAAATGTTCTTTCGGAGTTTCTTCAGGGAAATTCTTAGGATACATGGTGACCCAAAGAGGGATCGAAGCGAGCCACGAGCAAATAAAAGCAATTATCAATCTAAGGCCGCCCATATGCGTCAAAGATGTTCAAAACTCACAAGACGAATAGCAGCGCTGAACCATTTCATTTCGAAGTCGTCCGACAAGTGCAACCCGTTCTATGACGTACTTAAAAAGAACAAGTCATTCCAGTGGGGCGCAGAGCACGAGGCAGCATTCCAAGAGCTGAAAAAGTATCTATCGAGTCCATTGATGCTTGCCAAGCCAAAGGATGACGAACCATTGCCCATCTATTTGGCCGTGTCAAACACGTCAGTAAGTGTCGTCTTGGTAAGGGAAGAAGACGGCAAACAATCCGCGATTTATTATGTAAGTCGGTCACTACTTCCAGCCGAAACAAGGTACACTTCATTGGAAAAGTTAGTTTTGGCGTTAGTCATGGCCTCTCACAAGTTAAAACCTTATTTTGAATCGCACACTATTATTGTAAGGACTAATCATCCCATGAAAGCAATCATGAGGAAAACTGAGTTCACAGGTCGAATGACTAAATGGGTTGTACAACTGGGTGGTTACGAGATCGAATATGAGCCCAGAACGGCTATCAAATCTTAGGCGTTAGCAGATTTTGTGGTAGATTTCAGCCCAACACTGGAATAGGAGGCCATAAAGGAGGCGACAGAACTACTCTCGACAGACAACCAAGGCACTTGGGAGCTACACACCGACGGAGCATCAAACGTCAGGGGCACAGGTTTGGGTGTTGTACTCAAATCACCACAAGGGGACAAGATAGCCCAAGCTATAAGATGCGAATGGGATGCGACAAATAATGAGGCGGAGTACGAGGCACTCGTATTCGGCCTCAACCTAGCTCGAGATCTCGCGATTGACGACATAAAGCTGATCTGTGACTCGCTGCTGGTTGTGAACCATGTCCAAGGATCGTACGTCGCCAAAGACGACAGAATGGTCGCCTATTTAAGCATCGTTCAAGGGTTGGTCACGCAATTCAAAACGTTCGACATCAGTCAAGTGCCAAGAGAACTGAATACACAGGCAGATGCGCTTGCCAACCTGGGGTCAACGCTAGATCCAAGAGAGTTTCCTAACATTCCCATAGTTCATGTCACGACACCCGCAGTAGCAAGAACAGCTAAAGATACCAGGCAACAAGACGAACTACAAGAGGTCATCGCCATAGCGCAGGACGATTCCAAAACTCATTTGGCAAGTGATTCCGAAGACTGGACAAAACTATTCGTCGATTGGATAGCACACGACACCCTACCGGACGATAAAGCCGCTGCTAAACGTCTAAAGGTACAAGCTTTATCCTTCGAAATGAAAGAATGTTTTCTTTTCAAACGATCTGTTACAGGCTTGCTACTGAAGTGCCTCACGCCCGTCGAAGCCCAAAAACTTCTTCAATCTTTGCACGATGGGGAATGCGGCAATCACGCCGGAGGACAAAGCCTAGCTTGTAAAGCTCGAAGCATGGGATACTATTGGCCAACGATGAACGCATACGCATTAGACTATGCCAAGAAATGCGACGCTTGTCAACGACACGCGCTGGTCGCACACCCACCATCAGAACCCCTACATCCAACACTCGCGCCTTGGCCATTCATGAGATGGGGAATGGACATTGTTGGCAAGTTACCACCAGCACAGGGGCAACGCGTCTTCTTCCTAGCCATGACGGATTACTTCTCCAAATGGATCGAAGCCGAAGCATACCGAGAGGTAAAAGCAACTCAAGTGATTTCATTCATCAAATGAAACATTTTGTGCAGATTCGGCGTGCCATCAGAGATCGTATGCGACAATGGCTCCCAATTCATCGGTCGCAAGACTAGAGCCTTCTGTGAACAGTGGAACATCAACTTAGTCACATCCACCCCCAGATACCCACAGTCGAATGGACAGGCAGAGTCCAGTAACAAAATCATCATCAACAACCTAAAAAAGAGGCTAGAAGGCGCCAAAGGCAAGTGGACAGATGAACTCCCGTACATCCTCTGGTCCGATAGAACCACACCAAAGAATGCGACAGGACAGTCACCCTTCTCGCTCGTCTACGGATGTGAAGCGGTCATCCCCGCCGAGATACTTTTCCCTACATCCAGATACGGCCTACAGACCCTAGAGCAGAATGACGAAGAGTTGTCGCATAACATCGACACGATTGACGAAGTTAGAGAGAAGGCCAGGCTTAGGATGGTCCAATATCAACAACAGGTCGCAAGAAGATACAACAAAAACGTACGTGCCAGAGTTTTCAGAAAAGGTGATTGGGTTCTAAGGAAGACATTTCAGATCACCAAGGACCCCAAGGATGGTAAACTGGCCCTGCAATGGGAAGGACCCTACCTAATCACAGACGTCGTTGGACAGGGCGCCTATAGATTGCAAGATATGGAAGGAGGCGTCATCCCAAGAAGCTGGAACGCGACATACCTAAAGCAGTATCATTTCTAAAAACTTTTTTGTTATTCGTCAGGTTATCAATTACATTCTTTTCTCATTGACTGTCCGGATGCGTTCACTGACTTAAGCATCGGAGGGTCGTTGGGTTCGCCCCCAACAGCCATTCCTTAGCGACCTTTCGCTTTGTCTCGTTCCAACACAGGCATAACAAGTTTAAAAAAAGTATTGGATCCACTCAAGACACACAAAAGCGCTTACAACTTACACAGCACAATCGATCGACACACAGGGAGTTGAACAACAAAGGCACTTCGGCACACCGCCTGCCTTATTACAAAATAAGGTACACAAAGCCTTAGACGAAATACCTAACGCAAGACACATTTGCTTACCTACCTGGATTACAATATACAACTGTCATGACTAAACTCAATACAATTCACAGGCCTCCCCTCGGAGAACGCATCCATACAAGCATGCATCAAACGCAAACAGGTGCCAGAAACCAAAGAGTGCTATTTAAAAACAAAAAAGGTGAAACGCCAATTACCATTGTCTTACAAACATGCGACATGCGATGGTGGACGGGTCACCAAAACACAAGAGTTTGCCCACACGACGGAGGGACTTTCGACACAATTAATCTGAATGTGCAAAGAGACAAATTAGCAAGTCAAAGGGTAAAAGACTCAAACTTCAACATCTTTACCTTGGGCAGCATCAGGGACAGGATCGGGTGCCGTTTCTGTCCGTCCAGAACTCACTTCAGCTCCTTCTTCCGCTACGACTCCAACAGTCCCGCACGCTTGAAGAAAGTCGACGCTGGGGCAACCATTGGGAAATTGCTCATCCAGGTATGCATGCTCCTTCTCCAGATCCCATGATTCTTGGCGACCAGCCTTGAGATCCTCCATCATCTCGATCTTGGACTTAAGCGTGAAGTAGGCTCCAACATCAGTGGCGACCTCGCCGCCTTCCTTCTTGGCATTCTCAAGCCGAGCCTCCAAATCGCTAACTCGTTGCTCAGAAACCTTCAGGCTAGTCTCAATGACGCGACGCACACCCTCGGAGTGGCTTCGAAGGTTATATTGGTATGATCGCTTGGACCCCAGACAGTAGTTATAATCCAGAAACCTAAAGTCTATGCCAACAGCGAAATCTCTGTTCAAACGGTCCAAGACCTTAAGTAAGCGCCAGGCGTGAGGCATTATTTGGCAAGGGGCTAAGGAAAAGGAAGAAAGCACAGATTGAACCAATTCAGAGAAAGGAAAGGTATGACCTATTTTGAAGGGATACTCGTAAAAGCACACCCAACCTGGACACCTAGAGTCAGTCCATTCGTCTGGATAAGGGAGACGAGCTCTGGTGCCCATGGGAAAGCCCCCAACTTGCAAGACCCTGTCGAGTTCAGACTGGATCATGACATTCACAACGCTTTCATGCTCGCTAAGAAGGAAGAGAGGGGGGCAATCTTAAGAACATGACTCCGAATTGGAAGCGGCCATGGACGAGACGATGAAAAGATTCGAACTTGGGAAGAAGAAGAGTTACTTAGGGGGAAGAAGTTATAGACGGTGAAGGTAAGAAGAGAGGGCAGAGGTCAAATCAATTTATTGACAAAGGCTAAAATCCAACTCTGCAGTAGAGTCGTCTGATCCAGTGCACGTGTCCGCGATCCACGAAGAAAAGAAAACCGCCCAAGTTCAGCAAGTTACTCGTCCGGTTTCCTTTGGGGCAATTGTTGGGCCACATTTTGATCAGATTGGCTCGGCCCATAAGCAATTGAATACCAAGGCCCAGCACGCGGAGGAGATGGTATGTCCGTTGATGCGGCCAACGGCTCTTTTTGTAACGACCGAGCAAAAATCGTGGACAGGATCATAGCATTGAAGTGGCCAAGTGATCTTCGAAAATCTGGCATTAATTCCTTCCATTTTAAATAGATTAGGATCGATCCATTGTAAGATATCTCTGAATATACTACTCACTAGCATTTTCGAGCTTCCATTGTGATTTGAAATACAATTTCTCTAAGCAGGGAAGATCTCGATTGCTTCACGCATTCATTCAACACTAGTCAATCTCATTCGACCCATTACGATCCTTTGTAGCTAAGCTTTATTATTATTGCTTCGTCTCATCATTTTTTATTTCCTATTTTGCTTGAAGTTATAATTTGATTCGTTCGACTAATAACACCACATCGAAGACAATTTAGGTTTGATATTTTTTGCCCAAGACAATACTGCAATCATTTTATTTGTTTACTGTCTTAAATCTCTTTATTGGAATGGAAAACACGACCTATACTTCATCATTGTGCTTTTGATTCTCATTTACTCTAAAGTTTATAAGTTTACGTCATACATGACTTTTGATAAACTAGACAATAAATTTGGAATTGAATGTCGTTACTCTGTAAACCTCTTGAAATTGAACCTATATTTCTCTTCCGTTTTAGTTATCACTAGTAAGTATGCCCGTGTTACGCACGGGATTGGTCATTTTTATATTAAGTTTATTTTGTATTTGTTAAGTTTTAATATAGACATTATGAATTATTGAATGATATAAGATGAAATAATTGAGATGTTATTATGCTTCTACTTTTTAAATTAATTTCATATGAAGGAGTCGATACAATAGTTTTTCTTTGTCATGCTTGCGCTCTGCACGTGATATGTTTTTTTTTGTGGGTGTTTTTTTAATTTTTTGTTGAGCATGTTGTATATTAATGTCTATAATTTTAATTAAATACTAAGAAGTTGTTTTTGGTGAATAATGTTAGTGCAATGTTTTCCCCCATAATTGTAAGTTCAAAATTGGATGTTTTATATTATTGATTGCAAACTAATATGATTGAAAGGATGTTGTGCAATGGTTTCTAATCATAAAGTGTAAGTTTATTTATGGTATGACATAAAAGCATAAAATACATGTAAATCTAGGAAGAATCTAACACTATCATTCTCATTAAAAAAGGAAAGTTGATAAATTAAAATCTGACATGTAAATCTTATATCTACTATACAATATGAAAGCGGAACATCTCTAACGTCACATATCTATGCGGAGCATCTCTAAAGTCGCGTTATATATTTATTATATGTCATCACCTTACATTAACATGTAATTTTATATTATTTTCAAAATCAAATTCATATCTTAATTTTTTTTAATTTCAGTAATGATTTTTCTTCCAATTTCATCACCCATGTCATATTATGATTCTGATAATTTTATTTTCTTTGTTAGTGTATATATATGAATCATATGATATTACTTTCCGTTAATAATTTATATCAATATTTTTAGTGTAGCTTTGCTTTTAATAAGTTATTTTTATTTAATGAAATATAAATATATTTCTACTTATATTATAATATTTAAAACTCATATCATTATTATAATATTGAAGTAGTTACTAAGCTACATACTATCATCGTTAATTCAAAACAATTATGATATGTTTCGTTTCTACAATTTGTCGCACACTCATCTAAAATATTTTTACAATATAATAAATATATTATTTTTATATACAATTCTTTTAAAATTTATACTATCTTTTGGGTATTTCAGTTTTAAAAATATGTCTTCATAACTTATATTATTTTAATAGTATATCATACATGGTTAGAAAAAAAAATTAATAAAAGTTATATTATCGAAGATATGATTATGCCATAAAGTTATATATCATACTATCAATGTTTATAATTATATAAAGTGTATATGATTAACTTAAAATAATTATTAATAAAGAAAATACATATGACGTAATGCTCGTTCAATATAAATACCTGTTTCGAATCAAGGTTTTGAAATCAATGAAAGTGATTGGTGTTAATTTGATTGGCATGTGCAATAGTCTATCATAGTGTAGCATAACTATTTTTTAATATAAATAATGTATATTTATTTATTTAATTTGGTATATGATGTTACTTTTATTGGCGTGTAAGAGGATCAACATAATTTTAAATTCTGAAGGTACACCCTGTCATTCATTTATCTGAATGTAAATAGAAGATATATGCATGGAAATAAATTTATTTATTTTTATAAGAGAATCATGATAAATGTAGGACTAATGTTAATTTTTGTAGTATATATTTTATAATATTTATTACTATTAATTATATGGGTTTTACCGAAAGTAAAGACATCGTACACATAAAAATAGAATGGCAACATAATGTACTTCGTACTACTTTTGTGACTTCATACAAAACACATAACAATTCCCTAATTTGTACAAACATTAAAAACATAATGGATATCTAAAATTTCTCTTTGTAAAAACTTGGAAATTAATTACAACACCTTTAACCAAAGTGTATGGAAAAATCAATGTCAACCTTATGAGTATATGCAGTAAAGCTTCAACTTGATCGACGAATGAACCTTCCATAATAGCCAAAAGAGAGTTCAAATCGGGTTCAGCTTGATCAATATATTGTAGTTAGAGTTTCAACATGTGCAAGATTTTCATTAAATTGAAACGTCAAAATTATTGATCGAATTCAGTATAAAAAAACAAACTTGATTAGATTGTGAGACTTATTTCGTCTCAGTGTGTAAAAAGAACTCAACTAAAATATAAATTTTGATCTTCATGCAACCATATCGCGAAACATATGATTATTACCAACCCTGGATTAACCATCCCAATTTAGGACAATATAATAAGCATATAAATTAATTTAAAAGAGGCAATAAGGGTAGGGTATACCGTATACCATCCTTGAACTTGATAAAAAAAATCTCAGATGATTGCCACTCTTTTTCCTTCTCCGAACCTTGTTTTGGCTTTTTCTCTATCAATCTTCTTGATTCTTTAAAATCCAAAAATTGCAGTAATTTCATTCCATGTTGGTATATATAGGAGTTTGGAAATTAAATGGACCATGAGGATTGTTTACTTGCATAGGTACACATAATTGGCATTAAAAAAAATCAGTTTTTTTTATCATGTAATGAGACGTTTAGTCTTTATGTATGTAATTTAATGTGTATGTTAGCACATTTATATATATAATCTTGAAAGTAATAGTGATTATTATTAAAAAATTGACTATTATAATTTCATTATTTTATATTTTAAGGGTGATTTAGAAATGTCAATGGATATAATTTTCACATTATAATTATAGTAAATTAACTTTATGACATGTTGTTCAATGTTTTGTAATATTGAGATTGATAATAGCCTTAACTTTAAAAAAAGGATGATAAAAGAGAACAAAAAATAATTAGTATTAGAATAGTGTGGTTAGTAGATATCGAACTCTTAGGAATGGGAAGATTGGCAAAACTTGAAACATATATATATATATACACAATATATGTGTTATTTGGGTCAAATTAATTATTAATGAGAGCAATTAAGGGTAGTAATTGGCATTATACTGTACCATGCATTTCATCGGGGGGTTTTTCAAATGTAACGGCAATCGATTGACAAACGAAAAGTTTTTTTTATTGAAAGTAAATTTGATTGTCATTTGGATAAGGATGCTTAGTTGTTATATGGGTATTAAGTATATACGGCGTTATATTTGCTTTAAAAATTATATTAAAACCTTAGTAAATGAGATTGTAATTGAATAGTAATCTGATCAAAGAATTAGTAATTCAGAAGTAATGGAAACAAATGACAAATGAAAGGTTTTTTGACATGTAATAGTAAATTAATTTCACAAAATCATTGGAGGTCAATTGTGTAATACTATAATCTGTCAAATTATATTTATATAATTTAATGTTCATAGAAAATTGTATATATATTCAACTTGTACCGATCTTTTCATATGTAAATTATCACAGTTATTTTAGTACTTTTTTATTTTACATATTTTTCATAGAAAGATATAAATTTGTACATAAAATATAATGATTATGGATTTGGCTATATGTAAATTCAATTAATTAAGGGGTCGTTCATGTTCATAGAAAATGTGTGTGTATATATATTGAATTCGTAGCTTTTCATATTTATAAATTATCACAGAAAAATATAAATTTGTATATGAAACATATAATGATGACTATATAAAAATTCAGCTAATGAATGGGTTGTTTCATGTTTGGTTTAGGAATGACATATATTTACCTTTTTTTCATAGAAATATGTAAATTTGTACGTAGAATATAATAATCGTGAATATGGCCATATGTAAATGTAATTATTGAATGGCCGTTTTCACAAAGAATACTAATAATATAGTTGGCTATTAGTTGTTTAAGACTCTATTTTATAGATTTGTAGACCCTTAAAAGAACTAATTATTTGAAAATTTTTGAGTGATTAAAAAAAAGTCAAAAAATAAAATAAATTATGTGTTTAGGTTTGTAAAAATAAATTCAACGAAAATGCTTGTAAGAATGATTGAACCTTTAACCTTTGTTTTATTAGACACAATCTAAATCATTGAGCTATAGTAACATCTTTTACTTATAGTGAAATGCAAACAAAAAAATAAGCATGATTTTTCAAATGAATTTATGAATTGAATGAGCATTAATTGTACAAAATGTCTATTTTATATGTTTATAGATAGATAGATTTCACATGATTACTTTCACTCGGTTGAAAACCGTATTTGGGTTCTTCAATGATGTTGGAATTTAAATATGAACATATGTGATGGATTTGGTACTACTTTTAAGAATCACTAGAAATCAAAGCTCGTGCTTCGCACGAGCCATTTGTGTATATGTAGTGTCACGATATACAAAATAAGTTTGTAATACATGGATCGTTGTTCTGTTTTTTTTTTTTATGTTAGACATATAGTATTTGATATTTATTTAAATGTAAGTATGTTAGGTATAAATGTTATGATTGTACATAAGAAGCGGGTTATTTTATTTTTTATAATTTTGGTTAGAAGTATAATTTTAATTTTGAATTAAAGTGAAAGTTTGTTTTTGTAGGGATGTGTTTATATTTTGATGAAAGTTTTTGTGAATATTTTAGAAATCTTCTATATCTAATATAAAGTTTGCATTTTAGTGCATTAAGTGTGTTCATTCAATACCATACAATTTTGAAAGTATTAAATCGGCTCTGGCTCTAGCGGGTGGAGCAACCATAAATGTTTCCCCATCGAGCTTTTTGATCTTCTACGATCTATTGAACAAATAATCTACGGAGGAAATTATACGAATCCTAAAAAGGTAATAGTTGACGGAAAAGACAGGGGATATAGATATCAAATAATCTATACCGGATTATTTTTAAAATGAAATTAAAAATAATAACATTATCTAAATTGTGTTCTAGTTTTTTGTTCTTTGTTTTGAGAAAGTAAGGAATTCAAAATTTTGTTGCTTTTTATTTTGAAAAATTGAGGAGTTCACAAAGGTATTTCTTAAGAAAAAATATTTTCAACATTTTAAAAGTTGTGTAAAAGTAAATTTTCTACACATTTCTTTTAATTGTACTACATATATTTTTCTATTGATAAATACATTTTATCCAAGCAACTGTTAATAAGAAAATACATATTTCTATACAAGTCTTTATAAATAGTCACATCAAACAAATCCTTCTAATCTAACCTATTAGATTGTCATTATCACGATGTAGAGAACTTGATAATATTTGTTGATTTGTCGTTAAAGGGTTCAGTTTGACTAGAATTGAAAAAAATAAGAGAGGTAGAGTTGAATAAATCTTGATTTCTTGATTGTTAAATAAGATTTTTTTAATAATGATTATCTTTTTTTTATATATCTATTTATATTTTTTAATTTTAACTTTTATCGACATAACTTTTTTGCTATATAGTTTTTGAATTCTACCAAAGAATTTCCTTTAAAATACCATAATATGACCAATAATGTTTAAACTTCAATATAACATTGAGGATTCAATCATAATAAGAGAGGTAGAGTTGAATATAACTTTTTTGCTATATAGTTGAATTTTTACATCAATATAACATTGAAGATTCAATCAATCATTTAAAATTTTATGGACATTTTTTGTATTTTTCTATAGGGCACTCATTGCTTAATTTAAAATATTTTATAAAGTGAGGACATGTTTTATGATAAATAAATTTAAAATTTTGTTTTTAATCTAATAAGTATTTTGAAAATCCTTACAAAAAAAACTTTGCTAAATAAATGTGACTTTTGTCATTGTTTTGTCATATTTATCTACTTAAAAGCTAACATTGAATGGCAAGAAAGCCAACTTTTAAGTAGATATAGATTTGGTTCCTTACTCCTACCCTATTACCTGTATTTCGTTCATATTTCCTAATATCAACATGACTACTACTTTGACTATAATAATGATTAAGAATATAGACACTTGGATGATAATCTTATCTCTTCGCCGTACTTATTTTGATCCATACACTATACCCTTGTTGTTTTTGAGTCTTTTGACATACCCCTCTCATAATTTTGACAATAGACTTGAGCTAGTTCACACTAGCAAAAGCTATTCAACAACCCACAAATTTTTTTGATGTGATTTATTTGTTGACTAAATTATATATGCCTTGGATTTTGTTTCATTAATTGTCGTTGATCATAAAGGAATATGTGAACAATTGGAACAAGCGACTGGACCATGACCTGAATAAGACACAAAACTTGGCCGAAATATATGTGAACAATCTCTTTGACAGAGTGGATACAGTTGAAACGAACAAACTCATGTATTATCTTTCACATATGGAACTTATAAAATATCGATCATCTTTACCATTTATCAACAACTCATGCTACCAGTTTAGCACCAAAAACAGCAATGTTCTCCTCTATAATAATGATCTCTTCCCTACAAAAACTACTATTATGACTTGAATGAAAAAAACAATGTACTAGAATGAAACTCAAATAACCAGATTTATATATACCTTTTATGATAGATCGAAATTTTAAATGAAGCTGACTTGCCAACAATTCATGGGACACTATCGATTTAAATACATTTTACAACAAATACAAAATATTGGATATGAAAACAAAGCAATCAACAAAGACCGAAATATGACTAGAGTATCTACTTCTAAAAAAGGTTTCATATGAAGATCATAACTTGAAATTGTAGGGGTATTGGCAAGAAGAACTTATTTATCAAAATTGAATCTTTTTATAAAATTGAAAGAATACAACTTACTTTGTTTGAAACATGAACAGATAAACAACCACATGAAAGAGTTAAGAAAAAAACTGGCTTTGATGAATTCTATTTATCACTAGCTATTAGATTCTCGGGAGACCTCTGTGTTACGTGAAAAACATATCAACTAACAAATGAACTACTGGAATTAGAAAGTATCAACCCAAGGTTTATTAGTTTGAGATACTCAAATATGACCACAAATAAAAACACTCATCTTTATCCTTTTTGCCCCTTTAAACGAATCAGCAAAAAAAACCTTCTAAGATGAAATGATATCCTATATTTAAAATAGTCGTCTCCCATGTATTCTTATTGAAGACTTACATGAAATACAAGATCCATTTGAAAAAAATTGGAAGAAATTAACTAAATAATTCTAGATACAATAGACTTATACAAGTGAAAAATGAATGCGAACTAATGCATGTCCCTAGTAAGGATATGAATTTCACATGGAGAAAAATAAAATAGAACTAGACAATATTTATGAAAAATTGGACAGACATCTGGTTCAGCACCAAATTTTGCAATGGTACATGAAGATAACAACTAGAAACTATGCATTCACAACCTCAGATCATTGTCCAATCTCTATTTAATTAATCACAACTATACCATTAAGAAACACACTGTTTAAATTTGAGAAAGCATGGATGACGCAAAAAAAAAATCGAAATGTGGTTAAACAAGCATGGAGAACAAGATATCATAGATCCAGAATGTATGACCTTGTCAAGAAAACATAAATGTTGAAATGGCATGAAAAGGAGTGGAACACCAATACCTTTAGAAATATATTTACACAACTACGCAAAATTGAGGAGGAACGAACTACAATTCGAAGAACCGTTTGTAATTCAGCAAACAGATCCCTAGCAGAATAACAAATAAGACTCATTGCTAAAAAAGAACAACTACTCAATTTTCAAAAATATTCTAGAACCAATGAGCTAAAACAAAACATATCATGCTTAATGATACAGATGCAAGCTATTTCCAAAAAAAATAGCTTTGAGAAAGAGAAATAGGAAAATAATAGAACAAAATAGAACTCTAGAAGGAACCACTATAATTGGAGAACATAACATCATGTATGAAATTCGAATTGATTTTGTCAAAAGATTTAAAAGTGCATAAATGAAACCATCTTAAGGAAATATCTAGACCTAATACAGACAAAAATAACAGAAGAAGACAACTTGGAACTTACAAAGCAAGTAACAAATGATGAAATCAAAAATGATGCATTTGCCATTGGACAAGACAAATCATCGGGACCAGATGAAATGACAACTGAATTTTGCCAAAAATATTGGGATATTGAGGCTCTTCGATAAATTTTCAAGTTGTCAAAAGTTTTTTCGTCTCCAGAAATATTCTTAAACAAGTCAACCATAAATTTATTACTCTCATACTTATATGCGAACAACAATTACCGACCAATTAGTCTTTGTTTGACTATCTACAAGATCATATCCAAGATTCTAATAGAAAGACTAAAAAACACAATGGAAAAACTGATAAACCCACTCTCCCACTTCGATGACATGTTAACAAGGCTACTTGAGTTACATCATGGAAGATGTTCAAGGTCACCAAGAAAGAGGTTTAATCCTCCTTAATCATGCGCAAATTTAAGGGACTTAGCTGAGTTTCTATATCTACATGCAATGGTTGTTTGCATGATTATCTTTATTGGTTTTATAAGCGACTTTCCTTATTTAGATACATGTTCCATCTTAGGTTAAAAGGGCTGAATTAGTAGGTTTAATTAACTTAATTTGTGACATGTTTGTATTAATCTTTTTAGCTTAGACTATATTTTTTTATTTTTACATTATTATTTTAGCATTTTAGAGTTAGGATAGAAATAGAGATTTTTGAGGTTGGCCATGCTTGGCAACCACATCTCTTCCTTGCTCCATATTCTACCTTTTGTCTATTTAAACACTTTCAATTCTTAATGAAAAATCAGATTGGGACTCATGTATAACTTGACTAAGTTATACTTGAGTATTTCAGTCGAAAACATCTCTTTTCCTCTTGCTTTGAATTGTTGGATCATCTTGTGTTCGTGTGAGTTACAATCTAGTTCATGAGTAGTATTTTTCAAATTCTCCAAATCTGGTTCGTGAGTTCATTTCTCTTATTCGTGCATGAGATATTCCATTCATTTAAGTCTTGAAAAGGCATTGAAGGATTTATGACAATTAAATTGGACACGAAAAAAGCTTATGACTGGATTAAATGGAGATTTATTCTAGAAATCCTTGAAATTTTTGGGTTTTGTTCTACTTATATAAATTGGATTCAAGAATGCATTTCAACAGTGTCATTCTCTATTTTGGTAAACAATGGACCAATTGACAATTTCAAATAGAAAGAGGACTACGTCATGGTGACCCACTGTCTCCGTTTCTATTCATTCTAGGAACACAAATCCTAGCTAGGAGACTACAACATGCATCAGAACGACAAAGGAAATCCTTAGATTTTTGCAACTTTCTGTAATGGAACAAGAATTTCTTTCCCGGAATTTACAGATGACATCATGATTTTTTTCAAAAGCAACCCATCAAAATTGCAAAGTATTAAAACATATCATTGATGAGTACTGTGAGATCTCGGGACAAAAGGTCAATTTTCACAAATCAACATTCCAAGTTATAAAAAAGTATCAAACACGCAGAAAAAACATATCCAATGAATCATCACTATAACAAACATAACATCCTTGGAAAAATATAGGAGATACAATTATTAATGGAAGAGTGAACTATAATACATTTGAAGAAGTCATAACGAAATCATGAACACACTTGACCAAATGGAAACCAAACGCCCTCTTCCAAGCAGGACGAACAACATTGATCAAGTCTAACCTAGCTACTAGATCAAAGTTCTTGATGTAAAGTTTCATGTTACCTACAACAAGCACGTATAATGAACTAGACAGAATTAACATATCTTTCTTCTAGAACAAAGACAATCCCTTCAAACTTTTAATAGGATTGAATAAATTTTACCAACCTACGGACATGGGCGGACTAGGCCTGATGAAATCAAAAGACATGAATTGTGCACTACAGTATAAACTATTATGGAAAATTATTGCAGTTTTGAACAACCTATGGGTAAAAATTATCTCGGATAAATAGCGCAAAGAAAAACATATCCTAGATTATGACAAAAAAGGAAATTGTTCATGGCAGTGGTTGAAAATGATCGATATCAGACATGACTTTCAAAAAGGATTAATCTGGAAAGTAGGGGATGGAAGAACAATCAGATTCTAGATAGATAGATGGGTTCTCAAAGAATCATTATGTGAGTTTATGAATAAACAATTATGAGTCATGTGTCAAAGAGTTCTTAGATGCCAATAAGAGATGGAACAAAAACTAAGCTTTATCAAACACTACCCTATGACACCGCCTCTATGATTATTGTCATTCTTATTCCATTTAATAAAATCACATACCAAATGTAATGCGAATTGTTTTGGGTCAAAAAGATCAAACCGACCTATCTTGCCTTAGATGGGCTAAGTAGACAACAAAAAGATCGAGATATCGAAATAATCCAAATCAACGAATACTAAAATGAATGAATTTAAAAATGACAAGAACAAACTTATCTCCTTCGAACAAGAAGATCACTAGGTCAAATACTTTCGTCCTCAATCGTCTAGATCTTGGACGAAGAGTTTTATGAAAAGTTCACACTTCTGTGATTACTAGAGAGTATCTTCGTATTCTTTTTGAAAGAGAATGATCAGTGTCCGTTTCATACGAGATCTCATGCTATTTATATTAATCGCTAATTAAATGAACAAAAATCTACCAATATACGAGGGAGACGTCGTGCAGTTTGTTAGTCGTCCGAGATTTTCTCTACCGGCTCAACGTATTGGTATCTTCTTCGTCTTCTTCGCCCTGATCTTCAACGTCTCTCGCCTCTTTTGGATTATTGTACCGATCCATTGGACTTCATGGTAATCACATGCCCAATAATTGCCCCAAAGTAAACTGGGTCGATATAGCAGTTGATGGGACGGTTTACTTTTTCTACCCACTTTCCACACACAATCTTCTCCAGCCGATCTTCCTACAAGCGCGAGTAATGTGGCAACTTCTGATTGGATCATTGCCTTGGTCATATAATCGATGGTTTTACCTTCTTAAATAGAGAGCCCTTCAGTCTTATCTTCCATAGTCTTTTTCTTCTCTGTGAAAACCTCTTTTTCAAGGTAAAAATTTGAATCTTTATCTTTTCATTTCCTTCTTTTCTCTCATGATGTCTTCTAAATCTAGGAAGAATCAAGTCACGTCCTGAAGTTCTAGTGAGGAAAGTGATGGCTTCACCCCCTTGAGGTTCTGAACCCAGAGGATTCCATGGCCGGAACTCTGACCCAATCAGAATTAGATAAAAGCCTTGAGGTCGGGTGATTTCCGCCTGGGACAGTGGCGCGTCTTCCATACCCTTACAAGCGTCGGACTAGTATTGGGAAGGTTGGATCCGCTTTTTTTAGTATCCCTTTAGGATTGGGCATACTTTGCCTTTTTCAAACCTTGTTCGTAACCTTCTGGTTGTTCTAAGTCTTGCCCCTTGCCAAGTTATGCCACATGCTTGGCGTCTCTTGAGGGTTGTCGATTTGCTAATCTCTCATGTCGATATTGATTTTGACGCTTTGTGGTATTCTTATTACTTGGGTACTCGGGGGTCTTCTAGGTTTCAGTTGCGTCTTATATCGGGTAGATCGCCAATTGTTCTGAACCTTAATGTTAACGACCGTAAGTGAAGGTCTCGTTTTTTATTGTGGAGCACAAGTCGCTTGAGGGGGACGTCGACTGTTCTTTTTTGTTGGATAACTGGAGGACGAGAGGTATGGTATCTGTCTTCTTTAGATTTTCGTTAGACGCTCTCTTAACCTTTGCTCACATGTTTTTGTTTCAGTTCCTGATCCGGAGGAGCTTGTTGAAGATTCTAACTTTGAGAAGTTGACGCGCATTTTGCTCTCTATTCCTGTCGTGCAGAGATCTTTTGTGAACGTTAATCTCCTATCGTACAATCCTCCTGTTCAAGTCAACATGTCGACCCCTTCTACTTCCCATACCAAAGGCACTTGTTCGTTCCTCCAGGTATGCGTCTGGGTGGTTTTTGGACTGGTCGTGTTCTTACTGCGTTGTGCTAACCTAGCAGTGTCTCGCAACGAGAGGTCCAGTGCGCGCCTCTCAATAAAGGGTCTCATAGAACAAAAGATTTCCGTTGCAAAGGTGTTTGCCTCTGTCAAAGTTATTCCTCTTGACTCACCTTCGTCCAAGACATTTGGGGCCAAGAGAAAGGCGATCATGCCCTCTAAGCCTATGAGGGTTGATCTTGAAGACATGTCTTTGTCTGACCTGCTTTATGCTCAGGGTCCCATAGCTAAGAAGGAGCTTGGGGTTCTCTACCCGATCGACTGTATTGATGAGGCTAGCGTCTTGGCCTGGAACGTAAGTATAAATGTGTATATATGAAGTTTTTTTTTAACAATGAATATGTACATAATAATTTATTGTTTTTGCATGCAGTCGTTCCTGCATGCCCTGGTAGCATTCTCGATAGTGAAAGATTTGAGTGTAAAGGCGGACAAGCATGACGCTCACATCGAGGGCCAACTTGTTGATGCCAATAGTCGCGTGAAAACGACCGAGAGTAAACTTTCTCGTGTCGACAAGAAGTTGAAGGAAATCCAGGCTCATGTTGAGGAGCTTGAGAGCGGCATTGAAGAGCTTCGGGTAAAGGATGCTCATATCGCCAGCGATGTTGACGCCTACTACTCCATGAAGTCTCGTATAGAAATTATCGAGGAGTTTGTTGCATGGAATCACTCGTCTTGGAGTTTGGATGACGAGAGGGCAAACATGGAGCTTATTTATCCTAATGGGAATCCTGGTGCTAAGCTCTTCAAGATTATCGACTTGGGAGAAGAGGAGCAGAAAGGTGAAGGGATCCCGAGGCGGACAAGGGTATGGACGAGGAGATCCTGGAGACGTCTTCCCTTGCAAGTGTTGCTGAAAATTCGTGTGAATCTTGAACATTCTAATGGTTGTGTCTTTGAACAATGTTGGTTTGCGTTGCGTCGTGTGTGACGCATTAAACTTTATGATGTTTGTTTGCGAATGTTGTGCCCCATCGTAGATATGGGATGGATAATTGTTTTGGCAACCCGTCTACCATCGCGGGTCGCGTCTTAATGTGAATGTTTCTATTTTTGCGTACCTTGTATAGTGTTTTTTGTTTTGCAAGTGGACTCGTCAGTCATCTCCTGGGTAGGTTGTGTGAATTGGTCGTATAGACCTATAATTGTAATAGTTAGTTGTATGACATGTCGTGTAGTTCCGGGGAGGAGTATATTTGTATTTCTGTAGGATATGTACCTTTGTTGTATTAGAACAAGTCTTATAGGAATGTACTTGTACTGTTCCTCTACTCCTCGTGTACCGATCGATCGTGTAATGTGTAAGCGCTTTTTATTGTAATGTCTTGTGTTGATCAACTTGACTTTGTCTCGGGGCCTCTTGTTATGTTCCTGTCTAGAACGTTTGAAAAAAAATGGTCAAGGGGTGACCGTTGAGTGTGAGCCCAACGGCCCTCTGATGCTTAAGTCAGTATATGGTCAAATAGGGATAATCGAATGAAATTAAACCAAAGGTAAAGTATAGGGTTTAGAAATGATACAACTTTAGATGGTTCGCATTCTAGCTCCTTGGGATTGGTTGACCATCTTTTGTCTCGAGTCGATATGCTCCTCGACCGACGATCTCCTTGATGAGATATGGTTCTTCCCATTGGGGTGCAAGTTTTCCATTGGTCAGATCTCTAGTATTTTGAAATACCTTTCTCAAGACCCAATCTCCTACTTTTAAGACTTTGACACGGACGTTTTTGTTATAACTCCTCACGAACTGTTGTTGATACCTTACCATTCATATTCTAGCCTTTTCTCTGATCTCGTCTGTTTTGTCTAGATTGTGAGACAGTTCGATGTCATTCTGTTTTGTGGTTTGTAAACCATACTTGGCTGTCGGGATGAGGAGCTCGGTGGGTATGACCGCTTTGCTTCCATAAACTAATAAGATGGGTCATTGTCCGGTCGCGTTCTTTGGGGTGGTCTTGTCGAACCAACGTATTAGGGGAAGCTCGTCCGCCCATTTTCTTTTTGCCCCTACGAGACGCTTCTTGAGGTTGTTTATGACGATCTTGTTGCTGGACTCAGCTTGGCCATTGGATTGTGGGTATCGAGGTGTGGACGTGATCAGATCGATGTTCCATTGTTTGCAAAAAGATCATGTCTTGCTACTGATGAATTGGGAGCCATTGTCGCATACAATTTCTTATGGTACGCCGAATCTGCATAAGATGTTACGTTTTATGAACGAGATGACGTGTTTATCTTTTACCTCTCGATATGCTTCGGTTTCAATCCATTTAGAAAAATAATCGGTCATAGCAAGAAAGAAGACGCATTGCCCTGTAACTTTCCGACGATGTCCATTTCCCACCTCATGAATGGCCAGGGTGCTAATGTTAGATGCAGTAATTCTGATGGTTGATGAGCTATGGGTGCGTGCCATTGGCAGGCGTCGCACTTCTTGACATATTCTATTGTGTCTATGTTCATCGTTGGCCAATGGTACCCTGTCCTGAGAGCTTTACCTGACAAGTTGCGTCCTCTAGTATGATTGCCACATTCTCTCTCGTGTAGGGATTGTAGGATGCGTTCGGCTTTGATTGTCTTTAAGCATCGCAAGTATAACCCTCTGACAGATCGTTTGAACAAGACATTATCTTTTAGATCGAAGGTTGATGCTTGTACCTTTAATCTTTTGGCTTCTCTTTTGTTTGTTGGAAAGACGTCGATTTTAAGCCATTTGATGAAAGGTGTAATCCAATCATCTTGATCGTTTATGACATCGTCTTCGGTGTTGTCGCCTACTTCTTCTGAGACTACTTCCTCCAAGGGTGGATCGTCTGTCTCTTGAGTGTCGTCACTTTTGGTTGTTTTGTGAACTTTAGGGACACCTGGAGCCGTGATGTGTGCTAGGGGGATGTTGTGGAAGTCGTTAGGGTGCAAAGCTAAACCAAGGTTTGCTAGAGTGTCAGCCTGGGCGTCTAGGTAGGCCATCATTCTATCGTCTTTGCCAGCATACAAGCCTTGTACATGGTTGACAATTAAAAGAGAATCGCATACCACTTCGATGCTTTGGATTGTGAGGTCTTGCGCAAGCGTCGGTCCGTATATGAGTGCCTCAAACTCTGCTTCGTTGTTTGTCGCATCCCATTTGCATGTTACGGATTGGGCTATCTTGTCCCCTTGTGGCGATTTTAGTACAACTACTAGGCCAACTCCTCTCGTATTTGAATCTCCGTCTGTATGGAGTTCCCACGTGCCCCTGTCTTCTCCGGATGATAGGTGAGTGGCTTCCTTCGTGGCTTCATGTTCCAGTGTTGGACTGAAATCACCACAAAGTCTGCCAAAGCTTGAAACTTGATTGTTGTCCTTGGTTCGTATTCGATGTCGAAACCACTTAAGTGTATTGCCCATTTTGCCATTCGACCTGTGAGTTCTGGTTTCCTCATGATAGCTTTCATGAGATGGTTAGTCCGTACAATAATAATATGTGACTCAAAATAAGGTCTGAGTTTGTTCGACGTCATTACTAAAGCTAGGACAAGTTTTTCAAGTGACGTATACCTGGTTTCTACTGGGAGTAGGGAATGACTTACATAGTAAATTGGAGAATGCTTACCGTCTTCCTCCCTTGTCAGGACTGCACTTATCATCGACTTTGATACCGCTACGTACAATGGTAGTGACTCATCGTCTTTTTGTTTTGCCAATAGTAGTGGACTTGCTAGATACGTCTTCAAGTCCTGAAACTCCTGAAAGGCATGTTCGTGTGCTGCTTTCCACTCAAACGACTTGTTCTTTTTCAGAGCCTCATAGAAGAGCTTACACTTGTCTGAGGACTTAGATATGAACCTGTTGAGTGTTGCTATACGTCCTGTCAACTTCTGTACGTCATTGACGCATCTAGGGGAATTCAAGTTGACGATTGCTTTGATTTGATCAGGGCTGGTTTTTATCCCTCTTTGGGTTACCATGTACCCTAATAATTTTCCTGAAGACACTCCAAAAGAGCATTTAGTAGGATTTAATTTCATGTTATTTCCTTTCATTACCTCGAATGCTTCTTTTAGGTGTTCAATGTAATCCTGGGTTGCCTTCGATTCGACTAGCATATCGTCTATGTATACCTTCATGGTGTCCCCAATTTGGTCTTCGTACATCTTGTTGATCAATCGTTGGTATGTTGCCCCTGCATTTTTTAGTCTAAAGGGCATTACCTTGTAACAATACGTACCTTGGCTTGTTATGAAAGCCGTTTTTTCCTGGTCTTCTGGGTCCATTAGGATTTGGTTATAACCACTGAAAGTGTCCATGAACGTGAGCATTTCGTGGCCTGCAGTTACGTCGATCATTGCGTCGATGTGTGGTTGAGGAAATGAGTCTTTAGGATACACCTTGTTTAGGTCCGTTAAGTCAACGCAGACCCTCCATTTGCAATTTTTCTTATGTACGACGACGACATTTGCGATCCATTCTAGGTACTTGACCTCCCGGATTTTACCTGTTTCTAGTAGATTTTTTACCTCGTCCTCTACAATCTTGTTTCGCTCGAGCGCAAATTTTCTTCGTTTCTGCTTGACTGGAGGGTAAGCTGGATCTACATTTAATTTATGAGTGATAATGTCGGGTTAAATTCCTACCATGTCTTCATGCGACCATGCGAAGCAGTCAACATTGGACCGTAAGAATTCCACCAAATTAGCTCTTGTCGAATCATTTAAGTCTAACCTGACCCTCACCGTTTGGTTTGGCTTTGAAGAATCCAATGCGATCTCATCTAGTTGTTCCATTTTTTGCTCGATGTATCGTTTGGACCCTTCGCCGACATGTAGTTGCTATGTCGACTTTCGTTCAACCGCCCATTTCATTGATGTAACATAACATTCCTTGGCAGTCCGCTAGTCGCCCTTTATTTCATGTACCCCCACTTTGTTGGAAATTTGATAGTCTGATGGTAAGTGGACGGTACAACTTTCATGGCGTGTATCCAGGTTCTACCAAGGATCGCGTTATAAGGCGACGGGCAGTCGAGTACCAGGAACTTTACCTGTTGGTTAACACCACCAGCATACGTTGTTAACACTATCTCGCCGAGGGTATGTTTGACTTCCCCGCTGAAATCAATCAACGGAGTCGACTTTCGGGTTAGGTCGTCCTCTCTTAGACCCATGCCCTTCAGAGCGTCTAGTGTTAACAAGTTTGTGGAATCGCATGTGTCGATCAGTACTCGGCGTATAAGACATTTACCAATTGATAAGGAGATTACCATACCGTCGTGATGGTCACCCAATTCTTCAGCTTCAGAGTCGTCGAAGGTGATGACAGGCATGTCCCCAGCATTTGGTTGTCTTGCTTATGATCGTACTGGTTTGTCGCCTTTGTTTTCCCTGGCGTGTCTCTTAGCGGCAGAGTATGTGTTTCCACATACATCTGACCCTCCTGAAATGGTGTTAATAACTTTTGCATGTACTGGAGATGAAGGTCGATCGGTCATTACCTGGTCTCTTCGTTCCATGGTGGCCTTTGCCTTGTCGGAGATTACGTCGCGTAGGAGTCCTTGTGCTAGCAGCCTTGCAACTTCTTTGCGTAGCGCAATGCACTCGTCCATCGTGTGACCGTGATCCCCGTGGAATTCGCACCACCTGCTCATGTCTTTCTTGGCTAGATCTTGGATTTGGTCGACTGGGACAAGAGGGTTGGCGACCGGATTCTCAATTTGGTTGGTGGTACGAGTTTCAGTTTAATTTTTTACTAGGGCGTCAGTTTGGGTTTGATTGTTGTCGAGAACAGACATAGGGACTCCAGAATCAGTCATGGTGATAAGGAGAGGGTGATTGGATCAATAGTTGGCTAGATGCCCCACGGTGGGCGCCAAATTGTTTTGGGGCAAAAAGATCAAACTGGCCTAACTTGCCTTAGATGGAGTAACTAGACAACAAAGAGATCGAGATATCAAAATAATCCAAATCAACGAATAATGAAATGAATGAATTTAAAAATGATGAGAACAAACTTATCTCCTCCGAACAACAAGATCACTAGGTCGAATACTTTCGTCCTCAGTCGTATAGATCTTGTACGAAGATTTTAATGAAAAGTTCACACTTTTGTGATTGCCAAAGAGTATCTTCGTATTCTTTTTGCAAGAGAATGATCAGTGTCCGTTTCATAGGAGATCTAATGCTATTTATATTAATCACTAATTAATCGAACAAAAATCTACCAATATCGCGGGAGACGTCGTGCAGTTTGTTAGTCGTCTGACTTTTTCTCTACTTGCTCTACGTCTTGGTATCTTCTTCATCTTCTCCGCCCCAATCTTCAACGTCTCTCGCCTCTTTTGGACTACTGGGCCGATCCACTGGACTTCATGGAAATCATAGGCCCAACACGAATCAAGCAAGAATGGATGGTTTTCAACAAAATCTATAATGGAACTAATTACAAAAAAAAATCTTGCTTTAATGCATATGACCCATCTTGGATTTGGAAAATTAACACTTACCCAAAAGTTAGAATTTTCCTGTGAAAAAAAAAGACTAAATTGGAGGAAAAAGGGATAGCGATTCCACCACGATGCATCTCTTGCAATTCGCATATTGAATATACAATTCATATTATATTAAAATGCAATCATACACTACAGACAATCAATAACATAAAGAGAGAAACAAATGACTACATTCGTAGACTAAACTCTACTAATAGAAGAATAGAAGATATCAAGAAATTAGAAACAAATTGACACATACATAATTTTCTGAATTAGTTGTGACATGGTGGAGTATATGGTACTACGGAAACCAAAAAAATATCCAATGACAACCGGATTCAAATATCAGCAAAGACTTGACCAAATACACGAAAAACAAAATTTATTGTTGGAGTAAAACATAATTTTGGAACTCTTATTGCACCTACACCATATTAACACAACCTAGAGAAACATAAACAAGAGAAAGAAACAGTTTAGGATGAAAAATAAATAAATTGAGACTCGTCATTTGGATTCATATTTCGAAACGATAAAGTAGAATCAATACTCATCAAAATTGAAAAATGTGGAAAATCCACATTAATTACAACATATCCACTAATATTTCGAAATGCACTTCTAAAGGCAAAAGAAATGAAGATTGAAAAGATTGATATCGAAAACGACAACCTAACAATAATAAATGCTATTAAAGGTATATGGGAATGTCCATGAAAGATCGAGATTATCATCTCTAATATCATTTTTTTGCTACATTTTTTTGTGCCAGTCCAGATTACACACATTTTCCGTGAAATAAACGTGGTGGCCGATCTTAGTGCAAAACTTTGCCACTCAAATTCACTTGAAGAAATTTAGACAAACTTATAACTTTGTGTTCTCATTCGCAAAGATGATATATGTTGACTTTCAAGTAGATCTTTATATCAGTCTAATTCTTACCTTATCAAAAAAAAAGCTTTCAATGTGTCTCGAAATAGTTTTCTTCATGTATTTAAATTTTAAAAAATAGTGAGTATTTTTAAAGTTTTTTTACACGCATATACAATTTCATTTACGATGTAAAAACTGACAATCATATGTTTAGCTTATGTTTGTCTCCCTTCTTTGTTCTATATTCATTTCGTGTACTTCAGAGCTTATCATTTAGATGTGCCGCTGTAAAAACTGACAATTTTAGGTTTATCACCCTTTTTTGTTCTATATTAATTATTGTGTATTTCAGAGCTTATCATTAAGATGAGCCGAAAGAATGGGCGTATTCTCGTGTTATTTTTAAGGCCCGTTTAGTTTGATTCCATGTGATTGAGGAATCAAGATCAGGATGAATCATTCCAATAATTATGTTTGGTAATGCAAGGAATGGGAATCATTTTAATTCTTTGGAATAACTCATTTTAACTCACAAGAAGCTTTTAATTCCCGTAAAAAATTTATGGTTTGGCCATAATAATTACAAAGTACAAACATAGGTGTTTCAAGCATGCAAATTTACAATTATAACTAGAAATCAGAGCCCCGTGCTACGCACGGGGCATTTTGTTACTTTTATTGATAGCTTATTTAGTTGGTGATTGGATGTGCGGTGAAGAATTGTCGTGAGTGGTACCCAGAACGATTGAAACTAAAAGTTGTTGTCCTGTATCAAACTTTGTCAGTATGAAAATTTCCATATGTGGACAACGTGTAAAATTGTATGATTGAGATATAATATTGGAATGCAATATAATGCAACAATGCACTCATTTGAATGAGGATGTCGTTTAGCTTGAGTGTTCGTAAATGGAGTAGCTGAAGAGTCTACGAAGGCCCAAACCTGCGACACAAAAAGCTCATCTTGTTAAGTCAATGGATTTAGTTTATTGTTCTAAAAATATTTAAATGTTTGAGAAAAAAAGGATTCTGAAAGCGCATCTTTGAATAAAATATTGCATCCACGTACCTCATGTTTGCTGGATTGGTTAATATGCGCTCCATGCTATCCAATGGTGACAAATGTGTTGTATCATATGGTGCTAGACCTGGACATGAGCAAATATATCTGAGGCAGCTATGGTGAAAACGTTGTATTATAATGGACATAGTGCGGACCAAGGATGTGTTGTGTAACATTATAATCCTATGTGCTGATCATTTTCGACATGTTTATAGAATTTAGTGGGTTTGGACATGTGTTACGTAGATCTTGGCTTGTAATCATTTCTCATTGTTTTGTAGTTTTACGCGTGTGTTGTAGTACCATCAGGGTTGTTTTGAGTACTTACATTCATTTTGGTGACCAAGTTGTTGAATGCCTCTCGGAAGACTATGTTCCGTGTGTAGTTTGTCGACTCTCTTCCCGTGTGTAGTAACAATATACTGAGGCCTTGTGGGTCTGTCACTCTAGATATTGCGACGTATAGTTGACCGTGGCAAAAAACAGGTTTCGGCAAGTACAATCCCACATGGTTTAGTGATTGTCCCTGGCTTTTGTTGATAGTCATAGCGTAGCAGGCTTTGAGGGGAAACTGACGACGTTTCATTACGAATGGCCATTTGGATTGGGTAGTGCTTAGTGTGATCCTAGGAATTAGCACCTTTTTCCCTACACACGTGCCCGTTATGATCTCAGCCTCAACAATCCAGTCCCCTAAATGCGTAATGATGAGTCGGGTGCCGTTTCACAACCCTTGCGATGGGTTGACATTCCTTAGAAGCATCACTGGCAACCCTTCCTTTAGTTCCAACGCATGTGGTGGGATTCCTGTAAATTTGTTTGAACGTTATTTCATCCATTAGTGATTTGATAACTTAATAGGCATAGAGTATGGAGGTGTTAGTGTAATGTACCGGGGAAATCCTGGCTGTTTAAGAATTCAGGTGGGTACAAAAGCTCTTGTTCAGCCACATCGGTAGATGCCCTGCAAATCTCATCTGCGCTTTTTTATATCTTCTTGTGCCCCTTTAGACGGTTGAACATGAAACTGTTTATATGATATGCATCTTCGTTTAAGGGGGTCAGGATAGCCTTGTCTTGGATGTACGATGGGTTGGTTCCATTTGCAACGAAATCTGGAAAGACTTTGTCAATTAGTTGCTAAATCGGGTTTGGCCCTGGTGCGATTATGAACTCTCTTGGGATCTCGGTCCATGTTTCTTCATCCTCATTGTCTAGTGCTATTGCCTTAGCATCTCCATCCCCGATCTTTTGAATCCAGTTGTTGAACTGTTGTTTGCTGATGTCAATCTCCCCATTTTCTTGTTGGTCATTGGTCCTCATGTTTTTTGCTAGCGTGAGTAATTGGCATTGACTCCAGATAGGTGAGTTGCTGATGCACGCTTGAACGATGTCTTGTCGTTTGCCTTTGGTAATGACTGGTACTATCTGCCTGAAATCTCCTCCTAGTAAGACCGTTATACCGCCAAACAGCTTGTGCTTGTTTTTAGCCTCTTTGATACTTTGGATATCTTGCAGTGTTCTATTTAATGCCTCAAACACATTTCTATGCGTCATTGGAGCTTCATCCCAAATGATCAGTTTGACTTCATGCATCAGTTGTGCTAATTGTGTGTTTTGTTTAATTCTGCATGTGCTGTTATCTAGCAGTTCGATCGGGATTAGAAATCTGTTGTGGGCTGTATGACCACCCGGTAGTAGGAGGAAAGCAATACCTGTGCGAATGAAAAGGGTTAGAGATGAGCTTAATTGAAGGTGCGGGTTAATTTTTTGGTATCTAAATGACACATACAACCACCAGGCACGTAATGATGTTGTAGTGCTATTGCCACGGAGCTACAATGGGTGTAGTCGACATAAGCATGTTGTCTTGTATGCAGTATAGTTTCACCAATAAGAAATGGAATAGGTATTACAAATTTGAGGATGAAGTAAACGGTTCTTAGGGCTTACCCGACGATGCTACGGCAAGGATGATGTTCCCTTGTGATCGTATGCAGGCCATAATTGTCTTGTACAAATAAGTTTTCCCCGTTCCTCCTGCACCGTAGATGAAGAAGAACTCTCCGGATTGTCTATTCACTGCATTGATCACCTTGGCGTAGATTGCTTTTTGGTCCATGTTCAATGAACGGTACATGGCTGAATGCAACTCTTCCATTTTGCGGGCATTGTAGGAGAGTTCTTCTCGTATGAGTCGGTTGTCCATTGTGGTCAGCTGGCTTATCTGGCATTGGAATTCCCGGGTAGTCCATCAATGTTTTCCCGGTTTTTGCAAGAAGCTCTTTAATGTCAAGCAAGCAATAGTTTTTAAGCTGATTTTCACTGAGCTCTAAGGTCGGGAACTGGAATTCTCGTCTCTTCCTGTATAGTATGTCTTCTGATAGCGCCTGCCAATTAGTGTCCCACAGTTTTGCCGGGTTGGCAACCTCACAAAAATTTAGAATCATGACAAACAAATCCCTCAATTGTACTCCCATTGCCCAGAATTGTGCTTCTTTTATTGCATCGTCCCATTCTTTGTCTTCCTTGAGCAGTCCACGGGCATAGCATGCCTGCCTGAAGGTGTCATATTGTTTCCCATTCACCGTCCTGATTTCTTCAAATGTTCGGGGTCCTGCAACCACATTTAGAAGCATGCGTAGGTAATACCTTTCGCCGGAGGCCGGGTAAGCGTACACAATTCTGCCTATCGGTTTGAGATTTCGCCTTGGCGCCCACAACTTTTGTGATGCATCCCATGTGTACTGTCTGGGTATTTCAGCATACTTTAATTTTCTTGTTGCCTCATCCTTGCTGTTTAGAGTAAGCCACTCTATAAACATGGTCGAGTGCACTCTTTCTCGGTGTATCACTGTTGGCAAGTTTTACAAATCTGACATTGTCACTGATTGTTGCTCTGGGAGATGGAATGTCAGACGTATAACAACAGGCCAACTGTAATGAATGTCGAACCCATAAATACGCCAAGCGGCTTCGCATGCAGATAGGTAGCGGCAATCTAGGTATTGCTTGATCTCATTTATTTGGTCATCTATCATTGCACCAAACGATGTGAAGGAGAATAAGTTGTTGTATACTCTAATATTCCGCTTGAACATAGTAGCATTGACAGTGGAGCTGCATAGTAGATGCTTGAGTGGCTCAGGTGTTTCTTTGAGCTTGGGCAAGCTTACCTTGCCCTCTTGGCAACAGATTGACGTAGTAAACTTGGCGAAAGTTGCTTTCTCAACCTTCTCCTCCGGCCACATACGTGTGTTACATAAGTAACACTTTGTTGTAGGTGACTTAAGTTTTGCGTAGCTCACCTGTACATCTGCGTTTGAAGATAACATCATGGTATTGTCGAGCAAATATTATTGATTTGAGTTATGGTATAAAGCTACTCACTGTTTAAGTGTCGTGCTACAGTTGCACTTGCGCCGGTCTCCTTCGGAGGTCGTCCCCGTGGCCCTGTTCAAAGACGCAATGTGAGTTGTAATTTGCTCCAATAATAGGGGGGAGACACGGGGGTTAGATTCGATACGGGACAAATCTTACTTGGGCCTCCCATTTGCGCGAGTTGGCTAGCGACTTGGGAAGTACCGGCTATATTTTCCTCTAGGTGTTTCGTCTTTGTTGGTCGGCCACGCCGTCCTGATGCGAGAAACAACAGGAAAGACTTGAGTGCTGAGAAACTGTGTTATGTATGCATATACTTAAAGTGTGTGTGCAAAGCTTACTCGGGGTAGTCAGTGGTGTAGGTTGGCTTGTACGTTCGGCAATACTGGTTGCACTTCCGCCTGAGCATTTCATCGTGGTTAGTCGGTTACACTGGCCTACTTGAGCCGTAAAAGTAAACGGCACATGCTTTCATAGTGGGTGACATGAATGTATGGATAAGCAATAATGAGGGGCTTTGTTGCTTCTGAAGTTCCGCGTGATTTCGTAACTATGTTTCACTAATGAAGACATCTTTTAGTAAAATATTGCTCCCATTTTGGAAAACCAACCCCCCTAATGCCATTTCATTTTTTAAGTCTCATAAAGTTATATGTGCTAGTTACATGATTTGTTCGTAAAAAAAAGCTTTACTCTTAAGCTATTATTTATTAGTATATTGTTTTTTATATACAATATCGGTCTATGCTAATTTTATTTTAAATGTAAATATTCTAAGTAAGTCAACAAATAAGACCATTTTATTTTGGATAAGAGGTATATTTATAAGAGGGTTATTTCTCCAAACATTGAAATAATTTTAGATAAGAACTCCTAATAAGTCATATATGCATTATGAGAATATAAAAGTCGTTGTTTAATGATACATTAAAATACGAGCCGCCTATTCGCACTACGTTTTTTGCCTTTTCGCACTACGTTTTACTACGCCAGATGTTGGCGTATGCCAAATACGAGCGTAGTAGGCTAAAAACGTATAAATACGTGGGAATTTTAAAAAAAAATATATAAAGGAGCTACGCCAGAATCTTGCGTACGCAAGATTCTGGCGTAGCTCCTTTATGGGGACTTGGGGGAATTTTTGAAATTGGCCTTCTGCGCCAGAATCTGGCGTACGCAAGATTCTGGCGCAGCAAAAAAAAAATTGTTTCCCCATAATCATGTAGAGAATTTCAATACGAGTCCGTACATATAAAATTCGTCCAAAACGGACATCGTTTGCCCCTCCAAAAGCCCAAAATACGATGGCTGCCACCATGGTCCTATTTTGGCCCAATTTCTCGTATTTCAGGTTTTCACCAGTTTCTTCTATAATCCTTCCTATTGGACCTATTGGAAGGATTATAGAAAAAACGGGTAAAAAACTGAAATACGAGAAATTGGGCCCAAATAGGCCCAATAGGAAGGATTGTAGAAGAAACGGGTGAAAAACTGAAAAAATGAAAAATTGGGCCCAAATAGGCCCAATAGGAAGGATTATAGAAGAAACGGGTGAAAAACTAAAATACGAGAAATTGGGCCCAAATAGGCCCAGTAAGAAGGATTGTAGAAGAAATGGATGAAAAAGTGCAAAAAATGAAAAATTGGGCCCAAATAGGCCCAATAGGAAGGATTATTGAAGAAACGGGTGAAATACGAGAAATTAGGCTCAAATATGCCCAGTTTTTAATTATATTTCATATAGTTACACTTATATGGTATAGTATTTCATATAGTTACACTTATATACTATAGTATTTCATTATATTTCATATAGTTACACTTATGTACTATAGTATTTCATTATATTTCCTATAGTTACACTTATATACTATAGTATTTCATTAAATTTCATATAGTTCCACTTATGTACTATAGTATTTCAATAAATCTAGTACACTTAGACTTATATACTATAGTATTTTATTAAATCTCATATAGTTACACTTATATACTATAGTATTTCATTAAATTTCCTATAGTTACACTTATATACTATAGTATTTCATTAAATCTAGTATACTTAGACTTATACCCCATCGTATTTCATTAAATTTCATATAGTTACACTTATGTACTATAATATTTCATTAAATCTAGTATACTAGATTTAATGAAATATTATAGTCTAAGTATACTAGATTTAATGAAATATTATAGTATAAGTCTAAGTATACTAGATTTAATGAAATATTATAGTACATAAGTGTAACTATATGAAATTTAATGAAATACGATGGGGTATAAGTCTAAGTATACTAGATTTAATGAAATACTATAGTATATAAGTGTAACTATAGGAAATTTAATGAAATACTATAGTATATAAGTGTAACTATATGAGATTTAATAAAATACTATAGTATATAAGTCTAAGTGTACTAGATTTATTGAAATACTATAGTACATAAGTGGAACTATATGAAATTTAATGAAATACTATAGTATATAAGTGTAACTATAGGAAATATAATGAAATACTATAGTACATAAGTGTAACTATATAAAATATAATGAAATACTATAGTATATAAGTGTAACTATATGAAATACTATACCATATAAGTGTAACTATATGAAATATAATTAAAAACTGGACATATTTGAGCCTAATTTCTCGTATTTCACCCGTTTCTTCAATAATCCTTCCTATTGGGCCTATTTGGGCCCAATTTCTCGTATTTTAGTTTTTTCGCCCGTTTCTTCTATAATCCTTCATATTCGGCCTATTTGGGCCCAATTTTTCGTATTTTAGTTTTTTACCCATTTTTTCTATAATCCTTCCAATAGGTCCAATAGGAAGGATTATAGAAGAAACTGGTGAAAACCTGAAATACGAGAAATTGGGCCAAAATAGGACCATGGTGGCAGCCATCGTATTTTGGGCTTTTGGAGGGGCATACGATGTCCGTTTTTGACGAATTTTATATGTACGGACTCGTATTGAAATTCTCTACATGATTATGGGGCAATTTTTTTTTTTTTTTGGCTGGGCCAGAATCTTGCGTACGCCAGATTCTGGCGTAGAAGGCTAATTTCAAAAATTCCCCCAAGTCCCCATAAAGGAGCTATGCCAGAATCTTGCGTACGCAAGATTCTGGCGTAGCTCCTTTATATATATATATTTTTTAAATTCCCACGTATTTATACGTTTTTAGCCTATTACGCTCGTATTTGGCGTACGTCAACATCTGGCGTAGTAAAACGTAGTGCGAAAAGGCAAAAAACGTAGTGCGAATAGCATCAGCCTTAAAATAACCCTGAAGTAGTATATTTATCAATGTACTTATTACGGATGAAGAGATAAACATAATGTTAATTATGCAATACCTATTTGCATGACATGTAGCCCGCAGTAAACCTCTACCCTTCCGCTTAGTCGTTTGATACTCGTTGTCAGTAGCTGGAATGGGTAGTCCATGTTTCCAAATGCGGGTAGGCTACTTGTCAATAGAATATATACAATATAGATGTATAAAAATGTTAGTAGGGTGATGAGTACAAATTAGTTGTTGTGTTACAAATATATTAGCTGTGATAAGTTCAATGATAAATATAGTAAATAAAGGTTTTTTTGAAATCTATCATTAAACAACCAAGCCTAGATTTGTTCATGTAAGAGTCTTAGATATTTTTAATAGAATTTAGTTTTTTCGAATTAGGATAATAAATCAATGCTTGATAATGGCATAGACCTGAGGATTGTATAAACACCAATAGAAGCAATTTTACTTAGTAAGGAAAAAAAATGTACAGCACAAGGAAAAATAATGTCACCCATTTTAACTCATAGAGTTTAATTCCTTTCTTGCTATTTTCTTTTGTTAATCTCTTCTTCGTATGCTTTGATTAGGCTAGAGTTCACTTCCTGTGGTGTTGACAGTATTAGCATAAACTCCTGACATTAACCTAGCAGAAATGTTTTCTTTGTTCTTTTGCTGGGCTCTTTGGTGTGTGAATTTTCCTTTTCCTTTTGGATATCCTGCTTTGTCCGAAGTATGTGTCCCATGTACAAAACCCCACTTGGCCCAGTTCCCATTTCATATCAATCGGAAGCTGTTGAGAGGCCTAAACCCAGCCTCTCGCCACCACCGCGAAGACCGCCGCTAGATCTGGTTTCTGTGGCTACCAAAACCCGCTAGGGAGCCGCTGTAGCCACCCACCGCTTCCACGCCGCCAGAACCAGTCCGGTGCGATCCGTCAACCCTAAGTTCGTCCTCCTCTCTCTTCCTCACCCAACCCTCCCTCTTTCCAAGCCTAAATCTAAGGCTATTGCTAACCTCAAATCCCCTGCCAGCAGCCCCCTGTTTGAAATCGGAGCTCGTTCCGATGTGCTCACAGTGGATCTTCATTTGTAATCTCTCGGTTGATGAATTCAGCGCCGGATTGGAGCAGCTGAAGATGCTAAAGGAGGAGATTGTGGATCGGTGGATTGGAGAATAGGGTGTTGTGTGTGGAATCGTAAATCTTTTTGCAGTCTGTGTTGATTTGAGCAGTGCTTACCTCGGTTTCGAGTTTTTGGCTTCGCCGGCATTTTGGGTTTGACACCGTCGATGGGGCCTGTCTCGGTGTTCTCGAAGGTTAGGTTTCTTATCTCTTCTTCAGGTTTTAGAATTATTTGGTGGTGAATTGTTGATGATTTTAGTCACCTGAAGGTCTTTTTATTGCAATTGTACATATTAAACATCCTATAAATTTTGCTTGAAGGTACTATATTGTGTATTTGAAACATTGGAATCATGTTTTTCAGTTGTTCAATAGTTCTTCAAATAATAGAATTAAAATGCATAGATTGGTGTTGGAATCCAAGATAACCTTACCTCCACCGTAAGTGCTATTCTCCGAAACCATGCCTGCAGGAACGTCAACCTGGACAAAATAGAGTCTGAAATCACTTAATTGCAAAGGTAGTAGCTTCCATTAGGTGGTAAAACAAAGCCCTTACCGGATTGCTAGCGTTCTGTAGGATAGTAGTTGTATCCATTGTTGGCAAGAGAATGAGAGTTCTGTAGGCATGTGTTAGATTGCATGAAAGTGGGAATTGCATGAATGGCTATTTAACACGAAGATTGAATGGCTTTGGTAAACTCAACGTATTTCTTTAGAGCTAATTAAACCCACTTCACAGGCCGGTCCACACCAACACCAAGCTCGGAGAATGGGATGTATGAAGAAGCTAAAAAAACGTCGATCGCCTTCATCACCCCTTGGGGATGGCTTGTTCGGAGGAGCTGGGCGTGGAGGAGCTTTTGGCAGATGCTGAATCCATTTGCAACTTTGGTATGGGCAAGAGGGCTCTCGTAAACACACGAGAGGGCTCTCGTAAATTACATATCTCGATGGGGCCTCGTGCAAATTATTCAGGATTTCCTTTTTTAAAATAATTAAGAGGGAGTATAATTTAGAAATTTGTAATTCAGTTTAATAAGGATATTCAAAATTTAAAAAGGATTTGGTCTAATAATATCTTTAATATTTTAACTTTTTGTTAAAATAAATATATGAAATAATTCAAAAATATATATATAAAAAAATCATTACAAATCATCCAGATAAATCACATTTTTTAGTTTTTTCTAATTACATAATGGACCCATCTAAATTTTTAATTTTTAATTTATATCCTTACTTCTACAAAATGATAATTAAAAAGTTATTTGAATAATTAATTAATTAGTAGTGGTTGATTTATGTAGGTGTAATTGTGTATAGTTATCTCAAATTCAAATACTTTTAAAATTTGTATAAGTACTACATTTTAATTTACTTTTGATAATATGTATAATCATATGAAATTGAAAGTTTGCTACGACAAAGATTTACCTGGATTTTTTAGTTAAACTATCTGTTTGAGTTACAAACTTTTCTTGATAATTTATAATTGATATTTTACGATTTGTTAGTGAATATTTTCTTGATGATTAACAAACTCAATTTAATTTTTTAAAACTGAAAATTATATTTAGCAAAATGATAAGTAATAAACCCAAAGAAACATTATAAAATCGGAAAATGGAGACCATGTATTTTTTATAGAAAATTATAATCAAATAAAAATTGTTAAATGAGAACGTACAATATACCAAATTTGCTAAAAAAACGATATGATATAATTGTTGTTAAGGTGAGTTGTTAAAATTGAAAGGTTTAGAAGAAAATCTCAAGATTATATAAATTAATTTTGTTAAGATACATTCGTTTGAAATTTCACTAAATTGTTAATAAAATATGTATGTGTAATAATATAATATAGTGGGTTGAATTATAAAAGCACATGTACTGTGAGTTAAAATTGTATATATTGTATGATTTGGCCCATAAATTATATATGCAAAGTCATAAAAATAATTACTAATTACATAAATGAATATAAGATGTATTTTATAAATAAGTTTAGTAGGAAATCTATCATATATTAGTTTGACATATATAAGCTCATATTTTACAATTTGTAGAAATCAAAATTTATAAGAAACATATATAAGCATTCAACAAAGTTGTATATAGTTTTTATATGTTTGAAGATAGATGTGATTCGATATTGTGATTTAAATTGAAATATAATGTTAAAAAAAAGTGGATTAATAACAAAATGACACGTATGATTTGTAGGGCCAGAAGCATTCTATTGACTCGAAATTCAATAACTTTAATATATATATTGATGGGCCATAAAATTTATTCGGGTCATTTTACTCTAAATGGGCCATAAAATTTGTATGTGTAATAATATAATATATTGGGCTTAATTACAAAAGTACATGTACTATGAGTTGGAAATTGTATATATTGTATGATTTTATATATGTCAAATTATATATGCAAACACATAAAAATAATATTACTTATTACATAAATGAATATAAGATGTATTTTATATATAAGTTTAGTAGAAAATCTATCATATATTATTTTGACATATATCATAAGCTTATTGTATGTGTAATTTGTAGAAATCAAATTTTATAAAAAAGTTGTATATAGTTTTTATATATTTGAAGTTAGTTGAGATTAGATATTGTGATTTAAAAATTTAAATATTTGAAGTTAGTTGTGATTAGATATTGTGATTTAAATTGAATAGAATTGTTAATAAAAAAGTGGATTAACCACAAATTGACATATAGGAATTGTGGGGCCAGAATCAATATGGTGGCTCAAAATTCCTTTGCTTTAATATATATATAGATTGATGGGCCATAAAATTTATTCGGGTCATTTTACTCTAAATGGGCCATAAAATTTATATGTGTAATAATATAATATAGTGGGCTTAATTACAAAAGTACATGTACTATGAGTTGGAAATTGTATATATTGTATGATTTTATATAAGTCAAATTATATATGCAAACACATAAAAATAATATTATTTATTACATAAATGAATATAAGATGTATTTTATATATAAGTTTAGTAGAAAATCTATCATATATTATTTTGACATATATTATAAGCTTATTGTATGTGTAATTTGTAGAAATCAAATTTTATAAAAAAGTTGTATATAGTTTTTATATATTTGAAGTTAGTTGTGATTAGATATTGTGATTTAAAATTTTAAATATTTAAAGTTAGTTGTGATTATATATTATGATTTAAATTGAATAGAATTGTTAATAAAAAAAAGTGGATTAACCATAAATTGACACATAGGAATTATGGGGCCAGAATCAATATGATGGCTCAAAATTCATTTGTTTTAATATATATATATATATATATATATGTGACCTACATGGACTTTGTTATATATAAAATATATATTTTGGCATAAATCATTCCTTAAACTATATTAAATAAAAAAACCTAAGCAATAAATAAAATAAACAACAAAAATATAATACATAAAGTAAATCAATCATATAAAAATAAATAAAGTTTAACTAATTAGTAGGTAAATCATAAAGGATAATTATTTTCTATAAAATATATTCATATTCAAAAGGATTATAAAAACAAAATCAAATATAATTTGAGCGAAACTAGTACTTAACTAATAGATAAATAAGTTGTAGTATCTTTATCAAATATGATAATAATTTATTTACTAAAAAATGTATTTTAATTAATAGGCAAGACCAATACCTTTTTAATTTTATAAGAGGCTTGATGAATGTCATTATCTAGAGGCTGATACATATGTTAAATTAAAGAAAGATCGATAATCGACACACATGAAAATAGATTTCTCATTTAATATATGTAATAATAATTGATAATATATATAGATTATATTCCTACACAAAAAATAATTAAGTAATGTATCAAGGCTTTATAAAATATCCACCTAACTCAAATCATGATTTGATAAATAAAGTAACCAAATAATATTTGAACAATAAAATTTTAAAGTATTCATATTTTTTACTAGTAAATACGATCCACCAAATTAAATTAAAACATAATATATATTACAATGGTGTATATTTTTTATTTGCTTATTTGTATGATATATTGCTTACAAATATTATATTATTAGAAGTTATTGTTTCAATTGTATAGTGCAAGTATTGGAAGGATATGCATGTACAATTAATGTAAATTGTATAAGAAAATAATGTAAAATATAAGTAAGTAGAATAAGTAAATATCTAAATATATGAAGAATACAATAGTAAATAGAAAAAGTAATTATTCTACATGGCATATTTAATTGGATGACACTTATGGAAATAAGTTGAGCCTGTAGTTATTTATAGATTAAACTATTTATATATGCGCCTGTGTTACGCACGGGTCCGTGACATATTTAATTTTATATATTTATTTATTTTTTATTTATAATTTGAGATATTTTTTATATATATTAGTGTACTTTATAAAATTTGTACAATCAAAGTGATTATAGTTTACGATCGCGTTTTAAATAGAAAAACGATATATATATATATATAAGATATTTCATCATACTTTATTAATTATTTTTTTATTAAAGTAAAATGAGATCAAACAAAATCACTTTGTGAACTTTATAACAAAAGTTGTATATTTATACACGATTTCTATTTCACGCACCGAGCAATTTTATATTTCACGCACCGGTTGGTCCGTGACAGACCAACCCAATCCATCTGTGACGGACATAATACATCCATACGTGACGCATGGATTGTGATGGTACGTGACACATGGATTGTGATGGTCCGTGACGGACGAACCCTAAACCAGAAAATTGAATGTTACTTGTCCCCACCTAACTACATTAATTACCGTCATATCTTTACCAATATTATGGCCAACATTAAACCCTAAGCCATCATCACTCTTCATTTTCCCTCCCACATACATCTTCCATTGTCATCATCTTCCAAGAGTTCATTCCATGGCAAATGAAGATGATTTTTCCAACTTCAATGGTGGAGAAGATCTTGCAAATGCATACAATTACAATGAGGTATGTTTTTTTAAGTTTTTACTTTACATGTTAGTAAAAGTTAAGATTTTTATGGGTTTTTCTTGTGAATGTATATGATTTAGTTGTTCTTACCCCAAAACAAACACCTTCTTAAGGTAATTTCACTAGTTGTGACTATATGTTCATAAAAACTTCATCTTTGATTAAGTTATATTAAAAAGTTGTAGATTTTCTGTGCAAAAAACTGCATGTTTTAGTTTTGAGCGTTGTTATGTTGAGTGCAAAATGGCAAGACTTCATCTTTGTTCGTGTTTGTTTTTTGAATAAAAAACAATACGTGACGGACGAATTGAGTTGGTCTGTGACGGATGGATTTGTCTCATCCGTGACGGATGGATTTAGTTGGTCCGTGACGGATGGAAGTAGTTGGTCCGTGACGGATGGAAGTAGTTGGTCCGTGACGGATGGATGTAGTTGGTCCGTGACGGATGGATGTAGTTGGTCCGTGACGGATGAATGTGGTTTGTTCGTGACGGATGGTCTGTTTTTATTCGTCACGTATGGTTGTGTCTGTCAGAAACTAAATACTTCGCTAACTTGTTTTTTTACTTCAATAGGAGAACAATATCGTGAACAACGGTATTAACAATTTGTCCCTAAATGATGCATGGGACATGGCACCACCGTCCTTCTCACTTGGGTTGTTCGCCGAACCTATGCCGCCTCAACAACCTCATTTGCCGGGATTAGAATGTTTTGCTCATAGTGGAATTCCGTCAGTAAGGTGGAAAAATCCACCTAAGTTTGGGTTTCCTGCATTACACACACAGCCGCATTTTAAATTTCCTACACCTGAAGAGGTTATTGTTTCTGAAGATTATTCAGAGAAGTTCACCACGGGTGAAGTATTCGGCTCCAGAGATGATGCAATTAAAAGGGCTAGACAGATTGCCTTTGATAATCACTCCTGCCTCACTATTGGCCAGGATAGAAACTTTGGTGGAGGAAGCCTTCGGAAGTCATGGTTGTTGTGTGAAAAAGCGGGAATTTACATTCCTAAAGATGAAAACAAAGTAAGGCAAAGAACAAGGAGCAACAAATGTGATTGTCCATTCAGATTGTTGAGTCAAGAAAATCCGAGGGACTCATATGGACTCATATACAATCAAGGTAGTTGTTGGAACCCACAACCATGTCATTGGTGATGACTTGTACGGGCATGCAGTTGCTGGCAGGTTGACACCTGAGCAGAAGAAGTTGGTTAAGGTCATGACAGAAAATCATAGTAAACCATCAAAGATTGCAACAACACTTAACCAGGACCCGAACAACTGCACTAAAATGCATCAGATTTACAATGAAGTGTACAATGTCCGACATAGTGGGATGGAAGGAAGAACCGTGGTCCAAGAGTTCTTCCATAAGTGCAAGGAGAACAACTACTTTGTGGAGCATAGGTCGGATCGAACGACGAATAAGATCACTGACATTTTCTTTGCAAGTCCAGATTCCATGAAACTCCTAAAGGCATTTCCGTACGTCCTTTTGCTAGACTCCACATACAGCACTAACAGGTTAGTGTAATACATCTACTTGCTATATTTATTTTAACTTATGTTTATTCATTATGCATGACACATCTTCTTGTGCAGGTATGACTTGCCTTTCCTGGAAATAATAGGAGTCACGTCTACATGGAAGAACTATAATGTGGCGGGGGCGTTTCTACAGCATGAGAAAGAAGACACCTACGTGTGGGCTGCACAACAACTTCTTAAAATGTGCTCAAAGTGTCAAGTAACACCGACATGCCTAGTGACAGATCGTGAAAAGGCCTTGATGAATGCATTAGATAAACTCTTTCCAAGTGCCAAGTCTATCCTATGTAGGCGCCATGTGAAGAAGAACATAGAGGACAATGCTAGGAAGGAGATGAAGGATAAAAGCTTGGGTGCAAGGTTTGCAAATGCATACTATAATTTATTCAAGCAAACAACTGTATCCGAGTACGAGATGGAGTTGCGTAGAATTCAGTCGGAATGGAGAGTTTGGCCACGTCTACTTCAGTATGTAAGAAACAGCTGGCTCATCCCATACAGGGAAAGACTTGTGTCAGCTTGGACAGATACTGTTTTCACGCTTGGAACGTCAACGACAAACAGGTTAGTGGCCACGTCTGAATCTGTATTGCATTTTCATAACACGATTTCTATGATCAAACTTTAAACTCTATTGTACTAAATATAGGGTTGAAGAAGCACACTCTAGTTTAAAAGACTTCTTGACTACTCCACATGGCAGTCTAGACACGATATTCGGTCAATATCATTCAAAGATGGTTAACCAAGTGAAGGAAATCAAGGGAACCTTCAATGAGAGTGCACAGAACATGATGACGCTTGTGACTGAGGCTGATGTTTTCAAGCCGTTGAAGTACAAAGTATCTAATGTTGCACTTGACCGCTTGACTGAGGAATACAGAAAAGGGGAAAATCCATTTTATGACAGTACCTGCACATGCCAGATGAGGGTGAGAGATGGATTGCCGTGTGTGCATCATATCGCTAGATATGTGACGAGTTCAATCCCTATTAACCCGACAAAGTTGCATCCTTTTTGGAGACAATTGAGTTTGTCAGAAGTGCAAGACGAAGGTGAGGCTGAGGTGAAGCGCAAAGTCGCGAGATGTTTGATGGATCAATTTTATACGGATGAGTTCCCCAATCTGTCAGCAGATGATCAAGAAAAATGTGTCTCGCGGCTTTACGACATTGCTCGCCCCGAGGGGACCAGTCTGCAAGAGCCGGCTATTATGAGGCATAAGGGACGGCCAATGGGAGCTCCAAAGTTGGGATGGAAGGGACACCTCCCAAGAAGCAACGAGGTAGGCCACCAAATCCCACTAGTACACATTCACCAAGCCCTACAGCTCCTATCACTCCTTTGAGGCCATCTCAGGTTAGAGCTCCCAAGAATCCCGTGGGTCAAATGTTTCCACCACCGTTTCATGCTGCACAGTCCTTCATTAAAGATTTTGAACCGTATATGGATATAGTTCCGTCGTGTATGCGCGAACACATAAACGGTTACTATGATATTCTGGGTGATGGAAACTGTGGATACAGAGCCGTTGCAGATCAAATAGGCATTGGGCAGGAACAATGGAGGATCGTCCGCCAATCCATGATTGATAAGGTGAAAGAAATTTTTCCATTGTATGCTGAGACTTGCCTCTTTCCGATTACGCTGGATACAGTACTGGAACAGCTTACATGGTTTGACGATGGGATGGCCCCAGAAAATACTTGGATGGTGATTCCAAATATGGGTTGTCTGGTTGCTTCTGCATTCAATTGTTCAGTTGTCGTGTTGGGTCGTATGAATGCTACTTACTTGCCTTTGCATGCGGTTACACATCATCCCTAGGGTGCTAAGCTAAAGACGATATGTATCTGCCATGTTGAGAAAGAGAGTCATTTTATTTCGGTGTGTTACTAATAATTTAATCAATTTTTATTCATTATTAAAACTCATTAACTAGGCAAGTGAATACGTTCTCATTTCTTTTGTAGGTGGCCTTATCAGAGGCGTCACCGTTGCCTCCAGTATTTGCCATGTGGGAGCATACAAAGGATGCGTCTGCTGCTTGTCTGTATGATCCATTCACTACTCAGCTGATGGCGTATGGACCTTCCAGAAGAAAGAGACGAGGCCGCAAGCCAACTTAAATATTTTTGATAGCATCCATAAATAGGTCTCTCAGTTGAACTGCATGGTTTGCTGCAAACCGTGCGGTGTTGCATGCAAACCGTGCACTTTTACCATGCGTGGCGAACCAATGGAACCCCTACGTGACGGACCGATTCCATTTGCTTCGTCCTGCTTCTCTGATCTCGTCGTCTTCGTCTTCTTGGCGGGATCGACTAAGGCGGAAACTAATGTATTCACTTGTATAGTATGGCAAATTTTAACAAATTTGAAGGGTATTTGTGGAGATCTATTGCATCGACCAACAATTACTAACAAAGTATCAAATTTGCGATTTAAAAGTTATGGCAAAGTTTAAAAAATTAGTTTGATTATCATCATAAAAATACTCAAGAAACTACAATTCCATAAACGGTTCAACACTCCCTAAGTAGCAATAGCAAACTCGAATGCACTTAATCTTCGTCCTTCTCCTCATCATTGCCATGCTCGTAGGGTCTGAAGTCCTGGATGCAGTCTCGCATAGCTGCGCGCATGTTGTAGAATTGTTCTTCCTCCGCATTATACAAAGGATTTAGACGCTACAATGCTTGTCCAATTACCTACAGAAATACGTATAAATTAGTTGTGTCATCGGTTTAATTGTATAAGAAAAGTAAAAACAAATATCCAACACATTTTTTTACCTGCACAGGATCTCTGATGTCAGCATCCTGAGGCCTCACACATGGGTGTGTACGAGGTATGTACCACTCCATGTAGTCGGCACTACACTCATATCCTTGTGAAGCAGGAGGGCCCATATCTGTGATCCAGATGGAGTGTTGACTTCTTGCATCCCAACTCCAGTTCGAAGCGGGGTCATACTGCACCATATAACTCCTAATGGTGTGAGGTCTGTGCACTTTGATGGGCTCTATAACTGGTCGGGGAATCCCCTGTACCACTCCAAATTGCCTCCATACCCGATCAGGCATATAGAGCTCAGTAATTTTGAGAAAAGAGATGACCCCATGAAAAAAGGCAGGAGCCAACGCCGTGTTGTTGTAATTCACGTAGCCATAGGGCTGCCAGTCAACCTACACAAAAAAGGGTGCAATTAACACAACATCAAGTAACTTTACACAATTATAATACATTAATATGAGAAATAAACTACGTCGTATGATACTTATATGTCTAGCTTGCATTAAATCCAACTATTCCCTGTAGTTTCTTCTATGCCTACTAGGAGTCTGCACAGGGTGCCATCGGCTGGCATATGGCATAGCGTCGTCGAAGCGGGGATCCTCTTGTGGGCGAAAGCTAGGGAAGTACAGATAGATCCAAGCCTGTACATAAATAACAACAACAAACATATCAACCTTACCTTAAATGTAATTAAATTATATAAAAACAATATGCAATAAAATCCTTACCAACAACAAAGTGTAGCAGGTGGACATCTGACGAGCCTCATGCCGTGAACACTCGCCCAATGACCGATACATGAATGCCAATGCACCAGAACCCCAAGAAAGATTGCAAGTATTACCAATGTCACTCACGAAGGTCACATAAGGTATGGGCAGCATGTGCTGGGACTTGTCTGGAAAGAGGGTCGAGGCCATCAGGTACCACAAATAACCAGACGCGATCTCATCATCATCTAGATCATTGTTCAAGCAGTGGAATTTCAGGTTGTCTGCGCTGACACCATTTCTAGCCATTTCTGGAGTCAAGGAAAAGAACTGTATTGCCATCATCGCTTGTTGATTGTACAATTCATTTTTACCCTTGCTGCGATCCTGGAGAGGAAGTCCCATTCCTTGCCCATCAATATTGAGGCCCAGAATCATGTACATATCCAAGAGAGTGATTGTCATCTCTCCAAATGGCATATGAAATGAATTTGTCTCTGGCTGCCATCGCTCCAGAAATGCAGAAATCAACGGTTGATCTACATAAGTGTACATCAGGTCCTGCAAATGAGTGATGCCGCTGTTTTTGGCAAGATCGCACCATGTAGAGTCATCGTCAAGCCTCCATTTTCGTAGCTGCTCTTGTCTGAGCTGCAACGTGAGAGTTTCTCGCTCCTATAAGATCCAAAAAAAATATAATAGTTTAATAACAAGCTCAAGTATTGATAACTTACAATGCCCTGATAAATGAAATATATATTATGGGCAGTGAAACTAAACAACAGGTCTGGGATCTCCGGACCTCCCGGTACAGATCCTATCAACTTGGGATCGATTGCATTCCGACCTCTAGCCTGCCTAGACTCTCTATCTCGTCTAGGCTCTCTATCCTGTCTAGGCTCTCTACCCTGCCTAGGCCCTCTACGTTGTGTAGGAGCAGCCTGTTCCTGTGTTGGTTCCTCGAAATGAGGTTGTTGAGCGGGCCAATATGCTTGCCCACCCATACATCCTGGCCACATGGGCCAACCACTAGACTGCTGAGGTGCATGAGGTACGTACCAACCACTACGCTCCTCAGATGTAGAAGGTACATACCATGTCGTATCCTATAAAACAAATTATTAGAAAAAATATTAAATAACCGACAATTTAAGAATATATATAGTTACTTATCACATTCGGGTCATTCTGGTATATAGGTGGATCATTAAGCGTCGTGTTGTCGAGTGTCGGGTCTGCATACTCCGGTAAAGCAGGAGGGTCACGGTTCGTACTTGGTCCTGCTTCGTCATTGTTTTTGGATTTCTTCTGCCTCCTTCGATATACTAAAGCATTGTCTACTTGTTCCTGTTCTTGCTCCTCACGTACAGCATTCCACCTTCTGTGACGTGCAGATCTTGTTTCGTTTTCCATCTGAAATAGGAAAAAACAAAACTTCAAGAAGAGCAACAAAAACAACATCAACAACCAAAACAACAAAAACATCAACAACCAAAACAACAAAAACATCAACAACCGTCTGTCACGGACCAAACCGATCCGTCCGTGACGGATCAAACCGATCCGTCCGTGACGGATGAACTCAGTCCATGCGTCACGTACAACATTCCACCTTCTGTGACGTGCAGATCTTGTTTCGTTTTCCATCTGAAATGGGAAAAAACAAAACTTTAGGAAGAGCAACAAAAACAACATCAACAACAAAAACATCAACAACCAAAACAACAAAAATATCAACAACCGTCCGTCACAGACCAAACCAATACGTCTGTCACGGATCAAACCGATCCGTCTGTCACGGATCAAACCGATCCGTCCGTGACGGATCAAACCGATCCGTCCGTGACGGATCAAACCGATCCGTCCGTGACGGATCAAACCGATCCGTCCGTGACGGATCAAACCGATCCGTCCGTGACGGATCAAACCGATCCGTCCGTGACGGATCAAACCGATCCGTCCGTGACGGATCAAACCGATCCGTCCGTGACGGATCAAACCGATCCGTCCGTGACGGATGAACTCAGTCCATGCATCACGGACCAGATCTGGATGGCTGAGTTTAAACAAATCCAGTTCTTTGCAAATTGATTTTTTTTCCTTCAGATTTCGTAACTGTATATCCACATTCAAAACCGACATTAAATCAATCTTATGGATCGTAAGTGTAGATCTGGATGTGTAAATCTAACCCTAGACAAGTAATCCAAAAATGAAAAAAAAATTAAAATTTTCTAACAACTTCAATAATTTCAACATATTTAAACTAAGGGAAGAACAAATACAGATTTAACTAACCTTATGGATCGTGACGGACGGATTGAATCGAAACGTGACGAAACGAACACTTTGACTTGGGAGAGAAATCGCGAAGGGGCTGAGATGCAAATGAGATGTGGGTCGGGGGAGATGAAGTCGCTGCATTTATATGCAGCGACTTCGTCCGTGACGCACAGATTGGTTTGGTGCGTCACAGACGGTTTAAGGTGGTCCGTCACGGACGACTCTATTCCGTGTGTCACGGTCCACTTCGTTTTGTTCGTCACGGGCGGATTTATTTGGTACGTCACGTACGAAGCAGTGCGTGAAATAAAAAATTTACCCGTGCGTGAAATAGAAAGAACCTATTTATATCTAGAAGTAGTGTAAACAGTTACTATCATAAGTGTTATTTCAAGTAGATACACTAAAGTAATAGAAAACCAAACTGTTGGATTATTTTGGTTTATGTTCTCCCACTCATATTTGGTATTTAAATGACAATTAGAAAAATTTTGAATTTGAAATGACATACGATGATGTCAATTAATCTTGAAAGTTTTTTTATGGTTTAACTTTCTCTCTAATTCAATGGAAAATAGAAAGTCACATTGAGCAACCAATTTAAAGAAACGTTTAAGGGCACTTCATAGTAATTAATCACTGCCCAACGGATATAAAAAGAAATAGCTTATCTAAACTAACTATTTCTTGTATGAATTCTTTTTAAATATCTTCATACTATATAACGGCTTTGTAAATATAAATTTATATCATTATGGTATGTACTTCAAAAATTATATATTTAATTTTAAATTCATAATTATAGATATTCAGTCTCAATCACATCAATATCTTAATTATTTCAAATAAGTACTATATATTCTGAAATTTAATGTTGTTGACATAGTTTGCTTAGATATTACTTTATAATTTAATTTAAAAATCTAATTAGAGTTTAGGAAATTGATGAAATATATATCCGATTACATAAAACCTTAATCACATGCTTTTTATGTTTGAATGTCGCACCAATACACCATTACAGATTAATGAAACTGTGTAGAGATGACTTACTATATTCAATGTGGTTCAATAACAAATACACCAATATATAGATTTTCAAGTGTAATGAAATTACATCCGTTTTTTTTTTGTTCTACAATTACACGATGCTTTAATTCTACTTCCCATGTCTATACTTTTATAATCCCATGTTTTAGTCAATTTTAGTTAATAAGAATGACGGAATATATTGTGGGTTGAAATGCTAGCTTGCTTGCTTAGAGGGATACAAAATTCATCAAACAATGGAGTAATAATATTTGCTTTCAGTAGTTCAAAAAAATTTATAAAACTTTCTATCAAGGGTTTTTCTATTCTATGCCCTTAGGGCATAGGTTAATCCTTTTTATTTTGAAAACTATACCCTAAAAGAGAATGCTTAAATCCATCTAAAAAAACTAAAATTCTTAAAATGATAACACCTAACCACAACTTTCTAAAATAAGGTTCTTAACATATGCATTAGGTGCATATGTTAGAAAAACTCTTCTATCAAATAGATTATAAAATAATTCTCATGTTAATAGAAGCAATGTTTAAAATCCTAATTCTATATAAATCTTGGAATTCTAGCTATCTTCTATGATACATATTTTAAAGAGATTGAATATTATGATAAAAAAGATAAACTTACAACATATTCCTAGAAGATGAATTATGATTTCTTTTAGAAGTTGATTGATCCTCAACACCAAACCCATAATTAATAGTCACGAACTATTCTAGACATATACAATCGAAATTCTTAATGTTTATCTTCACCTGCAAAATATATCAAAATATTGATCATCATCGTCAACTAAAATAGTAAAATATATCAGCAAAGTATGTATAAAGAAACTGGAAAGAAATGTAACAAATAAAGTACTCATACATTGTTTGTAGATCTAACATATGGTATATATGAAAAAAAGAATTAGGCACCATGTTGATTTATATATTAGCAAGGCGGGGGCAGTCGTAGAGTTTATGTATGGTAATTATTTGTCTTTTCATTTGCAATTAGAATACAAACGACTATATTACTATAATATAAAATTCTTGAAATTAACGTGCAATAAGTCTTTTTTAACTCTTGGTCATAGGATATCAAACGTTAAAAACTGACATGGAGTGTATGAATAAATATGAAATTCATGATTTGGATATATGATTTAACACTTTCATTAATTTGAATTTAGCATTTAAGTCTTTTTGCTATTAAATTCTAGCGTATGAATGTTTGTAACTATAAAATTGCAAAAGATGAAGGGATAACAAATTTTAACTCTCGCTTTGTTATAGTTCAATATAGTTTTAGTCCTTGAGCATTTAATTCCGTAGTATTATTATTTATAATTAGATTATTTGATATTTTTAATATATTAGTGTATTTTATAAAATTTACATAATCAAATTTATCATAATTTACGATCGATTTCTAAATAGTGAAACGGTATATATGCGATATTCTATTATATTTTACTAATTATTACTATGTTATTACTGTTAAATGAAATGAAACAAAATTACTTTGTCAACTTTGTAACAAAAGTTGTATAATTCTATCTTAGATCAAATAATTATATAGAAATTGCTAAAATATCCACTATTTAGGTGTTATTTCAAGTATTTAAAAAAAATTATTGTACTTTTACCATCTTCTTAGGATATTTTATTCAAATTTTAAATTCTTATTTTTGTTTATGATTAGATTCGTTGATCTTTTTGATATATTAGTATAATTCTATAAAATTGGTATTAGTCAATATATTATCACCTCACAAATATTATTATTTTTATATCATACACAATTACTATTTATAAGTTAGTAATAAAATCCATATTTTGATATTATTTAAAGTATTAAGGAAGTGTTATTTTAAAGAATCAATATATGTACTTTTGATATGTTCGTATTAACCTCAATGGACATATATGTAATATGTATTTATAATTTTGTGAAATATTTATTGAGCAACATTTCTCTTGGAATAGGTTTTTTTTTTTTAAATATTATTTATTTATTGAGTCAATATGTAATATATAAAAAAAAAATGTTGGTCATTTATTGACATTATATATCAACTTTTTATGTAGGATAGATGATAAATCGAAATATCGAATGTATAAATACTTAAAAAGTATATGCTTCACTTCACGCAGTTTGAGCTAAACCATGATCGTTTGGTAGTTGGTACCCGTTCGAATCTCACCAACTCCTTTTCCCTTTCTGCGATTTGTTTTAGCTGAACAAATCCAAAAGCCCTAAATCGGGAACTCGTTCGTCCCTAACCTCGCCTCCGCTGTTCTCTCTTACGCGATTACGCCGCTGTTACCTGCTAGTCTACTACCGACGGCCATGGCTTGATGATGGTTTCCTCTCTCCACTCCCCACTCCAAATTTAAAAGCCCTAATTCGTTCCTACCCTCGCCCAATCGCCGGTCATACTGACCTGCGCTGCTCGTCCTACAAGGTTTATTTCCTGCTTCGTCCTCACTCCTTCCCTAAATCGCGAATCTCATCTGTAAGTTTTGTTTCTCGGAAAAATTATTTGATTAATTTTATACAAGTGTTGTGTATTTAATTAAAAATTTGATCTTTTTAATTTTGACTTGATAATGTCCCTAAGCCTGAAATCGAAATCCACCCCAATTTCACAATAAAAGAAAATTTTCTTGATTAAAAATACGTAAGTTTTGTTATTGAATTAGTATACGAAAGTTTGGGTTTGTAGTTTTGCATGTTAGTTTGACTTCTGTGTGGTATTGATACCTCATTTGAGATGAAATTGGACTTCGTGAGCTGAGGGTTGAAGTTGAACTTTGTTTGATCTGTCACTGATTAGCTTGAAGTTTTCAATTTTAAGACGTCGTAATGTTGATTGTGGTTCTCGTTTCAGTAGGTTCAAAGTGATGTAATTGTTCATATGTATTATAGTAATGCGAGACTTGTCAGATGAGAGTTTCTGAATTTTTATCTGTCAAATGGATGATGAAAATGAATATTTGCTGGGCTCTTGCTTGTGATTTTATACTTAACTGAAAGTTGCAATTGACATAACTCCAGAAGTCTTCTTGAAAGGAAAAACAAATGCATACCAATTTGGCATTATGTTCAATCTCAAAATCTGGGATATAAGATTCTATCCCGTGTGTTAACTTTTTTCAAGATTGACCATTTTGCCACAAGTTGTTGCACTTTTCTACAAATTAATTGGCCTGATGATTGTTAATGTTTGTTTGACTTGGCATATTTTGAAGCTATATGCGATGGTGAAGGGGAAGCTCATACTGATTTGCCACTATGGGGGTCAGTTTAATAGAAGTGACGATGGCTCTGCCTCATACGAGGGAGGAGAAGCTAATGCTGTAAACATCAATAGTGATACTGTTTTTGATGATCTTAAGCTAAAATTAGCTGAGATGTGCAATTTTGATTACAAATCTGTTTCTGTGAAGTATTTTCTTCCTGGAAACAGCCGCAGTCTCATCAACTTGGGGAATAATAAAGACCTGATAAGGATGCTCAGCTTTCATGAGAATTCGGTGACAGCCGATATTTACATTTTTGGAAAAGAAGGTTTCGACACCAGTGCTGCGAAAGTGAATGCTGGCAGGTATATACTATTTTATTCAATTCTTTGTGGGATTATGATAATTTTGACATTTTTGCATAATGTGCTCATAGCTCAATGCAATACCTTTAAATGGATACACTATAATGTATGTAGAGGCTGATTGGTCTTGGTACTTTAAGGACTCGTCCTCGACTTGAGAAATTGTAAATATGATTGCGAGTTAACATCTTCTACTTCATAACCTAAGAGCGTCACTAGCTGACAAGTTACAACTTACAAAATGTGAGAGAAGCTAGAAACCTGTGACAGCAGCACTGGCCTGAGTGCTGGCTACTCATTGTTCATAATAATTATGATAGGATATGTTGTCAGCGATTCTTGATCATGGTATGGTTTTTATATCATGTGATGAGATCTCACTATTTTTTTTATATCTGCAGAGTAAGTGGAGTCAAAGTTGCTGAGACTGTGGACCATGGCACTGCTTGTGATGTGTTATCCGCAGATACCTCTGACAGCAGCTATTCCAGGACTACGTCTAGCTTTGAGCCTTCTGATGACTCATCTGAGTCTTATACTCCAAAAAGTGCTAAATATAAGTGTTATGTTCCTGAAACCTCTGTCATGAGTCCAAATTCTACTGATTTGGATGGTAAAGCAGTTGCCTCAGGTCGTATGGTGTCCACACCAGCTGATACTGTAAAAAAGAGAAGGCGTGCAGCAGCCTGCAGAGCCTTTGGTTCTGATTCTGCAACGGCTACAGATGATATTGAGAAAAGGGAGTCTGTAAGTAGGAAAAAGAGACCCTGCAGAAGTGCAGCTGATATGGCTAATGAGATAGTTGCTTTACCCAGCGACAGTGATCCTGAAGATTCCTATGCCCCTTCTAATTTAGATAATGTTGCCCCTGGGCAAGTAGTTGCTTCTTGGAAAAAGGCGATCACTAGTGTGGGGCAGGAGTTTAAAAACGTGGATGAATTTCGTGAAGCACTTCGAAGATATGCTGTTGCACATCAGTTTGCATATAAGTTAAAAAAGAGTGATGCCACTCGAGTCAGTTGCAAATGTGCAGCTGAGGATTGCCCTTGGAGAATCTATGCTTCCAAGGTGCAAGCTGGGAAAGCATTTAGGATAAAGAAGATGATCAAATCCCATACATGTGGAGGTGAATCTCGAAAGAGTGCCCAACCAACAAGGAGGTGGCTGGTGAGTGTTGTGAAGGAAATACTGCAAGATGTCCCGCATATTAAACCCAAAAATATAGCTAGAAGAATTATCGATGACTTTGGGATACAGGTGAAAATGTATCTGGTAAGAAGAGCAATTGAGGATGTTAAAGTGGAAATGATGGGTTCACAAGCAGAAGCATATGATGACCTGCCTAAGTTTTGTAAGAAGGTAGTAGAGGTGAACCCTGGTACTCTTGTCAAGCTTGTTACCAGTGATGACAAAAGGTTTCAGCGCCTTTTCTTGTGCTTTTACACCTTGGCATGTGGTTTCCAGAACGGGTGTCGCCCTCTCCTTTTCCTTGATTCCACATCACTGAGATCCAAATATCACGAGTCCTTGTTGCTAGCTGTTGCAATAGATGGCAATGATTGGTTTTTTCCATTAGCAATTGCGATTGTGGATGTGGAGAATGAAGATAGCTGGATTTGGTTTTTGGAGCAGGTGAAGGCTGCAATCCCTACTTCTATGATCCTGACATTGGTTTCTGATAGAGAGAAACTGCAAAAGGAATCCATTTTGAAGGTATTTGAAAATTCCCACATCGGTTACTCTTTGCGCCATCTCATTAATAGTTTTAACATAAACATGAAGGGTCCATTTTCTGGAGAGGGGAGGGGTTTTCTGGCGCAAAGTCTGACAAATGCTGCCCATGCAACTCGGCTTGATGTATTCGAGAAGTACATGGAAGAGATCAAACAAATATCTCCATCATCTCATGAGTGGCTCCAACAAATTGGGCCAGAACATTGGGCAAGCGCAATGTTTGTTGGAGAGCCATACAACCAGATTACTGAGAATCCCTTAGAGATACTGGACAAGTTGCTAGAAGAAGAGAAGGCATTTCCCATAACCCATAAAATAGAAGCAATAGTGAACATGATGTCGGAGTTGATAACTGATCGCCAAACGGAATCAAGTGGGTGGTCTATGAAACTAACTCCATCTAAGGAGGGAATCCTGCGCAATCGAATCTTGAAATCACAGAAACTTAGAGTTTTGTTCTCCAATGAATTGCTTTTTGAGGTTCGTGATGACTACACCAATGCTGTCAATGTTTTCAACATTACAACCATGGACTGTAGCTGTGGTGTTTGGAGAGTTACAGGAATACCATGCTGCCATGCCATAGCAGTCTTCAACTGCACTGATAGGGATGCATATGACTATTGTTCCCCATTCTTCACAGTTGATCGCTACACAATGACTTACTCCATGTCCATAATTCCTCTCCTTGAAAATGACAACGGGAATTCATCTGAAGTTGTGGAGGCCCTGGAAGGCAATGAGCGTTCGTCTGTAAATGTTGTGGGCAATGAGCGTTCGTCTGTAAATGTGAATGACAATGACCATTCCTCTGGAAATGTGAGGGGCAACGAGCATCCCTCTGAAAATATTGGGGTCCACGAGCACCCCTCTGAAATTGTGGTATACAACGTGATTCCCTTGGAAATTTTGGAGGGAAACAACCATCCTTCTGAAATTGTGGAGGGCAACGACAATATGGAAGGCAACGAGCGTCTCTCTGGAATTATGGAGGGCAACGAGTGTCCCTCTGACAATATGGAGGGCAATGAGCATCCCTCTGACAATATGGAAGGCAATGAGCGACCCTCTGAAAATGTGGAAGGCAACCAGCGTTCCTCTGACAATGTGGAAGGCAACCAGCATCCCTCTGACGATGTGGAAGCCAACCAGTGTCCCTCTGTAATTGTGGAGGGTAATGAGCGTCCCTCTGACATTGTGGAGGGCAACGAGCACTCCTCTGAAATTGTGGAGGTGAACCACCGTCTCTTTGAAATTGTGGCGGGCATTGAGCATTCCTCGGAAATTGTTGAGGGCAAAGACCATGCCTCTGAAAATGTGGAGGGCAAAGAGCGTTCCTCTGAAAATGTGGAGGGAAAAGGGCGTTCCTCTGAAAATGTGGAGAGAAAATGGCTCTCTGAAAATGTGGAGGGCAAAGGGCGTTCTCCTGGAACTGTGAAGGGCAACAAGCGTTCCTCTAAAGAAGTGGAGGTACTTCCTCCAAGTTCTTCTCGACGCTCTGAACAAGACAAGCTAAAGCAAATCAAGCCACTGGACCCAAGTAAGAGAACAGTTATTTGCACCAGATGCCTGGGTGCTGGTCACAACAAGAAGACATGCAAGGCAACTCTTGATTGAATCTTGTTCGGGTTTGCTTGTACAACATAACAATGTAAAGTTAGAATCTCTTATGAGTCTTTTCCTTTTTGTTTTTCTCTAGTGCTAAACATAGTAGCCCTTGGGGCTTGAATAGCATGCACAACCAAGGATGAGAAGATCACACCAGAAGGGTGAAATCTCCCTAGTTATCTCGTCTTTGTACTTTCTACAATGAAAATCATAATGTCACTTATTTTTAGCTCTGGAGCTTTGTTTTGACAAGCTAGTTGTATGCATTCTTGCAGATTTCACTTCTCTTTATGATTATTTAAAAAGCTTTTGGTGCATGAATTCAATCCATTTCAGTTCTTTTTAGCCTGTAAAGGCATGAAGCCGCCGGTTCTGCCAAAGCCATGGGGAAAATACAGGTTCTCTAAACCCTCAGCTGCACATATGCAGGTAATTGCATTGCTGGTTTTGCCTGTAAACATGTTCATATTCAGGGACACACACTAAGAACGCACATTGCACAACAAATGAACTACTTGCATCAGAACAATATAATCTATATCTATATATATTCTATATATCTATATCTATATCTATATTCTATCTATATCTATCTATATACATATACTAAAGTCGTAATTATCTCTCCTACGTGTCAGTCATCCAAGTATGTCAAGTCATCAAATAATTATGTACATTTACCTATTCACCTTTATTCTATTTACAAATTATTTATCTTTTATTTATACAAATTTCCTAAATTGCCAACTAAAATATTTTCCATTATACATGATAATATATTAATTTTTCTTACCCATATTTCAACATTAAAATCTGTTAATTTCCTTAATTAGTGTCCACGAGTACTCTACAACCAAAATATTTCTCATTTAACATGATAATACATATTACTTTTTCTCACACATATTCCAACTTTAAAATATGTTAATTTCCTTAATTAGTGTCCACGAATTAATATTTTTTATACTTTTAGAGTAAACTTTTATGAAATATATTACTTTCCTTTAACTAATTCTATGTGTCACAGACTTAATTAGTGTCCACGAATTAATATTGTTTACTGATGGTCCAAAAACTTTACTATAAAGAATATAATATGTATATAGATAATATGCAAATCGGAAGCTTAATTTTTATTTTTACCAAAATATTTCCCATTATACATGATAATATATTACTTTTTCTTACACATAATCCAACTTTAAAATATGTTAGTTTCCTTAATTAGTGTCCACGAATTAATATTTTTTATACTTTTAGAGTAAACTTTTATGAAATATATTACTTTCCTTTAACTAATTCTATGTGTCACATACTTAATTAGTGTCCACGAATTAATATTGTTTATAGATGGTCCGAAAACTTTACTATAAAGAATATAATATGTATATAGAGGGCCGTTTAGATACAACACCTCCTTAAGATAAACACTACAAATCAATCACAACCGTAAGATGGAGCAAATAGACGGCCAGGATTGAAGGAGAAGGAAAAAGAGAGAAAAGGCAAGCGACAACTACCTGATACACGCGGTGGCATTTTTGTAATTAAAACTAATTTTAGCATGTTATTACACGTTTTCCCCTCACCTCTAACCCCCCGCCAAAACGCTCTCAGACGCTCTCAAACAAACTCTCCACAGAAGTCGAAGAGGAGAAGACGAAGCGACCAAATTCAGAACTCGATCGATCGAACGCGAAAACTGCAAAAGAGAAATTGATCGAAGACGAAGCTCGGAACTGACAAATAACAAGCCAAAAGAACGTAAAAAACTATCTTACGATATGAGGAGCGACACCGATTACAGCGAAGACGACTATGAAGGTACGAATATCAGATTTAGCGTTTCGATTTCACGAAAACACCTAGATTACTCAAAATTGAAGGTTTCGAGAGTTTGTTAACTGTTGTTGCATCATTAGAAACACAGACCTCGAAGTTAGGGTTTCTTCAGTACTTGACTTTGTTTTCCTTGTGACATTGTTTCCTTGCCTGAATTGTATGTTCGTTTCCTGATGTTCATCTATGACTTGTAGGTTCATTTCCTTCTTCCAGAGTTCATGCCTTTGTGATAAAAAAATTAGGTTTACCTGGGGTTCATTTTATGAGTTGGAGGTTCATTTTCTTTTACGAGGGTTCATGCTTGTGTTTACATGACTTGCATTAATACCATGAGGTTCATCTATGAGTTGGAGGTTCATTTCCTTCTTCCAGAGTTCATGCCTTTGTGATAAAAAAAATTAGGTTTACCTGAGGTTTATTTTATGAGTTGGGGGTTCATTTGCTTTTACCAGAGTTCATGCCTGTGTTTACCTGAGATGCATTAATTCCATGAGGTTCATTTATGAGGTGGAGGTTCATTTCCTTATTCAAGATTTCATGCCTTTGTGAAAAAAAAAATTAGGTTTATCTGAGGTTCATTTTATTAGTTGGGGTTCATTTGCTCATACCAGAGTTCATGCATGTGTTTACCTGACTTGCATTAATTCCATGAGGTTCATCTATGAGTTGGAGGTTCATTTCCTTCTTTCAGAGTTCATGCCTTTGTGATACAAAATTAGGTTTACCCGAGGTTCATTTTATGAGTTGAGGGTTCATTTGCTTTTACCAAAGTTCATGCCTGTGTTTACCTGAGTTGCATTAATTCCATGAGGTTCATTTATGAATTGGAGGTTCATTTCCTTATTCAAGATTTCATGCCTTTGTGATAAAAAAAATTAGGTTTACCTGAGGTTCATTTTATGAGTTGGGGTTCATTTGCTCTTACCAGAGTTCGTGCATGTCTTTACCTAAGTTGCATTAATTTCATGAGGTTCATTTATGACTTGGAGTTTATTTCCTTCTTCGACAGTTCATGCATGTCTTATAAACTTAGGTTCATTATGCTTTCCCTACTTGAGTTGAAACTCTTTTGATGGGGTTCATTTTATGGGTTGGATACTTAGGTTCATTTGTTGTGTATGAGGTTCATTTACTTTGTTAGAGTTTACTTCATAGTCTGAAGTTGATCTTACAATTGTGATGTTTCTCTTAGCAGGATCTACCGGTCCATCAAGACGATACTCTAAACACAAAGGGCCGACCTTCAAGGACATAGAGATAGATTATGACACTACAGAGAGTGAGGACATTGCAACAATAAGGAGATTGTCTACTAGGAAGTCTGTGGTTTCAAGAAGAAAAAAACCCAGCCTCGAAAGAGATCAACACAGACTGAAAAGAAAACAAGAAAGCCTAGACAGAAGGTGATGAGTCATAAAAGAGTGAGACACACAGTGACCAAGGCTTCACAGGGTCAAACTTCACAAGAAGAAGAACCACCGGCAAAAAAAGCAGTGTACACAAACACCAGACACTGAAGAAAAAGCTGAAGATGAACAACCTTCTCAAGCTTCTGCAGAGAAGGAATTACAAGCCACTAAAGAAATTAAAGCAACACCAGTCAACACAACTGCAGAGATATCAACTTCTGCAGTGAAGGAGATACAAACCACTGAAGAAGATTTGACAACACCAACAAGCCTGCAAGCAACTCCAAAAAGTAGGTCACCCACTGGAGATGTATTGGGTTTAGAAGTACATGGGAAGGGAAAGGAAGTTCAAGACGAGGACAGCGTTAGTTCAAAGGAAAAGAGCAAGGGCAGTTCATCTGAAAGTTCTGAGAAAACACCAGCCACAAGACCAAGCACTACGTCAGCAGTTGCAACTCAACACCGTGTAGGGCGTGGCACAACATCTTCTGACGAAAACAAAGACACTATATCGTCAGACAGTTCCGATGATATTCAACCAACGAGACCAAACACTCGGTCCAGGGCTGCAATCCAGCCAGATGCAGAAGATCAATTACAAAGTTTTAGTGAAGAGGAGCTTGAAGACACTTTGAGGAAAAAACCAAAGACCAAACAGATTAAAGGGGGGAAAGACAAAGGCAAGCGGAAAATGGAGGTTGACGAGGAAGACACTGCCAAGAAAACAAAGAAAGAAAAGTGGGTTGTAGTGAAGGAAAGAGGACAGAGGAAGTTGGTAATTACCAAGGGAAAAAAGGAGAAGGACAGAGAAACAAAGGACAACAACCAGTTGGAAATAGTCCCTGCACACCTAAAGATAAAAACAGAAGAGGATGGATCCCAATACAAGTGGTTGAACACAAGGAATATCCCGAAAGCGTTTGTTAACGCATTGGAAGGTATCCCTGAACACATGAAGGTACAAGAAACGATCTGGATTAGAGAGATGGGGTTTGAGAGCATGTTGCATTTAAAGATTAAAGGGGTGCCTCATTGCCTGGCTTTCTGGATCCTCGAAAACTATGATGAGGTCAAGTGTGAGATAAAGATGGTGGATGGGAGCATCATAAAAGTCACAGAGGAGGAAGTCTAGAGAGTGCTAGAGATCCCTAGAGGGCAGAGGACGGTTGAAAGGAGAGGCAAAGAGGCCGCTGACAACGCCATTATAAAGGAATGGAAAGAGTATTTTGACAATATCAAGCAAATCAGGCCAAGTCATCTGGCAGTCAAGCTCAAAGCCTGCACCTCCAAAGTCTGGTTCAAAAGGCTGTTCATCGTGATGTTCATGTCGGTGCTCGTCGAAAGCAACCAAAAGGGCACTATTCCTCAACACATGATGATCAGTGACGTTGAGGACATAAAGGGATACAACTGGTGTCAGTTTGTAATGAGTGTCTTGCCTCAGACAACAAAAGAATGGAAGGGCAAGAAAGAGAGGTTCTACAGAGGGCCCATCGTCTTCCTTGTGGTAAACAACTCTTGTTTAATTACAAAAAAAAAACATCTACTACTGTGTATTACGTTGCATGTCATGTGTGTACTAATGTATTTATGTTCTTCTATGCAGTTGTTGTATTTAGACAGGGTATCTGTCTTTGGAAATACAAACCCGAACAATACACCCGTCTACCTAGGATGGACTGACGAGATTTTGGAGGAAAGGGAGAGCAGGGAGATGAAGTTTGGAGGATTTGGATTAGGAACATTGCAAGACCCAAGACCAACAAAGGAGAGGAAAGAACAGGGATTCATGAACAACAAGCTACAAGTAAACATCAAGGTTCAAGTTCAAAAAATAGTATAGTGGGTTCATCAGTTTAAACATCAAGGTTCATTAGTTTACAGTTGAGGTTCATTTATATATACATTAAGGTTCAGAAATTGTATTGAGGGGTCATCCGGTTACACAATTATTAGCTACATGACTTTAGATATTGTAGATCATGCATCACACATAGTGAGGGTTCACTGTAAAAACCAAGCAAAAATAATGAAACTTCAATTTCAAAAAATATTATAGTGGGTTCATCAGTTTAAACATCAAGGTTCATGAGTTTACAAGTTAAGGTTCATTCATGTATTGACCAAGGTTCAATCGGATTTGACTTGCCTGTTCATGTAATTTTGATGAGTAATACATGAAAAATGATCAAGAGGTGTGATAAGCACTATTTTGTAGGGCTTAAGTAAGAGTCATTAGAGGTTTTATTGGTGCCATTCGGGTAGATTTAGACACATTCATGTGTATGGCGTTTGGGGGCGAAGTTGGTGTATTTGGAGGTGTTTGAGCGGTTTTGGATATCATATGAGACACTGAGGAAGAAACCACATGAGAAGACGAGGAAGAGGAGTGCACTGAAGAGTAGAAGAACCATAGGCTGAATTCAATTGGTTCGTTCTCTCTGCTCCGATGTCCAAATGGAATGATTCCAATTCGAGGAGTTAGATCTTGAAGTCTATTGCAAGTCCTTAAAATATGAGCGCAATCCGAGCTGGGAATCAAAAGTTATAGCGTTTTTACGGAAGTGTTGCAGGAGCTGAACCGAAGAACGGCGACCGCCGTTTAATTGCGGCGACCGCCGTAATTACGGCGCCCGCCGCAATTGGCTTTCCACCGACCTTGGCTACGAAGTGATTACGGCGACCGCCGTTTAATTGCGGCGCCCGCCGCGATTACGGCGCCCGCCGTGGGAGATGCGGCGACCGCCGCCGATGTCAGAAGCCCGCCGAACGTGTTTTCCATATTTGTTTTATTTGGATTATTTTTATTACGGTTTTAATATTTCGTATTAGGTTAACTTAGCTTTATTTTCCTTTAGTATTTAAGGGTTGAGAAAAGGCTTGTTTGCCAATCTATTATCAAATCTCTGAACCCTAATTCTACTTCTCCTTTCTACGTTCTACGTTATGAAGAACTAAGCCTCCTTGGCTTAGTCAGACGTTGAAGCTTTCGTTTGGATTAAGTTGTGAGATTCTCGTTCTTAATCTATTGCATGGTTTTTATCTTTCTCTTGCTTAAGTTGTTTATGATTGATATTGATAATCTCTATTTGGACGCAACTAGGGTTTATTGTTATTGATCTATTGCTAGATTTAGATTGTTACTGGTTGAGCATATCTATTTCAGAGTAGCAACTGCATCATATTAGTAACTGATTGTGCTAGTCTTATGCAGAAGAGAATTGATTTACATTCTAGGATAATATCTGGTTGTGTTATGCTAGAATTGTATCCAACTATATTCCTATCCGTAAGGCTGCTGTTAAACTGAATCTTGATAGTTTCAGGGTTGTTCAATTAGTTAGTGCTAATAGTATCTGGTTGTGCTATTAGTTATATTTGAAAAAGAATTGGAATTACCATTGCATGAGATTTTGAATGAGTATCTAGGATCAACTTGTCATACGAATAGTGGATGTTGTTTGACTAAGTGTCTTTTCCCATTACTGAATTCATTCATCTTTAGTTTATTCTTGCCTTTGCATGCTTAGATTACTAAAACAAACAAAAACCCCCTTTGGTTACTTAAGTTTGACATACGAATTGCATAATTAGATAGAATTCGCCTCCCTGTGGATTCGACCTTTACTTACCTAGGACTACGGTTTAAGGTTTGTTTGGATATTTTGCATAGCAGTTTTTAGAACGACAAAAACCTGTTATCAAGGTGCATGAATAAATAGTATAAGGTTCATTAAACTGAATAAAAATGTATGATGCCGGTGATGTACTATAGGGTAGTACTTTAATGTGAATTTGATTCATCAATCTCTGGTTCATGGAGTTGGGCAAACAGGTTCATGATCTTTCAAATTTGACCTTTTTTCGTACTAATTATATCAAGAAGCACAAATATGAGTGGTTTAACTTGATTTCCTTCGTGTGTCGTGGTATTGTATGCCATTTTTTATTTTTATTCCATCTATTTATCATATAAACTTGTTTTCTTGTATGCAGGAGTGGCTGGATAACTTCACAGAGCAACAGTTTGTAGTAGCAACAGAAATGTTGAAACTGACAGACATGGTGGAAAATTTGCCGATTGAGTTCAATGACGAGCCCAAGGTGAGGAGCATGATTAAGATAGTGCAGACGCTGATTGGGAAGAAAAAGGCCGAGGAAGAGGAACAAAGTGAATTTGAGAAGATATGGAATGATGCTGACCACCCATTCTGGAGCGATCCACAGCTGATAGAATGCTTGAGACAGGTTGAGAAGGCTGATGCTTCTAAAGAAAAGATCAAATTCTCAAATGCTGGAGCTTCCACTTCTAAGGCAAACCAGGGCATGGATTCCGCACAAACTTGGAAGGATGTAAACACCATTATGGATCAGTACATTGATGTGCTGGGAGACAGAGAAGAGGTAAGAGAGCTGTGATACCCCGTAATTTTGTAAGGCTATTTTGGGAATTATGGATTTTTCCCGAGTGCCAGTTTGGTACATCGGATTTAATTCTGAACGTTTGAGACATTCTGTAATGTGCTCTGTATCTATAATATTTTTCTCAGTGAAGAATTATACAGTCGATATGTTTTGGAAGTTCGTACTCGTTCGTGTACGACTTTTGTTAACGTGGGTTAAGATTGGTACAAGTTTATTGCCCAAGAGTTGTTATCTAATGGGCAATAGTACAAGATTCTTTATCCAAATGTTATTGTCCAAGAGCTATTATCCATGAGGCAAAAGTACAAGTTGGTTAACCAAGGGTTATTACCCAAGCTCCCTTCCAACCCTAATTTTGCCTATAAATAGAGAGCATTGGGTGAGAGTGAAAGGGGCTGAAAAACGCGGAAGCGCTGTCAAGCTCTCGTCTCTCAAAAACGCTCTCAAAACGCTCTCTCTCAGGAAGGCTCTAGTGGATCGTCAGAGCTCGTTTAGTGTCGTTTCCGGTGGCCAAGAGGAGCATTGGAGGCTCTCGGACGCCTAGAAGCCAAGCAAGGCGAAAGACGAGCCAAATCGATCGTCGAGGGTGAGTTTTCTCCTCTCGTATTTCTGTTTTCGTTCGCGACGGCGACCGCCGCAAGGATCACGACGACCGCCGACTCGAAGGCGGCGACCTCCGTCATGAGACGGCGCCCGCCGTGAGGAACACGGCGACCGCCGGCATGAGACGGCGCCTGCCGTGAAGATCCCGGCGCCCGCCGTGATGTTGTGACCAGCCGCCGTGAAGAAGGGCCAAGGAGCGGCGCCCGCCGCAGTTGAGCGGCGCCCGCCACAGTTGAGCGGCGCCCTCCGTATTTAAGGCGGCGCCCGCCGTGATTGTTGTGGCGCCCGCCGGCGAGTTGTTGTTGGCCGGGTTGATGTGTTGGCTTCCGTAGCCTTCATTCGGGTTTCGTTTCCGTCGATTCCTTTCATCCTTTCGTAGTTTCGGTATTGTTTTTTGTCGAATCTAACTTAGGGTTTCTGTATGGGTCGATCCGAAGGTACCGGAGTTGGCGGATTCGTCTCTGTGTCGAGCCCGGAATCCCGTCGTTAGACTTCGTTCAATCTCTGCGGACTCAGGCAAGTGGCGGTTCGCTCTTGCTCATCGTTCCATATTTACATTAATTATCAGTTGTTTATCTGAGTAATTAATTTGGAATGATTACTGTGTTTGTCTGGAATTGGTTTTATAAACTGTTTTGGAAAATCATATAATAGGTTGTATATCTATTAGAACGACGCTATTATCTGTGATCGCCTTCCGGGCATTTATGTGGATTTATCCTGTACTGTGGTTGTGTTGTAACTGTAAGTTAACACGAGTATTTGTAGGAACGCCTGGATCCTGAGAGTTCCATGCGCGTTCCTTTATAACTGTAAGGGCGATGAAGACCCAACGATTGTTGAAGTTTGAACTCAGTGAGGTTCATTCTTTTAAAGGGCGAGCAAGACCCTGCGATAGTAGAAGTTTGGACTCTGTGAGGTTCATTCTTTCGATGTAGATTCAGAGGTTTGGACTCGGTGAGGTTCATTCCTTAGATATGGGTCCTGCGTGACAAGGACATATATTAAAAGCTTTTAATGTGTTAATCGTTTTGGAATTAAATAAGATAAGGTGCCCGAGAGCACTTAATTAATATACCTTTGGCGAGTAGTGCAGCTAAGTAAATAGTGCAGCTAGGAAAGCTCGTCTTGACTTTTGATCAGAGTACGTTCTCTTTCCAATCTGGATTCGCTGTAAGCGATGAGATTGGTCATGAACCGAAACATCTTAGTCAGTTTTTAAATCATCGTTATGTGGTTCTGTAAGATCCAGACTTGAATGTAGTACGTTCTCTTTCCAATCTAGATTCGCTGTAAGCGGTGAGGTTGGTTGTGAGCCGAAGCATCTCAGTCAGCTTTTAATCGCTGTTGTTTGATTCTGTAAACATTCCAGATTTGTCATATTTCCTTAAAGACTCAATCTCTTGGAGTCTCTTTTCGAGTCGATTTCTGTGAAGATTCAGTCTTCCAGAATCTTCTCTTGTGCATACCTCTTGTTGTTATTCCGTGAAAGTGCCGGGTTATGTATCGTTCCTTCGGTTATTATTCGAGGGACAATGATAGTAAACGGTTACGATCACTCGAACCATTCTGCTTTTTACCCTTGCTAGTCTATTCAAGTAGACTAACCCACGAACATTGTTCTCCGCATGTGGGCTGGTGTCATCCGTTCGATTCGGCACATCAAATAGAGCGAAGATATGAGGAGACTAGATTGACTATGAAGACGACAGTTGTTTTTGGATGTTTTAATATTTTTTTTTAATCAGGTTGAGATCCTTGGGCAGGTGATCATTACGATCACAACCCTTTTTGTAATATCTTTGTTTAAGACTTCCGCTATACTTTGTTTAAACTATGTATTTGTCCTATTCGGGATTGGGATGTAATCCCGTAACTCATGTTTCATTTGATTGATGTTTTGATTTGAATACTTTGATCATTATGTATCAATTGTATTCCATGAATTGTATTTAAACCGGTAAAGCCTTGGGTGATCTCGGTAAGGAACACTGGGGTCACTGGCGGTAATACCTTTCCAAATGGGTTAAGATTTGGGGGTGTTACAGTTGTGGTATCAGAGCCAAAGGTTTTAAAACGGGTTTGGGATTTTTATATCATTTATCCATTTTTGAAAATGCTTTAAAAGGGCTCTGAATTTTCAAAGTGAAAAGAATTTCAAAACACCGTTCATAGTCATGTCTTCTGTACAGTCTGATATAGTAAGCTTGCTTCTATGTCTAGAAAGACTAATTCCTTCCCCGTTGCCCCGTTAGATATGGGTGCATTCTGTTCTCTTCAGAGGAACCCGGGAGAAGCCGAGGTGGTTTCGCCATCTCCAGTTAGGCTTGATTCCCAGTTCGCTCGTTGTGAGTTGAGGTTGTAGAACCTAGTAACTCGGTTTGAGTCCATCAATAGAAATTACCAAGTTGATCTATTCTAAGTTGATTTTATTACGATAAATATATCAGAAGGATATTAATGTGATAAAATCCTTGGAATTTGATCGGTAAACAAATGGTGAACACGAGGAACGTTATCCGTGCTGGTGCTGGGCCGAGTAATGACCCCAGACCAAATCCGAGGAATGTTGCAGACCCATCAGGAGAGCGTGAGTCTGTCTTCAACAATAATCCAGGAGGCAATGGCCAAGCTCAGGCCGACGCTCCAGTAGTGCTCGATGCAGCGACAGTCGCAGCAATTCAGGGGATTGTTCTGCAAGCAATCACCGAGATAATGAGGCCAATCGCACCTCAGGCACAAGGAGTGCCAATACCTCCAGAAGTTCCGAGGTTTGAGGAACAAGAGAACCAGGTACTACAGGGAGACGTGATCAGGAATAGAGGGGAGTATGGCCGAGCTCTGAAGGCCATTAACTCTATGAGGCCCGACAACTATGATGGGAAAGGAGAGCCAGTCAGAGTCGCTCATTGGTTTTCACTTATGGAAAGGTTGTTTCATAATGTTGAGTGCACTGAAGCAGAGAAAGTGCACATAGCTTCTCTACAGTTGAAGGAAGAAGCCAGTGAATGGTGGGAGAGTACCGGCTTAGCTGATAGCCCGGTGTTGACCTGGTCAATGTTTAAGACCAAGATGACGGATCGTTTCTTCTCTCGAGCTATGAGGGAGGAGAAGCACAAGGAGTTCTTGTATCCTAAGACGGAAGGGTTGAAGGTGACAGAGCTCGCCACCAAGTTCAATCATTTGCTGCAGTATGCTGAACCGCAGATATCCAGTGAGGCACAAAATATCTGGTACTTCCATGAATGGATGAGCCCGGATATTAAACCATGGATGGTGCACCACACATGCTCTACTCTCGAGCAGTACGTGGATGCGGCCTACAAGTTAGAGGTAACTCTGGAGGAGTCCGCTCATAAGCGGGAGAATCAAGTTAAGGGAAAGGGTGGGCAATAGGATCGCCAGGTTGGTTCATTCAAATGACCGGCATCGCCTACCAAGTTTGAGAAGTATGGTCGTGCTAAGACCGAGACAACTCAGTCTGACTCTGCCAGGGGCTCAGGTTGGAGCAGCGGAGTAATTCAATGTCACAATTGTGGTGCATCTGGGCACACAAGTTTTGCATGTCGGAATGAGAGGAAGGCATGTTTTGGTTGTGGGAAGGAAGGGCATATGCAGAGGTTCTGTCGGCAGGGAATGCAAAAAGGAGCGGAGTCTCATCAGGGGTTTGTTAATCCAAACAACAGACCTATGTTTAAACCAGCAGAGACTTCCAATCCTTCGATGCAGACAACTGCGCAGGATAAGAGGAAAGCCCTAGTGACTTCTGGAAATCAGAGTCAACGTCTTTATGTGATGCGTGAGGCGGATGGACCCTATGCTCCAAATGCTTAGAGTACTTTGTATCTGCGTTCTACTTTTGTTGGTGTGTTGTTGTTGTGGGTGCTACCCAGACTTTAATTTTGGATGGTTGTAAGTTAAGTTGTGTGTGCAACGAGGTTGTGAACCTTTTGTTGTAACTCTTCTTATATATGAACCTTTGGTTTATACCAAGTTAATGTTTCATTGCTTGGTATGGGGTAAGGTCTCGTGTTCGAGACTCACCAACAACCTCTTAGGAGATGGCTTCCTATTAATTAGGTGGATCTACCAAGGATGGGTTGAGATGCATGGACAGCGGCTCATGGCAACAGTGGACGCTGGTAATGGCTGGGCATGGGCTCGGAGCCACTAGTGAGTCGTCTGTGAACCATGTAGTGGGCTGGTCCAAGATGGTGACTATTTAGTGGGAACCAATCGTCTGTCGGATTGTCGATTACCATCAAGGGTAAGAAATTCAAAGCGATTTGACCTAAATAACCATGGTCTCATACGATAATTATTCTCGGTATGGATTGACGGAAGCGTCATAAGGCAGTGATCGACTTCAGTTTTGATATTCCTATGGTTAGAGGATCTCCGGGTGTCTTTCCAGAAGATATTCTTGGATACCCCGAATCGTGTTGTGGAGTTTGCAATTGATCTCGAGCCGAGTATCACGCCGATCTCAGAGGCACCGTACCGGATGGCTCCTGTTGAGATGTAAGAGTTGAAGAAGCAACTCAAGGATCTTCTTGACAAAAGTTATATAAAGTTGAGTGCATCACCTTGAGTAGGAGTGCCCTAGTTTTATTTATCAAAAAGAAAGATGGACCGTTTCGACTTTGTTTTGACTTTCGAGAGTTGAATAAAGTCACGATCAAGAGCAAGTATCTATTGCCAAGGAGTGATGATCTGTTAGATCAACTACAGGGAGCAAAAGTTTTCTCCAAGATCGACCGGAGGTCTGGTTTTTATCAGCTCAGGATTCGTGAGGATGATATTCCGAGGATTGCGTTCGGACGAGAGATGGTCACTACGAGATTGTAGTCATGCCATCTGGATCTACGAATGCTCCATCAGTTTTCTTGAACCTAGTGCATCGATGTTTTAGACCAGTACTTGAATAAGTTCATAGTGGTCTTCATCAATGGCATTTTGATATTTTTCCCGAGCAAGGAAGCTCACATGGAACATTTGCGGATTGCTTTATCGGTCCTTAGACCAAGTCGGCTGTACGCAAAGTGGGCTAAGTGCGATTGTAGGATCTAGAAGTGGCTTTCTTAGGCCATGTGATCAATAAGAATGAGGTTATGGTTATTCCCCAGAAGAGTGAATTAGTAGTTGTTTGGAAGCGGCCTTAGGGTGTGAGCGAGGTGCGTAGTTTCCCAGAGCTTGCTGAGCATTATAGACGGTTCATGGAAGGATTTTTCTAAGATCACTCCACCTATGACCAGTCTGTTCCGCAAGGTCAACAAGAAGTTGTCTGGGATGACAAGTGCAAGACCAGTTTTCAAGAAGTTGAAACAGTGTCTGACTTATGCACCAGTTTTGGCGTTGTCAGAAAGAATAATGGCTATATGGTCTATAGTTAATGCTTCGAGAAATGGGTTAGGATATGTCTTTGATGCAGAGGGGCAAGGTTATTGCATACGCATCTGTTGGGCCTGGATTCTCCAGAGAAGACGGATCAAGTGGATCGAGCTCAAGCCCACTGCAGATCGGAAGAACAGAGGAAAAGCCCGGAGGAGCCGACGAGACTTCTCTGGTCGAGTATCATCCGACAGAATCGCAAGGATCTCGCCACGCATTTAATGCCCGGATCGCGCAACGGCTGCAAACATTCAAACCACCATAATCACGGAGGTTTAATGGTGTAATCTTCACCATCACTCCGAGCATTGAAGATGGAATATACGGCCAAGAAGCATAACGGCAACAAGGATTGAAGACTTACCATATGCGGACGAGGAAGGAGATAAGAAGCAACATGCACGATTACGCAAGGGAGGACAAACATTCTTACTCAGACAATGCACCAGAATAGCACTCTCGCTCTCGACCTAGCTCACTGACGGTTGCTTATGCCAGATCTTTGTCGGTCGCCACTCACAAGTCGCCGGTCGAGTCCCACTCGATCTCTGGTTTTATTACGATAAGTTGTATCACGATTCAGTCTGATTCACACGACATCTAATAAGATCATCACACTATTATATATTTATTCTGTGTTTATCTATTTTTGGCTTGGTTTGGATTGTTTTCTGTCACCCGATCGGCTAGTTACCCCGTCTAAGGCGATTTAGGTCGTCCGATCTTTTCGCCCCTAAACAATTTGGCACCCACCGTGGGGCTACTTGCCGATCATCCTTCCGAAACTTTCCAACCATGACTATCGACCCTTCTACCGACAATCAAGAACCACGTCTCAGAGACGAAACCCAAACTACAGAAAACCCAACCGAAAATCCTACTCCAACCCAGTTCCAAGAACTCTCTCAAAAAATGGCCGCCCTTCAAGAGGAACTAGCCCAACAACGTCAAAAAACTGAAGCCCTAGCCATTTTTTCAACCCAATCCGAAGCCGAGATCGCGCAACTAACTCGTGAAAATGAGTCTCTTAAGTCGCAGGTACAATCAGGGGCTTCAGGATCTAGGAACGCGCCCGTCCACGGCGGCGTCCGAACACGCCTCGACATGGACAACATCGAGCCAACGCCTCCGAGCGTACGACGTCCTGGACACACTGAGGGTACGTCTCGAACTCCTTTCGCTAATCCATTTTCGACTAACCATGTCACCTTTTCCACACTGATCGGGTCTGTTGGGCCTTGAATCGACGAACCACAGGTTTCCCATCCGCCAGATATCATGGCTCTTTTCCAGCAGACACTCGACCGACATATGAAGACGATCGACGATCGCTTCAACAGGCTCCCAGGAGTCCCGCAACCGATCGAGAGAGAAGCGTCCGGCGGATTCGAAGAATCCCCGTTCGTCGAAGAAATCGCAAGGGTCGAGATCCCCAAGAAGTTCCATCTCCCCAACATGGCGACGTTCGACGGCACCACCGATCCAGATGACCATATCTCTCTCTATAAACAAAAGCTAATGGCTGCATCTGTTTCAAGGGAGAGCCGTGAGGCCATCATGTGCAAAAGCTTTGGCACAACCCTCGCGGGTCCCGCACTAACTTGGTTTATGCGTCTGCCTCAGGGAACGATCGCATCATTCGCGGATCTGGTCAACTCTTTTAAGAGTCAGTTCGCCAGCAGTCGGAAGCATGAGAGACAATCGAGTGACCTCTACCGAGTCACGCAAAGGTACAACGAACCTCTCCGAAATTATCTTAACAGGTACAACAAAGAGAAAGTGGGAATCCCCCACTGTGACGTCACAACGTCTATCGAAGCCTTCCGACAAGGCTTAGTCAAAGACAACAATCTCTACGACGAGATTACGAAGTACCCATGCAAAAGCTTCAAAGATATTCAGGCCAAAACTATGGCCGAGGTAAGATTGGAAGAGGACCGTGAGTCGCGTAAAGCCTCACGCGGACCCGATCCATCAGATCGAAAACATTCCTCCGACAACCGTCGAGACAGACGTCCATATCCCTATTCTCGTACTCGAAACGAACCAAATCAGGTAAACTCTTTCCAAGACAGGTCACAGGAATGGAGAGGCGGTTCTGCGTTGCCTCCCAGAATCCAATCTTATAACTTCAACATTTCCGTATCGGAGCTCGTCAAGAGTTTCGACAAGTATGGAAAAGACGTAAGATGGCCCCGAAAGAGCGACCGACCGGACATGAAGAAGGACATGAGTCGATGGTGCGAATTCCACGGCGACCACGGTCATTCGACCTACGAGTGCATCGCCCTGCGAAAGGAGGTCGCTAGGCTGCTCTCACAGGGGCTCCTACGCGACATCATCTCGGAACGGGCAAAATCCACCATGGAACGCCGAGATCAGGTAAAACAGAACAAACCCCCATCTCCGGTCCATACAAAAATTGTCAATACCATTTCAGGAGGATCGGACATGTGTGGGAACACGTACTCTGCGGCCAAGCGACACGCCAGAGAAAGCAAAGGCGACAAGCCCGAAGCGTCGGAATTCAAGTTGAGGAGAATTTCCGACCTTCCGACTGTCACTTTCGATGAGTCAGACTCCGACGGGTCGGACGGTCACCACGACGGTCTGGTAATCTCTTTGTCCATTGGAAATTGCTTAATACAGAGAATACTAATCGATACAGGGAGCTCGACAAATCTCTTGACCCTTGACGCTCTTAAGGAAATGGGTTTGACTGAGAACGACCTAATCAAGAAGTCAACCCCACTGGTCGGGTTCAGCGGTGAGGTTAAACACACGACTGGTGAAATCATTCTGACCACATACGCTGGAGGAGTCAACCAACAGGTGAAGTTCTTAGTCTTAGACTGCCCGTCTCCCTATAATTGTATTCTTGGCAGGCCGTGGATACACGCTATGAAGGCAGTACCTTCAACATATCATCAAGTTATCAAATTCCCCACTGAATGGGGAGTTCAAGAAATCAAAGGAGATCAAAAGACCGCAAAGGAATGCTACGTCGCTTCCATGAAGAATGCAGACCGCATAGCAATCACAGAACGGCGAAGGACCTAGTCAATACGTTGAACCGGAAATGGAGAAACTCGACGAGATCGCACTAGATCCTTCAAAGCCAAGCCAAACGGTAAGGGTCGGGTCTGACCTGGACGACTCGACCAGACAACAACTTCTCGATTTTCTCAGGACCAATGCCGACTGTTTCGCATGGTCGCATGAGGATATGGTCGGAATATCTCCCAACGTTATTACTCATAAATTAAATGTGGATCCATCTCATCCCCCTGTTAAGCAAAAACGCAGGAAGTTCGCTCCCGAGTGGAACAAAATAGTCGACGACGAGGTCAAAAGCTTATTGGAAACAGGAAAAATCAGAGAAGTCCACTATCCTGAATGGCTAGCCAACGTGGTCGTAGTCTAGAAGAAGAACGACAAATGGAGAGTCTGCATCGACTTCACAGACCTCAACAAGGCTTGCCCCAAAGACTCGTTTCCTCTGCCCCATATCGATGCCATGGTCGATGCCACAACGGGGCACGAAATGCTAACCTTCATGGACGCTTTCAGCGGCTACAATCAGATCCTCATGGATCCTGACGACCAAGAAAAAACGGCATTCATCACCAGCCAAGGTATCTATTGTTACAAAGTAATGCCCTTTGGTCTGAAAAATGCAGGGGCCACATATCAACGACTAGTCAACAAAATGTTCAAAGACCAAATCGGAGACACGATGGAAGTCTACATCGACGACATGTTGGTCAAATCCAAAAAGAAAGAAGATCACATAGACCACCTGCGCGACAGCTTCGAGGTGCTCAAAAGGTACAATATGAAACTGAACCCTACTAAATGCTCCTTTGGAGTGTCGTCAGGGAAGTTCTTAGGATACATGGTGACACAAAGAGGAGTAGAGGCCAACCCAGAACAGATCAAGGCTCTCCTTAACCTCCGATCCCCCCAATGTGTCAAAGACGTACATAAGCTCACAGGTCGGATAACAGCTCTGAACAGATTCATCTCCAAATCATCCGACAAATGCAAACCCTTCCACGACGCGCTCAAGAAGAACAAGTCCTTTCAATGGACGGAAGAGCATGAAGCAGCGTTCCAGAACCTCAAAGAGTACCTGGCCAGTCCCATGTTACTGACCAAACCTAAAGAAGACGAGCCCTTATTCCTTTATCTTGCAGTGTCAGAGTCGGCCGTAAGCGATGTACTGGTCAGGGAGGAGGATGGCAAACAGTCGCCAATATACTATGTCAGTCGGACGCTATTATCAGCCGAAGCGAGGTATTCGTCACTTGAAAAGCTTGTGCTATCATTGGTAATGGCTTCAAATAAACTCAAACCATATTTTGAATCCCATACTATTACTATTCGCACTAATCATCCCATGAGAGCGATCATGAGGAAACCCGAGTTCACAGGACGAATGACCAAATGGGCCATATACCTCAGTGGTTACGACATCGAGTACGAGCCCAGGACAGCGATCAAGTCGCAAGCTTTAGCCGACTTTGTGGCTGATTTCAGTCCGACCCTAGAGCAAGAAGCCGCAAAAGAAGCAACTCAACTACTCGCGACAGACGAGACATGTACATGGGAGTTCCACACAGATGGGGCATCGAACGCCAGAGGATCGGGGCTTGGGGTCGTGCTGAAATCACCACAAGGGGACAAGATAGCTCAAGCCGTCAGATGTGAGTGGGATGCAACTAACAACGAAGCTGAATACGAAGCACTCATATTCGGACTCATCCTAGCCCGCGACCTAGGGGTCCGGGAGATCGAAGTCGTTTGCGATTCCTTGCTGGTCGTGAACCAAATACAAGGGTCGTACACTGTCAAAGATACCAGAATGATAGCCTACCTGGAGGTAGCCAAGAAGCTAATCGGACAATTCCAGACATTCAACATCCGACAGGTACCCAGGGACCTTAACTCCCAAGCTGACGCACTCGCCAATTTAGGATCCGTCCTAGACCCGAAAGAATTTCCACATATACCATTGGCCCACATCATGACGCCAGCCGTCCCAAGGACATCCGTCGAGTTAACAACATCACTTGAAGAACTCGTCGCCATGGAAATAGGCGACCGACCCGAAGAGAACATCATCAACGCCAATGACGACTGGATGCTACCTTACATCAGGTGGTTAAAAGACGGCATTCTACCCGACGACAAGACAGAAGCAAAAAGGCTCAAGGTACAAGCACTCTGTTACGATATCATTGATAACATTTTGTACAAAAGATCTATTACAGGGCTACTCCTACGATGCCTTAAGACTCCAGAAGTCAGACGTATCTTGCAATCGTTACACAAAGGAGAGTGTGGCAACCACACTGGCGGGCGAAGCCTCTCAAGAAAGGCCCTACGAAACGGGTACTATTGGCCAACAATGAACAAAGACGCCATGGAATACACCAAGAAGTGCGACGCCTGTCAGCGACACGCACCCGTCCATCGTCAGCCTTCAGAGCTCCTCCATCCGACCCTGGCTCCATGGCCCTTTATGATATGGGTAATGGACATTGTCGGAAAGCTTCCTCCCGCGTCGGGTCAAAGAGTTTTCTTCCTTGCCATGACGGACTACTTCTCTAAATGGATCGAAGCCGAAGCCTACATGGAGGTAAAAGATCAACACGTCATTTCATTCATAAAACGCAATATCTTATGCAGATTTGGCGTCCCATCAGAAATCGTGTGCGACAACGGTTCCCAATTCATTAGTCATAAGACTCGAGCCTTCTGGGACCAATGGAACATCAAATTAGTCACATCCACACCCCGGTATCCGCAATCCAACGGACAAGCCGAATCCAGCAACAAGATCATTATCAACAACCTCAAAAGACGCCTCACAGGGGCTAAAGGCAGATGGGCAGACGAACTCCCACTTATTCTCTGGTCCGACAGGACTACTCTAAAGAATGCGACCGGGCAATCGCCTTTCTCTCTCGTTTACGGGAGTGAGGCAGTCATCCCCGCTGAATTACTGGTTCCGACCGCTCGCTATAACCTTCAGACAAGTGAACAGAATGACATCGAGCTAACACACAATCTCGACACAACGGACGAGATCAGAGAGAAAGCCCGAGTCAAGATGGTTAAGTTCCAACAACAAGTCGCAAGGAGCTACAACAAGAACGTCCGAATCAAGGCATTCAAGGTCGGAGACTGGGTCCTAAGGAAGACATTCCAGAACACCAAGAACCCATCCGACGGGAAGCTAGCACCACAATGGGAAGGACCTTACTTGATCACCGAAGTGGTCGGACAAGGAGCATATCAGTTAGAATACAAAGACGGACAACCAATCCCGAGGAGTTGGAACGCAACACATCTCAAGCTATACCATTTCTGAACCGATAAGGTAAAAACATCACGCAAAACTCTATACATCGCATATACATTGCTACCTATCGCATGCTATCATATATACATTGCCATCTGTCGCATATATACCGCATGCCATCGCATATACATCGCTACTTTCTTTTACATGTCATCATCTGACACTAAGCGAGGATTTCCTCCTTACAAAAACACAAATGCAGAACAACATTTACAATGGACCCAGTCGTCCGCAAATGGATCCTGTCATCCGCATATAGCGCTTACATTTACACGATCGATCGGATTACGGGGAGATGACAACACAGGCACGTCGGCACGTCGGCACACCGCCTGCCTTATACAAAACATAAGGTACAACACCTTATTACATTCACGCAATTAAACATAAGGAACAAACACCTTATTATATATTGCTTACCTCCCCGGCATAATGTCATGACTAACACATACACAAACACATCGCAGGCCTGCTCTACATACATACATACGGTGAAACCCCACTCGACGGAGCACATGGGTGAAACCGACATACACGACATACTAAACGTCGTCGACAACTTCCTCGAAAGTTCGACGAACATGTACGAAACAAACTAGCATGTAATTCTACATGTAAAAACGCATTTGCAGCAAAATAAAAAGCATTTTTATAAATACGCGACCCGCGATGGCGGACGGGTCGCCAAACCACATTGTCTGCCTACACATCTGTAGGACTTCATCAAACAGAAATATTCTGCGACCCGCGATGGTGGACGGGTCGCCAAAACATACATTATCCAAAGGCACCAAATGTCTAAACCCACACACAAGTGGGACAAACAAAGTCAAGCATCGGGAACAACAACGTTACCTTCGACATAGGCTGGCCCCAAAGGGGCTATCTCGTCGGTCGGCTTAGCATCGCCAGAATGAGCTTCGTCCTCATCGACACCTTCATCCACAGCCTCTTCTCCGACGCCGGCTAAGCAGAACAACTCCTGACCAGGATCGCCCTTTGGAAACATGGAGTCCAAAGTCTCCTTCTCCGCCTTCAGGTCCCAAAGCTCATGCTTGCCCTCGTTGAATTCTTCAATCATGTCGATGCGCGATTTCACCGCGTAGAAGGCCCCAACGTCGCCAGCGATCTGACCATCGGCAATCCGAGCCCGCTTCACTTCCTCCTCAACGCTTGCCCGACACTCTTCAAACTCCCTCTGACATGCGACCAACTCCCCTTGACAACTCTTCAACTCCCTGGTGAGGCGACGCTCGATTTCACGGTAGTGACTCTCCGCTCCCTCTAATTTAGTCTTCAAGGACGCGAGGTCGGACTCTGACTTAGCAGCCCGCTCCTCGGCCTTGGCGAACATCGCCTTGACGCCAGAGTATGCCCCCAAAAGATACTGAAAAGACTGCAAACTCACATGACGACACAACAGACGATCAGAAAACGCAGTCGAACGAAAGAAAAAGAAAAAGGACACAAACAAAAAGACGATTCACCTTCCACGTGGAGCACCCCGCTTCACCAATGCAATCAAGGGGAGAGACGTCGTCGACCTCCGACTTCAAAGTCGGATCTTGAGCATGAAAAAGGTCAGCAATCGACCGCCCAACGGCACCGATCTTGACAATCCCCTCAGCAGTCACGGCCTTCTTCTTCTTGAAGACCTCCTCCGCCTTAACATCTTCAGAGCAAGCACTTGCTTTCCTCTTCGAGCCGGCCTTGGCTGGCGCTGTCAGGTCTTCCAGAAGCGGCTTGCTCGATGCAGCCTTGGCCGCCGCCTTCCTCTACTCGATCAAGCTTTTTCCAGAAGCGACTCTGAGACGAGTGCTCGCTCGACCACCGGGAGAACCTAACATGACAAACAGAGCCCTAAAACACACGACAAAAAACTGTCACAAGAGGCTCATAGAGTCGGATTTCTACCTTTCACACGAGATGACGACACATTCGACATATCCTCTTGAGAAACAGGGGTCGTCGATAAGAGATTGACATTTACAAACTTCCTCTCAGCCACTGGAACCCCAAGGACGATCTTGGACAAGCCCTCTGATCGGCTGTTGACTTCCAAATCTTCCGGTTCAGGAACTACAAAAAAAAAAGTTAAAAAACAGAGTGTTAAAACACATAAACGCGTGGGAGAGAAGACAAACACATACTGTCGATCCGCCACTCCGTCAATAGAAATGGACACCCCCTTCCTTCTCCAGAGAAGAACGTTTGACAAAAAAGAATTTCGACCCCCATCCACGGTCGTTCACATCAGGAGTCAGCACCAAGGGCTTCCGACCACGTCGGATACGCAGTTGCACACGGGAAGAACTCTTCGACCCGATGAAGTAATTATACCACAAAGCATCAAAATCAAAACCAGCTCCAGTTTGGACGTTCACGAGGTCTAAAACCCTAAGGACTCTCCACGCCTGAGGCATTACTTGACACGACACTAACGCCAAAGTGGCCAGAAAATCTCTGACAAGAGAAGAAAAAGGAAATTTGTGCCCTATTCTAAACGGGTACACATAGAAGCAAATCCACCCTTCGTAACGCGCATCGGCCCTCTCGTCTGGATGAGGCAGCCTAGCGATTGTCTCCGGAGGAAAGCCCCCGCCTTGGAGGACTTGATCCAGTTCCGCCTTTGACAAAGTGCTAACCAGCGCATCCGACTCCGTCAAGATAAAATGGGGAGGAACTTCGCCTTCTCTAGCGTCGGAAAGAGTCTTCGACGACTCAAAAGCCTCAAGAGAAACCATTTCGAGAACAGAGAGGGAGGGGAATCAGAGTGCTGTGGCTAGGAAAAATCAGAAAGCTATGACGAGAGAGACCAAGAAACTTACCAGAAGAAACTTGCAAAGGAAGGAGATGAAGAATAATCGTTTCTCCTGCTCAGAATTTATGGAAAGATATCATGACCTGCAGAGATGTCGCGTCATGCCCTAATCGCAAGCCACGTCGACCTGTGCAACCGCGCCGGAAAGGACGGTGGAGATCGTGTCCAGAGAAGTTGCCACGGATTTCGGTCTACTTGCCTAAACCGTAAGCCCATAACAACTTGGGGCTATTGTTGGGCCTGGATTCTCCAGAGAAGACAGATCAAGTGGATCGAGCTCAAGCCCACTGCAGATCGGAAGAACAGAGGAAAAGCCCAGAGGAGCCGACGAGACTTCTCTGGTCGAGTATCATCCGACAGAATCGCAAGGATCTCGCCACGCATTTAATGCCTGGATCGCGCAACGGCTGCAAACATTCAAACCACCATAATCACATAGGTTTAATGGTGTAATCTTCGCCATCACTCCGAGCATTGAAGACGGAATATACGGCCAAGAAGCATAACGGCAACAAGGATTGAAGACTTACCATATGCGGACGAGGAAGGAGATAAGAAGCAACACGCACGATTATGCAAGGGAGGACAAGCATTCTTACTCAAAAAATGCACCAGAATAGCACTCTCGCTCTCGACCTAGCTCACTGACGGTTGCTTACACCAGATCTTTGCCGGTCGCCACTCACAAGTCGCTGGTCGAGTCCCACTCGATCTCTGGTTTTATTACGATAAGTTGTATCACAATTCAGTCTGATTCACACGACATCTAATAAGATCATCACGCTATTATATATTTATTCTGTGTTTATCTATTTTTGGCTTGGTTTGGATTATTTTCTGTCACCCGATCGGCTAGTTACCCCGTCTAAGGCGATTTAGGTCGTCCGATCTTTTTGCCCCAAAACAGCATCTAGACAATTGAAAACCTATGAAGCAAACTAACCAACACATGACCTAGAACTAGCAGCAATAGTGTTTGCATTGGAAACTGAGGTTACTTGGGTGACCCAGAGGTCAGCAGAAGTTTTTCTCCAGAAGATTGTTCGTTTACATGGCATTCCTAAGACCATTGTATCGGATCGAGATGGCCGATTCATGTCAAGTTTATAGCAAGAACTTCACAAGGCCATGGGAACTAAATTGAGATTCAGCAGCGTTTCATCCTCAGACAGATGGTCAGTCTGAAAAGACCATCTAGACCCTGGAGGATATGTTAAGAAGCATACGTACTCGATCATCCGACTAGCTGGGAAGACAACCTAAGTCTGATTGAGCTCACGTACGATAATAGCTGGCATGCTACGGTCAAGATGGCTCAGTTCGAAGCTTTGTATGGTCACAGATGTAGATCTCAGATTTGTTGGGTTGAGTACGCCGACAAGATTCTACTTGGACCAGAGTTGGTCGAAAGGACAACTTTGAACATTGCTCTGAGTAGACAGAGGTTGTTGACCGCTCAGAGTCGACAAAAGTTTTACGCAGATCAGAAGCGTTAAAGTGTTGAGTTCGAGGTTGGTGGCAAGGTACTTGTCACAGTTTTGCCACCCAAGGATGTTTTCAGGTTTGGTAAGCGTGGGAAGCTTAACCCTCGCTACATGGGACCATTCAAGATTCTGGATAGAGTAAGATTTCTAACGTACCGTTTGGCATTGTTGCCATCGGCATACCTAGTGTATAATGTGTTCCACGTATCATTGCTAAGGATATTCGTGCTAAGATGAGTCTCGTAGGCTGAGCTATAAGGACGTCGAGATTCAGGCAAATGGTACTTGAGAGGAGATGCCAGAGTGCATTCTCGAATGCCGTGTGAAGCGACTGTGTAACAAGATCGTACTGTTGGTACGGATTCTGTGGTCCAAGTTTGGGAAAGAGGAAGTTACTTGGGAAACCGAAGCAAAGATGCTCAGACGTCTTTCCAAGTTATTGGCGACCTAAGTTTCGAGGTCGAAACTTCTTTTAAGGGGGAGGTGATGTGATACCCCGTAATTTTGTAAGGCTATTTTGGGAATTATGGATTTTTCCCGAGCGCCAGTTTGGTACGTCGGATTTAATTCTGAAGGTTTGAGACATTCTGTAATGTGCTCTGTATCTGTAATATTTTTCTCAGTGAAGAATTATACAGTCGAGATGTTTTGGAAGTTTGTACTTGTTCGTGTACGACTTTTGTTAACGCGGGTTAAGATTGGTACAAGTTTATTGCCCAAGAGTTGTTATCTAATGGGCAATAGTACAAGATTCTTTATCCAAAAGTTATTGTCCAAGAGCTATTATCCATGAGGCAAAAGTACAAGTTGGTTAACCAAGGGTTATTACCCAAGCTCCCTTCCAACCCTAATTTTGCCTATAAATAGAGAGCATTGGGTGAGAGTGAAAGGGGCTAAAAAACGCAGAAGCGCTGTCAAGCTCTCGTCTCTAAAAAACGCTCTCAAAACGCTCTCTCTCGGGAAGGCTCTAGTGGATCGTCGGAGCTCGTTTAGTGTCGTTTCCGGTGGCCAAGAGGAGCATTGGAGGCTCTCGGACGCCTAGAAGCCAAGCAAGGCGAAAGACAAGCCAAATCGATCGTCGAGGGTGAGTTTTCTCCTCTCGTATTTCTGTTTTCGTTCGCGACGGCGACCGCCGCGAGGATCACGACGACCGCCGGCTCGAAGGAGGCGACCGTCGGCATGAGACGGCGCCCGCCGTGAGGAACACGGCGACCGCCGACATGAGACGGCGCCCGCCGTGAAGATCCCGGCGCCCGCCGTGATGTTGTGACCAGCCGCCGTGAAGAAGGGCCAAGGAGCGGCGCCCGCCGCAGTTGAGCGGCGCCCGCCACAGTTGAGCGGCGCCCGCCGTATTTAAGGCAGAGCCCGCCGTGATTGTTGTGGCGCCCGCCGATGAGTTGTTGTTGTCCGGGTTGATGTGTTGGCTTCCGTAGCCTTCGTTCGGGTTTCGTTTCCATCGATTCCTTTCGTCCTTTCGTAGTTTCGGTATTGTTGTTTGTCGAATCTAACTTAGGGTTTCTGTATGGGTCGATCCGAAGGTACCGGAGTTGGCGGATTCGTCTATGTGTCGAGCCCGGAATCCCGTCGTTAGACTTCGTTCAATCTCTGCGGACTCAGGCAAGTGGCGGTTTGCTCTTGCTCATCATTCCATATTTACATTAATTATCAGTTGTTTATCTGAGTAATTAATTTGGAATGATTACTGTGTTTGTCTGGAATTGGTTTTATAAACTGTTTTGGAAAATCATATAATAGGTTGTATATCTGTTAGAACGACGCTATTATCTGTGATCGCCTTCCGAGCATTTATGTGGATTTATCCTGTACTGTGGTTGTGTTGTAACTATAAGTTAGCACGAGTATTTGTAGGAACGCCTGGATCCTGAGAGTTCCATGCGTGTTCCTTTATAACTGTAAGGGCGATGAAGACCCAACGATTGTTGAAGTTTGAACTCAGTGAGGTTCATTCTTTTAAAGGGCGAGCAAGACCCTGCGATAGTAGAAGTTTGGACTCTGTGAGGTTCATTCTTTCGATGTAGATTCAGAGGTTTGGACTCGGTGAGGTTCATTCCTTAGATATGGGTCCTGCGTGACATGGACATATATTAAAAGCTTTTAATGTGTTAATCGTTTTGGAATTAAATAAGATAAGGTGCCCGAGAGCACTTAATTAATATACCTTTGGCGAGTAGTGTAGCTAAGTAAATAGTGCAGCTAGGAAAGCTCGTCTTGACTTTTGATCAGAGTACGTTCTCTTTCCAATCTGGATTCGCTGTAAGCGATGAGGTTGGTCATGAACCGAAATATCTTAGTCAGTTTTTAAATCATCGTTATGTGGTTCTGTAAGATCCAGACTTGAATGTAGTACGTTCTCTTTCCAATCTAGATTCGCTGTAAGTGGTGAGGTTGGTTGTGAGGCGAAGCATCTTAGTCAGCTTTTAATCGTTGTTGTTTGATTCTATAAACATTCCAGATTTGTCATATTTCCTTAAAGACTCAATCTCTTGGAGTCTCTTTTCGAGTCGATTTCTGTGAAGATTCAGTCTTCCAGAATCTTCTCTTGTGCATACCTCTTGTTGTTATTCCGTGAAAGTGCTGGGTTATGTATCGTTCCTTCGGTTATTATTCGAGGGACAATGATAGTAAACGGTTACGATCACTCGAACCATTCTGCTTTTTACCCTTGCTAGTCTATTCAAGTAGACTAACCCACGAACATTGTTCTCCGCATGTGGGCTGGTGTCATCCGTTCGATTCGGCACATCAAATAGAGCGAAGATATGAGGAGACTAGATTGACTATGAAGACGACGGTTGTTTTTGGATTTTTTAATAATTTCTTTTAATCAGGTTGAGATCCTTGGGCAGGTGATCATTACGATCACAACCCTTTTTGTAATATCTTTGTTTAAGACTTCCGCTATACTTTGTTTAAACTATGTATTTGTCCTATTCGGGATTGGGATGTAATCCCGTAACTCATGTTTCATTTGATTGATGTTTTGATTTGAATACTTTGATCATTATGTATCAATTGTATTCCATGAATTGTATTTAAACCGGTAAAGCCTTAGGTGATCTCGGTAAGGAACAATGGGGTCACTAGCGGTAATACCTTTCCAAATGGGTTAAGATTTAGGGGTGTTACATGAATACCAATTACGCTGCAGCACAATTGGTATTCACTCCTTGTGGGGAGTGGATAAAGGGGAGAGGTCTCGTGTTCGAGCGCTCCCAACAACCTCTTGATTAAATGGTTGGGCCTTGGGGCTTGGAGCCAACAAGGAAGGGTTGGGGTGTATGGGCTGTAACCCTGTGATGGGCCGGCCCAATGTGGTGTGGGTATTACAAGAGCAAGTTGAAGAGGTGGAGAAAGAGAGGGATGATGGGTTAGGTAATGACAGTGAGCAAATAAACACAGTAAGTGAAGGAGGCCTGGAAGAAAAGGGACAGGGGTCCGTTCCTGTTACGGAGAACACAGAGCAAGCAGTGCATGGGGCAGAAGGCGCTGTGCAAGAGACTGTGGTTGGGAGTAAGGACAAGGTACCAACACCCGCAACACCAAAAACAAGGAAGAAGGCCAAAAAGTCACCGGATTTGACAATTCCATTCTTCAAGCTTATCAGTTCAGAGGAGTTAGAGGACTTTGAAATTGACAAAGACAAGGATGAAGAACATGCAGTGCCTGATGCACAGAAGGACAAGGGGGTGCTTATAGGCTCAGAGGAGATAGAGAACATTGGTGTTGAGGAAGCCATGCATGAAGGACATGAAGGGGATGATGCACAGAAGGACAATGAGGTGACTGAAACTGAAAAAGCAAAAGAAAAGGACAAGGGCAAGGGGAAGAAACTGGAGGCTAATGCTGATGTGGTTCATGGGCCAAGGCATAAGAGACTTGGGGAAAAGCTCAGAAGCCCCTACAAAAGCCGAATTGTGGACATCTTTGCCAAGAGACCAAAGGAGGCAATGGTAGTGTACAACTACTGTCTCCACTGCAGCATAGGAGGGTAAGATATAGATACCTTATGACATATTTTATTTTATTATTATGGTAAATATTAGAGATAAAGATTTACTACTGGATAACACTTCTGTTTCTATGCAATTGAATAGTGAGCCTCTATTCAAACACAAGTCTCTCAAAGTCACCGGAATTGAGTTGGCTATGGACGTGGACATCCACTACAAAGCCATTGATGCTTGGTCAACAGTTTTGAACAATAATGAGGAGTTCAAGAGCAGCAACAAACCGAGCAGAGCATTCTTGTATGTCTACCAAATGGTACGTAAAAATGGTTAAGAGTTAACAGAATAAGGTGCATGGATATATACTACCAAATGGTACGTAAAAATGGTTAAAAGTTAACAGAATAAGGTGCATGGATATATACTATAAGGCTCAAAAGTTAATAAAATGAGGTTCATCATATGAAAAGTGAAGTCCTATAAAGTTCATCTCACAGAGGCTCATTTATTATAAAAGATGTTCATGCATTATTGACTAAGGTTCATGAACTTCTACATCAAGGTTCAACAGTTTATCTGTGCAGTTTTTAGCTTGAATATATAATTGGTGTATGCTAATAAAAAATCATGAAATGGTGAAACAGAATGTCAACTTGAAAGATCAATTGGGAGAGTTCATCAAGAACTTCAACTCCGCCATGGGTGAGGTGCATGGACGAAAGATAAAGGACATAGACATGGTAAAATTATTACTAGTCTGAGCTTGTCTGTTTATTTATTTATTTTGTTGATAATTCTTTTTGAGTAAATTTCAAAGGTCACTAAGTGAACGCATTATTATAGGCTATTATACCTGTCATAATCCACAATGACCGTTACTTTGTCATTGCCATGAACATTAAGAGTAAAAGCATACATGTGCTCGACAGTGTGCCGAATATCGGTGATATGGGCCTCTATGAGGCAACTATTCAGAAGATTGTAAGTGTACAAGAGTGTATAAAATTGTTTTGTTTTGTACATTTTTTTTTGTTTGGTGAAAAATTCATTTGTTGTCTGCATTTCTTCTATGCAGGTATCGATGACTGCAATTTACCTCCGCCAGAATCACTTGATCAGAAGAGCAAACGACCTCAAATCTGCACAACCTAAGGCGCAGTTGATTCCTCTTCCGTGCCAATGTGACAGTGCACAAGAGCAAAGCTCTGGGCTGTATGCCATGCGACATATGGAGAAGTACATGGGGGTGCCGAATGACAACTGGGAGGACTAGATGAACAGCAAAAACAAGAAGAAGGCCGTTGAAGAACTAAGGATCAAATATGTACATACCATCATCACCTCGAAAGCTAATGAAATCAAAGACAAGGCACTTCAGACCATTAGAGACAACCCTGAAGGACCCTATGAATGAACATTGGATGATTGTTAGCATTTTGGTTAGAATGATACTAGGTTGATTGTGTGGTTTGTGAAAATGTAGGATTGCAGACTTGGTTACAATGATACTAGCAGGTAGCACTAATCACGTGATTGATTGCCTAATTAGGATGAAGACTTCAATATATTAGCAGGTTCATCGATTTTGTATTGCAGGTTCATTGGTGTTGTCTTGTAGGTTCATTAATTTTCTCATGCAGGTTCATTGATTTTGACTTGTAGCCACAGTTAGTCGTGAGTGTACTCTGTCCAAACATTGGGTTCATGATTTATAACAATTAGGTTCATCATTTACAACTAACAGGTTCATTGAGTATAAGTAACAGGTTCATCAGACATAGAATAGGTTATACACTTTAAAAATCAACCAGGTTCATTGGTGTTGTCTTGTAGGTTCATTAATTTTCTCATGCATGTTCATTGATTTTGACTTGTAGCCATAGTTAGTCATGAGTGTACTCTGTCCAAGCATTGGGTTCATGATTTATAACAATTAGGTTCATCATTTACAACTAACAGGTTCATTGAGTATAAGTAACAGGTTCATCAGACATATAATAGGTTATACACTTCAAAAATCGACTAGGTACTCGTTTTGTGTTTTAAAAGAAATTTTGTGACAAAACTCATTCAATAGTTCAAAGTTCAATAACTTTTGTCATTCAAGTACCCTAAAAATGAAATGGTGAATATGGGTTCATATAAGCTAGAAAGTATGTTCATCTAAGTTACTAGCTTAATCGGATATAACAAACACGTTCATCATGTATAGCTAACAGGTTCATCAACTATAAGGGACATGTTCATCAGAGTTTTGAATACCATTATGCATTTCAACTTAAAAAAGACCACAAGTGCAATTTATTGAAGTCTACCTCTTCTTCATTCTAATTACTCATTCATTACAACGACAAGGTGCATCTGGAATGATAACAAAGAGATTGGAATAAGTTGATACGAGGTTCATCAGGTTTGCAAACCAGGTTCATCTGTTTCAACGGATAGGTTCATACACTGAAACTAACAGGTTCATCGATTAGAACTCAAACAATACGTGCACCAATGAAAGAACATAATGAACTAGTTTCAAAAGAGGATCATCCGATGTATACAGTATATTTTCCTGAAGGAGAAATAAGACGAAATGATGTATGAACTACAATTACCATGTGAAATTTGAACTCTTAATGCTGTTTAGCAGAGTGGCATACTTGAACTCCTCAAATTTTTAAAAAATTCAGCAAACGTAATCAAAAAAGAAAAAATGGAAAAATACTGAAGAGCACTAAGAGTCAAGCACTTCAGTGCAAGTGCGACTATTGTGAGTGGCATACTTGTTGCATCTGCCACAACGCCTTTGCCCTGCACGGCTTGAAGCAATAGAAATTTCTCTTCCACTCCGGATACGCGACCCACTTCCTTTGTTCTTGGCTCGCTCTGGTGGCAGCACGTTAACGACTGAAGGGACTTCAACTCCGGCATAAGACTACAGCTGCTCAAGGTTCGACGCGCCAGAACTAGACGAAGCACCACTCGCAGACAGCAGAGCCGCCTTTTTCTCCTTAAGCAAAATCAAAAACTGTTTCATGAGGTCCGACTTGTCCTCCAATAGCCCCACACAACTATAAAAGTCAGAAATCAACTCATTCATGACCGCCTCATGATAACAGGAATTTGTCGTTCTAATTCCTACTATGCAAAATATCCAAACAAACCTTAAACCGTAGTCCTAGGTAAGTAAAGGTCAAATCCACAGGGAGGCGAATTCTATCTAAATATGTAATTCGTATGTCAATCAAACGTAACCAAAGGGGGGTTTTGTATGTTTTAATGAATCTAAGCATGCAAAAGTAAACAAACTAAAAGTTGATGAATTCAGTGATGGGAAAAGCACTTAGTCAAACAACATCCACTATTCGTATGACAAGTTGATCCTAGATATTCATTCAAAATCTCATGCAATGGAAATTCCAATTCCTTTTCAGATATAACTAATAGCACAACCAGATACTATTAGCACTAACTAATTAAACAACCCTGAAACTATCAAGATTCAGTTTAACAACAGCTTTACGGATAGGAATATAGTTGGATACAATTCTAGCATAAAACAACCAGCTTTTATCCTAGAATGTAAATCAGTTCTCTTCTGCATAAGACTAGTACAACCAGATACTAGCACGATGCAGTTGCTACTCTGAAATAGATATGCTCAACCAGTAACAATCTAAATCTAGCAATAGATCAATAACAACAAACCCTAGTTGATCAGACTAGAAATTATCAATATCAATCATAAACAATCAAGCAAGAGAATAGATAAAATCCATGCACTAGATTAAGAACGAGAATCTCACAACTGAATCAAAACGAAAGCTTCATCGTCTGACTAAGCAAGAGTGGCTTAGTTCTTCATAGCAAAATACGTAGAATGAAATTAGGGTTCGAGAGAGATCCGAGAGGCCAAGCTCCCTTCTAACCCTTAAATACTAAAAGGAAAATCTCCAAAATTAACATTAAATGAAATACTAAAACGTAATAAAAATAATCCAAATAAAACAAATAAGGAAAATGGCTCGGTGGCGCTTCTGACAGCGGCGGCGGGCGCTGTAACCTCCACGGCGGGCGCCGTAATGGCAGCGGGCGCCGCATTTCCACGGCGGGTGTCGTGGCCAAGTCGTAGCCATCGTTGTTGGGAGGGTTTAGGCGGCGGGCGCCGTAAGGTACTTCCTCCGAAGTCTTCGTCTCTTCAGCTCCTTGGCGTCTACTTCTGGTGGCTTCCTCCTCAGTGTCTACTATGATTTCCAAAACGGCTCAAACACCTCCAAATACACCAACTTCGCCCCCAAACGCCATACACATGAATGTGTCTAAATCTACCCGAATGGCACCAATAAAACCTCTAATGACTCTTGGTTAAGCCCTACAAAGTAGTGCTTATCACCTCACACTCTTCAAGGGCCGCACACTGAGTGACAATGGCGTCGTCGATAGTGAACACCAGTGTAATAGTGGCATCCTTGGTCCAACGCGCAAGGACATACCTTTCCGGAATCCTATCAAACCCGAGGTTCCTGAACACAAAAATGAGATGACAACAAGGCAGACCAATCCTTTGAAACATATGACAGCTGTATAAAAAATCTCCACCTTCAGCTGACTGCTCCACTGTGAACCTCTTGGATAAGCAATCCTTGACACCGTAGAATTTTGTACCATTGACCTCAGACATGCTCACCATAAAGCATGATAAACAACATTCCATAATCTGATCCTGAACAAGTTTGAAAATTTAGAGCGTGTACACCTCAGACGCATGCTTCTCCAATCTTAAATGTGTCTTAAGATCTGGATGCATAGTCGAAGAATCAAAGTTCAGCTTCGCCTGCTTGTGTCTCTGCGTGTCCAATGCTATGTCAAAGTGCATCACCAACTCAACTAGGCGGTAGTATCTGTCAGTGAAGTGACCAAAGTAACTGTTTATAGATTCGGAAACAGAAGTAGTTCTAAGCAGATCGCCAAACATCACATCCCTGAAGTAGGCTGTGATCCAAAAATGTCGGATTGCAAACATGTCATCAAACCACCTCCGCTTCACCAATGGGAATTCATCAAGCAACGCAGCCCACTGTGACTCAAACTCTGCGGGTGAAAGGTCATGGGTCCACACAATGTTGTCCAACCTAGCCCTAAATTCTGAACCACCGGCAGTGTCTTACTTGGTCTTTGGGGGCACTTTTTTCATGATGTGCCACATACAAAGCCTGTGGCGCGACCGCGGGAAAACTTGCTCAATAGCGGACTTCATGGACAAGTCTTGGTCTGTCACTATAACCTTTGGCTCGTGCACCATAGCTGCCTTGAATTTCTCCAACAACCAAACATATGATCCAGCGTCTTCCTTGAAAATTAAACCAGCCGCAAAAGTGACACTCGACTTGTGATGGTCTACGCCGGTGAATGGTATGAAAATCAGATTGTACCTATATGGAAGAGATGTAAACAAAGCCAACTATGCATAAGAAAAAAAGTCGTAAAACACTCAAACAGTATGTAATAAAAAGAGCAATCAAATCAGGATTCATAAGTACACAAGGAGATTGATTAGAATGAATACACAACTACAACTCAGAAAAGTTACAGTAGCTAGGTTCAATAGATTACGAAAACAAGGTCATTGTTGTAAAAAAAGACGCTCAATAACTATGAACATGAAGAGAAAATAGCTAAGTGCAAGATATAACATTAAATAAATTCATCTAAGTAGTTGGGTTCATCGACTATAACAAAAAGGTACATCATGTATAACTACGAGGTTCACCAAGTATGAGGGACAGGTTTCGTCAGAGTTGTTGAAATAGGATTATGCAGTTTAGAATGAAAGGTTGTATAGATGGTCTATTAAGGTATCCAATACAACTAGAAGGTGCATTTGGGACCTCAGCAAAGAGACTGGAATATGTTGATAGCTAGTTCATGGGATTGCACACTAGGTTCATCACGTCTGCAAACTAGGTTCATCAGTTTCAACTGAGAGGTTCATACAATCTAACTAACAGGTTCATTCAATAAACTTAACATCAAAAGCACAAAGAATAGTAAATTCAAGGCTGGTTACAGTGTAAAATAAAAAAGGAAAAATGCAATAAAGAAGGATAGACAATAACCTGTTGGTTCAGTATGTAGCATCAAACGATACAACGTCACCAAAGAGAGAGAAGTTCTTGCGAGACACGGGATCAGCCCAAAATAAATGTGTCAAACGATCACAAGAATCCACATCGTACTCAAAGAAGAACGCATGGCACAGTTCTTTTTTGTTGAACAAACGGTTGATCGTCATCTGAGCATCGGAACCACCGATATATGCCAACATATCTCGTCGGTAGTTCTTGAAGTCAACAGCTGAAGCATCGACTTGGGAGTAGCCGCCGACGAGTTCCTTGAATATCCTATGCGACCTGACTCGACCGATGTGCGCTTTCTCACAATCCATGACAAACTTTTTATGTCTGAAGTCCAGCTTCCTCATAGACTTCATAAACTGTTTATCCTTACCAACAACCATTTCATGTGTGTGGAGATCTTCAAAAGCTGTTACTTTGTAGCCCTGGTTGCCCGCAAAAGTAAGGGTGAGTTTCACCTTACAACCAACTCTGTTTGAAGGACGTCGGCGCATGCGTTTTGTGTTGTTCTGGCCAGTTTTAAAACCTTGTCTGGTGCAATGCAAGTACTTCAATGCAACCACACCGCCTGCCATGCGTGATCCGCCGAGCCTCACAACAAAGCCACATTCTAGTGCATATGCCTTGTAAAAATCAATCGCTTCCTCCAATGACCCAAACAACATACCAACAACTGGTTTCAGAGAATCGACACAGATTGGAATGTGGTACACAAAACCACCTTGAGATAGACGGGCAACAGATAAATCCGAAGACATCTCAGTGTCCGAATCACTTGGATATGAACTAGGAAAACTCTGATCAAGGGATACACTACCACTAGCACCAACAGACACACTTCCAGGCACTGCAAACATACAGGACATACAACAATTGAGGTTCAATGAAATTAGGTGGAGGTTCAAAACAATCGAGCGCAATCAAATAGATATAACACAGTAACACAATACACAACACAGATCAAACAAAATATAAATTGAGTTCACACGAGCAATCAATGGAAAAACATCAGAAAAGACGACTGTAAACACGAAGAAAAACACCATTGAATATTATGATTGTCAAAACCTAACTATGAAAACGTGAAAACGAATCTGTCAAAGAACACAATAGAAACGCCACAATAAATCAATTGAATATTATGATTCTATAGATTGTCAAAATGCAAGACGAATCTATGTTGAATAAACTGCAAATGAATTCTAAAACCCTAGAAACCGTACAACTAGATAAGCGAGATTAACTTACCAGAATCCATGGATACCTCTATGCGAATCAATCCGAAAGCCTGAATAGATTGAACAATGCGAAATCGAGCAACAAAACAACTGTGAGGAGCGCGACGAAGAACTCCTTCAATGGCGATTGCGGAAAAGCTTCGTCGCCAAGAGAGACGAGAGCGAATCGAGGGAGGCAAGCAACATAACAAATGAAAGGCAAAAGTACGAAAATGCCCCTCCGTGTAGGGTTTTGATGTTAAATGATGGAAGATTCACAGCCGTTGGATGGAGACACGTGGACGGCTAACATTAATGCCCAATGCTTACTATAATCCTTGTGCTCATTTGATCCTCTAGATAATATGCAAATCGGAAGCTTAATTTTTATTTTTACCAAAATATTTCTCATTATACATGATAATATATTACTTTTTCTTACACATAATCCAACTTTAAAATATGTTAGTTTCCTTAATTAGTGTCCTATAAAAATATGTAATACTAAATTCAAAAGTCTATCTCCTACGTGTCAACTACTGATATGTTAATTTACTACAAAAGTTGTATTACTAACTACTGATATGTTCAATCTTAAATAGGTTGATGATCGAAAGTTGAATTTTTTTACCATTATTATATTATCTATATATTATTACTAAAGCCATAACTATCTCTCCTAAGTATTAACCATCTAGCTATGCCAAATCATCGGCTTAATTAACTCATTTAACTCTTTTCCTTTTCATTTTTCTACAAATTAAAGTCCAATTATCAACCTAAATTAGCTATATATTTTCTTACCATATAAATTAGTAGTAGTTTATATAATATATCTAGGTGATATCATTGTAGATGAATAAAGAAAGCTATATTATATCTATATACTATTTCACATTTATTATTGTATATTTGATAATTAATATATATCATTACTTGCCAAATATATAATTAGCACATGGACTTTATGTAGCTTTTTGGTGGCTAAAAAATAACAATTATGGATGATATTTTTTCAGTTGGTAGGCTTTTATACAAATTAGGCAAAAAATATATAAGGATGATATTTGTTCAATTGATAAACTTTTATAATTTATATTATCTTTTATTACCCAATATACATAAACTAGGATACTAAATATACATACTTTTATTTACATTATTAAAAAAATATAAGATACAAATATTATTTTGAGATGATTTAACCTCTTTAAAAATAATAAAAATTATTGCAACAAAAAATAGTTATAATACAATGGTCTTTACTTTTAATATAGTTATAAAATCTTATCAAATATATTGCCTTACTATCTTAAATTCTTAATCTATTATGGTTGATTTAGATATTCTCACAATTAATATAACAAAGATAATTGAATACTTTTAATTAATTCATATCATTAACCCAGATTAACTTATTTCTAATTTACATTCTTTTCTATTAATATAAATTCATATTGTTTATGAATATATTACCCAAAATTTATATTAAAATATATATTAAAATATATTATTTAGTCTTATTAACTTTAATAAATTCTAGAGATCAAGGTTTGTAAATTGTTATACCTATTACCTTCAATTCCTTCAAATAATCAATTTTAGAAACAAACATAAAATTCTCTCATGCACTAGATCATGTTTTAAAACTTCTATCTACATTACTAAGAAATATTTTAGATACAAATATTATTTTTTAAATGCTTTAACATCTTTAAAAATAATAATTATTATTGCAACAAAAATAATAATAATATGATTAAAATTTTAAATAAATAATACTTATTTTATTGATTACAAATTTATAATTGTAAAGATAGTTATTGATTATAAACCCCAAGTTATATTTTCTCATGAAAATATTACAAACATCATTCTTTATCTATTTTAATTTTAATATAGTTAAAAAATGTTATCAAATATATTTCCTTATCTATGGTAATCTATAATGGTTGATTTATATATTCCTAAAATTTATATAACCTAGATAAGTGAATACATTTAATATAATCCACCATATATAATTCATAACATCACACTTTTAAATACATAAATATTTATGATAAGATTGTCATTATAGTAACTAAATAATATTAAAAATAAATTATAATGGTCTTGACCTTTTTCTTGATTGTAAATATCAACCCGATATAATTATAATGCAATGATCTTTACTTGATTTAAATAGTGGTTTAGCATGGTTTTATTAAAAAAGGGATATATAAATGTAAACTTAGTAAATAAAAAAAATAAAAAATCACAACAGAATTGTTAAAAAATCACAACAGAATTGTTTTGGATTTGTTTTCAGTTTTAGAATAATTTTACTCTCAACCTAAAACACGTCTGTTAAGAAGGAAATTGAAAGTTAAAAATATATAACTTTTTTATATAAAATATTATTGGCGTGTCAAAGAAGGTAAAGACACGTAACATATAGTTAAGTAAACCTTAGAAATTGGTAGTCAAATGATTGCCTATATACCTTAACTGATTCACTTTTTTGTTACAAATTCTATAAAAGTCGTAAAGTGAACCTTAGACTGATGATATTGCCAAAGAAAATATGTTGTGTTCTAATTTTCTTTTGCAATATCATAAGTCTGATCAAATTTCAGTCTACGTCATTACTTTTACTGGAATTGTCACTTGAAAAATTGAATTATTTCATTTTTCAGTATATATATACATAGATAGATAGGTGTCTATAATTTGACAACTAATATACAATATATATAAAGTTCATATTATTTTTTGTTGATATACAATAGTTTGTATTATTTATAGGTGTTTTTAAAATATCAATGAATGAAAACATATAATTAACTTATACTTAAAAATTAATTTAAATTAATTAGACAAGCCCCGTGCAAGGCACGGGTAAATCAACTAGTCGAGAGACTTGAAAGCTGACAATCTCCTGATGGATGAAAATGACGTAAGATATATACCTTCACCTCTTATGCATCAAGAAAAATCTGATTCGCAGAGACTTGAAGGTGGTCTGAGAAGTGTAATTCAAGTTCTTATGTGCTTTGTAGAGTTATGGCTCCAGAGGTGAGTTTGGTCCAACTAATGAAGCTTTTGTAGCACATGCTTGCTTTATGTTTTAGAATCTGGAGGCTAGGCTGCGTCATGGTTGATTCTGTTTTTGTGTATCATAGGTTTGTGGCTTCTTGTCATATTCTTCTCGACACAGGGCGTGTAATTTTGGTGTTTGTGATATCAATTTATTGTCTAGTTGCTTCCTATATGGAATATATATTATAATTTCAACAGATTGATTTCATAGTCTCATGATTTGTTGATTCTCCCTATGTTTCATGCATTCGATCAGATCTTGTGTATGTGGCAAGAAAGAATCCAGTACAATCCTAGCCTCTTATTCATTTGTATCTGTGATGCTAAACCTGTACGTTACAATGCGCTACAGGCTCATTCGCCTCACTGTCAGGCAAATCGGGCTTCTTCAGCTGCTGATTTTGATCACTTGCATTAGATTTATTTGTTGGTTCACACTGCTTCTTCTACACTTGACCAAGGAGTGTAGCAATCGTTCGGGAAGGGCTTAAACCAGAAGTTAGCTAGGCTCCTCTCTAGCTTCTTCTACCAACCTCTTCAGCTCATCGACTTGATTCTTCATCGCCCTTTTCTTGTCTTCAACCAAACAGGGGCTTGAACCTGAATTTGTCTCGTCCATCTGATCAACAATCTTCTTCAACAACAAGGGTTAAGACTTAAAGACTATGTGATGTTAGTAGAAACCAGAACAAGAGTGAAACGAAACTTTACTCGGAAACAATTGTAGAGTTGCTTTGAAAATGTGGATGTGGCGTGGTATGATGTCCACTGCCTTAGAAGCAAATTCGCCCTGACTCGCGGTGCAAAGTCAGACAAGGCGTTGCCCCCCAAGGATCACACAACACCCACAGATCGCGTGCACTCACCAAAGGAGGGTTGGAATCACCGGGTATGCTCAGAGCCAAAAATCGATACTTTAGAGAGAGTTGAAATTTTGTGTACTTGCAGAAAACGATATCCTTTTAAAGGGTAAAAATCAGTTTGGGTAGAAATCTTGGGGCTCAAGTAGTTATAAAAATAAGATTTTCCAAAATCAAATCTGAAAAGATTACGAAGAGATAGAAAATCAGAAGTTACGAATAAGAGATAAAATTACAATTCTGAAATCTTAAAACCCCAAAAAATTAATTAAGTTCGTAAAATGTGGCCCCACCACACCGTGCACGTGCCTCGAACCCGGCCCGACCAGACGGATGGCGGCGGCGGCGCACGCGTGGGGGAGACCTTTCTTAACACAACTAATAGTCCCAAGTAAATCCAAATATATATACTACTCAAATGTCACCTGCTTCTCCGATGTGGGAAGCAAAAGCACATTTGCCCCTTTTTGAAAGTTCCCAGCAAATCCAATAATCCCCCACATTACGGAAAAAGTTTTCAAATACTAATTAAAACAAGTTATGAGCATATGGAGGGTTTGAAACTTAAGTGTAGGTATCTTACAATTTAAACCAACACGTAGTGAAATCAAGTAATCCTTTCTGTCTAAAGAGTGAACGAGTCTTGAACTCCAATAACTTTAGGATAAGTCTCAACAACATGCCTCTAGCCTAAGGTCCATGTGATTCCGCGATAAAACTCGCAATAAAGTAGCCAATTATGCCCTGGGATGCTAAAAAGTGCTCTAGAAAGATCACATGAGTTCCTTCATAGAAGGAGGCTATCCCTTCACACTCTAGTAGGTGACTTCATCATGTTCGTCTCAGCTAGGACCACCCATGTTAGGGCTATAAAGTCATTAAGAGTTTTAACAACTCAACCTCTCATTATTACAACGGTTAATCCATCAAGTCCGTCTCAATAGGACCACCCATATCCTGAGCTATGAATTCATTAAGAGCAAATGCTCACCCTCTACATGTACACAATGTCATAGAAAATGGAAGTAGTGTACCATCTCATGAGTCTTTCCATGGCTTCGTTTGACCACAAAGGGGATCCACCACGAATTCCTCATCTCACGGGTTTGAGTCCCATTCCCCTCGACGTATCAAGGACTAATCTTCAGTTTGGTCCTTTAGTCAAAGGATCTGCAATGTTCCTCTTTGTCCTCACATACTCTAAACTGAGTACACCATTTGTAATTAGTTGTCTCATACTTTCATGTCTAATTCGAATGTGTCTCTTCTTGCCATTATAAGCATTGCTATTAGCTACACAAATAGCAGATTGTGAGTCATAATGTAGAGAAATAGGAGGAGCAGGACGCCCCCACAATGGTAAATCGACCAGTAAGCTTCTTAACTACTCAGCCTCTTGACCTGCTAAGTCTAAAGCTATGAACTCATATTCCATAGTAGATCTAGCAACACAAGTCTATTTAGAAGACTTCCAAGAAATAGGATCACCACATAATGTAAAAACATATCCACTAGTGGAGCTAACTTCATCATTATCACTATTCCAATTTGCATCACAGTATCCTTCTAACACTTGAGGATAACCCACAAAATGCAAACCCCAATTAATTGTGCCTTTCAGATATCTCAATAATCTAAAGTACACTCCAATGATCCTTACTAGGGTTATGAGTATACCGACTAAGTTTACTAACTGCATAAGCAATGTCAGGCTGAGTACAATTCAATAAAAACATCAAACTCCCTATCACTTTGTCATATTCATTTTGTGATACACTCTCACCATAATTCTTTGTTAATTGCATGCTCGAATCGTAGGGGGTTCTTACTAGCACCACATCAAATTGATTAAATTTCTTTAATACTTTCTCTACATAATGTGGTTAAGACAAAGTGAAACCATTTTCAGTTTTGGTGACTTTAACACCTAAAATCACATCAGCTTCACCTAAGTCTTTCATGTCAAATCGAGAGGACAAGAACATTGCTTTGGTGTTTGCTTCAACCCATCTAGTGACTTCTTGAGTCTGCACACTTTGTTTTCCTGTCTTGGAACCACGCACCCTAGAAGATGTTCCATATAGATTTCCTCATTAAGATCACCATTCAAAAAAGCAGTTTTAACATCCATTTGATGTACCAACAACTTGTAGCTAGAAGCTAAAGCAAACAAAGCACGGATGATAGATATATTAGTCACATGAGAGTAAGTGTCAAAGAAGTCAACCCCATATTTTTGAGTGAATCCTTTACTAACTAGTCTTGCCTTATATCTCTCTATAGAGCCATCTATCTTGAGCTTCTTCTTAAAAATTCACTTGCATTCAATGGTTTTGTTCCCTTTAGGCATGTCAACTAGTTCTCATGTGTGATTAGACATAATAGATAATATTTCACTCTTAATTGCATCTTTCCATAAACTAGCATCTAATGAACTCACAGCTTCATCATATATTTTAGGATCATCCTCTAGCATATGCACACTAATGAATGTCTCATTCAATTCATCATAATCATTGATTTCAATCAAGAAAGCAGTCACAAAATCAGGACCAAAACTAGCTCCTTTCTTTTGTCTTTTACTCCTCCTAGGTTCAATTTCATCATCTTGCATGGAAGGCAAAGACATAAAAGAAGATGCAACATCAGTAGGCACATAATCAATTTGCACATTATTTTTCTTCAAAGGAAATATATGCTCAAAGAATTCAGCATCACGATATTCACACAATGAACGATCACTCAAACACATGAATTGATAAGCTGCACTATTTTCAGCATAACCAATAAATACAACATCAAAGGTTTTAGGTCCAATTGCATCAACCTTAAAAGAAGGTAATCCCACTTTAGCTAAACACCCCACACTTTCAAAAATTTCAGATTAGGCACATGTCTTTTCTACATCTCATAGGGTGACTTATCTAGCTTTATATGGGGAACTCTATTCAGAATATGGTTAGCAGTCAAGACAGCTTCACCCCACATATTATCAGGTAAATCGGAACTAGCAAGTAAAGCATTCATCATTTTTTTTGGAGTTCTGTTTTTCCTTTCAGCAATACCATTTTGTTGTGGGCTATAGGAAGTTGTAAACTCATGTATACTAATACCATTATTCTCACAGAATTCTTTCCAGGAATGGGTGATGTATTCACCTCCTCTATCAGATCTAATCCTTTTGATTTTTCGATTCAGTTGGTTCTATACTCCTGCTTTATAGATGTAGAACATCTTTTCAGCTTCATCTTTGGATCGTAATAAAAACAATCTGGTGTATCTCGAATGGTCATCTACAAAGGTGATACACTATCTTTTACCACCTCTACTTTTTGTATTTCTAAATTCTGCCAGGTCTGAATGGACTAATTCCAACAGTTTAGTTGTCCGTTCATTTACAGAATTAAAAGGTCTCTTCTTGTATTTAGCCTCAACACAGATTTCACATTTTTCATGACCCTCCTTAACCAAATTCGTAATTAATCTCATAACATGCAATCAATTAACAAATTTAACATTTAAATATCCAAGTCTAGCATGCCATAAATCCAAAGACTCAACGATATAAGCAGAAGAAGAAACATTCTCATTAATCATGGTTTCAAGCACATATAAGCATCCACGTCTATAGGCTTTTCCTACATATTGACCATTTTTAGATAAGACTATTTTCTTAGCCTCAATTACTTGTTTTATGCCAACAATTTCAAGTAAACCAGAAGAAATCAAGTTTATGTGCAGGGAAGGAACATAAAGCACATTCTGCAGTAAGAGAGACTTCCCTGAAGTGAGTTTCATTGACACCTTTCCTTTCCCAAGCACTTGAGAGATAGTTGAATTTCCCATGTAGATTTGATCTATTCTTGCAACCTCCTCAAATTCAGCAAACACCTCCTTATTGGCACAGAAGTGTTTGGTTGCTCCAGAGTCCAGCAACCACTCGACCTTGTTGTCCACATGGTTCGCCTCTGTGATCATGGCAATCAGTTGATCGGCCACTTCCGATAGGTTAGCCTGTCGCTTGGTTTGATCTCCGTTAGGCTTTGGAGCGTTTTTCTAGTTGTCTGCTCTGTGGAAGCACTAATAGGCACGATGTCCTAGCTTCCCGCAGACAAAACAACCCTGCTTTGGTTTGTCATTTGGCTTTCTTGGCTTCTTGAAGTTCGTCCCTTTATTGTTTTGAACTTTGTCCTTCTTCTGTCCAGAGTTTGTATTCTTCTTTTTAAATCTGCCAGATTTGAAAGAGGACTCGCCTTAACCGAATTTTAAGTAGGTTTAGGAGCAGGCTTATCTTTGAGGTGATTGGCCTCTTCAATCTTCATGTGGCTCACGAGTTCCACCAGTGTCAAATCCTTCTTCTTGTGCTTCAGATGGTTGCGGTAGTTTTCCCAGGATTCAGACAACTTTTCAATTAGGAAGTTGGCTTGCAACACTTCACACATCTTTATCCCTTCAACAAGGATATCATCAACCAGATTCTCATACTCATGGACTTGGTCCATGATTGGCTTGTTATCCACCATCTTGAACTGCATAAACTTGCCACATACATACTTCTTCTTCCCGGCATCATCAGTAGCGTACTTGGTTTCCAATAGGTCCCACATCTCCTTTGCAGACTTGTAAGTAGCCAACAGATCGAATATTGGATTTGTAATGTGACTCAGCAGATGACCCTGAATAGTCTTGTTATCAATTTCATATTGTTTTGTGACTTCCTCATGAGTTGCACCCGCATTCTCACCCTGGGAGCCATCCGTATCTTTGGTGTTGGTGATAGCTTTAGGAGTAGGGGCTACTGCAGTAGGAGTCGTTGTAGATGGGGACCGGTTCTAGGAGAACATAATCGACATCCAGTTGTTCGAAGAAGATCATCATCTTCTGGGACCAGCGCTTGTAATTCGTCCCGTCAAAAGGTTCAAGCTTACAGAGGTCCAACAACAGTCGGTAGTAGGGTATCATGGCCATTCTGGATTCTAACAAAATTCGCTTCTAAATTGTTAGTATAAACCAAAACGAGAGAAATAATTGTAGAGTCGCTTTGAAAACGTTGTTGTGGCGTGGTATGATGTCCACTGGCTTAGAAGCGAATTCACCCTGACCCACGGTACAAAGTCAGACAAGACGTCGCCCCCCAAGGATCACACAACACCCACTGATCGCGTGCACTCGCCAAAGGAGGGTTGGAATCACCGGTATGCTCTGAGCAAAAAATTGGAACTTTAGAGAGAGTTGAAGTTCTGCGTACTTCAAAAGCAGAAAACTATATCCTTTTAAAGGGTAAAAATTGGTTTAAGGATAGAAATCTTGGGGCTCAAGTAGTTATAAAGATAAGATTTTCCAAAATCAAATTTGAAAAGATTACAAAGAGATAGAAAATCGGAAGTTACGGATAAGGGATAAAATTACAATTCTGAAATCTTAAAACCCAAAAAATTAATTAAGTTCGTAAAATGTGGCCGCACCTCGACGCGTCCAGTCGGGCGACGGCGGCGCGCGTGGGGGAGACCTTTCTTAACACAATTAATAGTCCCAAGTAAACCCAAATATATATACTACTCAAATGACACCTGCTTCTTTGATGTGGGAAGCACTTTAAAAGCACATTTGCCCCTTTTTTAATGTTCCCAGCAAATCCAACATGTGACAGCCGTGCCTTTACGAGCGTCAGTGCCCTTTCAGGCTTGATCATGATCTCAACCAGAATGAGCAGCGTTGCTCCAGTAAGTTGAATGATGGTCTCCATTCCGTAGTGTTTCCTACATACATATATATGATGTATGATGGACATCATCAGATCGAACCACCATCGAGCATTATCAGACAACACTATCAATAACTCCAACTCTTGATCTATATTGACCATGAGATCTCATCTTAATTTTCAGGTTTGCGTATGAAATATCTCATCTAAGGTATCACTCTCAAATATGAGACCCCAATAGCTTAACTTTATTAGACCAACCTATTAAAACATATCACATATCGACTTGGCTGTAACGAACAAGCGACTTTGGGGTCGGTTGTTTGGCCGGGTACGCGCGCCTAACGACCTTTTTGTGTTTGGAGTGACACTTTTCACTTAACGCTGTGTAATCTTAAGTGGTGGTTGCAGCACCAACGTAATAAGATTTTTTTTATAAAAAAATCACTTAATAGGAAAATTGGAATTCAAGGAATGGTTCTTGTATTATTTACCTTAATTTCGCTACATTTTTTTTTTAATCTTTGTAACTGTTTTTTAGACTAATATGTTATATATTAAATCAATGGTTGACAATTTCAGTTTAGATCTAGCCTTACTAAAGAGCACATTTTATATATATGATAATATCACCTCGGTTTAAGCTGCAATCATTGCCTCTATTTTAAACATTTAAATAAAAAATCTATGGGAATTCCTATAGTCTGGGACGTATTAAAAAAATAGATTTTTTTTCTGTTCTATAATGAGCCTTAAAAATTATGTATGTGTTAGTTATAGGCCATTGCTAATTCACGCACGGGTAAAATTTTTATTTCACGCACTGGTTGATACGTGACGCCCTAAAGCATCCCACCCGTGATGAGCCAGATTCTCCCACCCGTGACGAGCCAGATGCTCCCATCCGTGACGAGCCAAAGCATCCCACCCGTGACGACCAAACCGGGACCACCCGTCACGGACGAAGTCGCTGCTATAAAGCAGCGGCTTCGTCTCCCCCGACTCTCATTCTCTCATTTGCTTTCGTTCCCAAGTTTGCTCCCAAGGACGATCCGTCACGTTTCGACTGGAGTGGCTCGTCACGATCAAGGTTAGTTAAATTTCAACTTAATCTTACCTTAATTCAATTATGTTAAAATTATTGAAGTTGTTAGATGAATTTAGAAATTTTTTCAATTTGTAATTACTTGTATAGGGTTAGATTTGGACATTTAGATCTGCACAAACCGATCTATAAAATTGCTATGGACATTTAGATCTGGACATTTGGACATGTATATTTACGAATTCTGGCCACAGATCTGGATCTATGAGGGTTGTTACCTAGATCTGGGCCGTGACGCCTGGCCTGAGCTCATCCGTGACGCCTGGCCAAAGCTCATCCGTCACGCTCGGGTTGATGTCGTCCGTCACGGGCCAAGTGACCCTATGCGTGACGGACGACTTGCCAGAGTTGTTGTTTTTGTTGTCTTGTTTGTTGTTGTTGTATTAGTTGATGTTGTTGTTATTGATATTGTTGTTGTTTTGGTTTAGGGTGTTGTTATTGTTGTTGTTTTGGTTGTTGTTGTTATTGTTGTTGATCTCCTTAAATTTTTGTTTTTTTTCTATTTCAGATGGACAACCAAACGAGATCTGCACGTCACAGACGGTGGACCGCTCTACGTGAGGAGCAAGATCAGGAACAAGTAAACATATATCGAAGGAGGAGGCCGATGGCCAAGAAATCAAAAAACAATGACGAAGCAGGACCGAGTACGAGTCGTGACCCTCCTGCATCATCTGTGCATGAAGACCCGACACTGGACAACACGCACATGGATGATCCACCTTTATACCAAAATACCTCGAATGTGGTAAGTAACTATACATATTCTTAAACTGTCGGTTATTTTAATACTTTATACTAATAATTTGTTTTATAGGATCCGACATGGTCTGTATTTCCTGCAGCTCAGCAGGAGAGTGCTTGGTACGTACCTCCTACAGCTGAGCATACTAGTGATTGGCCCATGTGGTCAGGAGGTATGGGTGGGCAAGCATATTGGCATGGTCAACAGCCTCATGTCGAGGAACCAGCGCAGGAACAGGCTGAACCTACACAAATTAGAAGGCCTAGGGTTAGAGGTCGGAATGCTATCGAACCGAAGTTGGTAGGACCTATACCGGGAGGTCCGGTGATCCCAGATCTGCTGTTTAGTTTCACGGCCCACACTGCATATTTCATTTATCAGGGCATTGTAAGTTATCAAAACTTGAGTCTTTTATTAAACTATTGTTTTTTTATGTATCTAACATATTCTTTTTATAGGAGCGACCAACTCTCACGTTTCAGCTCAGACAAGAGCAGCTACGAAAATGGAAGCTTGACGATGAGTATGCATGGTGCGATCATGCCAGAAGAAGCGGCTTAACTCATTTGCAGGACCTGTTGTACAGTTATGTAGATCAGTCGTTGATTTCAGCATTTCTGGAGCGATGGCAGACAAAAACAAATTCATTTCATATGCCATTTGGAGAGATGACAATCACTCTCCTGGATGTGTATATGATTCTGGGCCTCCATATTGAAGGACAAGGAATGGGACTTCCTCTAGAGGATCGCTTCAAGGCAAAAAATGAGTTGTACAATCAACAAGCGCTGAAGGCAATACAATTCTTTTCCTTGACTCCAGAAATGGCTAGAAGTGGTGTCAGTGCAGACGCTCTGAAAACCCACTGCTTGACCCATGATCTAGAAGATGAGGAGATCGCGTCTGGTTATTTGTGGTACCCGATGGCCTCGACCCTCTTTCCAGACAAGTCCCAACACATGCTGCCCATTCCTTATGTGACCTTCGTGAGTAACATTGGTAATACTTCCAATCTTTCTTGGGGTTCTGGCGCATTGGCATTCATGTATCGGTCATTGGGCGAGTGTTCACGACATGAATGTCGTCAGATGTCCACCTGCTACACCTTGTTGCTGGTAAGAATTTTGTAGCATATTGTTTTTATATAATTTAATTACAAATTATTGTATAAGCTAGGTTGATATATTTGTTGTTGTACACTTATGTACAGACTTGGATCTATCAGTACTTTCCTAGCTTTCGCCCACAAGCGAATCCCTCCTTCGACGACGATGTGCCATATGCGAGCCGATGGCACCCTGTGCAAACTCCTAGTAGGCATAGAAGAAACTACAGGGAAGAGTTGGATTTAATGCAAGCTAGGCATGTAAGTATCATCCGTCACGTAGTTTATTTCTCATATTTATGTATTATAATTGTGTAATTGCACCATTTTTTGTGTAGGTTGACTGGCAGCCCTATGGCTACGTGAATTACGACCAGCCCAATTTGGCTTCTGCCTTTTTTCATGGGGTCATCTCTTTTCTCAAAATTACCGAGCCTTATATGCCGGATCGGGTATCCAGGCAATTTGGAGTGGTACAGGGGATTCCCCGTCCAGTTATAGAGCCCATCAAAGCGCACAGAGCTACGACACTTAGGAGTTATGTAGTGCAGTATGACCCCTCGTCAAACTGGAGTTGGGATGCAATAAGTCAACACTCCATCTGGGTCCGACAGATGGGCCCTCCAGCTTTACAAGGATACGAGTGTAGTGCCGATTACATGGAGTGGTACATACCTCATACACACCCATGTGTGAGGCCTGAGGATGCTGGCATCAGAGATCCAGTGCAGGTAAAAAATGTGTTGGATATTTGTTTACACAGTAATTATATCAATGTCACTCTTAATTTATACGTATTTCTGTAGGTTATTGGACAAGCATTGCATCGTCTAAATCATTTCTATAATGCGGAAGAAGAACAATTTTACAACATGCGCACAGCTGTGCGAGAATGCATCCAGGATTTCAGACCCTACGAGCATGGCAATGTTGAGGAGGAGGAAGACGAAGATTAAGTTCATTCGAGTTTGCTATATTGCTACTTTGGTTGAGTTTTAGGGAGTGTTGCACTCTTTATGGAATTGTAGTTTCTTGAGTATTTGCCATAACTATCAAATTCGGGATTAAGTAAAAACTCTCACGTTTAACTTCTAAAAACATACACAGTTGTCCTAACAATGTAAACACTCTCACGTTTAACTTCTAAAAACATACACAGTTGTCCTAACATTTGACCCACGTGATTCTTGGGAGCTCTAACCTGAGATGGCCTCAAAGGAGTGATAGGAGCTGTAGGGCTAGTGGGAGTTGGTGGCCTACCTCGTTGCTTCTTGGGAGGTTTCATTTGTGCAAGTCAGACACATTTCATTGGTGTTACAAATCAGGAATTTTAAAGATTGAATGTGACTTTAAAGATAGAATGTGACTTTAAACGTTGCTTTAGTATGCAAATCAGGAATTTTAAATGATTGGATGTATAAAGAACCTAAAATGTGACTTTAAACGTTTCATGTATAAAGAACCTCAAGCATGCATAACACACCCATTTAAACGTTCATTGCCTCCTCTCATGTGGTGGCTTCAAGAATCTTAGATTGATCCTCAACAACTACTGGAATATCACTTTCATGGAGCTGGACTGGTGGGTCAACTTCGCTCATTCCCGTATCAACCTATGGAATTTTTATAACTAATATTATGCAAACATTTAATAAAATAAACAAGTTTGCTTTGCATGAAAAATAAATGTGCATGAACCTGAGGCCTATGAACATCAACTACGACCGTTGGACTGGACTGATGCACTTCTTCGGTATGGCCCGTATCTGCCTGGAAAAAGGGGAGATCGTCATTAAACCCGCATTCATCATTCTCGCGCTTGATGATGTCATTCCGCCTAGACATCGCAACCTCGATCTTTTCAACCACCTTCATCAGCTCCAGACTAGTCCAAAATGGATCTTGAGATTGCTATAGCACATTCCCTACTTGAGTGCATACATCAAAAGGAGCCTCGTGCAGAGAATCAGATCTGGAACCCAGCAATGCCCTCGCCGACTCAGTGAGTGCAATTGACACTTCATCGTCCTTGCACTCAAAAAGAATGTTATTGGTCCTGTCGGCTATCCTAACAATGGCATTTGCCACAATCTTCAAATCCTTCACCATACCTTTGTTGAACTCCTGTGAAATTTGATAAAGACAATTTATAAACAAAATTATCGTATAAGTTCACAATGTATCTGTTGAAAGAATGATTGACTTGGCACTTGGAAAAAGATAGAGATCTTCATCAAATGTGAGGACTTGGATCTTTAGGACATCGTTGTTGATGGACCAGTCGTTCCTTCCATGAAGAACGATAAAGGTGAGACTGTTCCCAAATCAAAGGGTGATTGGGATGACGAGGACAAGAAGGTGATCTCTAAGAACCACAAGGCTATGAAACTGTTTATCCATGCATTATGTGATAGTGAGTATAGCAGGGTTTCGGCTTGCACAAGTGCTATGCATTTGCAAACCTTACACCCAAGCTTTTATCCTTCATTGCCTTTCTAGCATTGTCCTCTATGTTCTTCTTCACATGGCGCCTACAGAGGATTGACTTGGCACTTGGAAAGAGTTTATCTAATGCATTCATCAAGGCCTTTTCACGATCTGTCACTAGGCATGTCGGTGTTACTTGACACTTTGAGCACATTTTAAAAAGTTGTTGTGCGGCCCACACGTAGTTGTCTTCTTTCTCTTTCTGTAGAAACGCCCCCGCCATATTATAATTCTTCCATGTAGACGTGACTCCTATTATTTCGAGAAAAGGCAAGTCATACCTGCACAAGAATATTTGTCATGCATAATGAATAAACATAAGTTAAAATAGATGTAGCAAGTAGATGTGTTACACTAACCTATTAGTGTTGTATGTGGAGTCTAGTAAAAGGACGTACGGAAATGCCTTTAGGAGTTTCATGGAATCTGGACTGGCAAAGAAAATGTCGGTGATCTTATTCGTCTTTTGATCCGTCCTATGCTCCACAAAGTAGTTTTTCTCCTTGCACTTATGGAAGAACTCTTGGACCACGGTTCTTCCTTCCATCCCACTATGTCGAATATTGTACACTTCATTGTAAATCTGATGCATTTTAGTACAGTTGTTCGGGTCCTGGTTAAGTGTTGTTGCAATCTTCGATGGCTTACTATGATTTTCTGTCATTACCTTAACCAACTTCTTCTGCTCCGGTGTCAACCTTCCAGCAATTACATGCCCGTACAAGTCATCACCAATGATATGGTTGTGGGTACCAACAACTACCTTGATTGTATATGAGTCCCTAGGATTTTCTCGACACAACAATCTGAAGGGACAATTACATTTTTTGCTCCTTGTTCTTTCCCTTACTTTGTTTTCATCTTTAGGAATGTAAATCCCCGCTTTTTCACACAACAACCATGACTTTCGAAGGCTTCCTCCACCAAGGTTTCTATCCCGACCAATAGTGAGGCAGAAGTGATTTTCAAAGGCAATCTGTCTAGCCCTTTTAATTGCATCATCTCTGGAGCAGAATACTTCACATGTGCTAAACTTCTCAGAATAATCTTCTGAAACAATTACTTCTTCAGATGTAGGAAAATATAATTTCGGCTGTGTGTGTAACGTCGGCAACCCAAACTTAGGTGGAGCTTGCCACCTTACAGATGGAATTCCACTTTGAGCAAAACATTCTATTCCCGGCAAACAAGGCAGTTGAGGCGGCATAGGTTTGCCATCCAACCCAAGTGAGAAGGACGGTGGTTCATCACTTAGGGACAGATTGTTAAAACTGTTGTACACTAACTTATTCTCATATTGAAGTAACAACATCAAATTAGCAAAGTATTCAGTTATGTCCAACAAAATCATACGTGACGCCCAGACAAAGGCCATCCGTCACGCATGAACAACACCCAAGCGTCACGCCCCAAACCATTCCAGGCGTCACATCCCAAATGAAGCCATGCGTCACGCCCCAATAGAATCCATGCGTCACGTACAGTTTTGATTCAAAAAACAGAATCGAACAAAGGCGACAGTTTTGCACAACATAACATCACTCAATACTCAAACATGCAGTTTTTTCACACAAAGTCTATAACTTTTTAGTACATATTGATCAAAGATCAAAATTTTATGAACATATAATCACAACTACTGAAATTACGTTAAGAAAGTGTTTATTTTGGAATAAGAACAACTTAATCACATACATTCACAAGAATAAACCATAAAAATCTTAACTTTTACTAATACGTAATGTAAAAGCTTAAAATACATACCTCATTGTAAATGTATTGGGATGCAAGATCTTTTCCACTATTGAAGTTGGAAAAAGCATCTTCATTTGCCATGGATTGACTCTTGGAAGATGATGGAGATGGAAGTTTTGTTTTGTGGGAGGGAAAGGGAAGAGTTTGTGGGAGAGAAAGGGAAGAGTGGTTTAGGGTTTAATGTGCCGTAATGTTGAAAGGAAAGATGTGATGGTAGTTAATGTAGTTAGGTGGGGACAAATTACATTCAATTTTCTAGTGCTTGATCCATCCGTCACGCATCCGCCCAAACCGTCCGTCACGGACCAACATCACTCGGCTGTCACGCATCCTCCCAAACCGTCCGTCACGGACCAACATCACCCGGCCGTCACGCACCAACAACACCCACACGTCACGGACCAACTTCTCCCAGGCATCACGTGCCATATCACACCAGGCGTCACATATCAACCAGTGCGTGAAATAAAAATTTTGTCGGTGCGTGAAATAGAAATCGTGTAGTTATAAGGGCAATGTTATCGGGTCTTTTAGCTAGGGTCCCATATTTTTTTATTAAAAAAATACCCAATGGCTATAGGACCCAAGCAAAGTCCCAAGAAAGGGGAGAAATTTGGGACCGTCCCACAGGATTTCATCTAAGGGCCTGTTTGTTTGTTCTCGTTTTTTTGCCTTGGACCCTACAAAAACGATGTCGTTTTTGCCCCTTAGCCAAACTCGCCTTTCGTTTAAAGAAATTGACAGCGCCACACGTCACACGCTGATTGGTATGCGCGATGCGCGATCTTGGCCGTCCGCTTTTTTTAAATCGAATTTCCTTAAAATTTTACACATTAAAAAAATTATTATTATTCTAATTACATTTTTATCTATCTATAGGCACCCATTTTGGATATATATACTAGATTTTAATATTTTTTATGTATTTTGGATATCATTAAGTGAAAATAAATCATTTTATTATTATTTTTCGTGTTTTAAAATAAAATAAATATAAATTTAATTTCTTTATATGAAAATGACATTTTAAAGAAATTTTATAAATTTTATGTATGAATTTTGACAAATTTTATTATTAGTAAGAAATTTTATAAAAGCCCACAATGAAATATCCTATTTCATCTAGTATCTTATACTCACTCTGTCCCGTTATATAGTTCTCCTTTGGGGAATGGCACAAAAATTAAGAAATTTGAAAAGGAGAAAAATTTGCAGAAAAGTACATCAGATTAAGCCAAAATTTACAGTCCAGAATTCATCAAACTTGTGCCCCAATCTATCTCACATTAAATAATCAATAAAAATACATTTGTAAATTGTTTACAACCAATAGAAACACAAAATTCATAAACACACGGATTGCTAAAAGAATTTACAAAGATTCACAGCATTTCTAGCATTATAAATACCCATAAACCTTCAACACTCAGTCATTACTCACTGCAGTCATTACAGAGATTCACATCATTAATCACTTACACAAAAACAACAAACCCTAAACAGAGAATTAAAGGCATCACTGCCTATCCTTGATGGCTTCAGACTGGGACTTAAATGATACATGGATTCCAGATGCTGAAGACCATGGACACATAGGAGCTGTTGAGATCAACATTGATCTTAATGAACCGGCTGGGGACATGGAAGAGGGGCAAGGCTACCATTTTGATCTCATTATGGAACCAGAAGATGAACATGGCATTCAGCAACCAGAAACAGAGGTAACATACCTTCAACACACATCATTTCCTTTTTCACCAGATAATCATCAACATCCTTCAAGGAATAGGCTCAGCAGTGAGAAGAGATTGGACATACTTATATGGCTTCTCAGCAGATCAACAGAGGACAAGCTCAAGCAAGGATCAATCATGGCTGCTGCACATGAATTTCAAGTAACAAAAAGATGCATAAGCAAACTGTGGAACTTAGCCAAGAGACAAAGACAAGAAAATGTAAGATATAATGTCACAACCAAGTTCCACAACTCAGGCAGAAAAAGGGTTGAAGTACCAGTTGGAGATATCACATCAATTAGCATTGGTGACAGGTCATGTATTAGAGGTTTGGCAGCCAAACTTAGCATCTCAAAGAGTACAGTCCATAGAATGGTTAAAAGGGGAGCATTGAAGCCACATACAAATTCATTACATCCAGGTTTGAAAGATGAAAATAAAATTAGAATGTTGTCATGGATTTTGGATCTACTGCAAGAGGACACATCTGAATCAAAGAGAGAGTATTTCCCAATGTTTGACTTTGTCCATTTAGATGAAAAGTGGTTCAATCTCAGCAAAAAGTCACATAGGGTATATCTAGCACAGAATGAAAAGGGCAAGTACAGATCAGCATGCTCAAGCAAATTCATTCCAAAGGTAATGTTCACTTCAGTGGTGGCTAGGCCAAGGTTCAATTCACAAGGAGAATGCACATTTGATGGGAAGATTGGCATCTTCTCATTCACATATCAAGAGGCAGCCAAAATATCATCAAAAAACAGGCAAAAGGGGACAATGTGCACAAATATTGTAGAGTCAGTCAATCAGAGAGTCACAAGGGACATGTTAATCAATCAGCTTATTCCAGCAATCAAGTCCAAATGGCCAGGGGGAGCACCACAAGTAATTTTCATCCAACAAGATAATGCAAAGGCACATATTACTCAAAATGATGCAGAGTGGCAGCAGGTATATGAGCAAGATGGATTCACTTTTATTCTAATTCAACAGCCTCCTAATAGCCCTGACCTAAACATCTTAGATCTAGGCTTTTTTAGAAGTATACAGTCCTTGATGCATAAAAAGATGCCTAAAGATGTAGATGCACTGCTAGGTGCAGTTAGTGAAGCCTTCTATGAACTAGATCCTAAAACACTGAGTAATGTGTGGGTGACTCTCAAGCATGTAATGAATGAGATTTTGAAGGACAAGGGAGGGAATGACTATGAGATACCACATGTAAAGAAGAAGAAACTGGATGCTCAAGGTTTATTACATCTACCAGTGAAGGCCCCAATGTGGGCTGTGATAGAAGCTTGGGACCTTGTCAAGGGAAATGCACAACAAAGGGGACAACAGGCAGCAACAGATCAACAACCACCTCATGACCCAACAACAAGCAATGGACATGGATTGTAGGACACTCAGGAAGCAACAGATCAACAACCACCTCAGGACCCAACAACAAGCAATGGACATGGATTACAGGACACTCAGGAAGGAAGTACAAGCATGGGATATGATATGCAAGACACTCAAGAAACAGCAACAACAGCATTTGGACTCTAAGTATTTTATATTTAAAGTCTACACTTTTGTGAAGAGCTTCTACATTTCACATAACTAGTAGGTTATGTGAAAAATAGAAGCTTGATATAGGATTAGCCTTCTATGAACTTTTGGGAACATAATGTAATTTTGGGAACTAAATCAGAATCTAATAGAGCATTATCAAGCAAGTCATTGTCATCAAATGCACATACAAGAATATAAACAACATCCCAGATGTCCACATGCATCATTGATGCATATCCAATCACACAATAACAAATATACCAATAAATCATCCAAGTTATATCAACTGGTTGCTTAAAGGCACATTAGGGCATGAAACCAAAGGATATGCATCTCAGTCCATTAGAGAACTCATCATAGATATAAGAAAAGAATATAAACAGCATCTCGGATGTCCCCATGCATCATTGAAACATATCCAATCACACAACAACAACAAATATACCAATAAACCATCCAAGTTATATCAACTGGTTGCTTAAAGGCACATTAGGGCATGAAACCAAAGGATATGCATCTCAGTCCATTAGAGATTTCATCACAGATCAACAAAGGGACAACCATCACTAGACAACATAAAACATAGCCAACAAGTTCAGATTATCATCAACAAAGTATAGTTCTCCTTTGCCAAATTGCACAAGTTAAGAAAATTTCCATAAGGGGTTAAGGTAAGCAATTCTGCAGGAAAGTACATCAGTCATAGGGTACAATCACAATCCAGAATTCATCAAACTTGTGCCTCAATCTTTCTCACATTCAATTAAGCAATAAAAATACATTCGTAAATTGTTTACAACCAATAGAAATACAGAATTCATAAACACACGGATTAAGCTAAAAATTTACAGAGATTCACAGCATTTCTAGCAGTATAAATACCCCTAAACCTTCAACACTGCATTCATTACTCACTTATAATGCAAATCCAACATAACAGATCAACCACTTATAATGCAAATCCAACCGACCACACCTCATAATCCAACATACACATTATCCAACAACAATTGAAAAGGGGACTTCAAATAACATAAAGGAACAATCCAACAATCCATCTCAAATACACATGCAACAACATAAAACGAAATCAATGGAATTAGGAACTTCTCTAATGATCCGGCGAGTCAGGGATGACAATAATCTCAGGCGAAACCACCTCATCAGAGACGAAGGGGACATCAGTGGCATCCAGGACATTGGGGACATCAGGGGTGACAACAATCTCAAGCGAAGCCACATCATCCGAGTCAGGTATCACGATCACCTCAGGCAAGCCACCTCCTCCGATTCTCTCATCCACCGTCTCCTCGGATCTTTCAGGGGTGTACATGTGATACCCCAAAAAGTAACAACCTCCATCGCACCTAGGATGCTCAGAGCATTGTCCACTGGGAGAACTAGAACAAGAGGGCCAGGGTAAGGAGGAGGAGCTACTCATGATGAGAGGGGATCTGGATCAAGCAACAGAGGGGACGAGAGGGGATCTTTGATGAGAGAGATCGGAGAACAGAGAACTAGGGTTTTTCGGAGAACAGAGATCAGAGAGATCGGAGAACAGAGAGATCGGAGAGCAGAGAGATCTGAGATCTGAGAGGCTTCTAGGGTTTTTAGATGGAGAGTGTTAGAACTAGGGTTTTTTGAGTGAAGAAGAGAGAGATTTGAGAGCGAAGAACAGAGTGAAGAATAGAGGGAATGAGAGAGCGGAGAGCAGCGGCGATTAGGGTTCTTAGATGGAGAGGAGAGAGTGAATGAGAGGCTTTTATACAACGATATCAGATGAAAGGTAGGGTTTTTAGATGGTTTAGGGATTTATGGTGAGAGTAGGTGAAATTAATGGTGGGAGTAAATTAAGGATAGTTGATGGTTTGAATGAAAAAAGAAGATTAATAAATAGAGGGTGTTAATGGGGAAGAAAAGAAGAGTAGGTAGTTTAGGGATTGGAGAATAAAGACAAAAACAAAAACGGAAAATAGAACAATTTTTTGGGACGCCAAAAACGGAAAAGAAAACTATATTAAGGGATGGAGGGAGTAGTAATTAAATCCCTAAAACCCACCTAAAAGACCCTCCATATGGGACTCCAATGACAATAGTCTTAGGAACGACATGTATATAATCAAGTGGACACCGTATCAATACTCAATATTAAAACTAGTCTGGAAAATCTTCAACTTTTCCGCTTAACCACGAACATTTTCTTGATATTTTTGAAATTTCGAGTCAAAATAAAATACTTCACGACTTTTTAACAAGTTTTCCAAATTTTCCAGTTGGAGCCAAACTCTTTAAATCTTGAATCAGAGGCCACATATATACTGAATACTTGCACTATAATGTTGGTTCGAATGCTCTTCCAACGCACAGTTTTCATTTGACCTATATAAATTACCTAATTTAGAGTTTAAAGGTGACATGAATAACTCTGAAAATATGATTTTAGACGTCGATAAAGAAGTTAAAAAGAATCAGAAGAACCAAATCAATAAGGATTAGCGATGTACCCGATTATCAATCAAATCAATAGGTCCTCCTATATACACACTTTAAATTGTCTAAACGCACATTATTTAGTGCAGTTAAGTTAAACGTACATGTTGGTGCGTTAAACTTTAACGCACAAGGGATAAAACTGGAAAAAAGTAAAAAAATGTCCAGAATTGGTGCGTTAACCCTTAATATATGACACTGTAGCCGTGCATTAAATCTTAACGCACAAGATTAGCAATTGGGTCTATTATGCGGCCCAATTGTAGTTTAACGCACAGGTACTGTTCATAGCCATTGGAAAAATGTGTCGTTTGAAAAATCCGACCGTTTGCACAAACGGTCATATTTTTAACAGACTAATTTTCAGCCTATATATACACACTCTCATTTCCTTTCTCTTGCACACCAAATCACAACATTCAACATGAACTATTCTAATCATCAAAGTGAGGAAAACAATTGGAAAGAAAGTCGAGAAGATGAGGAATGCGATTGGGTACAAGAACGAGAAGATGAAGAAGCAGACGAAGAATGGAACGACTCTTGGATGTTGGGTTGCAAAGACGAAGGAGACGATTGTGATTCGAGCGGCGATTTATTCACGGTTAGTGTTGAATTAATTTTCGTTTAAGTAATGAATCATGTCTTAGTTTTGTATGAAGTAATTATTATGAAATTTAGCAATTAATTTCCGTTTGGGATTCGTAAACGAAAGAGATGATTGGGATACGATAAATATCGAATATAATTAATTTTGTATGAAGTAGTTATTATGAATTTTAGCCATTAATATGATATTGCAATTTTGTTGTATCCATTAACAATTAATATTAGGTATGAAGTAGTAGTTCCTTAGTTGAGCATAAAATTCATGGATTAGGTTATGAATTAATGACTTTGCAAATTTGTTGTATTATTAGTTTGTTATAATTGTAGATAGTATAATAATTCATAAATCAAAATTAATTATAGGGGGAAGATTATGGAGATCGTTTTCGTACTGGCCTAGTTTGGGGGAGTATGAAAGAAATGGTTGAATGGGCTAGAGCTATAGCAAAAGAGTTGATGATAGTTTTGGTGAAACGCACCTCAAATCCGTACGTAGTTAGTTTGACATGCGATAGATATGGTGAGCCGAGATCTGGTAGGCCGAAAGTTAATGTAGAAAATCTAGAGGTGTTGGTTCGGAGGATTCGAAAACGTAGATCGAAGAAGTGCAGTTGTAGATTCGAGCTATATGGGTGCCGTTTGAAAAACGAGCTAGGATCCCTTACTGAAAGATGGGTCTTGGATGTTATACATGGCACCCACAACCACAAGCTTCATGCTAGCTTTCATGGGAATGCATTCATGGGTCGAATGACCCAAGAGGAGGAGGTCATGGCTAGGAGATGGGGTGATGGTCGGAAGACTCCGAAAAAGGTTGTTTCGGACTTGAGGAAAAACTTTCCGGGAAATGTGACATCAATGAAGCAGGGTGCGAACTTTTTGCAAAAGCTCCATTATGAGGATCGTGGGAAATTGACGGTTATCCAGTGGTCCCTTCATTTTTTGAAAGAGAACGGTATCTTTTTTATCCTCTTAGGAATGTGAAGAAAGGGAAAGAGGTGGAGATCCTGTTTTTTGCTCACCCGGAGTCACTACGCTTGTTGAAGAAGTTCCCGCACGTGGTGATCATTGACGCCACATACAAGACAAATAAGTATGTAAAACATTTTAATAATAGTTAGTTATTTTTCTATGTGCTAGGGTTTAATTAGTTATATTGACAAGTATTGGTACGTTTATTTGTTTTGTGTATGAATAGGTATGATATGCCTTTGGTGCACTACCACAAAAATCATCTTTTAACTTGTGATATAATAACCCGGATGTTAAATATCTGGTATAATAGGGATCTAAACTAATTAAAAAATGAATTTTCTTTTAAAATTTTGAATGAAATTACTAAATAACCCGGATGTAAGTCAACACGCCCGGGTTATTTGAGTACATTGCTCTTTGGACCGTGTACGAGAATAACCCGGGCGTTTTTTGGCTTAATATATCCGGGCTATATTGTCTTGTAATTTAAGAATATATCCCGGATATCAATATTTGACCAACGCCCGGGTTATATAGTATAGTAATTGTATAAATTCGATCACTATATATCCCGGATGTGAGGTGTCCGGGTTCTTTAATATATACTTAAAGTATATAACCCAGATGTTTTCGGATCCGGGTTAGTTAATATATATATATATACTTAAAGTATATAACCCGAACGTTTGCGTATCCGGGTTATATAATAATAAAAAATCGATCGTTCAACTCTTTTTTCCAACCCGCGATACAATGTTCACAGGAAACAGGCCATGTTCTTGCAAGCTAAACCCTAAATTGAGATTTTCTTCAATTGTCTGCTGGAACGATTTCTCAATTGCTCGTGCTACTTGAAGGTGGTTCGATTGCACAAGCTCGTTCATGTATTTGAACAATTTGGTGCGTCTGAAGGTGGTTCGATTGCACAAGCTTGATCTCTTCTAATCTCTTCTCTCCGCCTACACTGCCACACCAACAAATCTCAAGGTTCAACTCTAATTCGCCCTTAGCCATTCGGATTTTGCCCCATTTTCCCTGTGCCCTAATCATACCCTAGCCTTGGGAGCTCAGCCCTCGCCCGCCACACCACTCAGCCGCTCAGACCACCATCTCCTCCGCCGGCATTCACGGCCCCACCGACTTCACCAGCTAGTACGTTCAGTTGTCACTTGGCTCTCCGGGCATCGTGTCTATTTGTTCCCTAGCCAGCCCAAGTGAGTTTCCTACGGTCCTCTTTTCTTCTCTCCTTGCCTTATTCTCTCTTTTGTTTGGCGAATTCATGAATTGCTTCAATTTTGGTTCCAGTGGTTGGTTCAAGTGGTACCAGACTAGTTCGCTTGATTGCTGGTCGCTCAATCTCAACCCTGGTGAGTATCCTGGTGTTGTTCTTATACGTATAACGCTAGATTATGATTCATTGTGATATTGTAAAGCAAGATTTACACGAAACGACCCTCTATACTGGAGAATTTGTAGAAAAAATTGTCCTAGATATGCAAAATTGCATTTAATAACTCATTATCTGTATTTTGGCAACACGTCAATACCCAAACCCAATTTACGCACAATTTCTAAACAATTCCTTACTCAAGTTTCATAAGTGTGAGGCGCCTGTTGGACATTCCATAGTTTTTTCATACCAGTTTGACTTGTATTGTTATGAGGTTTGATGTTACAGGAAATCAAGTGTAACAGGCTTAGGAAGTTAAGTGCCACGTATCAATGCTCTGTTAGGATTTAAATAGGCTGTTGTTAGCAGAATTCAATTCATTCAGAAATATTGGTTTGTAATCTCTTTCTCAACTCTCTAATGAAAACTTGCTCATTCATGCCCGATCGCCTTTCTTGAGTCTAGGTGATCCGCGTATTGAGTTTTTGAGTTGTTTTTTAAAGAACATTAACTCTTTCTATCCTTCTCGTTCCTTCATCTTCTCAATTGTATTCTCAAATACAGATTTTCTGTATCAAAGGTATCAGAGCCAATGATCTTGCCACAATTTTTGGAATTGTTTTGTTTGCCCAATTTCGACCTAGATTCGTGATGGCCAGGTTTTCTCGAAAATTTTGACCTAGATTTGGGATTTGAGTTGCGTAACAATGGCAGAAACAACAATTACATGGACTAATTCATGGGGGCGTGCCATTCAAGGGTCGAATTCCGTCTTCCAGAACCACAATTTTGATTATAAGGATCCAATCAACATTGTGCGGGCTCCATCATTGGATCGTACAGCAACGGCGACGAGCTGAGAGGATCAACTCAGGGAGTTTGGGAGTTTTCTTCTACAATGGAGGGATGATATGCACTCTTTATTTACAGAATTTCGAGAATCTTTGCATTCAAGAAGTGTGGTAGACACTTCTTGTCTTCAACCCATGATCGCGGAATCGCACGACTCTCTTAAAGAGGCCGAAGATTCAATCGGGACTAGACCAACTACCCCAAAACTTGTTGTGCTTTATGAAGCCAATTTGGAAAGGGAAACACCTGAACTGATGTGCATAGAAGTACGTGAAATTGAGGAGCAAATTTCGAGTCTTGGAGCGAAGTCAATTGAACAAAGCTGCGTGCATCCTATAGCCTTCCCAGATGATTTGCAGGTAATTACCACTCCTTTAGAGATTAGTGCTTCTAAGATTAAAACAGGGAGAATTGGTAATATGGTTGTTGCTTCACCGGTATCAGTTGAAGCTAGTTCCTACACGGTGCTTGACGAATTGCCTAGGAGAGAAATTGGTATTTTTGAGTGTTCTTTTAAATTGAAAGAAGTTGATTCACTGAGTATGATTGGAGATTCCTATGGATCGATCGACTTTCTTGGCTTCTTTGTGTTTGATCCAGGGAAGAGCAATCAATTTAAGAGGAATTGGCTGAGTGATTGTGGAAGGAATTCAATGGGATTCTTGGTGAATGTCATTGCACATAAGGTGTTTGTAGAAATACCTAGTAGAACTGTTATGTTTACTACTCAAAATGGTACGAAATTTCTTGCACTTAAGTTCCCTTATGATAGAGGTAAATGCAAGCTGTTAACTTTGTTAAGTGGTGAAGCGTTCAGGTCGATCAACTTTCCTAGCTCCTTTGTGTTTGATCCGGGGTAAAACATTGACTTCAAGGGGAAAGGGATGAGTGTTGAAGCTCAAAGTGTTGTTGAAATGGATGAGCTTGGAAATAGAAAGGTATTGGTGTTGTTTCTTGTCTTTGATTCGGGTATAACCGAGTGGATGTTGGAGATGCTAACGGTGGGTATTGGAAAATTTAAAGGTTGGACAATGGCATGATAAGTTGGTGGTTGAAAAGCAAGATTGATGCTCAGTGGTTCCATTTTCTGTTCCTCTCGGGTTCTTTGCTGATTTTTTCTGAAAGCTGGAAGTGAATGAATTTAGAAAGGCCTGCATCTGCTGATTTTTATGTGCTAATTTGTTTTCTTTGTTGAGGTGTTGATAATTGACTTTGTGTTGGTTTGCATCACATTTGCTGCATCTGCTGAATTTTGCTGAGTTCTGCTGAATTTGCTGCATCTGCTGAATTTTGCTAAGTTTTGCTGAACTTGCCGCATTTTGCTGCTGCATTTGCTGAATTTTGCTGAGTGTGATGGAAGAACTTGCTGGCATTTTACTGGAAGTTGAAGGCCAAACTGAATTTCACCACTGGTTGCTGAACAAGGTCTGTTGCTGGCTCTGGTAATTCTAGGCAGGTTTGCATTATTGTGCAAGTTGATGCAAGTGGTTGCTGAATTTTTTGGTTGATCTACTGCAAAAGTTTCCAGAATTCCAACCTTGAGGTCAAGGTTGTTCGATTGGGGAGGATTTGTTACAGGAAATCAAGTGTAACAGGCTTAGGAAGTTAAGTGCCACGTATCAATGTTCTGTTAGGATTTAAATAGGCTGTTGTTAGCAGAATTCAATTCATTCAGAAATATTGGTTTGTAATCTCTTTCTCAACTCTCTAATGAAAACTTGCTCATTCATGCCCGATCGCCTTTCTTGAGTCTAGGTGATCCGCGTATTGAGTTTTTGAGTTGTTGTTTGAAGAACATTAACTCTTTCTATCCTTCTCGTTCCTTCATCTTCTCAATTGTATTCTCAAATACAGATTTTCTGTATCATTTGAATTGCTAGCAAAGTATGGATAAAGGGTGGTTTGATGCAATTTTGCCTATAAAGGGTATTTTGTGCACAGTAACCTATATTAGGGGTGTTTTTTGTAATGTAACCTATAATGAATGCATAGGTAGGTTTATTTGCAACCAAATATAAATCTTTGCATTCTTTAAAAATCTTTTTTGCAGGTTAATGGTTGCTATAGAGGGGCTAGTCATACATCAGTTAGTGCTTCAATATGTAAATCCTCGAATACAGTTGTTAAAGATGGTACCTTTCTACTCAATATTCTTGGAGTTGTTGATTGTAATTTCCATAATATTGTTATTTCGTTTGGGAATAAGCACTTTAACACCGCCTACACTGTCTAGCGGTGTTAAAGTGCTTATTCCCATTGTGTTTGACTGCTTTTGAGACTTGTAATTTGCTGAACTTTTCAATATGTTTGCTGATTTGCTGAACTCTAATTCGCCCTTAGCCATTCTGCGGTATGTTTGCTGAACTTTTCAATATGTTTGCTGATTTGCTGAGCATCTTACTCTTGTTTGGCATAAGCTTGATCACCCAAATATTACCAAAGTATGTCCTTCTGTTTTTGCTCAATGTTTTAATCTTGATTCTAGTATTTGGTCAATGCTATATAGGGTGAATTCTTCTACTGACTGTGTTTTTAGGCTAATTTTGTTTTTATCTTGGTTACTTGTTTTGGATTTTAAGTTTGTTGGTGCTTCGATGGGTACTTCGAATCTCAAATTACCTTCCGAAAGCTCCTCAAGTGATGCTCAGATTTCCCTTCCAACGAAAGCCTGCTGTGTTGTTGTGGAGTATCTTCCTGGTGGCACACTCAAGAAGTTCCTAATCAGTCACATCAAAAAGAAACTTGCGTTTCGAACTGTGATCAAACTCGCTTTAGATCTGGCCAGAGGGTATGTCATATTGCTGAATTTTGAAAGGGGAAATTCTGGAGTAAATTAGTATGGCCAGTGTAATTTGGTAGTGGTAAAAAAAATCTCTGTTTATTTCACATGTTTTGCAGGTTAGATTATTTGAATTCGAAGAAGATTGTCCATCGTGATGTTAAAACTGAAAACATTTTGCTTGATTCTCAAAAAAACTTAAAGATTGCTGACTTTGGTGTTGCTCGGGTAGAAGCTCAGAATCCAATGGATATGACTGGTGAAACGAGTACCCTTGGTTACATGGCCCCTGAGGTAATTCTACCATTGTAAATTTATATCATTATACAAAGTTAAATAGATTTATGATAACTTCATTAGCGAACCTAAGTGTCACTGTAGCATAGCAAGTTCAAATTGTTGCTATGGAAGTACTGAAAAAACGTTGAGTAGGTTTTAGAAACCTCCAAACAACCACTTAGCTTCATGAATGTTGGATATTGGAGTCGCATATAGCTGGAAAAGTAATAATTATCTTGCCATAAAAAAATCTTGAGTTCCTAATTATATCTGCCAAAAAGCATATTTCTATGTTGTTCATTGTTGAATTAGGTAGCAGCAAATAAAGACTTACATTGTTGGGAAACCATGAGTGTTGTTGTTTTGTTAACCGTGCATTCTGCCAACTTGTATATCAGCTAATACAGCTTCCAAATGTTGAATCTTCCTACAACTGATTCTTGTGTGTTATTGTAGATTTGATTCTCTTATGAGTTGTCTCTTTCTGTAACTAGTTTAATTATCCTTTGAAGGTTCTTGATGGAAAGCCCTACAACCACAAATGTGATGTATACAGCTTTGGAATCTGCCTCTGGGAAATATATTGTTGTGACATGCCTTATGCTGATCTAAGCTTCGCTGAAGTTTCATCAGTTGTTGTGCAGCAGGTTAGTGTAATTTTAGTTTCCTAGAACATAGCTGATGCTATATCTACTCGTCTTGGCTGAAGTTCACTGGGATTTTGTTTCCACAAAGCGAGTGCGGATGTTTAGTGTTGACAGATATAATCTACTTGTCTTTGGATATGAAACCTTAGTCTAACCAGTCAGTCTCACGTGTAATGGCAGAACTTACGACCGCATATCCCAAGATGTTGCCCTCATTCATTGGCAAACATTATGAAAAGATGCTGGGATCCCAACCCCGAAAACCGCCCTGATATGGATGAGGTGGTGAGGTTGCTTGAAGCAATCGACACAAGCAAGGGGGGCGGGATGCTACCAGAAGACAAGGCTTCAAGCCGCTGCTTTCTCTTTATCCCTACAAACACGAAGATATTGATGTTTGATTTTTCAGTGGTATGATGACAAAACTACCTACAAACACGAAGATATTGATGAATTGCGAAAGGAGTGGTTGGATTATTTCTTATCACTTGTGTAGGTAAGTAGTTATGTACGAGTGTTATTTAAATGACAAAATACATGTTGGATACATCAAATAAATCTCAACAATTGCCGGTAGTTATTTTTTGTAAGGATGTAAATTTGTTCGAACTCATTTTGTATGCATAAGTGCAGGATGTGTTGCCTCTATGAAAGGGAGTGAAATACACAAGTAGTGATTCGAGATCAAGACGTTGGCAGTGGGAATGAAGAATTTGAAGGGAGGCTTTTGTTGCTTTAAGTGTTAAACTTTTTAGGTCATGAATTGTGAATTGGTATTTTCCTTTCTCTGGACAAGTATGCATTGCCTTAATATGATTTTAGTGATGCTTCTTTCTTTAGTTGGTTTATCTAGTATATTGTCAAATTAGGTGAACAATGTTACTTTTTTGTAATATTGGCATATTTTGTTGAAATGCGATATGACATTTCATTTTAACATAAATACTACATTTTTGTATGGATTTAGAGTGGTTAATGAGTTCAGAAAAGGTACAATTGGTGCAATTTAATTACAGGCTGAAAATATGTAAAAACAAATTGGGCATTTATTATTAAGACATTATATAACCCGGACCTATTAACATTCGGGTTATATAACACATTTCTATCATGACAATATAACCCGGACATTATAATACTCGGGTTATTAAGTATCTCTTGAAATGTGATGCTGATGGGACCTTTTAACCCAGACTGTTTAAAGATCCGGGTTATAAAGTCCTACTAGTGTGATATTTGGACAGCACAATATAACACGGACGGAAAAGGATCCGGGTTATTTGACCCCCTTTTTAACCTGGGCGTGTTTCTATGATCCGGGTTATATAGTTCGTTTTCCTTGTGTTTTATTTTCATGTATTTAACCCGGGCATGTCAAAAGGGATCCGGGTTATATAACCTATTATACCCTCAACCTGAAGCCCGGACCATTTTTGACCGAAATCCGGATTATATTAGCTTTTACGTCCGGGTTAAAATCATGTTTTTTTGTGGTAGTGGTGGAGATTGTTGGTTTTACCTGCACTCACAAGACGTTCAACATTGCGTATGCATTCACTCGAGCGGAAAAGTTTTTCCATTACCGGTGGATAGTGAGTGCCCTTCGAAACTTGTTTGAGCAGTTGGGAGTTATGCCAAAGGCTATAATGACCGATTGTGAAAAGGCTCTCATCAAAGCTATTAAGGTAGTTTTCAAAGACGTGCCGGTTAGGCAGCTCTTGTGTTGGGTCCATATTAGAAAAAACATCAAAGCACATGCCGACAAGGTTATAAAAGATAGTGCCAAGGTTGATATGTTTACAAACCAGTGTTGGGGACTATTTTGCTCGACCACGAAGGAAAGGTACGAGGAGAGGCTCAGAGCATTGAGGACGTCGTGGAAGAGCGGCCTTGTTGGATACGTCGAGAGAGAATGGCTGACTCCTTACAAGGAAAGTATAGTAAGAGCGTGGACGGATGACACCCTTCACTTCTTCACGCGAACTTCAAACATGTATCTTTTGAACATTGTGTAGTTGGAAGAGTTTACTATTGGGTATGAATATTGTACTAAGGAAAAAAATGTTTTTGTTTTGATAGGGTTGAGGGGATGCATCGTGTGTTGAAAGATATTGTGGGGTCTAGCAAAGGCAGCTTTAACAGAGTGATCGTGAGGATCCACCATGCAATCATTCTTCAAATGGACACGATTAAAGCGACCATGAACAAGTCACTGTCTATACGACCAATGGAGTTCAACGATCCAGGGTTTCCGGAGCTTGCCCGAATGGTCTTTTCAAGGCTGTTTTGCAGAGTGTCGGATATGTGTTTTGATTTGTTGTTGGCCATGTATGATCAGCTAGTGAAGGATGACTGTTCAGAACTATGCGATGATCATTGGGTGAGAGACTGCCTCGGGTTGCCGTGTGTCCCCGATATTGCAAAAGCCATCATTACGAGGACAGCTCCCACTCTAGACGACATTCACGACTTCTGGAAGGACTTGCATTGGGAAGAGGATCCAACAACATCTGCGCTTGCTGACGACAGTGTTTCGATTTCCATTCCAGAGTTGAGATTGCGTGAGATGTGGTCGAGAGTGCAAAGTCATACTTTGAACCAAGCCACGTTATGGCAACTGAGTGAGTTGTACATGGCCTTGGAGCATCCGGAACAGAGTACGTTTATGGAGCCGACGGACATCTGTAGAAAGGGAAGGCCAAGTGGTGCGAAGAACAAGGCAAAGGGGTCGCCGAGTAGGGAAAAGAGCCTGCATGAGCACGTAAGAGAAGACTTACTGAAGTCTGAGAAGGCGAAGGCACAGGGAAAGTCAAAGGAGAAGGTGAAAGGGACAGGCCGTCCCAAAAAGCAAACAAGTTCCGTGGTACTCGACGCTGAGGACATGCAGTTCCAACCGCAACCAGAAGAATCACAATTTAAGGACGACCATGTGGGAGTCCGTCCGTCGGATTGGCCTAAAGAACCCATGATTCATTTTGGGATGGACTTTGGAGTTCGGAATATCGATTACTTCTGGTTTGGGTACATTAACGGTGCTATGGATGTACATTCAGACGGACACTGTGGTTATCGGTCTTTGGATGTGCTTATGGGGATGAGTCAGGGTCAATATCCCTTGATCCGTAGCGCGATGGCAAAGGAGTTGTGTGTCAACCGACAAATGTGGGAGCCGATACGAGCTTATGCAAGACTAGGGTCATGGGACGATCTAATGGTTCAAATTAACTATGTTAATACCCCTTGTGGCCCGAATTATTGGCTTGACATGCCATTCATGGGTTTAGTGTTTTCCAAGGTGTATAACGTTGATGTCGTCGTCATATCTGAGCACCCTTCATTGTGCTTACCAATACGGGCATCTGGACCAAGCTTCGCACCTCCCTTAAATTTTTTGGGGATAGCACACGTAGGGGATCACAACCACTGGATACCGGTAATGTTTCGTATCTCTACTTGTACTTAGATGTTTCATTTGCAATATTGTGTATGCTAATTGCGTTTTTTTTTTGTATTCGTATAGGTGATGCTCATTGACGACTCTCCATTACCACCCATTACGGATGCGTGGCGAATACATTGTGATCCGAACGTCCGTTGGTGGGAAACATTGTATGTTTCGAAATTGCAAGACTTTAGGGAATGCCGCATGGCAGCCGGCAAGAATCCAGATTATGTGGCGTATTAGATCCACATTATTAGTAGTTGATGTAAAACTCGTGTGATTTGTAATGCAATATAAAATTTGATGTGAGTCTCTTTTGGTTATTTGCTCATTATTTTTGCTTTGGTGGGTTTCAGAGTAATCCATACGTAATGAAAAAGACATCAAACTTATGCAATCATAACATTGGAATTTATACATTTGCAAACTTACATAATCAAAAATACATGATACACTTGTACAAAAATCATAACCAAAATATATTGCATTACAAATCCACACGATTACATGCTTACAAATAGATGGTCGTTTGTCCTAGAAACAAAGCACAAAAAGCTAACAACATCCAAATAACTACAAGATTGAGTTGGTGTCAGTGTGTTGTGCAGATTATCCCGTTGACCGAATGAAGAATCCTAAAGGAGGGCGACCCTTCGATGACCAAGTCGACCCCGTCGAACCTTCTGATTGCCCCTTTTCTCGCAGCAGCACATAAATACTTGGACTCCACAAACACCGGTTCAGTATCATATAAGAAGCTCCTTATGATTCTGAACCGGAGTTTGTGGATTCCAAGTATTTATGTGCTGCTACCAGAAAAGGGGTAAATCAGCAGGTTCGACGGGTTCGACTTGTTCATCGAAGGCCCGCCCTCCTTTAGAATTCTTGAGGCGGTGAACGGGATAATGGCCACAAGGCAATGACTCCAACTCAATGCTGTAATAATAACATTATTCATACATTTGCAGACTTATGTAATCAAAAGACATAATAAACTTATTGCTTGTAATCATAACTCCGATAATATATCTTATTCCTCAACTTCACGTTTGAATCTGAAAGGGTGTTGCACAACCTTTTAAGCTCATTTCTTTCCAGCACCAATTCTCTGATAATCTTGGCAGCATTATCGTCGTACGGTGGATCAACCCACTTAAAGGTACGACAACCTCTCATCTCCCCATCCCGCTCCATTGGGATGTAATCCTTGAATGCGAGGTACCTTATTTTATAGTGAATGGGCATGTCGCAAGTGTACAACACGATCGGGAAGTTGCATTGGCACATTGTAACTGGAGCCAATGCACTGCTGGATGATTAAGCCATCCTCGGATCTGGAATATGAATTATTGTATCAGAAGCTATAAACTCTTGCAAAAACTAAAGCCGAAAAAAGATGATTAATGTTACCGAAAAGTTGAATAATTCTCTGCACGGCGGATCTTGAGCTCGTGAATGCCAAAAAATGATCGTTGACAATTAGCTTCTTAAGAGGTGAATTGATTGTTGTGTTTGGATGTGGAAGAGAAAGGAAATTGACATGGGTATATATAGGAGGAAAATTCGGCCGTTATAAAATTCGACTGTTAGTGCGTTAACACTTAACGCACAAACAACGGTCGGATTTTATAACAGTCGAAAATCGGCCATTATAAATATGACCATTGGTGCGTTAAGTATAACCGCACCAGTCCATGCGTTTAACCTTAACGCACCAACGGCTGGGCTTGAATTTTGGCCCAGCACTGTCTGGGCCTCTTTTGGAGCCCAATGTGTAATGTGTGCGTTAAGGGATAACGCACTATGTTGTATTTTTTTTCGTGATTTAAGGCATAAAAATCATAACTAACTATATGATAATGTTAATTGTTATTTTATGATTTTTATACTTTGTAAGTATAAAGTATAAAAATCATAAAATAACAATTAACATTATCATATAGTTAGTTATATTAAGCAATGCTATATAGTAATGTAATAAGACTAAGTGTTATGAAGTTATAACATGAACTTTAAGGCATTGCTTAATATAACTAACTATATGATAATGTTAATTGTTCTTTATGATTTTTATACTTTATACTTATAAAGTATTCATCCGTTATAGTTTATACTAATGTATTATAATGAATTCTTAAGCAAGTAGTACTTGTACTATATAGTAATGTGATAAGACTAAGTGTTATGAAGTTATAACATGAACTTCATAGCATGAAGCATGAAGAAGTCGATAATTACAGTTTATAATATTCTATTATTATAATGTCTTAAAAAGTTATCACTTGTATTATACATTAATGTGATAAGACTAAGTGTTATGAAGTTATAACATGAACTTTATACTTACGGTATAGCATGAAGTATGAAGAAGTCGATATTTATAGGTTATAATACTGTATTATTATAATTTCTTAAGAAGTTATCACTTGTATTATACATTAATGGGATATGACAAAGTCTTATGAAGTTATAATGTGATAAGACTAAGTGTTATGAAGTTATAACATGTACTTTATACTTACGGTATAGCATGAAGTATGAAGAAGTTGATATTTATAGTTTATAATATTGTATTATTATAATTTCTTAAGAAGTTATCACTTGTATTATACATTAATGGGATATGACAAAGTCTTATGAAGAAGTCGATATGCATTTTTTGTGATTTTGGGGCATTTCATGCATTTTTTGTACTATTGGGTCTAGTTTGGGCCCATTATGCATTTTTTGTGATTTTGGGCCATTTCATGCATATTTAATGAATATAATATTAAATATGTACTAGTACATGTCATCCGAAAAATACATACATAACAAAAAGTATGAAAATAACATCCCTAATCTCCACCGGGCTGACTCTCACTACCCTCCTTGGGCTCGTGTATAGAATCCCGAAAAATATGTGACGCACGAGGTGGAGGGGGGGCCATCGGGGGAGACTCATCTAAGCTTTGAATATGGTAACGTTGTATACAACTTGGGGACGCCGACCTATTATTTCAAACACTAATGCATCGTTGATTTCCAATCCATGGAATTGAGCAAAATCCCGCCAGCCGTTGCCAAATTTGTAGCGATTCCCACTCGTTGCGATAGACACAGGCAAAGTAGCAATACCACAATCCAGGGTGACTTCAGTTGTTCTTGCATAACTCAATAATTTTACAACATGCTCCCTCGGGACACTCTGCATATCAGTAAGTGCATTTAAAGTTGATATTATGAAGTAATCTGGATCATAAATTTACATTATGAAGGATGCGGTGCCTACCATCCGATATTCTGGGTATACATTGGTTTGATCTAGTACAACAATGAAACTCTTCTTCTTATCACGTGGAGAAGCTTCGGCTCTTTGTAATGCTGAATTTGCAACATCTCCAATATCTCTAGCAACTTCAGCATCATCATCATCATCATCTCCAGTACCGTACGAGGTGTAGCTGCTGTCTTCTTCGACAATAGAGGAATTTGAGTCATCGTTGATTACTATCACATTTCTCGATGACGAAGCCATACTCTGCAACGACCTTGATATCCCGGATCTGAAATATGAATTATTTGATCACAAGCTAGAAACTCAAAGAATTAATTCAAGGAAAGATGAATAATGTTACCGAGAAGCTGAATGTGAGTTTATTATCACAAGCTATAACACTTAACGCACCAAGAGTATGAAATGAAGTCACATATTTATAAAGGCCGATTTTCGACCATTATAAATATGACCGTTGGTGCGTTAAGTGTTAACGCACCAACGTTATAAAATTCGACCGTTCGACTGTTGTTTGTGAGTTGGTGCGTTAAGTGTTAACGCACCAACTCTTGTTTTGCGGAAAAAGCCCTCCACCAATTTTTTTAAATTACGATAAGTGCCCGAAACTCTTATTTTGTGGCAAAAAATGCCCTTTTTGGGCCCATTTCGCATTTCTCGGGTTTTTGGCATATTTCGGGACTAATCCATGAAAAGTATATACATAACAAAAAACACATACATAAGTCCAATATATACATAATAAAAAGTATGAAAATAACATCCATAATCTCCACCGGGCTGACTCCTACTACTCTCCCCGGGCTCGTGTATAGAATCCCGAAAAATATGTGACGCACGAGGTGGAGGGGGGGGGGCATCGGGGGAGTCTCATCAGTCAGCATATGCAATAGCCGACTCATCATCTCATGAACCTCCTGAACGGGGATAACATTCCTATCCGTCGGCATCTCCAAATAAGCACGGAGCTCACCAGCAACCAACTGGTTCCGCTGTATACGTAAATACCCATTAGAATTTAAATATGACAAATTAATAATCGACATTAATTGAATTAAACGAATCAAACATACTGCAAGAGTGTCCACCGATGGTGTGGGATGGACAGGGCCCGCATGACGATCTTGTCTGGTGGATCTAGGATCCACCAGCACATGAGAATACTCGTCCAACCAATCCAGATAGTCATCTGTCACGTCCCAATAACGCGTGGCCGGTGGAACCTCAATCCGGATCAGAGGCCTCAGATCCTCATCCCATGCCCCCAACAGATGATCCTCGAATACTCGTCCAACCAATCCAGATAGTCATCTGTCACGTCCCAATAACGCGTGGCTGGTGGAACCTCAATCCGGATCAGAGGCCTCAGATCCTCATCCCATGCCCCCAACAGATGATCCTCGAATGTGACGTCGTAGTGTTTGAGGTCATTCTGGCGGGTCACTGTTTTGGGCTCTAGAGGTAAGTGCGGGATCCCCTATACATGCCTAAACTGACGAAGGCAGCAGTCCGGCAGATACGGCTTTTGTATATCCATGATCTGGATTATCCCTCTAAACAGGGAAAGATCGTACTCTGGTCGGTCGAATGATACTCTAGGAAACGGAAACCACTGTACCTGTAACAAATAATATAACAAAATAGATTATAAAATATTTAGCATGAAGTGCATATTATAAATTAAAATATTAATATAACAAAACATTATACCTCCTCATATCTAATGTTGTCCAGCAACTGGCGCATACAAACCAAACGGCCAGGATCCTTGCCCTATGGGACCTCCTGGCCATCAGTGATGGTACCAGCATCGTCGGCCATGGCAGTTGGGTCCGTGACGTAATGTCCACGGAAATGGGAAAAGTACGCCCATATCCATGACTATATAACAAGATCGAACGAATTAGAATATTAGAAAATAAATAATTATAACGTAAATTTAAAATTTATTTCTTACCCTCAAAAGTATGCCACAACTGGCAATGCCATGCGCCTCTCATCTAGGCGCATGTCCTAAGTTTCGGTACAGGAACGCTAGAATGCATGCTCCCCATGCATATCAGCATGTGGCCTCGTGGTCGAACAGCAGTGCCAACCACTTGTGCTTGATCTGACGGGTAGACTTGTTGATGTGACCCTGCCCCCCATGACGGCCCACGAGGAAGAACAAGCCATGAGCCTGAGCTCAGATGGCCTAGTGACAAGGTCCAGGGCCAAAGCCATCGCTGAAGCTATCGCATCCCTTGTTGCACGCTTCGTCGCTGGCCAAGGCATCCCGGAAACCGAGCCAAGATTTGTTGTCCTCTCCACCATCGAGGAACGTGCTGAAGACGTCTCGCTCACAAAGGTACGCACTAAAGAAGACGTCGGACGAAGCAACGAGCTCACTGCTACAAGAGAACAGCTCGCTAAGAGCATCAATACAACAGAGGAGCTCGCTGAAGGCATCGCTCCAACAAAAGAGCTCGTTGAGGAGCGTGTTCGAAGAGTTCGTCGAAGGGCTCGCTCGAAGAGCTCGCTTTAGAACACGTTTGCCTTATATGTTTTGAGACACTTTCCCTATTTAGCGCTATTGCTTGTTTTAGCTAGTTTCCCTTTTATAGTTTGTCTATTTTCGGGTGTGTGCCTTTGCATGCTTGCATGGGCTAGCCCACTAGGCTCGACTTGGCCCAAACCGATGTCTCGCCTCTAGTATTTATAGTTTTGAACCTTGTTATTATTTTCTTACGTTCAAATTAAAGTTCAAGGCTTAAGTAGAGTGTTTATCCTCCTTCCCTTGATCGAATGTCACATATCCCTCTCATCTCCATTCACTCCGCCGCCGACGCTACGGCACCGCTTGATCTCAAGCAAACATATCCTTCGCATATCCCTTCATCCTCAGTCGACGCTACGACACCAAAGACTTGTCTCTTCAAGTCTTCCATCCCTCAATCAATTCGCTTCCGCCATCGCCTTCCATCCTTCCAACAGATCGCTATCATCACCACCAACGCTTCCACCGTCGAGACGAGTGACTTCCCAACCAAGACTAGATCTGAAAGTTGTCACCTTTGACAATTGTCTTGTCATTGGAGGCAGGAACACATCAACTGGCATCAGAGCCCAGCAGTCTTGTAAGTCACAAACTCAAGTTGCATTAGTTCACAAAAATTTTCTCTTGACCCCCATCGTTTGTTTCATCAAATTGTTCGAAAAACCAAAAAGTTACCATATTTGCTCACCTTCGGTTTCTACAAGATAATATCTTGGCCGGATTTTTTTTCTTTCCCCTTAAGTTTTGGTGTGTTAGGTAATTTTTGTTATCTTGCATGCTAGATATTTTGTTTCCTTATTTCCAACGTAGATATAGTTTCCTTGTTTGCATGTTATTACTTTTTAGTTAGTTAACCACTTTCCTTATAAGATAAGATAAAATCAAATCAAATCTTCTCTCTCCAATCTTTCCTAAATCACACTTGTGATATCTTCTAGTTACTTAAGCCGATTTTGTTTTATTTTCTTTCCTTCAATCCGAAAACAAAGATCACAAAAAAAGATCTCGGATATTAATTCAAAAAAAAAAAAATTCAAGTTTGGGAAAGCCAAAATAAGGCAACCCTAACTCAATCACCTCGGCTTAGGCTCATCTTCTCTACCCCTCCATCGTCTAGGTAAACTTCATAGAAGGTGATTTCTTGCTCTCTTTGGTCACTTTGTTTACGTTTGTCTAGGGTTTCAATTTGTTCTTGTGTGTTTGATTGCAACTTTGCTTGATACACCACTACTTGTTCAAGCCAAGCCGCCCTCACGGCAAGCCCAAACAGCCCTACCTTACGTGAACCTTGTGACTTGACTTGTGATTTTGCTTGATTGTTGTTCTTTGTTACCTTTTGGTTCATTTTTACTCCCATGTCTGGCAAACTTGTTATAGGTAGCATGACGCTTGGACAAGGTAACGACCAACCCGGTGATGACAACAACAACCAACCACAGAACCAGACGTTGGTTCCCTCACAGGAACAACCACAACAAAACCCAAATCCACAAGATACTCTCTTGGAATTGCGGAAGATCAAATTTTGATCCAATCTCTTCGCCAAGAGCTCGCTACTTTGAGAGCAAACCAACGAGTGGCCACCACCGTCCCCACTCCGGCTTCTTTACCTGCCATGGAGGCACCGTCTCAACCAAAAGCCACCGACGCCGGTCCTTCCAAGACAAGAGTTGACAAGGGCAAAGGCATCATGCCTTCCCATCAACCACAACCCCAACTGAAGAGGTTGCAGAGTGTCATAGAAAGTCGCCAAGGGCTCGCATTGCATACAGATCGCTACGTGCCGACCGCCGTGCATAGTGGCATTGACACCGACTCAGACCGCGACGCCGACGCTCAAGGTGAATTTTCTGAACCTTATGATTTTAATGAGAGATATGCTTCTCGCAGAACACAACGTCAAGTAACAGGCTCCGCGCCAAGGGATGGACGCCGTCGCCAAGCAGCTCTAATCGACACAACGCCAAGAAGGCTCAGTGGTAGATCAGGCCGTTCTAAGCAACAGGACGCTGACGATTACAGGACACCGAACACACAGCCCCTCAGCCGTGCATTGCGCTCTAACCTTCAACACCAGAGTGCTCGGACACCCCGCTATGGCTCGGATGGCTACGCTTCGATCACTCCTAATGTTGACGATGACTTCGACGAATATGACGACGAAGAAATTGAAGACTCAGGTATGGTCAATCCCAATTTGTTTCACCCCCCTCTTGGAGATCCTATTGAGTTGCAGGACCATCCATCGGACTATATTCCATCACCATGACTCCAGCCACAAGGAGGTCGCCATCATGACATTGACGATCGGCATCGTGATGCCATGCCCAGAGATGCCCGTCGAGACGACTTCGATGTCCAGCCGAGAAGACGTCGTCAAGACGACGTCTACGCGCCCAGAGAAGACTATGTCCGCGGCGAGCCTCACCAAGCCAGAGAAAGACGCCACAATGGCCGTGAACGACCTCATGGTTTGTGCGCTGTTGAACAACCATACTATGATGATGCTCACAATCAGGACGTTCAACCACCTCGCTACGTGAGACACGACGTTAAGGTAAAGATTGAACATTTTTATGGTGAATACAACCCTGTTGTTTTTCTTGAATGGATACATGCCACAGAGTATACACTCCGCTATTGTCAAGTGCCTCCCCAAGAGCACGTCAATGCAGCGACTCTCAACTTCCGAGATGCTGCAAGAGTTTGGTGGCACAGGTTTGAAGATGACTGCGTCCGACGCAACAGGACGAGAGTCACCGAGTGGCATCAGCTCGTTTATGTGATGACCAAGAAATATGTGCCTCCAGATTATCGAAATCAAATGCGAATGGAGATCGCCATGGCTCGCCAAGGCTCACAGACTCCACTCGAGTTCTTTTCGAAGCTGGAAGATATGTATTACAAGGCGAACATCTTTGTTGCTCCTTCTACCTTGAGGACAAAATTCTTGAGTTGGTTTGAACGCTAATATTCGTGATCAGCTCGAGATTCTGCCCATCAAGGACTTGAACACCCTTACTCACACGGCGATGCAACTACATGCTCAGATCGCTCGCCGAAAGTCCTATACGAGTAACTCCTCCAAGTATGCTTCTAACCCTAGTGGTTTCAATTCTTCTAACACTCGTCCTAGTGCTTCTGCTGCCAACAGCTCGTCTATCAAGGCGAGGCCGCCGACAACGAACACAACAGCGCGCCAGATCACACACAGACCGGCCCCAGTGAACACTGACCGCATGCGAGATCTCGAGTGTTTCAAGTGTGGTGGCAGATGCCACTACAAGAAGGATTGCCCCAATGCTCAAAAGGTTTTGTTCTCTGTTGCCGCCACTGGCTATGAGTCTTGCGAAGACGACGAACAACCCCTAGAGCCAATTGACGAAGGGAATGAAGACGAAGAGGACGCTTACGACTGTGAACCCGCTTCACTGAACGCGGGCACTCCATTGAGCTTAGTGATCTGGCGTATCCTCACAATCCAGGACTCTAGTCTCCGAGACCAAAGAGAGAATTTGTTCCACACATGAGCCCTCGTCCAGACGGCCACCTTGAGTGTGATTGTTGATGGCGGCTCTTGTGCCAATATTGTGAATGAGAAGGTCGTTACACACTTCAACTTGCCAACGACTCCTCATCCCCAACTGTACGCTCTCCAATGGATTTCTTCTAGTCCAAGTAACACAGTATCTCGCCAGTGCTTAATTTCTTTTTCAATTGGCCAATACTATGATTCTGTTTTATGTGATGTCATTGCAATTGACGCCACCCATATCTTGCTTGGGCGCCCATGGCAATTTGACAAGCGCGTTCTCCACGATGGATATTATAACACTTATGTGTTCACTTACCACGGGAAGCGCGTCACTTTGCATTCAATGTCTCCCCATGAGATCTTGCAGGACCGGGTGGAAAGAGATTGCCAGAAGGCCATTGAGGCCGCTGTAAACAGGCCGATCGAGTCACCAGAGACACTCGTGAAGCAACACAACACAGCTTCTGGAACAACGGCTTCTCCACAAGGCACTGCAAAGAAGAAGACCAAACAGGCCGTTCAGTTACCGTCGAAGAGTCCGTTGCATGGCTCTTGTGAGCACAGACTATTTCTCGCCAAGCCCAGTGACATCACGCCATGTTTGACTGGCAAGGCGCCCTGTTTTCTGCTTGTGCCAACTCCTTGCATTCCAGAGTCGTCGAGAGCCAAGGATGTGCCTCCTCCTGTCACCGCCTTGCTCGCTGAGTTCGACGACGTCTTCCCCAATGAGTTGCCCCAAGGTTTACCTCCCTTGTGAGGCATTGAGCATCGGATCGATGTTGTGCCAGGTGCCTCGTTGCCAAACCGCGTTGCTTACAGGGCTGGCCCAGAAGAGTCCAGTGAGCTGCAGCGACAGGTTAACGACCTGCTGGATCGAGGCTACATGAGGGAATCTCTTTCCCCTTGCGCTGTGCATGTGATCCTTGTGCCCAAGAAAGATGGCACATGGAGGATGTGTGTTGATTGCCGAGCTATTAACCAGATTACCGTCAAGTACAGGCATCCGATCCCTCGCCTTGACGATATGCTCGATGAACTTCACGGCGCTACCACATTTTCCAAGATTGATTTGAAGAGTGGATATCATCAAATCAAAATGAAGGACAGTGATGAATGGAAGACCGCCTTCAAGACTAAGTACGGGCTTTATGAGTGGCTCGTCATGCTATTTGGGCTAACAAACGCCCCCAGCACCTTCATGCGCTTGATGAACCACGTTCTGCGAGCTTTCCTTGGCAAGTTTGTCGTCGTTTATTTCGATGACATCCTTGTATATTCGAAAAGCCTAGAAGAGCACGTTGAGCACCTTCGAGCCGTCCTGCTGTGTCTTCACAGCGAGCGCTTGTTTGCCAACCTCGCCAAGTGTTCATTCTGTTCTACATCTACGAACTTTCTGGGCTACGTTGTGAGTACTGATGGCATACGTGTTGATGAGGAGAAAATCACCGCCATCAAGGACGGGCCAACGCCGATGACCCCAACACAAGTCCGAAGCTTCCTCGGCCTCGCTGGATTTTATAGGCACTTTGTGAGAAATTTCTCCTCCATTGCAGCGCCTTTACACGAGCTGACCAAGAAGGACACAACGGTGTCTTGGCAAGAGCAACATGAAACGGCCTTTTCGGCCTTGAAGCACGCATTATGCCAGGCACCATTGCTCCAACTTCCTGACTTCAACAGACCGTTCGAGGTGGAATGTGATGCCTCAGACATTGGCATTGGTGGTGTGCTACACCAAGAGAGGAGGCTGATCGCTTACTTCAGTGAGAAGCTCTCTGGGCCACACTCAACTATCCCACCTACGACAAGGAGTTGTATGCCCTCATCCGAGTACTCAAGACATGGCAACACTATCTTTGGCCACGTGAATTTGTCATCCACAGCGATCACGCCGCGTTGGGCTATTTGAAGAGCCAAACACATCTCAACCTCCGTCATGCTCGCTGGGTGGAATTCCTTGAGACGTTCCCTTACGTCGTTGTCCATAAGAAGGGCAAAGAGAACGTTGTTGCAGACGCCCTATCCAGGAGGTACGTTCTCTTGACTCATGTGCAGACTAAAGTTTTAGGTTTTGCTTTGATTAAGGAATTATATGCTGTTGATCCTTTCTTTGCCCCCATAGTCGAGCATTGCCTAAGAGTTCGAGAGTTTGAGTCATATTTTCTCTCTGAGGGTTATTTATATAAGGCCAATCGCCTTTGCATCCCTAGGTCCTCCATTAGGCTCCTTTTGATTCAGGAAGCTCACGAAAGTCGTGGACACTTTGGGATTAGGAAGACACTGGCCACTTTAAGAGAACATTTCTTTTGGCCTAAGATGACCCACCAAGTGACTAGGTTTTGTAGGAGTTGTGTGACTTGCCAACGCGCTAAAGCTAGGTCTAGTCCCCACGGCCTCTACACCCCTTTGCCCATACCGAGTGCCCCCTGGGAAGATGTGTCTATGGATTTCATTACGGGTTTACCCCTCTCTCGACAAGGTCGTGACTCCATTTTTGTGGTCGTAGATAGATTTTCTAAGATGGCCCATTTTATTGCATGTAAGACTACCCACAGTGCTAGTGAGATTGCAGATTTATTTTTTGAGCATGTGGTTCGTCTTCATGGTGTCCCTAGAACCATTGTTAGTGATAGGGATTCGAAGTTTGTAGGTCACTTTTGGAGAACTCTTTGGGGAAAGCTAGGTACAAAACTCCTTTTCTCAACTAGCTACCACCCCCAAACGGACGGCCAAATAGAAGTCACCAACAGGACGCTAGGAGCCCTCCTTCGCACCATGCTAAAGGCCAACCCTAGGCGTTGGGAGGACTTACTATCTCTTGTCGAGTTTTGTTATAATAGATGCAGGCACACGGCGACCAACATGAGTCCGTTCGAAGTGGTGTATGGGTTGAATCCATTGACGCAGCTTGATTTGTCGCCGTGCCCACTAGGAGAACCAGTGCACGTATCCGCCGCCAACTGGGCCGATCATGTGCAGGAGCTACACCGCCGAACCAGGGCACAGCTGGAAAGAAGGGACGTACAGTATACCAAGCAGAAGAATTCAGGCCGCCGCCGCGTTGTGTTCGCTCCCAGAGACCTAGTCTGGGTGCATATGCGAAAGGGAAGATTTCCCAGTGGCGCAAGCACAAATTGGCACCACGTGGAGATGGTCCCTTCCGCGTGATCAAGGCCATCAGGGACAATGCTTATCAACTCGAGCTCCCACCTGATTTCGGAGTCCATTCGACCTTCAATGTGTCAGACTTGACTCTATACATTGAGCCTGAGTTTGAAGATGGTGAAGCGGGGACGCTTCAAAGCCAAGTGGGGGAGGATGATGTGACCCTGCCCCCCATGACGGCCCATGAGGAAGAACAAGCCATGAGCCTGCGCTTAGATGGCCCAGTGACAAGGTCCAGGGCCAAAGCCATCGCCGAAGCTGTCGCATCCCATGTTGCACGCTTCATCGCTGGCCAAGGCAGCCCGAAAACCGAGCCAAGACTTGTCGTCCTCTCCACCATCGAGGAACGTGCTGAAGACGTCTTGCTCACAAATGAGCGCACTAAAGAAGACGTCGGACGAAGCAACGAGCTCACTACTACAAGAGAACAGCTCGCTAAGAGCATCAATACAACAGAGGAACTCGCTGAAGGCATCGCTCCAACAGAAGAGCTCGTTGAGGAGCGCGTTCGAAGAGTTCGTTGAAGGGCTCGCTCGAAGAGCTCGCTTTAGAACACGTTTGCCTTATCTGTTTTGAGACACTTTCCCTATTTAGCGCTATTGCTTGTTTTAGCTAGTTTCCCTTTTATAGTTTGTCTATTTTTGGGTGTGTGCCTTTGCATGCTTGCATGGGCTAGCCCACTAGGCTCGACTTGGCCCAAACCGATGTCTCGCCTCTAGTATTTATAGTTTCGAACCTTGTTATTATTTTCTTACGTTCAAATTAAAGTTCAAGGCTTAAGTAGAGTGTTTATCCTCCTTCCCTTGATCGAACATCACATATCCCTCTCATCTCCATTCACTCCGCCGCCGACGCTACGGCACCGCTTAATCTCAAGCAAACATATCCTTCGCATCTCCCTTCATTCGCAATCGACGCTACGACACCAAAGACTTGTCTCTTCAAGTCTTCCATCCCTCAATCAATTCGCTTCCGCCATCGCCTTCCATCCTTCCAACAGATCGCTATCATCACCACCAACGCTTCCACCGTCGAGACGAGTGACTTCCCAACCAAGACTAGATCCGAAAGTTGTCACCTTTGACAATTGGCTTGTCATCGGAGGCAGGAACACATCACTTGTCGACCAACACTGTGGAGCTGAGCATCAGGAACAGATAAAGTGAAGGCAAGATGCTCTCGTCCCTCTGCTCGCTCCCCATCATGCGCCCCAAATTGTCCTACAACCTCTTGATAGGAATGCCGCCACTAGAGTACCACTTATCCACTTGAGATCTATCCTCAAACCCAAAAAGCTCCAGCACAATCCTCTGTCTAAGCTCTAGATCCTTCACGCTTGGTGCCGTACAACTCCTCCCGTCAATGGGCACCCTAAGTAACTCATAAACATCGTGTAGCGTAATCGTCATCTCGCCCCATGGGAAATGGAACGATGACATCTCAGAGTGCCATCTCTCCACAAAAGCAGAGACCAGGATGCGATCAACTGCCCCGGTGCCAAGCACACGTAGATGTGTGAGGCCACTACGCTCCGCTAGCCGAAACCAGGACTTTGGCTCAGGTCTGATGAACTCCTCCAGCTCAGTGACCATGCTGACATGGAAGTGAACCCTCAAGACCTTACGGGTCTGTATGTTCGATAATTAATATTAGCTACGAAATTAACAAAAATAATTTATATACAAGACAAATAAGGGATAATGTCCAACATACGTACCAAATCCTGAGTCTGCTGGCGCATCTGACGACCCGAAATACGGGGAGCCTGGACAACATTTGGAGCCTCCTCTGGCACAGCCTCTGGAGTGGCCTGTCCTCTAGCTCTCCTGCGTCGCTGTCTAGGAAGGATGGGGGCACGAGGGGGAGGAGGGGCCAGAGGGGTCAGGTCAAAAATCGCCCTCGCGATATGTGTGGTGTAGCTGGGAAGGAGGAGAGGGATGTGCGGCCCTCCTGGCATCCAAGAAGACTGCCGTAGAACGGGCCCAAGAGCTGGAGCTGGAGCCGGTGCAGCGGAAGGAATGGGGGATGGGGCAACAGGACCAGTATGGACTGGGGAGGGAACGTGATATGTTCCTGCCTCCGATGACAAGCCAATTGTCAAAGGTGACAACTTTCGGATCTAGTCTTGGTTGGGAAGTCACTCGTCTCGACGGTGGAAGCGTTGGTGGTGATGATAGAGATCTGTTGGAAGGATGGAAGGCGATGGCGGAAGCGAATTGATTGAGGGATGGAAGACTTGAAGAGACAAGTCTTTGGTGTTGTAGCGTCGACTGCGGATGAAGGGAGATGCGAAGGATATGTTTGCTTGAGATCAAGCGGTGCCGTAGCGTCGGCAGCGGAGTGAATGGAGATGAGAGGGATATGTGATGTTCGATCAAGGGAAGGAGGATAAACACTCTACTTAAGCCTTGAACTTTAATTTGAACGTAAGAAAATAATAACAAGGTTTGAAACTATAAATACTAGAGGCGAGACATCGGTTTGGGCCAAGTCGAGCCTAGTGGGCTAGCCCATGCAAGCATGCAAAGGCACATACCCGAAAATAGACAAACTATAAAAGGGAAACTAGCTAAAACAAGCAATAGCGCTAAATAGGGAAAGTGTCTCAAAACAGATAAGGCAAACGTGTTCTAAAGCGAGCTCTTCGAGCGAGCCCTTCAGCGAACTCTTCGAACGCGCTCCTCAATGAGCTCTTCTATTGGAGCGATGCCTTCAGCGAGCTCCTCTGTTGTATTGATGCTCTTAGCGAGCTGTTCTCTGTAGTAGTGAGCTCGTTGCTTCGTCCGACGTCTTCTTCAGTGCCCTCCTTTGTGAGCGAGACGTCTTCAGCACGTTCCTCGATGGTGGAGAGGACGACAAGTCTTGGCTCGGTTTCCGGGCTGCCTTGGCCAGCGACGAAGCGTGCAACAAGGGATGCGACAGCTTCGGCGATGGCTTTGGCCCTGGACCTTGTCACTGGGCCATCTGAGCGCAGGCTCATGGCTTGTTCTTCCTTGTGGGCCGTCATGGGGGGCATGGTCACATCATCCTCCCCCACTTGGCTTTGAAGCATCCCCGCTTCACCATCTTCAAACTCAGGCTCAATGTATGGAGTCAAGTCCGACACATTGAAGGTCGAATGGACTCCAAAATCAGGTGGGAGCTCGAGTTGATAAGCATTGTCTCCGATGGCCTTGATCACGCGGAAGGGACCATCTCTACGTGGTTCCAATTTGTGCTTACGCCGCTGGGGAAATCTTCCCTTTCGCATATGCACCCAGACTAGGTCTCCGGGAGCGAACACAACGCGGCGGCGGCCTGAATTCTTCTGCTTGGTATACTGAACGGCCCTTCTTTCCAGTTGTGCCCTGGTTCGGCGGTGTAGCTCCTGCACATGCTCGGCCCGGTTGGCGGCAGATATGTAACACCCCCAAATCTTAACCCATTTGGAAATGTATTACCGATAGTGACCTCAGTGTTCCTTACCGAGATCACCCAAGGCTTTACCGTTTAAATACAAATCATGAAATACAATGATACAAAATGATAACCTTATTTATATAAAACATGAGTCCCGGGATTACATCCCAATCCCGAATAGGACAAACACAGAGTTTAAATAAATTACAGCGGAAGTCTTAAACAAAGTACAGCGAAAGTCTTGATAAACAAATAACATAGTAAATAAGTTACAGCGGAAGTCTTTTAAATGTATTACAAACAAGGATCTTGACCACAATGGTCATCTCCCAAGGATCTCAACCTGATTAAAAGAAATTATTAAAAACATCCAAAAATAACCGTCGTCTTCATAGTCAATCTAGTCTCCTCATCTTCGCTCTATCTGATGTGCCGAATCGAACGGATGACACCAGCCAACCATGCAGAGAACAATTGTGGTTGGTTAGTCTACTGAATAGACTATGCAAGGGTAAAAAGCAGAGTGGTTCGAATGATCGTAACCGTTTACTATCATTGTCCCTCGAATAATAACCGAAGGAACGATACATAACCCGACACTTTCACGGAATAACAACAAGAGGTATGCACAAGAGAAGATTCTGGAAGACTTAATCTTCACAGAAATCGACCTGAAAAGAGACTCCAAGAGATTGAGTCTTTAAGGAAATATGACAAATCTGGAACGTTTAAAGAATCAGAAAATCAGTGATTTAAAAGCTGACTTAGATGTTTCGGTTCACGACCAACCTCATCGCTTACAGCGAATCCAGATTGGAAAGAGGACGTAACCTGATCAAAAGTCGAGACGAGCTTTCCTAGCTGCACTATTTACTTAGCTACACTACTCGTCAAAGGTATATTAATTATGTGCACTCGGGCACTTTATCTTATTAAATTCAAAAACCCACATGACATTATAAGCTTTTAAACATCCCTCGGGAACTAAATCCCTAAGGCAGAGTTGACTCAGGAACTAAATCCCAAGAGTCGAATCGAGAACTAAATCCCGCGGGAACTATATCCCTCAGGCGGAATCAGGAACTAAATCCTTACAACGGCACTAAAGAAGAATGGTAGGAACTAAATCCTAACCACCAGGTTATCAAGAAACGACTAGCACTCGTACTGAGATACACAGTAGCGTTCCTATGAATACTCGTTCTAACCAAACAGTTACAAACGCAGCAATAACTCATATCAATGCCCTCAAGGCCAGTTACAGATAAAATAGCGTTGTTCTAACAATATACAACCTATAATAATATCTGTATTAATTCACATATATATATAATAACGTGGTTCTAACAGATATACAACCTATTATAACATCATATTTTACTTTTCCAAAACAGTTAACAAAACCGTTTCCAGATGAACACAATAATCATTCCAAATTAATTACTCAGATAAACAACTGATAATTAATGTAAATATGGAATGATGAGCAAGAGCGAACCGCCACTTGCCTTAATCCGCAGAGTTTGAACGAAGCCTAACGACGACGGGATTCCGGGCTCGACACAGGAACAGATCTGGCACACAGATTCCTTCGAATCGACCCATAAGGAAACCCTAAGTTAGATTCGACATAAACTAGTACGAATCTAAGGAAAGACGAAAGAAACTGAAGGGAACGATGCCTCGACGACGACCACCAAAGCCAAAAGCCAAAGAGGCATTCTGGGCTCTGGCGGCGGTCACCGTTCTTGGCGGCGGTCGCCGCAGTTCATCACGGCGGGCGCCGTGAAGAATACGGCGGTCGTCGTGAAGAACTTCGACGACAGAAACGGTGAGAAAACTCACCCAAAACACGAGCGACTCGGCCTCCTTCGACTTGCTTTGGGTTCTGACCTCCAAAGGCAACCAAAAGCTTCTCGAAGGGCTACTGGAACAACACCAAAGGCCACCGGCGATCGCTCCAGAAATCCGGCGAGGGGCACAAACTCCGACGAGAGGAAGATTTGAGGATTTCAGCTTGATTTGTGCATGAATCTGACCCCAATCCTCTTCCTTTTATAGCCACAGATCATGTGGACACCACGATGGTCTAAGCGAGACGTGGCGAGGCTAAATCAGAGCCTTGTCAGACGTCTCCGGCGACCACAGGGCTACGCCCCCGCTAGGAAACGGCGGGCGCCGAAATTCCATTGGTCGCCGCTTCACAAATTGCACTACAGCAGGCATTTACGGCAGGCGCCGCAAAAGCGCGGCGGGCGCAGTTTTCTGGTCGTCGCGCCCAGCTAGAAGACGAGGGCACTATAGCCTCGAGCCCTTCGCGGCGGGCGCCGTAATAAATGCGGCGGGCGCCGCCACCGTGGCTTTGCCCCTCTCAGCTTTTGGACGATGACAACTTAAACCGGGATAAAAATAATCGTACACGAACGAGTATTAAAATCCAAAGTACGTCGTCTGTATCTTATTTCACTGAGAAAAAATATTACAGAGATAGAGCACATTACAGAATGTCTCAACCTATCTCAATTAAATCCGACGTAAAAAACGGGTACTCGGAAAAATTCTCAAAATTCCCAAAATAACCTTACAAAATTACGGGGTATCACAAGATACGTGCACTGGTTCTCGTAGTGGGCGCGGTGACAAATCAAGCGGCGTCAATGGATTCAACCCATACACCACTTCGAACGGACTCATGTTGGTCGCCGTGTGCCTGCATCTATTATAACAAAACTCGACAAGAGATAGTAAGTCCTCCCAACGCCTAGGGTTGGCCTTTAGCATGGTGTGAAGGAGGGCTCCTAACGTCCTGTTGGTGACCTCTGTTTGGCCGTCCGTTTAGGGGTGGTAGCTAGTCGAGAAAAGGAGTTTTATACCTAGCTTTCCACAAAGAGTTCTCCAAAAGTGACCTACAAACTTCGAATCCCTATCACTAACAATGGTTCTAGGGACACCATGAAGACAAACCACATGCTCAAAAAATAAATCTGCAATCTCACTAGCACTGTGGGTAGTCTTACATGCAATAAAATGGGCCATCTTAGAAAATCTATCTACGACCACAAAAATGGAGACACGACCTCGTCGAGAGAGGGGTAAACCCGTAATGAAATTCATAGACAGATCTTCCCAGGGGGCACTCGGTATGGGCAAAGGGGTGTAGAGGCCGTGGGGACTAGACCTAGCTTTAGCGCGTTGGCAAGTCACACAACTCCTACAAAACCTAGTCACTTGGTGGGTCATCTTAGGCCAAAAGAAATGTTCTCTTAAAGCGGCCAGTTTCTTCCTAATCCCAAAGTGTCCACGACTTTCGTGAGCTTCCTGAATCAAAAGGAGCCTAATGGAGGACCTAGGGATGCAAAGGCGATTGGCCTTATATAAATAACCCTCAGAGAGAAAATATAACTCAAACTCTCGAACTCTTAGGCAATGCTCGACTATGGGGGCAAAGAAAGGATCAACAACATATAATTCCTTAATCAAAGCAAAGCCCAAAACTTTAGTCTACACATGAGTCAAGAGAACGTACCTCCTGGACAGGGCGTCTGCAACAACGTAAGGGAACGTCTCAAGGAATTCCACCCAGCGAGCATGACGGCGGTTGAGATGTGTTTGGCTCTTCAAATAGCCCAACGCGGCGTGATCGCCGTGGATGACAAATTCACGTGGCCAAAGATAGTGTTGCCATGTCTTGAGTACTCGGATGAGGGCATACAACTCCTTGTCGTAGGTGGGATAGTTGAGTGTGGCCCCAGAGAGCTTCTCACTGAAGTAAGCGATCGGCCTCCTCTCTTGGTGTAGCACACCACCAATGCCAATGTCTGAGGCATCACATTCCACCTCAAACGGTCTGTTAAAGTCAGGAAGTTGGAGCAATGGTGCCTGGCATAATGCGTGCTTCAAGGCCGAAAAGGCCGTTTCATGTTGCTCTTGCCAAGACACCGTTGTGCCCTTCTTGGTCAGCTCGTGTAAAGACGCTGCAATGGAGGAGAAATTTCTCACAAAGCGCCTATAAAATCCAGCGAGGCCGAGGAAGCTTCGAACTTGTGTTGGGGTCGTCGGCGTCGGCCAGTCCTTGATGGCGGTGATTTTCTCCTCATCAACACGTATGCCATCAGCACTCACAACGTAGCCCAGAAAGTTCATAGATGTAGAACAGAACGAACACTTGGCGAGGTTGGCAAACAAGCGCTCGCTGCGAAGACACAGCAGGACGGCTCGAAGGTGCTCAACGTGCTCTTCTAGGCTTTTCGAATATACAAGGATGTCATCGAAATAAACGACGACAAACTTGCCAAGGAAAGCTCGCAGAACGTGGTTCATCAAGCGCATGAAGGTGCTGGGGGCGTTTGTTAGCCCAAATAGCATGACGAGCCACTCATAAAGCTCGTACTTAGTCTTGAAGGCGGTCTTCCATTCATCACCGTCCTTCATTCTGCTTTGATGATATCCACTCTTCAAATCAATCTTGGAAAATGTGGTAGCGCCGTGAAGTTCATCGAGCATATCGTTAAGGCGAGGGATCGGATGCTTGTACTTGACGGTAATCTGGTTAATAGCTCGGCAATCAACACACATCCTCCATGTGCCATCTTTCTTGGGCACAAGGATCACAGGCACAACGCAAGGGGAAAGAGATTCCCTCACGTAGCCTCGATCCAGCAAGTCGTTAACCTGTCGCTGCAACTCACTGGACTCTTCTAGGCCAGCCCTGTAAGCAGCGCGGTTTGGCAACGAGCCACCTGGCACAAGATCGATCTGATGCTCAATGCCTCGCAAGGGAGGTAAACCTTGGGGCAACTCATCGGGGAAGACGTCGTCGAACTCAGCGAGCAAGGCGGTGACGGGAGGAGGCACATCCTTGGCTCTCGACGACTCTGGAATGCAAGGAGTTGGCACAAATAGAAAACAGGGCGCCTTGCCAGTCAAACATGGCGTGATGTCACTGGGCCTAGCGAGAAATAGTATGTGCTCACAAGAGCCATGCAACGGACTCTTCGGCGGTAACTGAACGACCTGTTTGGTCTTCTTCTTTGCAGTGCCTTGTGGAGAAGTCGTTGTTCCAGAAGTTGTGTTGTGTTGCTTCACGAGTATCTCTGGTGACTCGATCGGCCTGTTTGCAGCGGCCTCAATGGCCTTCTGGCGATCTCTTTCCACCTGGTCCTGCAAGATCTCATGGGGAGACATTGGATGCAAAGTGACGCGCTTCCCGTGGTAAGTGAACACATAAGTGTTCAAATATCCATCGTGGAGAACGCGCCTGTCGAATTGCCATGGGCGCCCAAACAAGATATGGGTGGCGTCCATTACAATGACATCACATAAAACAAAATCATAGTATTGGCCAATTGAAAAAGAAATTAAGCACTGGCAAGATACTGTGTTACCTGGACTAGAAGAAATCCATTGGAGAGCGTACGGTTGGGGATGAGGAGTCGTTGGCAAGTTGAAGTGTGTAACGACCCTCTCATTCATATGATTGGCATAAGAGCCGCCATCAACAATCACACTCAAGGTGGCCGTCTGGACGAGGGCTCGTGTGTGGAACAAATTCTCTCTTTGGTCTCGGAGACTAGAGTCCTGGACTGTGAGGATACGCCGGGTCACTAAGCTCAATGGAGTGCCCGCGTTCAGTGAAGCGGGTTCACAGTCGTAAGCGTCCTCTTCGTCTTCATTCCCTTTGTCAATTGGCTCTAGGGGTTGTGTAGGATCGTGATTGTTAGAAAATAACTTAAGGAACTCAGAATATGAATTCTAAGTTCCCTTTTCAGCGGAAATAAACAATCAAACAAATAACAAGTTCCTTATAGTGGAAACCTTTGATTGCCAACCAGCAATCCAGGATAAAAACCACTACCTTTCTTTCGAAAGGATTTCAAGGTCTACTTCTTGATTTTTTATCTCTTTTGGTTACAGCTTATCCTAGGAACAAACACACAGTTTCTTTGCCTTATACACAGTTAGGCAATCCTAGATAACTTAACACAATCAATAATTAATCCAAGAAACAGACCTTCGCACCTAGGAACTATCACTTACAGTCACAGGAACTTAGCACTCAGCTCTTCTCTTCCTTGACTGGTTCCTCTTGATCTCGGTTTGCTTTGATGATCTTGTTTGAAGGTTCACACTTGATATTTGCTAATGAGTGTGACTCGTATATCAGTGCATAAGAATAACTCTCTTGAGTTAGTCTTCCTTTTATAGAGGATTCTTCGCAGCTTAATCATCTCTGGGTTCCCACAGATTGAGCTTGCCCTAGGATCAGTGGTTCTCATTGGTCCACATTGTTCTTGGCATGTGCAAACAACCTAGGCAGCTCAGAATCTCTCTTGGTTGGTCAACTACCTCAGACGAGTCTTGCTATGTCGTTGTTCAAGTGCTTTCGTCTGAGGTTGAGCAAGTTGGGCGCTTGGGAATTGTCTTCTGGATAGTGACATCTCTATGTCCTGTTGCTTTCATCTTTTTTGTCCGAGGTTTAGCGTTTCTGGGTATCTTGTTGTTTTGTTCTGGACATTGGCAGACCTTTGGAAACTTCGGACAAGTCATTTTCAACAACTTTTGTCCTAGGTTGTGTGTTCCCAGATTTCTCAGAAATCGCAGCTTTGCATGCTACCTTTCTGGGTACACATGGGTTCCTTCTTCTGTCTTATTCCTTTGGTTCTCTTTGTCCTGTTTGGTTTTCTTTCCTTTGGTATATTCTTGTGGTTCCTTAAAACACATCTTTGAGATAAAACATTAGTATCATAATATTTGTCATCTTCAAAAGTAGAGAAACTGAGGAAAGGAACTCTCAGGGGAACCGAGGTTCCAGAGTTCCGTTTCCTAACAATTTCTCCCTTTTTGATGATGACAAATACAAGAAACCTGGCAATATAATAGGACTTGAATTTCATGAGACCATATTGAGTTTTAAGGGATTTTCAACATTACAGAGTAATGAGGAACATTCAATGGTTGCAAATTCCCCCTAAGCAAGTGAACGAGTTTATTTCAAATTCCCCCTTAGAAGTAGAACTAGTTCAGAGTTCCTATTAGTCAAGTGGTTTCCAAAGTTCAAGGTTCCTATCCTTTTCTTCCCCCTTTTGACATCATCGAAAAGATTAAATGCTAGTTAAGAATAGGATATCCAAGTGAATATGCAAATGCATCAATCTCATAACAGAAGCATAATAGAAACTTAGGGCAAAGACAAATTGATCATTGGAACGAAACCAAAAGATAGTCATTAAAACTTAACACTGATCATTGTGCATAGAAAGGATAAGATAAGCCACAAAACAACACAAACTAATAACTTAACAACCACCGACAAGAACCAACAACAAAATAACAAACGACGAGGGCAACAACAAAAGAAATCGTTAGGAAAGACGACATGGGGAAGGAAAAGGGAAGTAGGATCCTAGGGGAAACTACTAGCACGTTGTGATGTTACAGCACTGGGAACCAGAACAAGCGTTCCTATGGCAGAGCAGCGGCCTCCTCTTCATCAATTGTGTCGTCAGTTCCTACATTTTGGCATGTGGCCTGATGAGCACCGATTGCATCTTCCCAATTCATCTGAAGGACTTTCACCAGACTTATCACAGCTGAGCTCATTTTTCCCAACTCTTGTACTTGATCACGGAGGGCGACCGGGATGGCAGTCGAGCCTTCCATGATTGCTTTTTCAATACGATCCAAAGCAAAGAGGATCGCAGAGGAGTCTAAAGAGGGGTTGAGCTGTGGTCGGGAGCTAGAAGGGGCATGGGAACTCGCCTTTTCCTTAGGCGGATTGGCTTGAGCGTCAGAAGGGTTGGGCTGTTGTTCCTTTGTCTTCAACTTCCGGACAGTGGCCATGGTAAGGCACTTGCTATAGACTGTCTCAGGCAAATCATCTGGGTATTGGTGAAGGTTAGAGAGAATAGACTTGATGATATGAGGGAAGGGTAGGGCATGGGAGGCATGAGATGAACAGAACTGCATATGAGCCAACACAATGCGAGGGAGATCAATCTGGACACCAGAGAGCACCTTGTCCATAAAAATGGCGTATGTGATGAGAATGTCGTTCATGTGCTCCTGTCTGGGAACTAGATTATGGGTGATCCAGAAGTGTAACATCTTGTTTGTGATGGAGAGGTCCTTTGTCTCCAAGGATTGGGGGGAGGCGTCGTCGTAGATTTTCTTGACCACTGCTCCCTTGGATTTGTAGCCCTTTCCCTTGGGCCACCCCTTTTTCTGAGGGAGAATGCCAAACCCAGACCTGGACTCAATCCCTAGAGCAGATGCGATGAGGTTGGAGGATAGGGGATAGCTGGTTCCCTTCCATATGAGAATAGCATCGTTACAGGGACAGTTGTCTTTAGCGGGTACAAACTCGATAGACTGGTAAAACAGGCGAACGACCTCATCAGAAGCAGAGAAGGGCTCAATCAACATCTCGTCCCATCCTTGGTACTGCAGGAGGGAGTGGAACTCAACAAGGGCTTCGCCAAACATATCCTCATCTTCTTCTTCCAGTTTTTGTGACCAGAACTCTTTTCCGATTATGAGGGGCTTGAGAATCTTCCTCTTAGAGAAGAGAGAGGAGACGAGACCCAGGGAGGAAGAGGCAGAGACGGTTAGGGCTTTGGTTCTTTTGGAGGGTTTCTGCTCGTTGGATTGAGGATCATAGGGAACCAAGGCTTGGGAACTCCTTTTCCGTTGTTGTAGCCTGGTGGCAACAGAGGGACCGGGATTGGAAGGGGGTTTTGATTTGAGGCTTGCTGGTGAGGGCTCAGGGCTGGAGAGCGTTTGGATAGACTTGTCAGAGGAGGAGTCATGAGAGTCACCTTCGGGGATGGATTTTGTAGCCGATTCCGAGGCCGGGGTGATGGCTAAGGCTTTCTCCTCAGCCTGTGATTTTGACGGCTTCTCAAGTTTCTCTTCAGGTTTCTCCGCTGTTGTCTCCACAGTTTTATCTTCAGGTTGGGTTTTTGGAGAAGTGGTGGCAGAAATAGGCTTAGAGGAAGATGTTGCCTTCTTTTCGCGAAAGGCTTTGAGAAGGGTTGCCTCCTCTTCATCCAGGATAACATTGGGGTTTGGATTGGCCATTTTTTAGAGGTTAAGGATTTCTGTGTTTAAGAGAGAGAGAAGTGGAAGTTCAGAGAGATGGCGAGTTGTGGGATTAGCTTGGAGCAACAGGGCAACTCTTAAAGGTGGTGAGGGCGGAAGGGATGTTGAGACAAACCTAGCCGTTGAGAAGATTGGGGAGAATCTGGAGCATTGAAGACTCTTTGCAGCTTTTCCGAACGGTCAATACAAATTCAAAGCTTACCCTTTCAGAGAGGAGGGAGGTCTGCCAACTGATAGGACGTGACTGACCTCTACGATTTTGCCATAAATAGCTTTGGGGGAGAGCCAAAGTAGCCGTTGGAAGTATGCTTCATCTTGGTTCCTTTCTGGCGATATATTCAACGTGCTAGAAGGACAAGTGGGAACCTTTGATGTGGGTTTAAACAATGGAACCAGAAAAATACGTTCCCATACAAGAAATCAGGGTAGGCTATTTATCGCATTGCACAATAATTCTCAGAGAGGGTCTAGGGATGGATCATAGAGAATTAAAGTGAGCAATGAGGCAGGGGAAGGTCTTAGTACACAATCATCATTTCGGCTTGTAGTATTGGGTTAGAAATATGATCAGATTGTGACTTTTGGGCCATTCAAAGAAACTTGAACAATGAAGAAGTGGAAAGAATAATGAGGACCAGAAGGACACGAGCCAGAAAAATTTATCTAAACCCTTTTTAAAGAGACCATTATGAAAAGTAGGGTTTGAAGCAACAGATATAACACAAAGATATCAAGACTCAACAAGTTGACAATCTTAAACTAGACAATCAGGGGAACTGGAAAGGAACCTTTATACTAAAGTCACTACTAGGTTATAGGAATCATTCCTAGTTCCAATCTAAGGTTCTCGAAAGGAACTCTATTCAATGCTTTAGTGAATATATTTGCAACCTGATCTTCAGTTCTACAAAACTTCATAATGATGTTTCCCTTCTCAACATGATCTCTAAGAAAATGATGTCTTATGTCGATATGTTTGGTCCTAGTATGATGCACAGGATTCTTTGAAATGTTTATGGCACTAGTGTTATCACAGAGAATTGTAAGAGGGCCATAAGACATACCAAAATCTGCGAGTTGTTGCTTTAGCCAGAGAAGTTGGGAATAGCAGGAGGCAGCCGCAATGTACTCGGATTCTGTGGTGGAGAGGGAGACTGAGACTTGTTTCTTTGATCCACATGACACAAGGCAAGGGCCTAGGAACTATGCCATTCCAGAAGTGCTCTTCCTATCCACCAAGTATCCAGCATAATCAGCATCAGTGAAACCCATCAGCTCAAAGGGACATTCTTTGGGGTACCAAATGCAGAGAGAGTCAGTTCCCTTGAGATATCTAAGTATTCTCTTCACAGCAGCCAAGTGGGTTTCTCTTGGACAGGATTGGAACCTAGCACACAAGCCAACAACAAAAACAATGTCTGGTCGACTAGCAGTTAGGTACATGAATGAGCCTATCATACCTCTATAGAGCTTCTCCTTCACTAGAGGACTCGAATGGTCCTTATCTAAGTGGGCAATGGTGGATATGGGAGTGGAGAGAGGCTTGCATGAATCCATTTTGAACTTCTTCAGTAGTTCCCTAACATACTTCTGTTGGTGAATTTGTATGCCATCTTTCTTTTGAGTGATTTGTAATCCGAGGAAGAAAGTGAGTTCCCCTATTAGGCTCATTTCAAATTCACTGCTCATCAAGTCTTTGAACTTATCTACAAGGGACAGGTTAGTGGAACCAAAAATGATATCATCAACATAAATTTGAACCACTAAGATGTTACCTTCTTCTTCTAGGATGAAAAGAGTCTTATCAATGACTCCACGCCTGTAGCCATTTGAGAGTAGAAACTGGGCAAGACGATCATACCAAGCTCTGGGAGCTTGCTTGAGGCCATATAGTGCCTTGTCTAGAAAGTAGACATGATCTGGATGATCGTCGTCTTCAAAACCCGGTGGTTGCTTGACATAGACTTGTTCTTGAAGAATTCCATTGAGGAAGGTCGTCTTTACATCCATTTGGAACAACTTGAACCCTTTGTGAGATGCGAAGGCAATCAACAATCTTATTGCTTCGATCCTTGCCACTGGAGCATAAGTTTCATCATAGTCGATGCCTTCTTGTTGATTGTATCATTGAGCAACGAGTCTAGCTTTGTTCCTTATCACAGCTCCTGTATCATCTAGCTTGTTTCTGAAAACCCATCTAGTTCCTATGATGTGTTTATCCTTGGGGTGGGGAACTAGATGCCATACTTTGTTTCTTTCAAACTGATGAAGCTCTTCTTGTATAGCTTGGATCCAGTCTGCATCCTTCAGTGCCTCACCTATGTTCTTTGGTTCCACAATAGATAGAAAGGTATTGAAGGCAAAGAAGGTTAGATGTTCGAACCTGACTGGAGGCTTGATGACTCTTCTTTCTCTGTTAGGAGCTAGAGCATTTGATGTGGAGACATTCTGAGTTGAGCATTCAGCTTCCTGGTTGGGATCACCTTCTCCATTGAAGATCATGTGGGAAGATGAATCATTGAAGTCTCCACAGATGTTGTCGTCATGCTCCTGGTTCCCAGAGATGGATTGTTGTTCATTATCCATGGGAACTGGTGGAGGAGCCATTGGAGGGTTCCGAGCAGCAGGACAGGAACTGGGTGTAGTGACATCTTTATCTGGATCTTCTTGATATGACTTGGGAAACGGGTCTTCAAAGGAATTGGTGGTGTTCTGCATAATCTTTCCAAGTGATTTTTCATTAAAAATAACATGAACACTTTCTTCTACCTTTTTAGTCCTTTTGTTGAAGACTTTGTACGCCTTGCTACCCGAGGCGTATCCAATGAAGATTCATTCATCACTTCTAGGGTCGAATTTGCCAAGATTGTCCTTCCCATTGTTGTGCACAAAGCACTTGCATCCGAACACCCTCAGATGTGAGATGTTGGGAACTCTTCCTCTTAGGAGCTCATAGGGTGTCTTTTTTGTGATTGGGCGAAGCATGGCTCGATTGATGATGTAGCAAGCTGTGTTGATCGCCTCAGCCCAAAATGATTGAGAGAGTCCACTTGAGATCAGCATAGTCCGGGCCATGTCTTCCAAAGTTATGTTCTTCCTTTCCACTACTCCATTCTGTTGAGGAGTGTATGATGCAGAGAAGTTGTGATCAATTCCATGTTCACTGCAAAAGGTTAGAAATTCTCTATTTTCGAATTCGGTACCATGGTCAGACCGAATAGCATTGAGTGAGCAATCAAGAGATTTTTCTAACAAGGGAACCAGATCTTTAAAGCGGTCAATAACTTCACTCTTAGATTTAATAAAGATGGTCCAAGTAAAGCGAGAGAAGTCATCGACAAGAACAAAGATATACATGTTCCCTCCTAGGCTCTGAACTCTCATGAGTCCACACAGATCCATGTGGATGAGTTCAAGGGGCCTTGAGGTGCTTACCATGTTTTTGGACTTGAAGGAGCTACGAGCATGTTTCCCTTTTACACAGTCAGAGCACAGTTCCTTAGATGTGCCACTTAGCTTTGGCAGCCCTCTGACTAGCTCCTTTGAATGTAGCTTTTGAATCAGCTTGGTGCTAGCATGACCGAGGCGTTGATGCCACAAGTCATCTTGGTCATTCACAGTTGAGAGACAAAGTTTCTCCTTGGGAATAAAGGATGGATCAATTATGTAGACATTGTTGAATCTTTTCCCTTTTAGGATGATTTGTCCCGAGGAGTCAAGGACTGAACATTCGTTTGATCTGAATCTAACTTCATTGTCTCCTTGATCACACAGCTGTGACACACTTATTAGATCAAAACCAAGATTATCAACAAGGTGAACTTTGTTTACCTGAATGTGGTCGTTGAGTTTCACAGTTCATATTCCACAGATTTTCCCTTTGCTTTTGTCTCCAAAGGATATGTTTCCACCTTGGAGAGGTTGAAGAGAGGTCATTTGATTTCTTCTTCCAGTCATATGACATGAGCAACCACTGTCAATGTACCATAGTTGGGGTTGCCTCTCTTCTTTCTGCACGCAAGGGAACTAAGATTTCTGAACCCAGCGAAGCTTGGCTTTACTGGGGGGATTAGCATTCCGAGTCTATGAGTAGCCAGGGAACTGGTTCCTTTCATGGTAATGGGTACTTTTCTCCTTTTCAAAGTTCCTTTTCTTAGCACAGTCAGTGTTGTAATGACCATTATTACCATAGTAGGTACACAAACGATTGTAAACAACATGTCCATATTTTCCTTTTCCTGGCCTAAAAGGTTTTTTAGTTTTCCTTTTGTTAAAATCAACATTGTTTCTAACCTCTCTATGGGCCATGTCAATATATCTTTTGTGAGCAAAGGAATTGGTGAACCATTGGTTTTCAGGAACCATCTTTTTTTTCCCCTTTGGTTCCTTCTTAGGACTTTGAGAGCCTTCATTGAGACGTTTGGCAACCTCAGCCTTGTTCTCAAGGACCATGATCTTCTCTAATAGGAATTGATTCCTATCACGAGAAGTGGCAAGAGCAATACTGAGATTCTCATTCATCTCAACAAGTTCTCGCCTAGCCTTTTCTTCTTCAGCATCATTGTTCCCTTTATTATTGACATATCCTATTCCATGCCGTTGTCTCACAAAAACAGTTTGATTTATCGTTTTTTCATTAATGGAATTAGTGAGAATGTCTAACCTATCAATTATGGATTGAAGCATGTCATTTCCAGGTGGGTTAGCATGCAAGGGAACTTTGACAGAATCTATGCTAGTTTCATCACAAGATTTGCAAGTTTTAAGGTGACTAGCATGCACATTCCTAATATCAATGAGTTTGGAGTGAGTTTCAGCTAGGTCTTTCTCAGTTTCATCAAGTTTCTTACTCCAAACAGAATTCTCAACAGTCAAGCAAGTAATTTCATCTTCACAATCATCTAGTTTCTGTTGAAGGGAACTGGTTTCCTTTCCTAGTTTCTTTATGATCTTAAAAAGTTGTTTCTTATCACAATCAACTAGGGATTTTAAGAGATCGTTAGAAGTTACCTCAAGGTCTTCTGAGTCGCTTGAGTCTCCTTTTGCCATGAGACATCTTCCTCCAGAGAAGCCACTGAGATCCAGTTCCTCATCTGAGTCTTCTCCCCATGAGGCTACGCGAGCCTTCTTTTTCTGAGGTCTTTCTTCTTCCTTTGAGTCTTCCTTGTTGGGACAATTCTTAGCGTAGTGTCCCTTTTCCTTGCACTCGTAACAGGAGACTTCCTTGAGATCCCTTCTGGGTCCATTGTTGGAGGAACTGCCCTTTTGGAACCTTCCCTTCACAAATAATTTTTTGATGTTCTTTGAGAAGAGGGCGGTTAGTTCGTCCTCTTCTTCTTCTTTCAGGTCTGAGTTCTCTTGTTCCATCTCGAGCCTGGAGAAGGCTTTGGAGATTTTAAGGGCGATTTCTTTCTCCAGTTTCTTGTCGGCATTGGCTTTGGTGTGCTCTCCTTCTTCAACTTCCAGTTTCCCTATGACTTGGGTCAAGGGAAGGGATTGGATGCCTGGAGTGTTCTTCATGATTCCCTTGAGAAGGGTGAACTTGGAGTTGAGTCCGTTGATGACCACTAGGGACTTGGAAACTTCATCCAGGTCGACTCCCGCCGCTGTTAACTTTCCAATCAATCTGTTGAAGCGGGAGTAGTATTCTGAGATGGTCTCAGTTTCCATCATTTTGAAGGTGTGGTATTCTTCTTCCAAAGCAAATTTTCTGCTTTGCTTTAGTTCCTCACTTCCTTCATGCATCTCCTTGAGAGCTTTCCACATTTCCTTGGCCGTCTTGATGCCTATGACCTTGTCCATGTCCTCTCTGTCCAATCCATTGAGGATGAACTGCCTGGCCTTGGCATTCTTCTCCATGATAACATAGTGTTCTGGTTTCCAATCTCTTCCTTCATGGTGAGGTCGACATAGCCATCTCCATTTTCGACTATCCTCCAGCATTGGTAGTCGTTGGTTTTGATGTGGCTTTCCATGCACTTTTCCCACCATGTTTCTTCTCCTTTCTTTCGGAGATGTGGCTGGTTGGTGGAGATTCCGAGCTCAAACTTGCTTGGTTGAGACATGATCTGCAAACTTAACAAAGATCTAGAGCTTTTCCTGCTCTGATACCAATTGTAGGATCGTGATTGTTAGAAAATAACTTAAGGAACTCAGAATATGAATTCTAAGTTCCCTTCGCAGCGGAAATAAACAATCAAACAAATAACAAGTTCCTTATAGTGAAAACCTTTGATTGTCAACTAGCAATCCAGGATAAAAACCACTACCTTTCTTTTGAAAGGATTTCAAGGTCTACTTCTTGATTTCTTATCTCTTTTGGTTACAGCTTATCCTAGGAACAAACACACGGTTTCTTTGCCTTACACACAGTTAGGCAATCCTAGATAACTTAACACAATCAATAATTAATCCAAGAAACAGACCTTCGCACCTAGGAACTATCACTTACAGTCACAGGAACTTAGCACTCAGCTCTTCTCTTCCTTGACTGGTTCCTCTTGATCTCGGTTTGCTTTGATGATCTTGTTTGAAGGTTCACACTTGATATTTGCTAATGAGTGTGACTCGTATTTCAGTGCATAAGAATAACTCTCTTGAGTTAGTCTTCCTTTTATAGAGGATTCTTCGCAGCTTAATCCTCTCTGGGTTCCCACAGATTGAGCTTGCCCTAGGATCAGTGGTTCTCCTTGGTCCACGTTGTTCTTGGCATGTGCAAACAACCTAGGCAGCTCAGAATCTCTCTTGGTTGGTCAACTACCTCAGACGAGTCTTGCTATGTCGTTGTTCAAGTGCTTTCGTCTGAGGTTGAGCAAGTTGGGCGCTTGGGAACTGTCTTCTGGATAGTGACATCTCTATGTCCTGTCGCTTTCATCTTTTCTGTCCGAGGTTCAGCGTTTCTGGGTATCTTGTTGTTTTGTTCTGGACATTGGCAGACCTTTGGAAACTTCGGACAAGTCATTTTCAATAACTTTTTTCCTAGGTTGTGTGTTCCCAGATTTCTCGGAAATCGCAGCCTTGCATGCTACCTTTCTGGGTACACTTGGGTTCCTTCTTCTGTCTTGTTGCTTTGGTTCTCTTTGTCCTGTTTGGTTTTCTTGCCTTTGGTATATTCTTGTGGTTCCTTGAAACACATCTTTGAGATAAAACATTAGTATCATAATATTTGTCATCTTCAAAAGTAGAGAAACTGAGGAAATGAACTCTCAGGGGAACCGAGGTTCCAGAGTTCTGTTTCCTAACAGGTTGTTCATCGTCTTCGCAAGACTCATAGCCAGCGGCGGCAGCAGAGAACAAAACCTTTCGAGCATTGTGGCAATCCTTCTTGTAGTGGCCTCTGCCACCACACTTGAAACACTCGAGATCTCACGCGCGGTCAGTGTTCACTAGGGTCGGTCTGTGTGTGGTCTAGCGCACTGTTGTGTTCGTTGCCGGCGGCCTCGCCTTGATAGACGAGCTGTTGGCAGCAGAAGCACTAGGACGAGTGTTAGAAGAATTGAAACCACTAGGGTTAGAAGCATACCTGGAGGAGTTACTCGTATAGGACTTTTGGCAAGCGATCTGAGCATGTAGTTGCATCGCCGTGTGAGTAAGGGTGTTCAAGTCCTTGATGGGCAGAATCTCGAGCTGATCACGAATATTAGCGTTCAAACCACTCAAGAATTTTGTCCTCAAGGTAGAAGGAGCAACATAGATGTTCACCTTGTAATACATATCTTCCAGCTTCGAAAAGAACTCGAGTGGAGTCTGTGAGCCTTGGCGAGCCATGTCGATCTCCATTCACATTTGATTTCGATAATCTGGAGGCACGTATTTCATGGTCATCACATAAACGAGCTGATGCCACTCGGTGACTCTCGTCCTGTTGCGTCAGACGCAGTCATCTTCAAACCTGTGCCACCAAACTCTTGCAGCACCTCGGAAGTTGAGAGTCGCTGCGTTGACATGCTCTTGGGGAGGCACTTGACAATAGCGGAGTGTATACTCTGTGGCCTGTATCCATTCAAGAAAAACAGCAGGGTTGTATTCACCATAAAAATGTTCAATCTTTACCTTAACGTCGTGTCTCACGTAGCGAGGTGGTTGAACGTCCTGATTGTGAGCATCATCATAGTATGGTTGTTCAACAGCGCGTAAACCATGAGGTCGTTCGCGGCCATTATGGCGTCTTTCTCTGGCTTGGTGAGGCTCGCCGCGGACATAGTCTTCTCTGGGCGCGTAGACGTCGTCTTCTCGGCTGGACATCGAAGTTGTCTCAGCGGGCATCTCTGGGCATGGCATCACGGTGCCGACCGTCAATGTCATGATGGCGACCTCCTTGTGGCTGGAGTCGTGGTGATGGAATATAGTCCGATGGATGGTCCTGCAATTCAATAGGATATCCAAGAGGGAGGTGAAACAAATTGGGATTGACCATACCTGAGTCTTCAATTTCTTCGTCGTCATATTCGTCGAAGTCATCGTCAACATTAGGAGTGATCGAAGCGTAGCCATCCGAGCCGTAGCGGGGTGTCCGAGCACTCTGGTGTTGAAGGTTAGAGCGCAATGCACGGATGAGGGGTTGTGTGTTCGGTGTCCTATAATCGTCAGCGTCCTGTTGCTTAGAACGGCCTGATCTACCACTTGGCCTTCTTGGCGTTGTGTCGATTAGAGCTGCTTGGCGCCGACAGCCATCCCTTGGTGCGGGGCCTGTTACTTGACGTTGTGTTCTGCGAGAAGCATATCTCTCATTAAAATCATAAGGTTCAGAAAATTCACCTTGAGCGTCGGCGTCGCGGTCTGAGCCGATGTTAATGCCACTATGCGCGGCGGTCGGCACGTAGCGATCTGTATGTAATGCGAGCCCTTGGCGACTTTCTATGACACTCTGCAACCTCTTGAGTTGGGGTTGTGGTTGATGGGAAGGCATGATGCCTTTTCCCTTGTCAACTCTTGTCTTGGAAGGACCGACGTCAGTGGCTTTTGGTTGAGTCGGTGCCTCCATGGCAGGTAAAGAAGCCGGAGTGGGGACGGTGGTGGCCACTCGTTGGTTTGCTCTCAAAGTAGCGAGCTCTTGGCGAAGAGATTGGATCAAAATTTGATCTTCCGTCAATTCCAAGAGAGTATCTTGTGGATTTGGGTCTTGTTGTGGTTGTTCCTGTGAGGGAACCAACGTCGGGTTCTGTGGTTGGTTGTTGTTGTCATCACCGGGTTGGTCGTTACCTTGTCCAAGCGTCATGCTACCTATAACAAGTTTGCCAGACATGGGAGTAAAAACGAACCAAAAGGTAACAAAGAACAACAATCAAGCAAAATCACAAGTCAAGTCACAAGGTTCACGTAAGATAGGGCTGTTTGGGCTTGCCGTGAGGGCGGCTTGGCTTGAACAAGTAGTGGTGTATCAAGCAAAGTTGCAATCAAATACACAAGAACAAATTGAAACCCTTGACAAACGTAAACAAAGTGACCAAAGTGAGCAAGAAATCACCTTCTAGGAAGTTTACCTAGACGATGGAGGGGTAGAGAAGATGAGCCTAAGCCGAGGTGATTGAGTTAGGGTTGCCTTATTTTGGCTTTCCCAAACTTGGAACTCTTTTTTTATTTTTTGAATTAATATCCGAGATCTTTTTTTGTGATCTTTGTTTTCGGATTGAAGGAAAGAAAATAAAACAAAATCGGCTTAAGTAACTAGAAGATATCACAAGTTTGATTTAGGAAAGATTGGAGAGAGAAGATAAGATTTGATTTTATCTTATAAGGAAAGTGGTTAACTAACTAAAAAGTAATAACATGCAAACAAGGAAACTATATCTACGTTGGAAATAAGGAAACAAAATATCTAGCATGCAAGATAACAAAAATTACCTAACACACCAAAACTTAAGGGGCAAGAAATATTTTTTTTGGCCAAGATATTATCTTGTAGAAACCGAAGGTGAGCAAATATGGTAACTTTTGGGTTTTTCGAACAATTTGATGAAACAAACGATGGGGGTCAAGAAAAAAAAATTGTGAACGAATGCAACTTGAGTTTGTGACTTACAAGACTGTTGGGCTCTGATGCCAGTTGATGTGTTCCTGCCTCCGATGACAAGCCAATTGTCAAAGGTGACAACTTTCGGATCTAGTCTTGGTTGGGAAGTCACTCGTCTCGACTGTGGAAGCGTTGGTGGTGATGATAGCGATTTGTTGGAAGGATGGAAGGCGATGGCGGAAGCGAATTGATTGAGGGATAGAAGACTTGAAGAGACAAGTTTTTGGTGTCGTAGCGTCGACTGTGGATGAAGGGAGATGCGAAGGATATGTTTGCTTGAGATCAAGCGGTGCCGTAGCGTCGGCGGCGGGGTGAATGGAGATGAGAGGGATATGGGACGTTCGATCAAGGGAAGGAGGATAAACACTCTTCTTAAGCCTTGAACTTTAATTTGAACGTAAGAAAATAATAACAAGGTTTGAAACTATAAATACTAGAGGCGAGACATCGGTTTGGGCCAAGTCGAGCCTAGTGGGCTAGTCCATACAAGCATGCAAAGGCACACACCCGAAAATAGACAAACTATAAAAGGGAAACTAGCTAAAACAAGCAATAGCGCTAAATAGGGAAAATGTCTCAAAACAGATAAGGCAAACGTGTTCTAAAGCGAGCTATTCGAGCGAGCCCTTCAGCGAACTCTTCGAACGCGCTCCTCAACGAGCTCTTCTTTTGGAGCGATGCCTTCAGCGAGCTCCTCTGTTGTATTGATGCTCTTAGCGAGTTGTTCTCTTCTAGTAGTGAGCTCGTTGCTTCGTCCGACGTCTTCTTCAGTGCGCTCCTTTGTGAGTGAGACGTCTTCAGCACGTTCCTCGATGGTGGAGAGGACGACAAGTCTTGGCTCGGTTTCCGGGCTGCCTTGGCCAACGACGAAGCGTGCAACAAGGGATGCGACAGCTTCGGCGATGGCTTTGGCCCTGGACCTTGTCACTGGGCCATCTGAGCGCAGGCTCATGGCTTGTTCTTCCTCGTGGGCCATCATGGGGGGCAGGGTCACATCAGAACGGGAGATGGGACAGAACAAGGGGGTGGAAGGTCTGTCTCATCCAGCAAAATCGGGTCAAAGGAAACCCTATACTCTCCCACAAGGTCCTCGTCCTCGTCTGATACCTGACGCGCCGCCTCATCAACCGGCATATCGTCACCAGATGTGACGTATGCGTCCTCCATGCTCGCATCCTCGGTCGGACCAGAAGCTGGAACTGGCGACTCTGCACATAATAAGTCCGCCCTAATCTGCGTCGCGCAGCGATGCACTGTTGCTGAGATGAGCCTTCGAGGCACAACACGTCGATCGGCTATCGGAGCCGGATGTGTCAGCCCCTCAGATCCTCCCAAGGCGTCTCGTAACGCCTAAAATTTTTGTTTGGTAATTTATTATAAACGTTATTTGATTATCGCATTTCATTAATATATTTCTCTAAATTTTATATGAATTTTAGATTATCTAAATTTCATATGAATTTTAGATTATCTAATTTCATATCTAAATTATCTAAATTTCATTGTTATTTCAATTTCTAAATAATCTAATTTCATATCTAAATTATCTAAATTTCATATTTATTGTTCAATTCTAATTTCATATTGTAACTAATGAATATAAATTTGAATCAATTCTAAAATCATAATATTCTTTCAGTTCTAAAATATGCATACTATATAAATCTAACAAATATTCTTTCAATTCTAAAATATTCATATCTACATCTTACGAATCTAATTTCTAATTTCATAACGAATACAATTTAAGTAAATCTAGCGAATACAATTTATTCTCAAAATGCATTACTTACCTGACGGATGCCTGGTGCAGGTGTAACGTCGGTAGACACACTCGATCGGGTCAACCGTCGTCTTGCACCACCCCTCGTCCGTCGGGCTAAAGTATCCGCCTCCTCCTCCTCCTCCTCCTCCTCCATGGACACCCAAACCCCCGCCGGAGCTTCACCGACGCCCTCACCTCCGACGCCCTCACCTCCGACCTCCCTCTGCCAAGAACCACCTCCACCGCCACCGGCCGACCACTGCCCAGAACCTCCGACCGCCACATCTCCGCCTCCGGCCACCTCACCACCACCATTCGGACCGCCTGAACCACCACATGAAGATTCCATGCCTGATTTTTAAGTTAACTAAGAGGGAAATCGAGATCGGAAAAAAATCGCTAGAGAGATCTGAAAACGGAGAAAGGGAAAGGGAGACGCGTCGTAAATAAGCGTATCCTTGTGCGTTAAGTGTTAACGCACAACTGTATGCTGGACTGGGCCTTGTAAGGCCCAGTCCATTAAAGCACGATCCCCTTGTGCGTTAACACTTAACGCACATCACATGTGCGTTAAGTGTTAACGCACAAGTATTTTCCCCCCTTTTTACTATTTAGACCCTTCTGTCTCTTATATGTTTAATCTAAACGTACTAAACTGTACATTTAATCTAAACACATCAAGTGTATTTAGACGATTTTTTATATACATATAATAAGTAAATTTTGGTAAAGAATGTCGGCAAGGGTCTCAGACCTTTCGGTAAGTTAACTACATCATATTTGGAGTAAGATGGATATCCGTCGTGTATTTCATGTGCATTAGGTTATTTAATTTAGTTTCGCAGGAAAACAAGTTACTTAGTTTAACGTAGATTATTTTTTGTCAAAACTCCAAAACTAGGAACGTAAAATAAATATTGTCAGAGCGAGTATTATGTACTGGCATCAGAACAAAATTTTAGTGGTATATAGACTAGGAATCGGTTGCTAATTGCCATCATGCCTTAAAACGCGTAGACTAAGTTCTATTAAAGATGGCAAGATATGTGACAAGTGATCTGTACCCTTCCAAGAAAACATCCAACGGTTGATAATTATCGAGCATATAGAAGCTTCTGGAACCGAAAAAAAAAGAAGGGGCGGCCCAAAACCCTAGTTGCCTTCCCTTCATTCATAAGCTGCTCTGAGCCTTCGTTTGTCTTCCTCTTTCGTTCGCTCCTCGAAGCTATTTCCTTTTCCCTTCTCTCTTTCCTCTCGATCTCTAATTGCAATCAGTAATGGCAGGCAAGGGAGAGGGGCCGGCGATCGGGATCGATCTTGGTACCACCTACTCTTGTGTAGGTGTCTGGCAACACGATCGCGTTGAGATCATAGCCAATGACCAGGGCAACAGAACAACGCCGTCATATGTCGGTTTCACCGACAGTGAAAGGCTTATCGGAGACGCTGCCAAGAATCAGGTCGCCATGAATCCCGTCAACACTGTCTTCGGTGAGATCTCTTAAATCTGTTTATAACTGTCTCTGAAATCTCTTTATGACTTCGTGTATTTCTTTCGATGAGCTTGTATTATTATCATATTGGTTGCTCGTTTTATTTATATTTCGTTTGATGTTGTTATGGATCTGGGCTGTTGTTCCTTTCCTGAGTTCTGAATGTTGAGATTCTGGTTTGATTTGACTTGACTTGAATCGGTTCAGGATCTGGGCCAGTACTAACTAGCCTTCGAGGTTGGTTGGGCTGTTGCATATTGATTAGGTTGTAGCTACTATGATGCTGGGGTAGGACGTCACTGATTGCAGTAAATATTTGATAATGTGGACATTAAAAACGCATAATATGCTCTTTGAGGTCATGTTATTTGCAACAAAAATAGTTTTTAATTGTTTAATTGGGTAGTTGCTTCTCTGATCTACATCTTGTATTGATGTAAGTTCGGGAATTAATGCTGAATCTGTTGTTAATTTATTCTAAAGATGTGTCTAGGCTACTACGATGGCAGAACTTTGGCCTGAAGCCTTAAATCAGGCTGGGGCCAATAATGATAAATTTGTAAATGCCTGTTCTAATGTTGTGGATGTAGTGCTTTACTCGCTTTCTGATTGGATTATATTCATTATTATCTGGGGAAGCTAATACGATCTATTTTAAGTACCATTGTTTTCTAGTTTTATGCTAGTTCTAAAGCTGTATTGCCACTGTTTTAACATTGAAGGTACCATAATATGTGTTTGTAATATTCTTTACCGAACTTTGGTTTCTCTTTGGCTGACCTTGTATTTAGTATTTATAAATATCATTAGATAAGCTGCCACTGGCCAAGAAGGGGTGCGGTATATAGGATGTAATGAACATTCTTCATATAATAGCTTTGGTGTAGTTTTTGCATTTTCACCATCTAATACAATTTTTTAATGGGTTTTGATATTCTATTACAATTTATATAGGATGTAATTTATGGTCTTACAGTGTTTCATCTAAGAGCTTTTGTGTACTTCTTGCATCTTGCATTTTCACCATCTAACAAAATTGTTAATGGATTTTGATTTCTCTAGTACAAGTTGTATAGGATATAATTGATGGTCTTACATTGTTCATGCAAGAGCTTTCTTGTAGTTCTTCTTGCATTTCATCATCTAATACTTTGTTAATGTGTTTTGTTTTTCAGATGCTAAGAGGTTGATTGGTAGGAGGTTTAGTGATGCATCAGTTCAAAGTGATATCAAACTGTGGCCATTCAAGCTGATCCCTGGACCTGCAGACAAGCCCATGATTTGTGTCAATTACAAAGGGGAGGAGAAGCAGTTTGCTGCTGAGGAGATTTCTTCTATGGTTCTCATAAAGATGCGTGAGATTGCTGAGGCCTATCTTGGATCTTCAGTGAAGAATGCAGTCGTCACAGTCCCTGCATATTTCAACGACTCTCAGCGTCAGGCCACCAAGGACGCTGGTGTCATTGCCGGTCTAAATGTCATGCGCATCATCAACGAGCCCACAGCCGCTGCTATTGCTTATGGTCTTGACAAGAAGGCCACCAGTGTTGGAGAGAAGAACGTGCTCATCTTTGATCTTGGGGGTGGTACTTTTGATGTCTCTCTTCTCACCATCGAGGAGGGTATCTTTGAGGTGAAAGCCACTGCTGGAGACACCCATCTTGGAGGAGAAGATTTTGACAACAGAATGGTGAACCACTTTGTTCAGGAGTTCAAGAGGAAGAGCAAGAAGGACATTATTGGCAACCCCAGAGCTCTCAGGAGGTTGAGGACTGCCTGTGAGAGGGCGAAGAGAACTCTCTCATCCACTGCCCAGACCACAATTGAGATTGATTCATTGTTCGAGGGAATTGACTTCTACTCCACCATCACCCGTGCCCGTTTTGAGGAGCTCAACATGGACCTCTTCAGGAAGTGTATGGAGCCAGTGGAGAAGTGTTTGAGGGATGCCAAGATGGACAAGAGCACCGTCCATGATGTCGTCCTTGTTGGTGGTTCCACCAGAATTCCCAAGGTCCAGCAACTCTTGCAAGACTTCTTCAATGGCAAGGAGCTCTGCAAGAGCATCAACCCTGATGAGGCTGTTGCATACGGTGCTGCCGTTCAAGCTGCTATCTTGAGTGGTGAGGGCAACGAGAAGGTGCAGGATCTGCTTCTGCTGGATGTCACTCCTCTCTCCCTTGGTCTGGAGACTGCTGGGGGTGTCATGACCGTCCTCATCCCAAGGAACACCACCATCCCCACCAAGAAGGAGCAAGTTTTCTCTACCTACTCCGACAACCAGCCCGGTGTGCTGATCCAGGTGTACGAAGGGGAGAGAGCCAGGACCAAGGACAACAACCTGCTGGGCAAATTTGAGCTCTCTGGAATCCCCCCGGCCCCGCGTGGTGTTCCTCAGATCACTGTTTGCTTTGACATTGACGCAAATGGTATCTTGAATGTCTCTGCTGAGGACAAAACCACTGGCCAGAAGAACAAGATCACCATCACCAACGACAAGGGCAGGCTGTCCAAGGATGAAATTGAGAGAATGGTTCAGGAGGCAGAGAAATACAAGTCCGAGGACGAGGAGCACAAGAAGAAGGTCGAGGCCAAGAATGCCCTTGAGAACTACGCTTACAACATGAGGAACACCGTCAAGGACGAGAAGATCAGCGGCAAGCTTGGCCCAGATGACAAGAAGAAGATTGAGGATGCCATTGACGCCGCCATCACCTGGCTTGACAACAACCAGCTGGCTGAGGCTGATGAATTTGAAGACAAGATGAAGGAGCTGGAGAGCATCTGCAACCCAATCATTGCCAAGATGTACCAGGGTGCCGGTGGTGACATGGGTGGTGCCATGGATGACGAAGCTCCCCCAGCCGCCGGCGGTGCTGGCCCTAAGATCGAGGAGGTGGACTAAGCTTTTTGCAGTCCGTAGTGTTCTCTCACCTCGTACTTCTGTTTTGTGATTTCCGTTGCATTTTAATACCTGGATTTTTGAACTTGTTTTGATGCCTGTTGGGTACATTTTGGTTCTTTGGTATGGCTAGTTAGTGCTAGCTGATCATAATGCATTCCTCAGAACTTGTGTTTTCAAATGGGATTCTATTTTGTTCCACCAGTTATGGGTTATATATATGCTTCTAGTTATGGGTTACAATTTAGCAAATTTAATTTTCTGTATCCTTTCATGTATAGTATCTTTTACGTTTTATTTAATTATTTTATATTTTAAAGTTTAAATTAAGATTAATAATTAAGGTTTAGGATTTATAGTATAAGATTTAGGATTTATAGTCTATGGTTTAGGGTTTAGAGTATAGGATTTTAGGGTTTAGGGTATATGGTTTAGGACTTAGGATCTATGATTTAGGATTTAAGGTTTATATATTAGGGTTTATATTTTAGGGTTTAGGATATAAAATAAACAAATTTAGCCTATAGGGTAGACAAAAGTATATATAAAAAGGGTGTAGAAAATTTAACCTCTTCACAATTTAGGATTAAGAAGCCTTTTTTAAGAAATTAAACTTCTATATGAAATGCTTAAATCTTTAGATATAAAATGAAAAATATTGATTCAAATATTCCCAAAAAAAGGTTCTTAACCTAAAGTAAAATATTATTTGGCAACTTCTTATGATTCTCTGCAATTGTTGGCATGCGTTTGTTTTGGGCCTTGGGCAATGCAATGAATCGAAGTAAAGTATTTAGGTTCTTGAGATACCTATATAAAGCATGACTCGTTCCATAAATAATGTTGCATAATGCTAAGTGCAGGAACATTGTCAGTGAAGTTATGGTTCTAAAATCCAAACAATGAGAAAGGTAATCCAAAAACTTTTGATTACGATTCCTTTCTGAACCAAACAAAGTTTCTTTTAGTCTGGATAGGATGTAAAAAACAATTACTACTACCTTATAAACCCGACAAACGAGAAATGGGAGTCGGAAAACATTACCTTGCTTCATTTTCTGATCACACTCCCAGAATAATACTCCATTGCAAGCAGGATGTTATGATTTGGTAGTAGTCATCGTGGTGTCCTTAACTTTTGAATTTTGTACCAACTATATGATAACTGCTAACTTCATAGGCTCTATGACAGATGACTAAAAAAAGCTCATATAAACACCTGGCTTTATGGCATAAACAAGATGGAATATAGACAGCATTTTCAGAAACTTGTGAGCCTAATGAAGTTAGGTATTGATACTTGAATTGAATGATACATTTTAAAAATGAGAAGTTGTCTACTTGTACTTATATTTATTTTCCAAAAAGAATGTTACCGGTCTCGAAACAATTTTGGTAGGTCTTGCTGGAGATTTTTGATAAGGTGATTCCCTTTAGCATTTTATCTCTCATGGGCTCTATGCTCAATGAAAAATCTCTTTCTTAACGTAGTCGGAATTTGCATGCTTTATTGACATTCTTCATGAAGTTTCCATGTGTTTGAAGGGTGTCTCGACAACAAATGAGGTGTACAAGGTCTTGAGGAACAATGACTGACTGAACTTCTTTCCACTTTTTAAGACAGTGCACGAGATCTGTGTTGTGCATATGCTATAGCTTATTCGTTTTGTTTTAAAGATGTTTTGACAATTTAGAGAATCTTGATTTTGTTGGCAATTTTGACAAGTATTTTACATAGCGATTTAGTCTTTTGTTAGTTACAATCTATCTATCTATATATATATATATACTAAAGCAGAAGCATATTTTCTACGTGTTAAGCCTACGTTCAATTCACATATGTGTCGTTATCACGTTCAATTTGCATATGTGTCGGCATCTGAGCTATGTAATCTCATACAGCTCACTCAAAAAATATTATAATAATAAATCTTTAATTATTATATATTAAATAAGAATATAATATCTAATGATAATAATAATAATAATAATAATAATAATTTCGTATATCTTCCTTTTTGGTAAAAAGAAGATAATCTTTTCTTGGTAGAAAGAAGATAATCTATATCTATCTCTAATAATAATTATTATATATAAATTAAGAAGATAATATCTAATAATATTTTTGTTAATTTCGTATATCTCCCTAATTTTTGGTAAAAAGAAGATAATTTATATATATTTATCTGTAATAATAATAATAATAAATTTAGTACGATATTTACCTAATAAAAAATTATTTTAGAAAAAATTATAACCTTAACCCGTGGATAGCACGGACACTATACTAGTTAGTATGTATAATGATAAACTAGTTGCCAAAACTCGACTAATTGAGTTATTCTACCTAGGGGTGAGCAAACGGATATATCCGATCCGGTCCGGTCCGGTATGTCGGATATCCGGAAAAAAATATTCACAAAACTCCTATCCGTATCCGGTCCGTTTTGGACCGGATATCCGGTAAATATTATCCGGATCGGATCGGATATTCGACTCGGATATCCAAATTATCCGGTTACTAGAAAACCTATTAAAAATTAAATCAAAATATTACTTTTTTTAAATCAATCAAAACTAACAATCCGCAAAGTGCAACTAAATATCAAACATCAGCACTATTTGCAATTCCCTGTAATGTTTTCAAACAATTAAACTTGTCAATTTTTTCAGATTACCATAAACGTATATATTATATAACAAGAGGAATTGACAAGTATATATAAAGTTGTAGCTTTAACTTATATAATCAAAATTCAATTCAATGATGAACACTCAATCTTGACAAAAAAACATATTTGCTCTGTTTAGTGAGGCGACACTTAGTATATGACTTAGGATTTTAATTTTATAAGAATAATAATCAAGGTTGTATTTTATTAAAATGAATAAAATAAGAAATGTTGTATTGGAGAATTGAAGTGGTTTAATTACTTAAAAATGTACAAGCACCATTTTGATATCATTCTAAACTAATTAAACATTGTATATTAGTTATAAAAACATATATATCTTATATATTAATAGTACCGGATTCCCGGATATCCGGTAAGCAAAATATCCCGATCTGTATCCGGTCCAAGTATCCGAAAAAATCACCCGGATCGGATTCGGATAAAAATTAAACGGATATTTTCGGATACAGACTTTTATGATTCAGATTGGCGGGTTATCAGATCGAATCGGATACTTTTGCTCACCTCTAAGATCTATTGACCACCGTTACTGTAAAGTGTAAAGTGGCGGGTTATCGGATGGGGATTACACTAATTACACAATAAAAGAGGATGCGAAACACTTTTGCACCACTTAAGATTTCCCGTTTTGACATGTGCCACTGCCGATAAGCTGGCAATGGCATGTTAAATCAATCTAACTCATTAAACATTTAAAAAGGATGCGAAATAATTTTGTACAACTTAAGATTTCCCGTTTTTATATGAACTATTGTTATACATGTTAAACATATATATTTACATAGGTTTTTTCTAGTGTGTATTCATGGACATACTCTAAAAACTCTTTTTTTAGCAATTATTTGATTAGCCACTAGTTTAATCTTGTTTGCTAAGGATTTATCAATTCTCTATTAGAGAATATTTTGAAGATAAATTTCTTATTTAAGCTTGTTAGCATGTGTCCATGGACACACACTAGAAAAACCGATTTACATATTAACACATGCACTTTATTAGTAATAAAAATGCACTACTAAGTGAGCATTATAAATTATGTTTATATATTCATTTTGTGTTTTTATAGATTCACTTTTGATTCTTATGTATCACTTAAAGTATATTTTATGAGTTGTTGCAGCACCCAAAAAAAATTAGGCAAAAAATAAATACATATTTTAGGGAAAAAAATATTTTCAAAAAATTATTAATTTTTGAAAAAAATAAATACAATATTTACAATTATGTCACTTCGTATTTTCTAATCCTAAACGGCTAAACCTCTATTTCTTAGATCTATTGACCACCGTTACTCCCACTTTCCAGTCTTTACACCTAAGTTTATCGTGTAAGTGAACTCTACTATACTTTCGTACATGGAATGATCAGAAAATTTAAGCTAATAAGTATCAACCCTTTCGATTTCATCAACGTCAATAATTCCGTTTGCATTCCATGCCTCCAAAACAATCCCTCGGAAAGAATTTGGTGCGTCATTGAACTTTTTTCTTTCGTGCACGGGCAATTGGCGCTAACATCAGCATCGACTGAAACGACCTCCATATCAATATCTTGGTATTGAGTACAATAATATTTGATGACACATGAAAGCACACACTTGTACATTGTGTACGTGATTGCTTAGTTAGCCACATATAGGGTGACCACTAAACAAGGGCGTGATCACCACTAGAGCTGATAAAAAATATCCGATCGTTGACCCGATTCGATAACCCGTCAATCCGATTCCTAAAAGTCTATATCAGAAAACATTCATTTAATTTTTATCTGATTCCGATCCGGGTGATTTTTCCGGATACTTGGACCGGATACGGATCGGGATATTTTACTTATCGGATATCCGGAAATCCGATACTATTAATGTATAATATATATGTTTTTAGAACTAATATACATTGTTTACAAAAGCGCCCCCATCTATCCTGTCCTGGCTCAGTGAATGAGGTAAATCGCAGGATGTGTAGCGCCGACGACGGAAATCAAACTCAAGACATAACCTGAAAGCCTAACCCCTTTATCGTTGTGCTACATGGATACGTTGGCCGCTTCCCTTCTTCTTAGCTTGCTCCGGTGGCAGAATGTTAACCTCAACAGGAATTTCAACTCTTGCGTATGACTCCAGGTTCTGCCGGTTCGACGTACCACCGTTATGATCATCCTCACACACACTAAAAAAGGACGCCTTTTTCTCCTTTAAAGGATGAAAATTGTTTCAGCAACTCCGACTTGTCTTCTAGAAGCCCAATTCAACTGTAAAAGTCGGAAATCAGCCCACTCATTAACACCTCCCTCTCTTCCATGGCCACACACTGATTGACAACGGTATCATCAATTGTAAAAATTAGGGTTATGGTTGCATCCTTTGTCCAACACGAGAGGATGTATTTGACCGGGATCCTCTCCAAACCAAAGTTTCTGAAGACAAAAATCAGGTGATGACAAGGCAATCCAATGAGTTAGAACATCCTACAACTACATGAGAAGTCATCTTCTGTTACGAAATGCTCCACCTCCATTTCTTAAAATCTCCTTCCTTGATGCCATATACTTTCGTACTATTGATGTCGGACATGGTGACCATACGACACGAGTAGCAAGCAACACAAATATCTTGTTGAAGCTGTAAGAACTTAGGCAACGTGTACACTTCAGAAGCGTGCTTCTCGAAACTCAACAGCGTCTTCAGCTCGGAGCGCAAGGTCAAACATTCGTGGTTCACCTTTTCCTGATTATGTCTCTGAGTGTCCATAGCGATATCGAAATGCATCACCAACTTGAAAATGGATTTGGTCCTGACCAAACCACCAAACATGATGTCTCTAAAGTAAGCCGGGATCCAGTAGTGACAAATCGTAAACATGTCGTCGAACTACCTCCGATTCAACAATGGATTTTCGTCCAACAAGGCCGTCCATCGTGCCTCAAACTTTATCGGTTCTAGATCATGGCTCCAAATGATATTGTTGAACTTATAAATTATTATAAATTCCTTATAAAGGATTACAAATTCCGGAGAGTTACACGAGCCGTTGATAAAGTATTTGCATATATAAAGTGGGCTTTTTATACATTACTAGGCCAAATTCACCACACTAATAAACATAATTTATAATATAAATACAAACTCATATAATTCTACATTATATTACAATTAGTAAAAAACATCTTAAATATTTCCTACGGATTGCCCAAATTAACTCGATCGAAGGTTGGATTCACTGTAGAGGATTCAGACTATCTTGGGGCCCTAATTAATTGTTTTCGGCTTATATAGAGAAATAGAAAATTTCATATTGAATTTTGTTTTCACCCCGTATTGAAAAATAGAACATTTTAACCCGACCTACTGTTAATGGCCTTGATTCCTTTTCCCATTGGTCTCAATGCTTCGTCTTCTCCAATTTTACAACTATTTTTTCTACTGCAGTGGTGGAGATTTGAGGTGGGTATGGTCCCCAAAAGCATTTTTAAAAATGATCTAAGTATTTATTTATACATATGTTTTTGAATAATTGGGCACAAATTAATGTAAGTTTTTCTGAGTTATTTTTTTACTGATGTTTAAAAAATTCAAAAAAATTACATTCACGACCCTTATTCGAATGTATGTTTACAGAGAAATATATGATATTTCAAAAAAAACAATAGTTTTTTTTTTGATAAGGTAAGAATTAGACTAGTGTCAAAAAGACCTTAACACTCAGCCTATAACATCCTTGCGGATGAGAGCTTTGAGCTCTGAATTGTTCATGATATCGTTCAGAAAAAAATTATTGTCAAGTTTTGCAATGTGATCGGCCACCGAGTTCAATTCTCAAAAGATATGGGAAATCTGCATTGTGTGGAAATATTTTAATAAACATAGGATATTAGAGATAAGAATCCCGATTTCCCATGGACAATGCCAAATTTTATTAATAACATTTGCAATAGTAAGGTCATCAGTTTCTATTTGTATTTGGTCGAATTTCTTTTCTTTTGTTTTAAGAAGCGCATTTCGGAAAATAAGAGTTTCAGTGATAAGGGGAGTCTGAAATACCACATTTTTCTGAAAAAAACAATAGTTTTGATTGAAAGATGCATGTCATCCATGTATAAAAGTTACATACCCCAACAAATAATAATTTCCTAATGTCTTTAATGCTAGCAGACACATCCATGCATGAAAGACACATGTCTACCATGCATTGTCATTTTTTATCGAGCCTGTTATATACCCGACATTTTTCTCCTATGCGCACGACATTTTGTACGCAATGAATTGGCGTACGCCAATTCATTGCGTACACATTAAAAAATGACCAAAAAGTACAAAAAATACAAAAATAATACGAATACGTATTTTTTTGTACGCTGTATTCTAGCGTACAAAAAATACGTATTCGTATTATTTTTATTTTCTAAATAAATAAAAAAGACTTGTACGCCAGAATATGGCGTACGCCATATTCTGGCATACAGGCTAGGTTAAGAGGCCGCGCGTCGATGCGGCCTCTTCTTCTTCTCCCCTTCTTCCCCTTTTCCACTGACGGCGGCGGCGATCTTCTTTCCTTCTTCCTTCTCCTCCTCCATTTCGGTCTTCTTCATTCCCCTTCTCCGACGATGGCGAGCAGTGGCGGTGGCGACCACTCCGGTGAGGCTCCTCCTGGCGGCGAGATTGGCGGAAGACGAGGAGACGACGGTCCTCCAGGCGGCGTGGAGAGCACGGCGGCTGGCGGCGGTGCTCCTGGTGGTTCTGCAGAACCGGCCGACAGCGGAGAGGTGGCCGTGGAAGTGATCGGCGGCGGTGCAGATGGCGGCGAGGCGGCGGCACCTAGTTCTCCGTCCAGCGGTGGCGGGGTTGAGGGTGAACGAGGTACTGTCCGGACCCGATTTATCCGAGCCCGTGGCAGACGAGGAGGCGGACGCAGAGACGTTCCTGCGACACCCGATCAAACTTCTACCCGGGGTAGTCGAGAGGTATGAACGGAATAGAAATTTATTTGAATTTATGAAAATTTAGAATGAAATAAGTATTGAATTTAGAAATAGGTATTGCATTTAAAAATTGTTGGTATGTATTTAATTCTAGATTTTTTTTATAAAAATTAGGTATTGAAATTTATATTTATGTTACAAAAATTGAATTTGAATTTAGGTATTGAATTTTGGATTTTAGTTATAATAATTAAACTTGAATTTAGAAAAACAAAGGAGTCTACTCTTCCATGTTGAATTTAGGATATGAAACTAAATTTGAAAATTTTAGATATTAAAATTAAAATTTTGAAATTAAGAAATTTATGTTTTTATTAAATTGGGATTGAATTTAAAGATATATATATTTGAAATTAGCAAATTAGGTCTATATTTGAAATTGGCAAATAATATAGGTATTGAATTATACAATTTATATTATAATGTTGTAGTTGTTTATGAATTTAAAATTTTGATTAATATGTTATAAAAAGGCTTTACAAGCCTCGATGCTGTCTGTGAGACGGCCCCGACGTGGGTCCCGTCAGCTGGCACGGAGGAATCCGGTCACAACATCGGCTCGTCGGGCCGCTTCGGTGGATTTGCTTCCCGTCCTACAGGACGTCGCGACGGGAGTGCAGGAGGGCGCAGTTGACCCGTCGCTGTCTTCGTCATCGGCCTCGTCCATGGAGTTGGACGAGGAGGCACTTGACGCGTCCCTCCACCGCGACTATTATGAGGGATTTGAGGAGTCTCCCGGACCCGCAGCGGACTTGGGGATGGACGAGGCTCCCCAGCAGGCGGATCCGGTTCCCGAGCAGGCGGATCCGGTTCCCGAGCAGGTGGGCCCCGCAGAGCCTTGGATGCCAGGAGGTCCCCTCGTTCCTCACCTCCTCGGTACGTATACGACCCACGTCGCCAGGGTCCTATGGGACATGACATTGGCGTTGACACTTCCGGATCCCCCACCACCCGTTGCGCGCGTGGATGATACAGTACGTCTTTGATTTAGTTTAAGATTTTTAAATAAAAATATGAAAATGTTATAAGTATAATACTAATTTTTTTTTTTTTCAGATGAGGAAGGTTCTGAAGACGTACACCAGGAAGCCATGGCATTGGGAGATGAACGAGCACATTACAGCGGCTCTGGACACCTGGTGGGATTTTGCACAGCGGAGCCGTATCACCTCTATGAGGGAGGTGGACTTCAGGAGGATCGACGACGTGCTTATTTCTGCGTTCGTCGAGCGCTGGCATCCGGAGACGAGCTCGTTCCATTTCCCGTGGGGCGAGATCACTATCACGCTCCACGATGTCGCGCGCATCCTGGAGATCCCCATCGACGGGTTGAGCGTCACCAGTGATATGGAGGACCCCGTCGTTAGAGATCACGTTTGCGCCATTACTGGGGCGAACCTGGAGTTGGTGGCCCAGTGGTTCGGTGGTGGCGGTATCCCGATAGAGGCCCTCTTGCTGAGGTCCCGTGAGCAGTTGTCTAGTCCAGAGAGGGATGACCGGCGCATAGCGTCCATGTACTTGATGATGCTCCTCGGCTGTACCGTTTTCCCGGACAAGTTGACGAATGCCGTCAAGTACAAGTACATGGCGCTAGTCGTTGACCACGACCGCACCGGTTGTTATGCCTGGGGAGTCGGCGTATTGATTGTCCTGTATCGAAATTTGGGTGAGGCGTCAAGGGCCAGGGCGAAGGGCATTGCATGCTGTACACTTCTTCTGAGGGTAATTATTAATTTATTTTATTTTTGTAATATATGATATTATATGCTAACGAGTTTTTATATATATGTAGGCCTGGATTTGGGCGTACTTTCCTACTTTTCGAGGTCACGCTGTCCTTGACCTGGAGGCCATGGCGGATACGAGGGCCGCTCGGAGAGACGGGAGGGAGGCTCCTCAGGGATGGAATCCGGAGCGGCTGATTGCTATTCGCCGCATTTTAGACGTCGTGAGATTTAATGAGGTAATACTTTACTGCTTTATTGCGTTTCGTTTAGGAAATTAAAATTATGAATATACGTTTTGAATTTAGGAAATTAAAATTATAAATATACGTTTTGAATTTACGAAATGAAAATTATATATTTTGACATTTTAGGTTGCCTGGACACCGTGGGGTCCGTTAGACTTTACCACCCCTCAGGACGCTCTTTCTTTGTACCGAGGCATTATTGAGTGCCTCGAGATACATGAGCCGTACATGCCGGACCGAGTCCTCCGCCAGTTCGGTTACAGGCAGGGGGTTCCTGAGGATCCACCAGCGCCACGCGAGGTGAAGAGGCGGGTCGACTTGAGGTCGTACGTTTTGAAATACGACGACGAGCAGTGCACATGGGATGCCGACCCTAGACCGACGATCGAGCTTCAGGACATGGTCCATACCACCTTCGCTTGGGACACTGACGATGCGTACATCGACTGGCTGGAACAGATGTCACATCCGTATGTGGACGCACAGTCCCCTAGACAAGATCGTCTAGGTCTGGCTCTTGTCGTCCCTCCAGCTCCACCGGTGTCTACTCTCATGGTATGAAACATTTTATTTATCGCTTATCATTTTTACGTGCTTAAAATCGGTTTAGTTGTAATGGAAATCTTTGTCCTGTATTCAGCGGACCCAGATTCTCGCCGGTCGGATGCGGCATTTTTTCGAAGAGATGGACGGGCTTCCACCAGATGTTACCGCTACGATTATTTCGTGGATTCAGGATTTGATAGGTCACGAGACGCCCATGGCAGATCCCTTACCGCGTGCTTCCCAGAGATTTACTAATTCACAGCACGAGAGAGGAGAGGGCAGCGGTAGAGTCCCCGACGATGACTAGATTGTAGGATCATGTATTTATGTCGATTAGATAGTTGTGTTTTGGATCATGACGAAATACTATAGTATATAAGTGTAACTACATGAAATATAACGAAATACTATAATATATAAGTGTAATTACATGAAATTTAATGAGAAATACTATAGTATATAAGTGTAACTACATGAAATATAATGAAATACTATAGTATATAAGTGTAACTACATGAAATTTAATGAGAAATACTATAGTATATAAGTGTAACTACATGAAATATAACGAAATACTATAATATATAAGTGTAACTACATGAAATATAACGAAATACTATAGTATACAAGTGTAACTACATGAAATATAACGAAATACTATAGTATATAAGTGTAACTACATGAAATATAACGAAATACTATAGTATATAAGTGTAACTACATGAAATATAACGACATACTATAGTATATAAGTGTAACTACATGAAATATAACGAAATACTATAGTATATAAGTATAACTACATGAAATATAACGAAATACTATAGTATATAAGTATAACTACATGAAATATAACGAAATACTATAGTATATAAGTATAACTACATGAAATATAACGAAATACTATATTATATAAGTGTAACTACATGAAATATAAGGAAATACTATAGTATATATGTGTAACTACATGAAATATAACGAAATACTATAGTATATAAGTGTAACTACATGAAATATAATGAAATACTATAGTATATAAGTGTAACTACATGAAATATAACGAAATACTATAGTATATAAGTATAACTACATGAAATATAACGAAATACTATAGTATATAAGTATAACTACATGAAATATAACGAAATACTATAGTATATAAGTATAACTATATGAAATATATTGAAATACTATAGTATATAAGTGTAACTACATGAAATATAACGAAATACTATAGTATATAAGTATAACTACATGAAATATAAGAAATACTATAGTATATAAGTGTAACTACATGAAATATAACGAAATACTATAGTATATAAGTATAACTACATGAAATATAACGAAATACTATAGTATATAAGTATAACTACATGAAATATAACGAAATACTATAGTATATAAGTCTAACTACATATTGGGCCCAATTTCGAAATTTTCAGTTTTTCACCCGTTTCTTCTACAATACTTCCTATTCGGCCTATTTGGGCCCAATTTCTCATTTTTTCACCCGTTTTTTCTACAATACTTTCTATTGGGCCTATTTTTGCCCAATTTTGAAATTTTTAGTTTTTCACCCGTTTCTTCTACAATCCTTCTTATTGGGCCCAATTTTGAAATTTTTTTAGTTTTTCACCCGTATCTTCTACAATCCTTCATATTGGGCCTATTTCGGCCCAATAAGAAATTTTTCAGTTTTTTACCCGTTTCTTCTACAATCTTTCCTATTGGACCTATTTGGGCCCAATTTCGAAATTTTTAGTTTTTCACCCGTTTCTTCTACAATCCTTCCTATTGGGCCTATTTGGGCCCAATTTCGAAATTTTTAGTTTTTCACCCGTTTCTTCTACAATCCTTCCTATTAGGCCTATTTGGGCCCAATTTCGAAATTTTTAGTTTTTCACCCGTTTCTTCTACAATCCTTTCTATTGGGCCTATTTGGGCCCAATTTTTCATTTTTTCACCCGTTTCTTCTACAATACTTCCTATTGGGCCTATTTGGGCCCAATTTCGAAATTTTCTATTTTTCACCCGTTTCTTATATAACCCTTCCACTTACAGCTTCAGTGTGTTAAAGCTGTGTCATAGCTGTTATGCACAATCTGAGTGTTTTACAACTATTATTCGCATTTTTGCACAACTTTAGTGTTTTACAGTTGTGTGCTAGTTGTTATGCACAACTCTTCACTTGTATAAATAGTGTTACCCCTAGGGTTACTGAGTTCTCACAATTCCAACTGAAGCTCTGTTGTTCATCACCATTATTCGGTAAGGTTATCCTCTCAACTTAGATCTTGTTTGAGTTTTATGTTTATGAAACATTTATTAATGGATTTATGATATTGATAGAAAAATCAAGCACTACATCGCATAATGACATCTTCATCTTCATCGTCAACAAACGCTGGTTGGCTATGCAATTGTAAGAGATCTGCGATTATCTGTGAGTGGCATATGCAGTTCAACTATAGAAGGAGGTATTGGGGATGTCCGACTATAGAAGGGGGGTGTCGCTTCATGAAGTGGATTGATCCATGCTACGATGAGAGGACACAGAGGGTTATAGCACAACTGTGGAACGAAAAACAACAACTTGCTAACCGAAATGAAGAGCTTGGTAACAAAAATGAGGAACTTGTTAAGGAAAATGAAGAACTTGTTAAGTTGATTCCCATTCACACAAGGTTGACGCGCCTTAAGGAACAAGAGAAGTTAGCAATGGGCAAATCTAAGTATGAGCAGTTATTAAGAGAGATACAAGGGCGTAAATAAGTTAATGTAATGTTTGTATCGCTCTTGTAATTTGTTTTGGATTTTATGTATGTTAAGAAAACAGATATATTATCAGGATTTTCAAATTGAGATTACACAAGTAAATCAGACCCAAATGTGAAGTTGATATATGCTCTTAAAATAAATTACATATGAAATTATATCTAAAATTACATCTGAAATTACATTTGAAATATAATCTACATCTTAAACTACACCGGGGGATCTGGAGGACAGTTATATCTAATGCGATAATCCCGAAATAGTTGAATCCTCGACTGAAACTGAGAGTCCCAACCATCGACACTTGGGTGTTTGAATAGACGCCAAGCGTACGGAGGGGGAGGTAGTGGACAACCATCCTTCAGCGACACCTACATAGAAAACACAAAATATGATCGAGCTTTGTGTTTTAGGGTAAGCACAAACATTACTAGCTATTTAAAAACAATAACTATACCGGTACGAAGTGGTTTCGGTTTCCTACGAGAGCCATCGTCAATATCTGTGTTGGAGGGCTGAGGCTTTCGTCAGAGGCCCTCATTGGTAAGCACAAGCATGGGCCATCCCAGGATAATAGGACAATAGCAACTTGGTATAGCGTGGCAAACACTAAACCAATCATCGGCATGTCGAGCCAGTACTCCTCGCTGCAAGGACTGATGACATAGTTGACCCGAAATATAAGGTCCTCGTAAGTGATCCCCGAGTGTATTACGGGCAAGATGGGCATGTACACATCTCTGTTGTCAAACAACTCGCCCGCCACCTGCATTCGAACCATGGGGTATGCAGTATCTTCTGATCCCAACAATACAGCCAGTGTCCGATATCCACAATGCTCGTCTGGACATACATCTCTGGCCTCGTTAATGTACGGAAACCAAAAGTAATCCACATTCTTAACCCCAAAGTTCACCCCCATATAAATCATGGGTTGTTCAGGGAGCTGCTGCGATCCTGTCCCTTCGGATTGGCTCCCTTGGGTCCCAATGCCCGGCGAAGCTCCACTTGGTCCCTTCTTGCCACGACCCCGACCTCTACATTGGCTTCCACTGGCCTTATTCTTCTCAATCTCTTCTAACTCAACCCTCCGATGCTCAAACAAGCTCGGCTCCCTCTTGGTGTCGTACTTTGTCGAACCCTTTGGCCTTCCTTTTGAAATGATTCATGTGGGCTCATGCATCAAAGTTTCATGCGGGTGTTGCGTGTCCCAAAACAACTCGGTGATTTGGTCTATTTGGTCCTTGCTCAATGTTTTAGCGTGTCACATATCATCCATTGGCTTCCATCTCAACTCTTGAACACACATCTGTGTTGTGTCCTCAACTGGATCTTCTTTCGTGTAAACCCTATCCCATTGCAATTGCTTCCAGAAGCGGTGTATCTCACTCGGCATAATCGGCGTCTTATTAATGATGGCATTTGCGATTCTGTGGACACACGGCAGGCCGAAGCAGTCTCTCATCCAATGATCATCATAATCATCAGGGAAATCCTCCTCATCTATCTGCTTATACAGATCAAACAACATTCCTAAGCACCTATCTGACACTTTGAAGAATAGCCTTGAAAACAACACTCTTCTTTCTGGCGGCACACCATCAAACATTGTTGGTGTTTTGTTCCGTGACATCTCCATGGTCGCACGCACCTGCCCAATTTGACCCTCGATCGCATGGTGTATCCTCACTACCATTCTATTAAAACCACCAACGCTAGAATTCAGAATTTTCTTCAACACGTGATGCATACCCTCAACCCTATCAAAACACATGAAAAGCATTACGTTAATCCCACATTGAGCCCTGAACCTAGAAACTACTGAACATTGTATAAGGGTTACTTGTTTGTAGTCCTCGTGAAGAAGTGAAGATGATGATCAATCCACGCTCTCACTATGCTTTCCTTGTGAGGATTAGTCCACGTCTTCTCAATATATCGAACGAGGCCACTCTTCCACGATGTCCTCAATTTCGCAAGCCTCTCTTCGTAGCTTTCCTCCGTGGTTGAACACCAAAGTGCCCAACATTGGCCGCAAAACCTTTTCACTTGTTTTTTATCCTTCAATATTGGGGAGGCATATGCTTCTATGTTGTGCTTAATATGCACCCAACACAATAGGTGTTTTACTTCATCTTTGAAAACTATCCGAATTGCATTAATGAGAGCCTTCTCTCGATCAGTCATTATGGCGGTCGGCATAACACCCGTATCTTTAAACAAGCGCAAAAGTTTCTCCATTATGAACTTGTAATGCACAACTTCTTCTTGTCGTGTAAATGCATACGCAATGTTGAAAGTCTTGTGCGTGCAATTGAAACCGACAATCTCCACCAATGGCATGTTATACCTGTGGATGAATGTAAGAAAACAAATGAATGTAAGAAGTCACAGAATATAAGATATAATTCAAATCGATGATATAAATCACTACTATTAAATTGTGTTGAAATTGCAACACAAATCCATCACATACCTATTTGTCTTGTATGTGGCGTCGATAATTACCACGTACGGGAACATCTTCAATAGGTGGAGTGAGTCCGGGTGAGCAAAAAATAGGATATCAGTCTCTTTCGTAGACAACTTTCTAAGCGGAAATACCCGGTAACTATTTTGTTGCAAAAAGTTTAGAGTCCATTGCGTAACCGTCAATTCCCCACGATCTTCGTAATACATCTTCTGCAGAAAGTTGGAAACTTGTTTCATGGATGTAACATTTCCGGGGAAGAAGTTTCTCAACTCCGCAACAATAGTCCTAGGCGTCACGAACGCCTCGCCCAAACTTTTGGCAAGGCGCTCCTCATCCGGGGTCATTCTGCCAATGTATGCATGCCCAAGAAAGCTAGTCGGAAGCTTATGGTTATGGCATCCATCTACCACATTCATGATCCATTTATGAGTCACTTCCCCTGGCTTCTTCTTCAATCTAACACCACACAACTCAAATGTGCATCCGGACTTCTTCGACTTTGTTTTACGAATTATCTCAACTTCCTCTTCTGAGTCACTACCTTTCTTTCTCCCCGATCTATATTCACCAAAATGCTCGCACGTCAAACTAACACTTCTGACATTTGAGTTACGAGTGACTAAAACCATCATCAAATCTTTGCCCCTATTCTTAACCCACTCAATCAATTCCTCTCGGCTATCCCACTTCAGATTGTTACGAAATTCATCTCCATAATCTTTTCCCTATACATGTTTACATAATCAATAATGTTACAATATATGGATTGCGATTTGTGAAATTTATATGTTTGTAGCTAACCAATATTAACTATAAAACAAAACTATAATTGTAATACATAACTAAACTAAAGAAAAACAAATTGATAGCTTATCTCACTAAATCATCATCATCATCTTCTCCATTACCATATTCTTTTAACGCTTTTGAAAATAAACATAGGACTTTTAACATATATCAAATTCACAACAATTATCAACTTCTCCACTACTACTAAATACTAATCTTTTAACATATATCAAAACAAATATAGGCCTCTATCGCTAAATCGTCATCATCTTATCCACTACAACTAAATACTAATCTATCTTTTAACATAATAAATATAGGCCTCTACCGCAACATCGTCATCATCTTCTCCATTAATTTTAATTCTAATCATTCCCTTATTAACTATACGTAATTAAGCTATATTAATTATAACTAATTTCAATCTTAATCATTCCATAATTACTATCCTCGAAATTGCCATCGTCGAAATCTTCATCGTCGAAATCTTGATCGTCGTATTCTTCATTCTCTTCTCCACCACTCGATGTGTTTTCATTATATGCCATTTCTTGTAAGATTTGTTGTTTTGGATTTTTAGAAAACGAGGGATTTGGCTTGCTATTTATAGGGCATAAAATAGCCGTTGGAATAACGGCTAATTCTGTACGCCATGGTCTAGCGTACGCAATGGGCTGGCGTACAGACCATTTCCAACGGCTATTTTCCTGTACGCTGTATTGTAGCATACGCTACAATACAACGTACAAGTAAAAGTACAGAAATTCAAAAAAAAAATCGAAATTCAAAAAAATTTCATAAAATATTTTGTACGCCAAGACATTGCGTACGCCAATTTCTGGTGTACAGAATGTCGTGCGTACAACAAAATTTTGTCGTGTATATAGTATGAGCCTTTTTTATTTTCACATGTTACGAGCGTATTCCGGAGAATCTCTATCCGTTTGCAGGCTAACCCCATGGACATTGATGGTCTCTCAATGGGTTAAACACCTGAAAAGTAAATGCAAATAAAGAAGAAAAATACAAAAGATCTGAGGACAATCAAAATTATTTTTTTATTAGTGAGAAATGTTTGGTAGAAACTCGGGTTCGGATTGGGCTATGGTATCGGGTTAGAAATATGGATTTCAAATCCTATATTTTAAGTTGCGTGTTTGGTACAATTTTGTAATTATAATTAGGGTTCATAATTAAATCTACCCACCACCATACTTCAATCCTTTATTCCAACCCACCTAAACCCAATAAAATTGGGAGGTTTCCCGACCCCATTCCTTGAGGGTTTGGGATACTGATCAACACTATTTTATAGTGCTTATCTAGGAGTTGTTACCGGTGTTTTGGGTGCCATTTGTATGGGTTTAGTATACAATTATGGAGAATAGAGTTGAGGAGTAGAAGTGTAGATATGGTGGTTTGGAGGAGATTAAATGAAGATATATTGAAGGGAGAAGGAAGCCACCCAAAAAGACGAAGTATAGACCCAGTCGGATCTACAGAAGCCGCGGAGAAAAGCCAAAAAAGGGCATGCACGGTTAGCTGCACGGTTTGCTAACCGTGCAGGATGTTCGAGAGCACAACGTGAAGAATTGCCATTTTCCGCGGTCGCGGAAATTGTTCCGCGCCCGCGGAAAATCCTTCCAGCGAACATGTCGAGAGCATCGATGATATTTCCGCGACCGCGGAATCTGATCCGCGACCGCGGAAACACACGGAGGCGGGACGCTGAGAATTTCCGAAGTTTTGTTTCTTTTTACCTTTTCGATTTTCTTTCTTTTATTTTATTCCGAACTTTAAATTTTATTTCCTTTTAGACTACTTTCGTTATCTTTTCCCTTTCGTTTTAGGGTTAGGTTATTTAACCTAGTTTCCAATTCATTGTTCATTGTCAAGTTTTCCATTCAGCATTGATTTTCCTTTGAAGTTATGAAGAACTAAGCACCTTTGCTTAGTCCGACAATTGAAGCTTTTCGTATGATTTGATTGTGAGGTTAATTCTCTATTTCCTATGTCCTTTGGGTTAAATCTTTTCTCTTGAGCATATTCCTATTGATTGTTATTGATTTGACTAGATTGATCACCTAGTTGATATTAGTAATTGTCTATTGCTAGGGTTTGGATATTTTGGGTTGAGATTCCTTATCTATTGTAGCATCCATGATATTCTAGGACTGGTAGGACTAGTTTATTATGAAAGAGATTTGATTATATGTTAAATACTGCGGGTTGTGGTGTTGCATGTATCCTAGCTAATTCCTATGCTTCGTGCTGCTATTAAATTAAATCCTGAAGGTTGGTATGGATTGTTTGATAGTTAGGGTTATTAGGACTGGTTGGACTATTAACTAATTCAGAATAGGGACAGGAATAACCAAAGGAAAGGAATAGAGATAACCTAGGATCGATCTATCATATGAAAAGTGGATATTTGTTTAACTAAGTGTTTCCCTACTTGATTACAATCTTTTCTCTCTTTGTTTTGTTTACTTGTTTTGCAAGAAATCAACCAAAACCCCCCATTGTTACCTTTGCATGCGAATTAACATAAAGAGAAAATAACTCCTCCCTGTGGGATCGACCCTGCTTACCCAGACTACTAGTTTAGGTTTGTTAGGATTTTATTTTGACCAGGTTAACACGACTAAAACCGGCCTGTCAAATTGGCGCCGTTGTCGGGGAGGCAAGTTTTGTTTTTCTTTGTGTGTGTTTGTGTGTCTGTTTTTGTGTGGACCTATCTTACGGTCCACACCCGTGCTACTGATTTTTTTTTTCTTTTCTTTTTTTGAATTTAATACAGAAATGGAGTTCTGGGGAGAGCCGCGATATGACCCATACTCCTACGCATACAACCCAGGGTGGAGAGATCACCCCAATTCGAGTTATGGGTACCAGCAATACCCTCCATATGGTCATGACTACCAGGAGTTATACCCGGGCCCACATTTGTTCTATCAGTAGGGTACTCCACAGCAGTACAGTCCAGCCTACGAGCATAGCCCGCCAGTGTCCAATCCAAGTCCCTCTATGTCTACTGAGGGGATGCTCCACAACTTGCAGAATTCGATGGAGCACATGGTTCAAACAGTGAGAAGATTGGAGGCCATGACATCGGCGAAACCACTTTCTCACCCAGCAGTGCACCAGGAGGAGAATGCCTTCTCGATGGCCATATGAAGTACTGAGGAGCTGCTTGTCGCCCCCTTAGCTGAAAGGGAAGAGCAAATTAGAGAGACAGGAGCTGAATATAGCGAGATATTGGAAGAAGAGAACTCGAGTTCGCATGAGGTGTCCCTCGACAGCGGTTCACTTAGGGAGTTGGGCCTTCTAGACGATATTTGGGACCGCGTGGTGCTATCTGAAGAAGAGTACTTTTTGGGACTGGAGGAATTCAACGACCACGAGGAGGAAGGCCGCGACCGCGGCGTGACTACTGGCGAGAAGGGCGAAATCGACGCAAATCCGCGACCGCAGCAGGAGATCTGCGACCGTGGAAAAAGCACGGACGAAAAAGAGGAGCATGTCAAGCATTTTTCACGACCGCGGCAGGAGATCCGCGACCGCGGAAAAGGGGCTGAATAAGGCGATCAGGTCAACAATTTTCCGCGACCGCGGCCACCAATCCGCGACCGCGGAAATACCCCAGAAGCATCCTCTCCCCTTGAAGCTGCATACGACGCATATGTGCGCACCTACTTCCCTCCGCTCGGATCAGTAAAGCCTCCCGCACCCTTCCCTGAAGCTCTGACGGACACCAGAAAGGTGGAGAACGATAAGGATCTATTTGACACCTTCAGTAACTACGAGGCAAACATTCCATTGCTCAAACTAGCAAACAGCATCCCTCGCTGCAAGGAATTTTTAAAGGCATTGCTCCATATCAAGAAAAAGCAAAAGGGGAAGCACAAGAAGGAAACGGGGATTCAAAAGGCAAATTCCTCTACGCTGGATACGGGGCAGGATAAGCATGCAGCTCCTGAGATGTTGGGTAGGCCATTTCTAAAGATGGCAAGTGCAATCATGGATGTACACAGCGGTTCACCCATCAGGAAGTGCAGGGAAATGGGGGAAAGGCTCAACATAGAGCACACAAAGAGGCATCCCCCTGATATAGACCTCAGGAGTTCAAGTGATAGGAGCAACCCGAGTTGAGGAGATTGAGTAGTATGTCGAGCCACGACAATAACCAAGGCGTTGTCCGGGAGGCAACCCGAGGTATGTACTTCTTTCCTTGTTTTTCATTCTTTATTTTTGCTTGCATTTGTTTTAGTGTGTTTTTGCTTTTGTTTTTGATTTTGTTCGAACTAACCTGCAGGGAGGAGACCCGAAGCCAATTGAAGAAGGTGTTATCCATACCAATGTAAGTCTCATATTGCCCTGCACTCGTAAAAAAAAAATCCGAAAAAACCTTAAACGGAATTTGAAAAAAAAAAAAGTTTGACCGAAGGCCAGCTGTCCGGAGTTCCCCATAGAGATGGTGCGCATCATGTTGTCACGGAGGAAACATTAGCCCTACACATTATTTGGCAACGATGATGACCCTACAATTGACAGCTGAGGAGGAGGAACACCAGGGCCCACACCACGATTACATCTGGGCCCATTTTTTGTGTTCGTTGAAGGCCATGCAACCCCGTTCCCTTGATTTACCACTTCTCACCATAGTGGTTCCTTTTGATTGCATGGTAGGAGTTGATTGAGTTGAAGGCCGTGCAGCCCCGATTTCCTTGATGACCACTACACATTACAGTGGTTCCCTTTGGTTGCACGGTAGAGATGAGTCGATGACGCCCGCCGCAGCACCAGAGACATGAGCGTTCATTGCTTTACCGCCATCAACAACTTCAGTGTCCAAGCCAACTCGGCGACGTTTGTGAGTTAATTTTTTTCCTTTCCCTGTGCTTTAGTTTTTTTTGTCTTTCATTACATTGAGGACAATGCAATGTTTAAGCATGGGGGAGGGTTTTATACTTGCTACGTCGTTGAGGAGAAAAAAAATAATAAAGAAAAAGCCAAAAATTGAAAAAGGGCAAATATAAAAATCCTGGGATAAGTCGAAAACCCGAAAGGGTGGCTTATGCAATACGCAGGTGGCTTGGACCAGCATTAGGCTGGGGTAATATGAGGTCAAGAGTGATGTGAGTATATTGTGAGCCCATCTATTGAAAAATGAAATGAGTGGCTTGGTGAAAACCCGAAAGGGCGCCTTGGCAAAATGAGTGAAAATAAGAAGAGTGATTATTAGGAATCATCATTTTACCTAGCGTGGTGACATAAGAAGAGGAGATATAAGGAGGATTCGGGTAGGTCACTCTAGAGCGATAAAAAGATAGATGGAGGCTAGGATTAGATTGTTACTCACTCTATGGTGTTCGGGATAAGTTTTGGGGAAGTACTCTGCTTTCCTTTTAGCTTGGTTGGTGTTATGATATGGGTTGTGTTGTGTTGAGCTTATTGTATTGGTGCCTTGGACTTTATTGTTAGGTGAAATTCTTAGAGAAGATGATTTTTCTATGCTTCCTGAAACCTTGGGGATTGATTGGAGGAGTAGGTTTACCTTAGCTTACTCGAGGACGAGCAAGGTTTAAGCATGGGGGAGTTTGATCAACACTTTTTTGTAGTGCTTATCTAAGAGTTGTTACCGGTGTTTTGGGTGCCATTTGTATGGGTTTAGTGCACAATTATGGAGAATAGAGTTACGGAGTAGAAGTGTAGATATGGTGGTTTGGAGGAGATTAAATGAAGATATATTGAAGGGAGAAGGAAGCCACCCAAGAAGACGAAGTATAGACCCAGTCGGGTCTACAGAAGCCGCGGAGAAAAGCCAGAAAAGGTCCTGCACGGTTAGCTGCACGGTTTGCTAACCGTGCAGGATGTTCGAGAGCACAACGTGAAGAATTTCCATTTTCCGCGGTCGCGGAAATTGTTCCGCGCCCGCGGAAAATCCTTCCAGTGAACAGGTCGAGAGCATCGATGATATTTCCGCGACCGCGGAATTTGATCCGCGACCGCGGAAACACACGGAGGCGGGACGCTGAGAATTTCCGAAGTTTTGTTTCTTTTTACCTTTTCGATTTTCTTTCTTTTATTTTATTCCGAACTTTATATTTTATTTCCTTTTAGACTACTTTCGTTATCTTTTCCCTTTCGTTTTAGGGTTAGGTTATTTAACCTAGTTTCACATTCATTGTTCATTGTCAAGTTTTCCATTCAGCCTTGTTTTTCCTTTGAAGTTATGAAGAACTAAGCACCTTTGCTTAGTCCGACAATTGAAGCTCTTCGTGTGATTTGATTGTGAGGTAAATTCTCTATTTCCTATGTCTTTTGGGTTATATCTTTTCTCTTAAGCATATTCATATTGATTGTTATTGATTTGACTAGATTGATCACCTAGTTGATATTAGTAATTGTCTATTGCTAGGGTTTGGATATTTCGGGTTGAGATCCCTTATCTATTGTAGCATTCATGATATTCTAGGACTGGTAGGACTAGTTTATTATGAAAGAGATTTGATTATATGTTAAATACTGCGGGTTGTGGTGTTGCATGTATCCTAGTTAATTCATATGCTTCTTGCTGCTATTAAATTAAATCATGAAGGTTGGTAGGGATTGTTTGATAATTAGGGTTATTAGGACTGGTTGGACTATTAACTAATTCAGAATAGGGACAAGAATAACCAAAGAAAAGGAATAGAGATAACCTAGGATCGATCTATCATATGAAAATTGGATATTTGTTTGACTAAGTGTTTTCCCTACTTGATTGCAATCTTTGCTTTCTTTGTTTTCTTTACTTGTTTTGCAAGAAATCAACCAAAACCCCCCATTATTACCTTTGCATGCGAATTAACATAAATAGAAAACAACTCCTCCATGTGGGATCGACCCTGCTTACCCAAACTACTAGTTTAGGTTTGTTAGGATTTATTTTGATCAGATTAACACAACTAAAACCGGCCTGTCAGATACCCAATTCAAAAATCATCTAACATACAATAATAAATGGGTTGAGATTCTTCAACCCCTCCCAACCCCAAACAATGTATCCTAACCCTCCTACCAAACACACATTAGTGGATTTCTCATGGATGTTCATATAAAGTTGAAGAATATTTGTGAGTTTCTTTCTCTTTAAAATAGAAAATGTAAAATATAAATTGAAGGAGATTTCTGGCAAAAGCCCATTACATCGATATTTTATACACCCTAAGTGGGTTTCTACCTTTTTTCTCTATTTGGGCCTTGTAAACAAAAGCCCATTGTATCGATAATTATACAGTTCATAAATATTTTATACAAATACATCGATATTTCATATAGAACAACGAGAGTGGAGTATTATTTGTAAAATGGGCTCTTATAAATTTTTGGCCCAAAATAAGGACTATAAGAAACAAAGTGGTTTTGTTTCCGTTTTATTTGTTTTTTTGTCCAAATTTAAGTATGAAAACTTAAACCATATATTTAAGGGTGAAATTCCGGTGAGGAAGGCCTCTTAGAGAAGGAATAAGGATGGACTCCATCCGTAGGATGGAGTCCATCCAAGGGCCAGAAGCTAAGAAGCTAAGTGGGCCGGCACGCGCGTGTTCACTCTCGCTTTTCGATTGAAAGTTAGCGGGCTCTTAAAACACTGTTCACTCGCTTTTCGATTATCTCCTTCGTTCCCTGAAATCAAACCGTTCTCTCTCGTTCTTCTTCGCTCTCTTGCTCTCGCTCTCTTCTCGATTCTCTCTCTCACTTTCACAGATCGACCATCTGCTGCACAATCAAGCATTTCCCGAGCGATTTGAAACATAAACCCTAGAAAAGGCGATTTTCACCGAATCAACAGAAAGAAGAAGAATCGTCGCAACAAACTAGAACTCAGAAATACGAAGAATCAACAACAAAAGAAGAACAAAATGAGGTCAAAGATAGCAAGTGGAACACAAGGTATATTTCTCACTAAATACATAATCGCAAAAGGTCGATGTAGAGATTTCTCACTAGATACATGCTCTGATTTGAAATATCTTCTATATATTAGACTGAATATACGTCTGTGCATAATAGATCAATAAAAATATCTTCTATATATGTCACTCACTGCTTTTGCTCTAACATGTGTGTGTAGATGCATCACTGAAGAGTGTTAGTGCATGAGTAAGTGTTTCTAGGTGCACGACTTAGTGTGTGATGGTGTTTGAGTAACTATGTGTGTATATGCAAGACTTCATGAGCCTATTTATATAGGTGCATGACTGAAAACGAATTGGTGCATGAGTAAGTGTTTATAGGTGCATCAACTAATGAAGATGCATGAATATATCTGTGTGCATGAGTCAGACAATGTGAGTGCATGAGTAAGTGTTTCTATATGCATGACTTAGTTTGTGATGGTGTATGAGTAACTATATGTGTATGTGCCTTCCTCTTTCTATGCAGTGTTTATAGGTGCATGAGTAATTATGTGAAGGTGCATGAGACAGTGTTTATAGGTGCATGACTTGTTATGTGGAAATTGCATGAGTAATTATGTGTAGGTGCATGAGACAGTGTTTATAGGTGCATGACTTGTTACGTGTAGGTGCATCAGCTAATGAAGATGCATGAATATATCTGTGTGCATGAGTTACAGAATATGAGTGCATGAGTAAATTTGTTTCTAGGTGCATGACTTAGTTTGTGATGGTGTATGAGTAACTATGTGTGTATGTGCCTTCCTCTTTCTATGCAGGTGCTTGAGTTAAGAGTGTGTAAATGCATGAGCATAACATGTGGTTTTGTGAATAGTACTGTCCATTATGAATGATATATATATATATGTGTATAATATGTAGGAAAAGGCAAGCATTGTGATGACAAAATTCCACCCGACATAGTCAAGGAGTTAAGATATGGTACATTAATCATTACTCAAACACCAGACCAGCTTGCATCACCAAGCAAAACTCAAAACAAATCCAGATCTCAGGCTAAAACAAAACAACTAGATCCTGTTACTACAAACACAACTTTGCCATCACCATCAATAACAAAAAGAGTAACAAGATCACAAAAATATATAGACACTGGTAAGTCAAATAGAAATATAAATGCATGAGTCAACTAGAAATACAAATGCATGAGTAAAAAATAACTAAACTGCATGAGTTATTTCTTATTGGTACATGAGTTATTTCTTTGTAATTTCTTGTTGGTGCATGAGTTGGTATGTTAGTGCATGACTCACTATCTGATATTGCATGAGTAAATTACTTCTTGGTGCATCAGTATGTTTGTGCACCAATGAACAACCACTCATGCACTTTAACAGTATAGTCACAAGCACAAGCACTTGTATCTGCAACTTTTCAAACATACTTATGCACCAATGAACAAGCACTGATGCATAAGTATGTTTGCAAAGGTGCATGAATAACTGGTTGTGCTTGTGTTTAAAAATGTATGCATGAACAAATTCGTTTGCACTGTGAATTAACAGACAGTGAAGACCAACCAACTGTGTGCCCAACCACCACAATGCATGGAGATGCACCCCCTCCCACTCCTCTGTTTGGTAAGCTAATGCTCATCATATCTCTTTAAATTTTAATCACCATGGATTTGTTAGTCAATATCTAATGCCTTTGAGTTTTGAACACAGGGAAGAGAAGAAAGACCCAGGGAAAAGGCCCTCAAAAATCAAAAAGGCCAAGGGCCTTGGATGAAGATCACAACTATAGTGAGGATGTACCTATTGCTGAGATTCTTTTGAAAATAGAGAGGAAAGCAGCAGAAGAAAGGGAGTATGCTTGTAAAAAGGCTGCTGCAGACATAAAAGGGAAGGCCAGGGTGGAGGGTGATGAGGAGAAGAAGACAAAGAACACAAAGAAACATGTGAGGGGGGATAAAGAGAAGGTGGAGAATGTGTTTGTTGTAGAGTCCAAGATCCCAAAGCTGGAGAACAAAAGGGGAATTCTAGAACTCATGAAGGACTACCCCATGCTGGTGTGTAGAACATCCCCATCTGTCATTTCATCCTACGTGCTTTCCCAAATTGATTTCACAGCCAATCAGAGAACTGCTCTGATGGAAATTGGCTTTGAGAGTCTTGTACACTAGGACATAAAGGACATGCCAATGAGGCTAGGGCATTATGTCTACAGCAGGTTTCACCCTCTGAATTCTACAATAAAACTCAGCGATGGGAGGAAGATACCAGTCACCGATACTGATGCCTATGATTATCTTGGCATTCCCAAGGGAGAGGTTGAGATTGAGTTGCCTAAAGCACTCACCAATGAGAAGTTTCTAAAGAAATTGAAGGCTGATTTTGAGGGAAAGGAGATCAGAAATTTGACTGCAACCGACATCTTGAAGAAGATGAAAAAATGTGATGGAGGGATTTGGTTCAAAAGATATTTCATTCTGTTGTTTGTCAACACGATTGTTGAGTCTTATTCGAGTGGGAAAATAAATCTGAAGATTCTTCAATTGCTGGAGAATGTAGATCAAATAAGGAACTTTAATTGGAGCTCATTCCTCTACAAGGCCCTCATCAATTGCTCTGTTGCATGGGCAAATAAGAAACAAAAGACTTTCAATGGCAGCTTGCTTCTACTGTAGGTAAATATTACCATTTTGGTGTTTTGATAACTGCATGAGTTAATGTGTGTAGATGCATGACTGAAAAGAGTATTGGTGCATCACTTGTTGTGTCATAGTGCATGAGTAATTATGTGTGTAGATGCAAGGGTTAAGAGTATATAGTGCATGAGTAATTATGTGAAGGTGCATGAGACAGTGTTTATAGGTGCATGACTTGTTATATGGAAAGTGCATGAGTAATTATGTTTAGGTGCATGAGACAGTATTTATAGGTGCATGACTTGTTATGTGTAGGTGCATGAGACAATGTTTCTAGGTTCATGACTTAGTTTGTGATGGTGCATGACTAACTACATGTCTATGTGCCTTTGTCTGTGTATGTAGGTCCTAGAGTTAGCATTCTGTAGATGCATGAGCCTATTTGTACACGTGCATGACTAAAAAATGTATTGGTGCATGAGTAACTGTTTATATGTGCATAATCTTATGAGTGCATAAGTAAATGTGCATAATCTTATGAATATATATGTGTGCATGAGTCAGAGAATATGAGTGCATTAGTCAGGGCCGCTGAGTGCATGGGTCAATCATTATCTAGTAATATATGTCTCGGCTATACAAGAATTCTATGACTAATTTCTTTTTGAATTATGTTTTCCAGTTGATTTATGTGGACAGGCTGAAGTGGAAAGGTCTGAATGTCCACAGAAAATTCCCGATTATCAAGAACTGGACCACCAAGATGCTGAAGGATAGGGAGGATGAGGAGATCCTACATGGTGGGTTCGGGAATGGATTTCTGCTCAGTAGACCAACCTTCAAAGAACCTGTGGAGGCAAGCGCGAGCAGGGGGGTTAATGAGGCTGAAGAGGAAGAGCTTGATGTTCCAACCGAACCAGCAAATGTCGTGGAAACGGATGAGCAGGTGAAGTGTTTTATGGAGGAATACCTAAGATAGATAGAAGGCATGGCTCACAGTGTACGAGCAGTTTTGATGAAAAATAAGCAAATCCCGGAACAGCTGAAGAGAAATAGTGTCTTGCAGACGGTCAACAACCAAGCCGAAAAAATTATCAACGTCAAGCTTACCTCAACAATTCATGATGAGGTGTCTGAGGAACAACCAACCCAAGACACTGAGTTTTGGGATTTAGCTGTGACATGTATGGAGGAGGTTGAGAAAACACTTACTGAACAGAAGGAACACAGCGGGAACATGTTTATTCCCGGGTTTTCAGATCTCATCCATACAATCACAAAATAGCATGATGGTAATGACGTGCAAGAAGAGGAAGTTGTCAACATGGATGTTGATGAAGAAGTTGTCGTTTCTGACAAGGCTGTTGCTGGAGAAGTTGTTAGGGAAGACGTTGAGAAGGACGTTGGTAGAGGAGTGGATGTGGAAGATATTGTTGATAAGAGTAATGAGGGTAAGGACAATGACAAAGACAAAGATACAAAGCAGGCAGGAAATATGGGGGTAAGTGACTCTACAAAAATATTTTGTACATGATTCTCCATGAATGACATTAAGCTTTACTATATGATACTAATGCTTTTTCTTAATTATTGCAGATGGGTCCAGAAATCCCTAGTTTTGACTTGGGCCTATCACCAATACAGGTAAAATCTACTTTAAAATTATTGTTGAGGGTGGTGTAGATGCATGAGCCTATTTATATCGGTGCATGACTGAAAAATAATTGGTGCATGAGTAAGTGTTTATGACTATGTGCATGATAGAATATTCCCATTTTGGTGTTTCGAGGGTGGTGTAGATGCATGAGCCTATATATATCGGTGCATGACTGAAAACTGATTGGTGCATGAGTAAGTGTTATATAGTTAACAAAAATACTATTTTTTGAAGGTGGAATTAGAACAACAATTTGAGGCTGCTGTTGTAGAGGAAGTGGTAGAGAAAGTTGTTGTTGTAGAGGAAGTTGTTGACAAAGACAAGGAGGACAAGGATAACAAGGAGGACAAAGAGGCTGACAAAGAAGTTGAAGACAAGGAGGACAAGGAGAAGGAGGTTTCTGACAAGGAGGTGGGAGAGAGTGTACAACAACATGAGGTGGATCAAGCAGGACAAGGAGATCAAGTTGCTGACAAGGAAGTTGCTGGCAAGGAAGGGATTGAAGAAATTGCAACTCAAAAGCAAAAGAGTACAAGCATGGAAGATATTGTATGAGTTAATGATTATTAGTGCATGAATGAATAATTATTGGTGCATCAATGAATGCTTGTTAATGAATATTTGTTAATAACTGTCAGTGCATGAATGAATGCTTTTTGGTGCATCTGTTAATAACTTTTTCTATGTGTATGTGTTGTAGGACAACATCACCAAGCAAAAAGTGCAAGACGATAATGTAAATAAGCAACCAAAAAAGGTATATAAAACAAGATGTTTATCTCTGAATTATTCATTGTCTAACTAAGTGTTATCCGTTTCAAACAATTTCACAATTCAAAAAACTTGTGAATGTGGGGTTTGTCAGGTGAAATTTGTGTGCAGTTCTGAGCCAAAAGGTATAGCTGATGCTACACCAGCAGAGAAAAGGAACATTTTTCCTTCTGAAAACACAATTTTACCATTTAAGGAGAGAGAGATAAATATTTCAGAAAGAACAACACCCGATGAGAAGATCATTTACAATTGGATAACTGTTGAAGAAGGAGGGGAAAAGTAAGTACATATTTAATTATATGAATTTGGTTATAACATTTAATAACATGTAGCTAGCTAGTTCACGAATTGTTTTTTTTTGTTGTTGCAGTGAAGATGTTTTCTGAATGGCAGATACCACTCTCAAGAAAAGGGACTTGATTACACTGGCTGTAAATGCTGAAATAGACAGTCTGTTAATTGATGCATTTACAGTCATGTTAAATGAAAATGAAACATATAGGGGTCGTATGTCACCGTTGAGATTCTTTCTACCGTCATTGACTATGATAAGACACAACTTTACAACAATATTATGTTAATTTGTGCTCTAATTTATTAATTTCCATTTTTTGTATTCGCAGACTTTTGCTTGTGATGACACCTTATACACAATGGAGGAGAAATCTATCATATTCACAGATTCAGTGCTAGAAACATTTGCTGCTGTCAAGGGTTTTAAGAACAAAAATTACACAATTAAAAATGTTGATGTGGTAATTATCTTACACTAAGCTTTTACTGGTGCATGAGTATGTTCATCAAACTGCATGAGGTTTTTATTATTGGTGCATGAGTTAGTATGTTAAAGTTCATGAGTGATCGTGTGATTGTATGTTGGTGTATGAGACAGTGTTTTGTATGTTGGTGCATGAGACAGTGCTCAAAAGTGCATGAGGTTTGTTTGTAGGTGCATGGAGTATTGTTTGTTGGTGCATGAGGTTTTTTATTATTGGTGCATGAGTTAGTATTAGTGATTTTGTGGTTGTATATTGGTGCATGAGACAGTGTTTGTATGTTGGTGCATGAGACAATGCTCCAAAGTGCATGGACCAATGCTTTCAGGTGCATGAAGTATTGTTTGTAGAGTGCATGAACTACTGTTTCTGGGTGAATCAGTGATTACATTTGAAGGAATAGTTGTTGGTGCATGAGGGGTTGGATGTATGTGCATGAAAACTGCATTAGTGTGCATGGGTAAGTCCATGTTGTTATTAGATACTTACAATCTATTTTTCTTTTACTTGTACAGTTCGTTTACCCAATTATTAGCCAATGGCATTACTATTTGATTGCAATAAATGTCAAGAACCCCAGTTTCCATATCATAGACAACTCATCAAGTGGGAGCGATGACAAGTATGGAAAAGTACCATCTACTCTGGTGAGTGTACATTGAGTATAATGATTTTTATAAATAATTAAAGGTTTTGATATACACAAATGTTATAGAATTTAACCGCTTTATTTGTGCAGAGACATTTGATGGTCAGTTTCTTATTGAATCATGATATGGAAGCCAAAGCTAAAGCAATTGAAGACATTGCAAATGTCCCATGTGAAAGGCTGCAAATGAAATGGAGGGATGGGAAAAACAAAGTTGACTGTGGGGTCTTTCTACTAAGACATATGGAGACATATATGGGCAATGGACTCTCAAGCTGGAATCCTAAACTGAATACGGGAGACAAACGCCAGTTGGCAAAGCTTAGGATCAAGTATTGCTACGCCCTCCTAACCAGCGAGTTTAATGAAAAGAAGGCCAGAGTTGAAGAAATTATTCAAGAGAAGAAAGCTGGAAATGTAGCAGCTGTGCGTGGTCGTGGGCGTGGGAAAAAGAATGTTTCAATGTAATTTTGAGTAATCTAGTGAACAGTTTAGGTAATGGTTGTAGGAATTTAGGTAATCTAGCAGATGTTTTCAAGAAACAGTAGGTGTATTTGTAAGTATCAGGTCATCTATCGGACAGTACACATTTGAACAGTATATGAATGTTTCTCATTGAAAGATCAATGCTCATTCAAGCTTTGCAACAAACTGCATGAGTTGAATTGTAAAAAGTGCATGACTTAATATTTGTTTCAACATGAATAGAATCAGTGATTTTGTAATGGTGCATGGGTAATTTGTGGAAAGTGCATGAGTTATTATGTGTTGTTGCATGACTTAATATCTATTTGAACATGGAACAGAATTAGTGAGTCCGTATTAGTGCATGGTGAGTATGTGGAAAGTGCATGAGTTATTATGTGTTGGTGCATGACTCAATATGTGTTGGTGCATGACTCAGTATGTGTTGGTGCATGACTTGTTATGTGTTGGTGCCTGAGTTAGTATGTGTCAGAACAAAATAATGATTTTGGTGAATGAGTAGTATGTCGAAAGTGCATGGGTCATCGTTAGTTGGTGCATGACTAAATATGTAAAAGTGCATGAATTAATTGATGTTATAACAGAACTAAACAGCCAGGGCTAATTACAAAAAACACCATAAACTACAACATAAACTACACCAAAAACAAACCATTGATGTTGTACCAGAATTACAAAGTCAAGGCTTTTACAAAAACACCATAAGCTACCCCCAAACAAACCTTTGTTGGTGCATGAGTTGATATGTAAAAGTGTATGAGTCACTGTATTTTGGTGCATGAGTGAGTATACATAAGTGCATTTCTTAATATTGAGGACAATATCTGAATACCTAATTTACAGAAAAGAGAAATAAAAGTGCATGAGTCACTATATTTTGGTGCATGATTAAGTTCATAAGTGCATTTCTTAATATCTGAATACCTAATTAACAGAAAAGAGAAATAACAGTGCATGAGTCACTGTATTTTGGTGCATGAGTAAGTATGCATAAGTGCATTCCCTACTATCTGAATACATATAAAATTTGAAACACCTAATTAACATATTGAGCACAAGTCGTGATGTTGTGTCCCGACCTTTTACAAAGAGTACATAATCTTTTCTTCTTCCTGGAATTTTCGATTCCAACCTCTTGGCCGCTTCTAATGCGCATCTTCCTGAACTTGTTCTTTGCCATTTCCGGAGGGTGGACATTCACTTGATCCGGTAACGGGCCTACAAATTTCTTAAACTTATAGTTGATGGCTGATGTTGAGGCAGACGGATCAACTACTTGTGACCTTGTGAGTACAACCTTTTATTCCTTTAAAATAGCTAAAAACTCTTTCAATTTGTCCATATCATCACCAACAATGTCGACACAAGAATACATTTCTGTCATCACTTTAGCCAACAGCCTCTTCTTTTCATCAATTTGAATACTCGCATCATAAACTGCACCATCCACTTCAAAAATTGGTTGTAGAATCGCTTGCTTCGTCCAACGAGTGTTGATGAGGGTAGGAGGTAAGACAGTTGCATGAGTATTCTTCAAAGAAAAGAAAATATGTCGGCAGGGAAAGCCCATAGTGAGGAAATTATTGCAAGAACAATGATACTCATTACTTGCAACAACTTTCTAAACAGCACATATTCTGCCAAATTCGTCTTCAACCCTAAAGTGATGGATATCGGCATCTTTTTTCAGTTCATCAAGGCTACAATGATACGTGCCACTAACAAACGCCTCCTGGACATCATAAAATGCGTTGATAGTGTAAATAGTTGCTAGGTTCTTTTCAAACTGGTAAGGTGTCTTCATCCGTGGAGTGTAGGTAGCGGAATCCATATCACACTTTTTCTGATTATGCCGTTGTGATTCAATTGCACTGCTATACTGCATCATGAACACCACTAGGCTTGATTGAGACCCTATGAAATTTCCAAAAAAACTGTTTTGACTCTCAGACCTTGATGTCGTCCTCAATAAGGACGACATTCTCACATCATGAAAAAATACAGGGATCCAATAACGTCGTAGCTCAAACATTACTCCTAGCCACTCATGCCCTTGGAAACCAAATTCTTCAAGAACCGAGAACCACTCATTTTCAAACTCAATTGGAGTGAGTTCGTCACTCCAAACAATCTTCTTGAACTTCTTTTGGAACGAATCAATGATAGAAGGATTTGTATTTGGAGGGAACTTAACCTTGTTAGCAACCTTCATCATTATATGCCACATGCACAACTGGTGGACAGAATGAGTAAACACTCGTTCAACAACAGCCTTGACAGATGCAGCTTGATCAGTTATAATGACATGAGGTTCATGGCCCATCGCCTTCTTGAAATTCTCAAATAACCACACATAAGAGTCAATGTCTTCATGCAAAAGCAAAGCGACAGCAAATGTAATAGACCTCTTATGATTGTCCACTCCAATAAATGGTATGAACACCATATTATATCTGCAATATGGGTGCAAGAGTTTGAGCATGTTAGTGCATGAATGATTCAGTAAAGGTGCATGAAGCACCAGGTATAGGTGCATGAGCTGATGAGCGTAGGTGCATGAGTTACCCATTATAAATACATGAGCTGATGAGCATAGGTGCATGAGTTACTCATTGCAGGTGCATGAGTTACTTAGGGTACATGGGAAAATCATTTTATCATACATAAATCAGATTACATAAGTAAATGAATGAAAATAAAATTACCTAATCAACTGGTATGTAGCATCAGCTGACACTACATCCCCGAAATAAGAGAAACTCTTCTGATTGATAGGATCACACCAAAACAAACGGCATAGCTGGCCCTCCTTGTTTACATCATAATCAAAATAATATGCATTACATCATTCTTTCTTCTTCAAAAAGTCATTGATGACCATTTGAGCATCACTGCCTTCCATGTATGAGTTCAAACCCCTCATAAAGTTCTTGAAGTCCACAACAGTGGTGCCTACGTTAGCATATGAACCCACTAGATTCTTGTACACTTTGTAACTCTTAGTCACACCAATGTTGGATTTAATACAGTTCATCATAATTTCTTGATGAAATGGAGTCACTTGCATGTTCCCTTTTGAGAAAACCATATGAGACAGCTCCAACATAGCATGTGTATGACCATACTCCAATTTTGTAACACGGTAACCATCATTACCTTCGTACTTGAGCCAACACTTAGCTTCACAGCCACATCTATTAGATATTCTCCTCCTTTTCACAACATCTCCATTTGTCGGGACAACCTGGTTGAACTCGGAATATGGAGAGACAATTTTGTATCCTTCTCTGTTACAACAAAGGTGCTTCCAAATAACAGTCGGCGGTACATCCTTGTTTTTCTTGGTAGAACAAACACGAACAGTAAAACCACATGCCGCTGCATAGGCTTTGTAAAAGGCAATAACATCGTTAAGAGTCGAGAAAAGCTGCCCAAGATACGGCTTCAATGAATCATTGCACTCCGGAATAATATATTCAGCGGTAATGCTTAGGGAAATAGATATAACATTATGCTTCATTTTATGCTCATCTCCTGACAAAAGAAAGAGTGGAATTAATAATAGAGTATGAGCTAATAAGTGCATGGCCCTATACATAAACGTGCATGAAAGAGTGAATAAAGGTGCATGACTGACGGAAAGAAAGTGCATGAGCTTATAAGTGGACTGCTGACTCAAAGAAAGTGCATAAACGTGCATGAAAGAGTGAATAAAGGTGCATGGGTGCATGACTGACGGAAAGAAAGTGCATGAGCTTATAAGTGGACTGCTGACTCAAAGAAAGTGCATGACCATGTCGACTAAGAACGACAAATTCAAGCACATACCTAAAATTGCAATACACAGATCTTAATTGCAATACCTAAAATTCAAAAATGACAAATTCAACCAAGCACATACCTAAATCCCCAAAAACAGAGAAATTTTGCTGAAACACACATACATAAATGCCTAAATACCTAAATACCTAAACAACAAACAAATCAACAACAAATTACAGATCTGTACCTGAATCAGTAGAAGGAGTAACCATGTCGACTAAGAACGATGAGACTAAAACGAAAACAGCGAGAAGAAAATAAAGCACACCGGCGGCAAGACGGAAACGATCGGCCGATGAAACGAGCGAACGGATTAGTTTTATCACGAAGAAGGATGGATTACCACGAAGGAGGATGGATTACAAGTAAAAACGAACCAGCAAGCAACCTGGAATCTGGTTTTTTGGAGCGAGCGAAGAGAAGGAACGGCTGGGAACAGTGAAAATTCGAAGGAAAAGGGAAAAGGAAAAGAGAAGGAACGACTGAGATTAGATGGAGAGGGAAAAGAACGAACGGTTGTGAAGCATTCTCATTCCTATCCTAACACCCTATCCTCACGTGATCTTTTTCCTATATTTAATATTTAACTTTAATTTTATCTATACGTAAAGACCAATATATTACATATTTATCTATAACCTTAGTTTTTCTTCAAATCAAATAAGATAAAAAATGTTATTATCTAAAAGTTTATATTGGTTTTCACAAAAGATATTCTAATTATTATTTCTTCATTATACTACACAACATATTTTAATATCTTAAAATAAACATTTGACTATGTATATACTTTTATTATATTATATTATATTATATTATATAATTATATGATTCCTGAATAAATAAAAACACTTTTAAAAAAAAATAGAATGAATTAAAATTTAAGAAACTGGGTCACGAAACCATGAAAGTAGAATAAATATGAGACAATATTTAAAAGGATGTGGAAGCAAGAGAAAAAACAAAAATGAGTTATGAAACTCGTTTTATCAAAATAACAATGTGAATAACCAAGTCATAACTATTAAGCCATTTAATTCATGATGGCATAGTGAATACTATAATAAACCATTATAACATAAGTCTAAATGTATCACATGCATTAAAATTATTCACAAAGGACCATTGTAATCAAACCGCAAATTGACATAAAGTCTTTGTCTATTCAAATGCACCAAAACAACCGGTTGAACATAAGACAACAGGTTCCTTTCCTTAGGCCAGACAAAGGTCCACGAACTTGCAACCCGTATTATTAGATTTCATCATCCTCAGATGATGCAGACTCCATTTTAGCATCAATTTCCAATCCAGAATCACAAACTCAGGACACATGAAAGGATCTCTCACTGTCATCATGCAACTCCATGAAGTGAGTATCTTCGAAGAGCCTCACTTCCCTTGAAAATACACCTATTAATATTCAACATGTTAGTGCTAATTTATTCCCTATTATAAACACTCAAGTACAATATATACTATCCTAAACAAATGATTCAATAGTTAATCAAGATTTCTTTAGAAGGAGAACAAGTTTGTCTTGTGTGCTCACTTAATAGCTATTATAAATACGATTTTTCTAATCTATGCCCTTAGGACATAGGTTAAAAATTTCTATTATGAAAAATAAACCCTAAAGAGGACGTGGTGAACCCTTTAACTAAAAATTAGAAAATTCTACTAAATTAACACTTGATCAAATCTTCCTATAAAAATCAAAATAAATTATACATCATAATTTTTCATGCGGTTTTAAAAGTTAATGTTAGTCTCATAAACAACTATAATTCAAGAACACTATGAAGTTTTCGAAACATTTAATTGAATTTGTATCCTTTAACTACAGTAGCAATATAAAATCCCAAATTAGAAATGTAGACTCTAACATATACAACATCATTCTTCATGTACATTTAATCTTTGGTTTTAAAAGTTAATGTTAGTGTTGTAAACACATATAATTGAAGAAGAGTATAAAGGTTTCTAAACATTTAAATAAATATGTAGGCTTTTCCTACAGTAGCTATATTGAATCCAAAATTAGAATCTTAAACTCTAAAATATACAACATAAAGTACAATATATATATATATATACTAAAGCAGATGCATAAATCCTACGTGTTGGCCTCACGTTCAATTCGCCTACGTGTCGTCACCACATTCAATTCGCCTATGTGTCAGCCTCTGAGCTATGTCACCTCATCTGCCACATCATCTGCCATGTCATCCGATATCTTATCTTATTGTTTATTTCCATAACTATCTATATATACACACTAAAGTAGAAGCCTAAATCATGTGTGTCGGCCTCACGTTCAATTCGCCTACGTGTCGTCATCACGTTCAATTCGCCTACGTGTCGGCCTCTGAGCTATGCCACCTTATCCGCCACATCATCCACCATGTCATCCGATATATTATCTTATTGTTTATTTCCATAACTATTAAAAATTAAATAATAATTATATCCTTTCTTATCTTATTTTCGAATATTTACCATAACTATTAATCTTATCTTATTGTTTATTTCCATAATTATTTAAAATTTAATCAATAATTATATCATTTCTTATCTTATTTCCTAATTTTTACCATAATTATTTAAAACTAAATAATATTGACAATATTAAAAACTTATCTTATTATTTCAGTTTAAAAATAGTAAATTCGTTTTTTTAAATAAAAATGTATCCTTGAATTAATTTAAATAACGATATAATCTTAATAGGATGAAATCAAAATATGGTAATTAATCTTAATGGGATTTAAAATTACGAATTGATATTATATAATAAATGCATAAACCTATTTATATATATCCACATTAAACATATTTAATTCTACAAAATTAATAAAAACTAAATTATAAATATAATTAGGATTAGATTCGATCATATTAAATATATTAGAAATTTTATCTTTCGTACACTTTTTTTTTTCCGTCATATGCAATGTTTTTTTTGTCTATCATACGCATATATTAACCAAATAGTTAATAATTGAAGGGAAATATTTGTAGAAAATAAATCTATTTAATAAGATCACATGCTGTTATGAACATATATATATATTATAAGATTATTATAAGAAGAAGAAAAATTAAGTATATGATTTTTTTAAGTTTACTTGGCATTTATAAAAAGTTTTATCAAACCAAAATTAGTGTCATTTAAGTAGATTTATTAAAAAATAAATACTTTTAACAAAAGAGTCTGAATTATTTCTAGAATAAAGGAGCTATATATAAATGAGGTTCATATCTTTATAGAAGAAAAATATCCTAATAAATGGGGAGTGGTTGTAGCCTATATTTAAAAGTAGAAATTATAGTATAAAATTATATAATATATAAAATAATTATTAAAATTTACTACATATTTAAAATTTTATTTTATCATATAGAATATATTAGTAACAATAAGACTAATAGTGTCCACAAAATTTCTTTAATAATTAATAAAATTATTTTAGAATTTTTTTAACCCTAACCCGTGCATGAAACATGCACTATGCTAGTATATACTATCCTAGAGAATTGAATCACGTGTTACTCAAGATTTCTTTACAAGAAGAATAAGTTTTTCTTGTGTACTCACTTACTAGCTAATATAAATTATACAACATAAATCTTTCATGCACTTTTAATCTTTGGTCTTAAAAGTTAAAGTTAGTCTCCTAAGCACCTATAGTTCAAGAACAAAATAGAGGTTTCTAAACAATTAATAGAATTTGTAACCTTTTTATACAGTAGCTATATCAAATCCAAAGTTAGAAACTTAAACTCTAAAATATACAACATAAAGTACAATATAATGCACAGATTATATAGTGAGTATCTTCCGACACACTCAGTTCCCTTGAAAGTGAAACTGTTAATATTCAACGTGTTGTACTACTAATTGAGTCCATATTATAGACACTAAAGTACAATGTATGGTACTCTAAAGAAGTGAATCACTGGTTAATCAAGATTTCCTTAGAAGAATAACACATTTTTCTTGTGTGTTCACTTAATAGCTATTATAAATTCATACGGAATCCCTACGAAAATTCTAAACTTAAATCTGAACGAGCTACACATTTTTCCTTTGAACCACTTCATGTTCTACAAAGTTGTCTCGAACACAACAATTCATACGGGAATCCCTACGAAAATGCTAAACTTAAATCTAATTGGTCCATCATTAATCAAAACACCGAGTTTTGATCCGTCACTTTGATTTATTTCATCCCAAGACTAAATAGGGCTTGTTTGGGTAAATATTAAAGATGTCCATAAATGTTTGTAGCTCATTCACATCATACACAAAAAGTCTAAGTTATCATATTATATCTTCGAACTCCAAATAATCTTACTCTGTTAAAGATTGACTTTCCTTATTCGAAAACATACTAGAGATATAATTACTATTTTTAGCAATCCCTCAACCATGGACCTTACTATTTATAGTAACTTTTCATTTTACATCCCAACATCTGAATTTCTAAAGTATTTACGTTTTGACCCCAAGTTTTGTTTTTATTGACATAAATATCCTTTATAAAAATTCAAAATATTTAGGATTATTACAAATCCAATAGGCTTCTTATCCACCCATTTTTTTTATTTTGTAGTATAAATTGAACTACATATATATATCCATATAATATATACATGTCTTATTATATTATATATTATTTTATAACCTTAAAAATTAACTTAGATAATTTTATTATATATTATAATATATACTTTTTGAAAATAAACCCTCTATCTAACATGGCCTTAAAAAAACATGGTTTTAATTCTATAGTCCAACATTCAAACTGAAAACCGTAAATAAAAGGAAACAAAAATATTTTAAATTTGTGAGTTCAGGGCATCGAGATATTGTGAGTTTCTCTCCGCCGTTCTGTGTCGTTTAGGGCATCCAGATACTGCGAGTTTCTCCCCCACAAGTAAATAAAAGGAACCATAAATATTTTAAATTTTTGTCATGTTTTTTTTAGATTTGGGTTTCTTCATTTAGAGTATTGAGTCTATTCTTCTTCATATCAATCAGACGAGTCTCTCCTTCAAGAATTCAACCCATGAACCAAGGCAATTATGTTCTCATTTTTACGACACATCCCCTCCAAATAAATGTTTTATCTTTTTAGATTATAATAGGATGAACCCACAATATTGAAGAAATTGTGTCATTTAATCAAAGGTGCAATTACTGATTATGAAGTGAGACTATTTATGGAGATATTTAATCCGATGACTTTAGGTAGTCATAGTGTTTTGCTAGAAGTCAACTATGATTTATAGACTATATGTTATAGAGTATGTCATAAAGTCTATTGCTATTGTTACCGGGTCCTACGAGGTCACACCCTTAGAGTTTGGACTTGATCAGTTTATTGGGAGACATATTATATAAAGTATATAATATAAAGTTATATATGATATAACTTGGGAGATAAGGTTTGTTAATAATAAAGAGTTATTATTAATAATAAGAGATATATTTATTTAGGAAATAAGATATCTACACATGATAATATAAAAGGAGGGCTTTTAGGAAAAGCCCATAACCCTAATTCACTTCAAAATACGGTTGCCTCCATCTCTAAAATATCTCTCTCTCGTTCACCTTCGATCCTCGCTCTAGCAACCGAGTCCTAGGTGATCCAGATTCAAGCTTGGGTGGACCAAATAGAGGAGTCACACGTGATGCTCTGTTCTCTCTATTCCAGCAGATTGAAACACGCATCAAAAGGTATTTGATTCTTCCTATCTATGATCTATTTGATTTATGCATGAGATCCTTGGTTAGATGTTAGGAAAACGTTTCCTGAAATTCCGCTTTACGCATCTAAAATCCCTACAGTGGTATCAGTTGTCTCTTGCATAAATTGATTAGATCAAGTTTAAAGTTTTAAATTTTGATGCATGTTCATGATTGTCTTGATATATAAGTTAATTTGCATGATTAAATTTTGATTCAAATTAAGTGATAAATTGATATATAAGTTAATTTGCATGATTAAAATTCTGATTTTAATTAATTGAATTAGTAAGGTTGAAGAACTTTATGAACATATATGCATGTAAAATTGATCTACCCATACTTGATTTATATGATTTAATTATGCAAGAGATATGATTTTTTGACATGTTTAAATCATTAGATGAAAATTTTGATTTTCATAAGATGAATCAACTTCCTAAACTTTTTGTTAAATTATGAAAGAAATTGTTTCGGTCTAATATGAACTTTAGAAGATGAAATTAATTGTTAATTGTCATCTTCTACAGTAACTACGTACAATATGAACTTTAGAAGATAAAATTGATTGTTAATTGTTATCTTTAACAGTAACTACGTACGATATATACTTTAGAAGATACAATTGTTAATTGGTTCGGTCCACTCTCAAATTTATGAAAGTTATCTCCTGTACGTATTTTCTACAGTAACTATCAGTATAAGATAAAATTCTACTTTAATTGTTAATATAGTATTGATTTGCTTTGTAGAATTGATTGGACAAGTTCGAATATGATATCCACATACAGAATTGTTAATTGTTAATCAATTGTTAATTGTTAATTGTTGATTGGACAAGTTCGGACAAGTTAGATTAATTGTTAATTAATTGTTCGGATATGACAACGGGATGGTCAACAAACTGTATTGTTCGGCCGCGTGGATCGGTAGGCACGGATCGGTCCGAGTTTGACTTGGGCGCGATTCGATCCGGTTGGGTAGATTTGACATGTTAGGATAATTTTTTAAATTATAAGATAAGATCTTATTTAATTGGATAATATTTGATATTATCTAAATTATATAATTTCCTAAAAAGTTGTTAGCATAGATTTCCACTAGATTTAGATAAAGATATTTGATATCTTATCTTGTTTATGCATATCTTATCCAATAATGCATTTTAATGATTAATAATGATTAATGCTATATATTGATTTTAATTTGAATTAAGAATTTGATATTAAAATTATTTATGTCATGAGATTTGATATCTTATCTTGTATACGATCTGCGTATCGTTATGTATTTTTGTAATTTAAATTTCTGCAAGAGAGTTTATTTCAATTATATGTAAGACAAGAAGTAGATACTAAGAAGACCAAAGGATGGAGATTCATGGAGAATACTAAGGATGGAGATCCAAGAGTAACAAGAGCCATGAAGATTAGATCTTTAATTTTAGTTTTTAGGGGCCATACTAGGATCACATTTAATTACTGCATTACTTGAATGCTTTATTTCCCACTTTGCATGCTTGCTTGTTTGTTTATGCTATTTTGTTCACTAGTAAATTAACAACCAATGCATGCTTAAGTCCCTTAACAGAATATTGAGATCATGTCTTTCCATATCATAACCATGAGGCCCTTGGGATTCGTTGGATAGTTTTTGCCCTAGCGAGGTGTCTGATAAGCACTACTTTGTAGGGCTTAACTAAGAGTCATTAGAGGGTTTATTGGTGTCATTCGGGTAGATTTAGACACATTCATGTGTATGGCATTTGGGGGCAAAGTTGGTGTTTTTGGAGGTGTTTGAGCTATTTTAGAGATCATAGGAAACACTGAGGATGAAGCCACCAGTAGAAGACGCCAAGGAGTTATGAAGTATTGGCAAGGAGGTGCTGAAGACACACTTTTGGAGGCCTTGGGAGCATTCGGAGCTGAAGGGACGAAGAACTGAAGAAATGGCTTCACGACGACCGCCTTTCACATCGCGGCGACCGCTGCCAAAGGATTCCCAACGACCATGGCTACGACTTGAGCACGGCGACCGCCGTATAAAGACGGGAACCACCGTAGATGATGCAGCGACCGCCGCCGCTGTCAGAAGCGCCACCGAGTCATTTTCCTTATTTGTTTTATTTGGATTATTTTTATTACGTTTTAGTATTTTCGTTTTAGGTTAATTTAGACTAATTTACTTTTATTATTTAAGGGTTAGAAGGGAGCTTTGCCTCCCTTGTCATCTCTCGAACCCTAATTTCACTTTTCTTTCTACGTACTTTGCTATGAAGAACTAAGCCACTCTTGCTTAGTCAGACGCTGAAGCTTTCGTTTTGATTCAGTTGTGAGATTCTCGTTCTTAATCTTTTGCATGGATTTTATCTATTCTCTTGCTTGATTGCTTATGATTAATATTGATAATTTCTAGTCTGATCAACTAGGATTTGTTGTTATTGATCTATTGCTAGATTTAGATTGTTACTGGTTGAGCATATCTATTTCAGAGTAGCAACTGCATCGTGCTAGTATCTGGTTGTGCTAGTCTTATGCAGAAGAGAACTGATTTACATTCTAGGATAAAAGCTGGTTGTTTTATGCTAGAATTGTATCCAACTATATTCTTATCCGTAAAGCTGCTGTTAAATTGAATCTTGATAGTTTCAGGGTTGTTTAATTAGTTAGTGCTAATAGCATCTGGTTGTGCTATTAGTTATATTTGAAAAGGAATTGGAATTTCCATTGCATGAGATTTTGAATGAGTATCTAGGATCAATTGTCATACGAATAGTGGATGTTGTTTGACTAAGTGCTTTTCCCATCAGTGAATTCATCAACTTTTAGTTTGTTTACTTTTGCATGCTTAGATTCATTAAAACATACAAAACCCCCCTTTTGTTTACTTTGGATTGACATACAAATTGCATATTAAGATAGACTATGTCTCCCTGTGGACTCGACCTTTACTTACCTAGGACTACGGTTTAAGGTTTGTTTGGATATTTTGCATAGCTGGAATTAGCACGACAAATTCCTATTATCAAATTGGCGTCGTTGCCGGGGAGGCAATAATCTATTTTGTGTGTGTGATTTGTGTGCCAATCTTGGTGTGAACCTATCTTATGGTTCACACCCGTGTTACTAATAATCTCCCCCTAGTTTTTGATCCAGAAATTGAGAGAACTTTTCTTCAAGCGCGCAGGGCTGCGAATATACTACTTCAGGAGGCTGAAGCAATGGCAGCTCGTGTTACTCTTGAGTCCTTGACAGCTCCTAACTTGGCGCCGTTGCCGGGGAGGCAATAATCTATTTTGTGTGTGTGATTTGTGTGACAATCTTGGTGTGAACCTATCTTATGGTTCACACCCGTGTTACTAATAATCTTCCCCTAGTTTTTGATCCAGAAATCGAGAGAACTTTTCTTCAAGCGCGCAGGGCTGCGAATATACTACTTCAGGAGGCTGAAGCAATGGCAGCTCGTGTTACTCTTGAGTCCTTGACAGCTCCTAACTTGGAGCAACCAACTCGTGTTGTGCAATTCCCTGCCCTTGGTGATGGGGTTAAATTTGAGCTTAAGACAAGAGTAGTCCATTTACTCCCAAAATTCAGTGGAACCCCGCTTGAGGATCCTATTCAGCACTTGGATGAATTCCTTGAGGTCTGCACCAGCATGCGGCCATCTGATATTACTGAAGATCAGATGAGGTTGAGAGTCTTTTCCTTTTCTCTGAAGGACTCTGCTAAGGACTGGTATCATTCTTTACCCCCAGGAAGCATCACTACTTGGGTGAATTTGAAGAAGGTGTTTCTTGATAAATACTTTCCAGCAATCAAATCCAATCAGCTCAAGAAGAAGATCTGCAACGTAGAGCAACTGTCTAATGAGTCTCTCTATGACTACTATGAACGCTTCAAGAAACTGGTAAAGAGTTGCCCCTACCATGGTTATGCTAATCATGATCTGATTCTTTATCTGCATGGAGGACTCTGTGAAGATGATCGTCGGATGATAAATTCTTCATGTGGTGGGAATATTCTGAAGAGGACTTATGAAGAGGCTCTCGAGATATTTGTCACCCTAGCTGATGACTCTAGACAGTACAGTGGGAGAGGTTCCCAAAGCTTGGTGGTTGCTAGTTCTCAATCAAAAATTGATCAAGCTGATTTTGATGTGCTGCGAGAGGAGGTGAGGCGTCTGAAACTGAAAGGTACACCTCAACAGGCTAAGGCCTGTGAGATTTGTCATGCCGACTTGCATCCTACTGATTCGTGTCCTACTGTACAAGAGGAAGTGAATGCAGTAGGAGGATATCAGCAGAGACCCAGGCATGATCCTTACTCTAATACATACAATCCTAGTTGGAGGGATCATCCCAATTTCAAATGGAGAGACCCAGACCCAAATCAACAACAAGGTAATCCTCAACAACCTAGGCATCCATTTGTGCCAAATCCTCAAGGGCGGAGCTCGAATCCTTCACCGTCTATGGATGACATGATGAAGATGATGGTACAGAGCAACGTCGATCTCACTGCGAATGTTAATAAGCTGACTCAGAGCTCAGTGCAATTCCAAGCAAATACACAAGCTAGCATTCAGAACTTGGAAAGGCAGGTTGGTTAGATTTCTCAAGTGGTGAGTAAACTTGACGCAAAGGTTTCTGGTAAGCTTCCTTCTCAAACTGAGGTAAACCCGAACATTCGGAATGTCAGTGCTGTGACTCTGAGAAGTGGGAAGAAGCTTGAAGAGGATAATTCTGAGGTCAACAAGGAAGACAATTCGGATTTAGAGGATATAAAAGACGGCGACCGCCGCATAAATCACGGCGACCTCCGCCCAGGTGATCCCACATTCGATGTGTCCGAAGAGAATGACAGCGACCGCCGCATAAATGGCAGCGACCGCCGCAATTACGGCGACCGCCGCCCAGAAAACGGTGACCGCCGTGACGATGATCAAAATCTCGGTTTTTCTGACGATGTCAGCGGCGACCGCCGCCAACCTTACGGCGACCGCCTCCTCCCTGTAGCCGATACTGAGGCTGAGAAGGAGTCCGAAACTCCGATTTTTTCCTGATTGGAAGCCTGTTCCATCATTCCCATCTGCATTGAAGCGTACCAAGCCACTTGCGCAGGACAAAGACATGTTTGAGATGTTCAGAAACGTTGAGGTCAACATTCCTCTCCTAAATTTGATCAAGTCTGTCCCTCGTTATGCCAAGTTCTTGAAGCAGATGTGCACCACAAAGAGGAATCAGGATAGGAACAACAAGAAGAAGGTAAAGGTAAGCGAACATGTTTCTGCTGTGTTTCAGAAGCGTTTACCTAAGAAGTGCGGCGACCCAGGTATGTTCACCATTCCCATCACTATTGGAGATACCAAGTTCAATAATGCTATGTTAGATTTGGGTGCTTCCATTAATGTTCTACCTTTATCTCTTTGTGAATCCTTACGATTAGGACCCATGCATGCGACCAATATTTTCATTCAGTTAGCTGATCGATCTAGTGTGCGTCCTATAGGGATAGTGGAGGATGTTTTGGTTAGGGTTGATGGTCTTACTTTTCATGCTGACTTCTATGTGCTCAATATGGAACATGATAAGCATGTAACCCCTATTCTGTTAGGGAGACCTTTCCTGAAAACTGCCAACACTAAGATTAATGTGAGTACTAGTGCTTTAACCATGGAATTTGATGGCCAAACTATTAACTACAATATCTATGAAGCCATGAAATATCCTTCTGATGATCACTCTTTGTGTGCACTTGATGTACTTGAGCCTGTGGTGCAAGACGTTTTTGATGAGGACCACCTAGATGACAAGCAATCTATCATTGTTGATTCTAGCTTGGATTTTGCTTCATCTACTAACTCGCAAGAAGTCGTCACTGAGTTGGACGCTTACTATAAGCTTCCTCTGGAGCTACCAGGCAAATCGCCTTTACCGCTAACTCCGAGCAAGAAGCTCGTTCCCCCTTTGGTGCAGGTATCTGAAGTTGAGGCTAAAATCCCCCCTGATCGATCTAAGTATGGGGGAGACACGACTAAGAAGGTCAAGGTGGAGGAGCCGCTGAAGAAGAAGAATGGTCTAAGGTTCAAACCTTTCCATGAGTGGTTCAGGAAGGAGGTAATGAATGAGAAGGTTCCTAAGGAACCTGATGATATGGATTGAGGTTGTTCGAGTAGTATGTCGAGCCAACGACATTAACTAAGGCGCTGCTCGGGAGGCAACCCGATGTTAGGTAGTTTTTTTCCTTTCCCTTAGTCATTTTATTTTGTTTTTTGTTGAATCGTGTGTGTTAGATCAAGGAACGGTAAGTTCGTTCCTTGGGCAGCGGAAAATAGTAACAGAAAAACAGAGTAACGAACTCAGTTCCTTAGAGAGGAAAACTTAATCAACCAACTAGTTGACTAAGAAAAACCTCTACCTCTAGGTTTCCCTAGTAGGATTTCGAATGTCTACTTATGTTATTAATCCTGGAATTACAAACAAGCAAGTCTTATCTCAATCTAGTTTACTCCTAGATATCTAGACTTCTCAATGTAACGTTCCTAATAACACCTAAGATAAATAAAACCCTAACAAGTACTCAACTCACCAAAGTCTCATCCTTGTAGGTTTTCTTCTTCTTCCTTCGAATACTCTTCTCTTCTTTTGAATCCTCTTCTCTTCTTCCGAATGGTCTGCTCACTGAATATTCTCTCAGTTCCGTAGTAAATGAAGTTCGCAGCTCTCTAACTTATAGTCTAGATAATCTCACTGATTTACCCTAATTTTACTTAAGGAAAATAAGATAAAATTATCCTATACAATCTTTTCTAAAATATTCTAACCACAATATCTCTTCACCGAGATCTTCCTTGAGGCCCAAGTCGCAACTTCCAAATCTGCTTTCCATAATAGAGATTCGGTGGTGCTTTAGGGTTTCAGCGCGCGTCCTCCGTTCCTTGCGCTGTTCCCCTTCTCTTTTCTATTCAGTATCACGCGTCTCTTCTCTTCTTTCGTTCCAGCGTGTTGATTTCCTCATTGTTGGCTTCTCTGTTCCTTTGCTTCACAGTTTTGACTCTTCACTGATTTTCATCGTTCCTTTGACTCAATCGTTCCCTGAAACTCATGGTCACACTAAAAACCATCAAAAGCATTTGAGTTTATCATCATCAAAACTAGAGGGAACGTCATCGTTCCAACAATTTCCCCCTTTTTGGTGATGACAAACTCCTTCAAAATGTGCAAGTTCAAAACAAACAGTTCAAAACAGACAAGTAAAGGCATTTTCACATTTAATCACACAGATACTATGTTCAAGATGTTAACACTGTTCCCCCTCAGAAAGTTCATCGAGAATTTACCTTCAAGTAGCATTGTCGTTCCCCTTAGCACTAGCTTCTGTCATCAACTCTTCCTTGGGTTTCACATTTTCCATACTTCCCCCTTTTGGCATCATCAAAAGTTCCACAAGAAACAGAAAGACTTGACACACATGCAACTCATAAACAAGATAATTCATTCATAAAGTCATGCGAAGTACAAAGCATATGGGCATAGACAACTAAGATCAGAAGATAAGGAACAATCACAGAAAAGACATAAAAACATATAAAATCAAGAACAGAGGGTCAGACGGGCTAGGATAGGAACGAAGAGCACTCATGTCTCAGGGTCTTCTGCAGAATGAGCTCAACAAGGATCTGATGCTGAATTGAGCTCCCCTTAGACGTTCCTTCACCTGCTGCTTTCTTTGCAGTCACAGTGCCCGTTCCCTTGGTATCGCCTTTGAATTTCATCTTCTCCACAGTAGCAAAATCCAACTCACTCTCCATAGAAACTTCATTTTCCTCGATATAGGCTACATCTCGTAGCAATAGCATTTTCACCAGGCCTGGATAGGCCAAAGAATGTGACTTGGCTTTGCATCGATCCATGTGACATAGAATAACCCGGGGGAGATCAATTTTCTCCCTTCTCAGAAATCGCACAGGGTGATGGTGTTGTGTCATTTTTAACGAGGTGCTACAGCCCTAGAGATGATATGGAAGGCTATGCGCTGAGCCATAGTCAGCCTTTCTGTGTAGAGTTCACCTTCAGTGGAACCGAACAGTCGTTCCATGGAAGCCAGCTTCTCTTCGTTGAGCTCACTCAACGGAACTTCATAAAAATCACCCAAAGGAACAGATAAGAGTTAGGAAATCACCTTGGGAGAGAAGGAAAGGTCTTCGCCACTGATCTTTGGATGAGCCACACTGAGCAACAGTCTTCGTTCCCCCTGAGACCAAGAGTGCTAGCGAGGCTTGTCTGGATATTTCAATGTTGGGTTCACACAAAATATAGTATATCCAAACATATGATAGGGAGAAAAATAACTCAAGTAATTATTCCCAGTAAAGAGTGTAGCAAAGAAGGATCATAGGGAACGTTTACCTGAATCACGGCTAAGGTAGGCTGTACAACCAATTATCATGTGGGCATGTAGTGAGGGTTCAATCATCAAATTGGTTGTTTTGGGTCTTTAAATAAGATGTTAGCATGCAATCAAGTAATTCAACACAAATCAAAAGACAAAGTATCTACATCCTAACACAAGGCAATTCGAATGAACTAAAGTCATGAAAATCAAGTTATGAGCGGCATATAGACAGAGAACCTTATGAATATTATGGAATGAATTAGCCAAGCATTGAGGGAATAATGGGTGTGAAGGTCCTCAATTCAGAGAGATCATGTCAAGGAGTAATCGAAGATACTCGAATGGACCTTTGTCTAGTGCTTTGGTGAAGATGTCTGCCACTTGATTTTCAGTCCTGCAACGTTCCATTCTAATAAAGCCCATGTCAACATTATCACGTAGAAAAGGATGATGAATGTCAAAATGCTTAGTACATGAATGATGAACTGGATTTTTGAAATATTGATGGCACTAGTATTATCACACATAATAAGAACGGTGCCAAGAGACATACCATAGTCCTCCAATTGTTGTTTAAGCCTCAATACCTGAGCACAACGGCTTGCCGCAGCGACGTAATCAGCTTCTGCAGTGGAACGGGCCACATAGTTTTGTTTCTTGGAACCCCATGAAATGAGACAGTGCCCAAGGAACTGTGCCGTTCCAGAAGTGCTTTTGCGGTCTACTACGTGCCGTTTTGTTGTTCCCTTGGTCGCAAAGCTGTGCAACACTCAACAAACTGAAACCAAGTTCATGAACTAAACTAACTTCTTTTATCGTGATGCTGGAGTTTAGTTGTATTTCGCCTGTTCCAATGATTTCTCTGCATCTCTTGTCTCCAAGAGCAACACTCCCTCTTGAGTGTTTGTGAAATGAGGTGAGTTGGTCTTCTTTTTCGGTCATGTGGCATGAACAAGCGCTGTCAATATACCACTTCTCGTTCCCCCTCACTTCAACCTGCACAGAAAGAGTTAAGGTTTGGCGACCCAGGCAAGCTTACCCTTACCTGGTCGAGACACATAATGCAATTGTTCCATAGGAATAGTTCTAACATTAATAGCAGATTTCTTCCTAGTCTTAGCATGATTATGATTATGCACATGTGAATCATCATAGAAATCATTCAAGTTCACATTGTTACTCCTACTGTTCCTTCTCTTTGTGTGCTCTTCAGAGAACTTCTTTTTCCTTTTACAGTCTCTTTGTACATGTCTGTCGTCCCCACAATACCAACACAGCTTGAACTGTTCCATCTGAACATACTTTCTGTTGGGAACAATACTCTTGCGTTGTTTGGTACGTTCAGGACATGGAATGTTGGGTTGCTTCCCTTGAGACTGCTTGAGAAAAATCTTGTGAGCGGGTTGTCCAATGTACCACGACTGAGTTTCATCCAAACCACTCTCAAGGACCTTGATGTGTTCCTCAAGATTGCGATTCTTTTCTCTGGTATCTTGAAGTTCCCTATCTCTTGCTTCACGTAGTTCCAGTATAGATGGATCATCTTCCTTTTGTTTGGAACCTGTATAGCCAATACCATACCTTGCTTCGACAAACTTGACGCTTTCAGCTTCAGCCTTCTGTTCCATCAGAACAGAATGAATCTTATGCACATAGGACTTCATCTCGGATACCTGTGCTTCAAGCTTAGTTGGACCAGCTATACTCCTTGCATCAGTATTGTTAGAGACTTCATCCATAAGCAAAGAGACTTTCTCATTTCTTAATCTCTGAAGTTCCTCATGATTAGCCTCACATGAAGAACAAGGAACAGTCGAGGTACTAGCAGTTCTAGAAATATTTTCTTTTAGACTACTACATTCATCTTCAGAATTAGCTAGTTCCTCTTGAGTTTTCATGTTCTCAGCATACATATTTCTTATGAGAGCAATTAAAGATTTTTTTATCAAAATTCACAAGAGATTTTAAGAAATCTTCGGGATTTACCTCGGTTTCTTCAAACGAGTTGTTGATGGTCATGGCACACATCGTTCCACTCCATGCTTCAGGATCTTCGTTATCTGAGTCATCATCATTGCCCCACACAGCAACGAGATCTCTCTTCTCATCGTTCCCAGAAGGTGTGCTTGGTTTCTTGGGCTTTGGGCATGAGCTAGCATAGTGACCCTTTTCGTTGCAGTTGTAGCATGTGATATCCTTGATGTCACGAGTCTCACCGTTCCCTCCTCTACTGTTTCTTCCTTTGTTGTAAAGGGAACGCATGGCTTTTGTGAGTAACACCACTTCAGGGTCTTCGGAACCATCATTGTCATCGAGGTTGTTCTCTATTCTGTCAACAACCTTTCCAACCATCGAAGCAATTCCCTTCTCTTTGGAATTCTTGTTTCTTGCGGCCTTCTCTTCATTGTCGTACTTTTGGATCTTGCTGAACACCTCATGGAACGTCAGTTTGACAGTATTGGGGTTCTCCTTCAGGATGGCTTTAGTCATTGCATGACGATGAGGAAGCCCATCAATGATTATAAGGATTTTCTCGTCAGGAAGGATTTCTTCATCCGTGACTGAGTGAGCAGTCAGATTTGCTGTGATCTTCTCAAATCGTGCTTGGTAGGAACTCACATCTTCCTTGTCATCCATTTTGAAGTTGTAAAAGTCCTTCTTCGCAGTGAAACGATCAACTTCACGCAGATCCTTGCTTCCCATATACATTTGTTCCAAGGCAAGCCATTTAGCATTGGCCGACTCACAAGATTGGAGTTTTTGCACATCTTGCTGATTGAGAGCGTTGTTGATGAGCATGGCTGCTTTGCAATTTTTCTCCATTATTTGGAGATCGTCTTGATCCCATTTCTTCAGTTTCTTCTTCTTCTCTAGATCAACAATGTCAATATCGCCTAGGGAGATCACCAACCAGCATTGGTAATCGTTGCTTTGCACCCATTTGATGAAGAGTGTCTTCCAATGTTGATATTGACCAGCGAGCAAGAGAGGGGGCCTTGAGGAGTTCAAACCGACTTCGACAGTGCTAGGAGCCATTGTTACCTGTAAGATCTGTAAGTAACACACAATCTAGAGCAACCTGCTCTGATACCAATTGTTGAATCGTGTGTGTTAGATCAAGGAACGGTAAGTTCGTTCCTTGGGCAGCGGAAAATAGTAACAGAAAAATAGAGTAACGAACTCAGTTCCTTAGAGAGGAAAACTTAATCAACCAACTAGTTGACTAAGAAAAACCTCTACCTCTAGGTTTCCCTAGTAGGATTTCGAATGTCTACTTATGTTATTAATCCTGGAATTACAAACAAGCAAGTCTTATCTCAATCTAGTTTACTCCTAGATATCTAGACTTCTCAATGTAACGTTCCTAATAACACCTAAGACAAACAAAACCCTAACAAGTACTCAACTCACCAAAGTCTCGTCCTTGTAGGTTTTCTTCTTCTTCCTTCGAATACTCTTCTCTTCTTTTGAATCCTCTTCTCTTCTTCAGAATGGTCTGCTCACTGAATATTCTCTCAGTTCCGTAGTAAATGAAGTTCGCAGCTCTCTAACTTATAGTCTAGATAATCTCACTGATTTACCCAAATTTTACTTAAGGAAAATAAGATAAAATTATCCTATACAATCTTTTCTAAAATATTCTAACCACTGTAACAACCCCAAAACTTAACCCTTTTGGAAAGGTATTACCGCCAGTGACCCCAATGTTCCTTACCGAGATCACCCAAGGCTTTACCAAAAATACATTTTATGAAATGCGATTGATACACAAAGATCAAGCATTAAATTCCAAAACATAACATTGTCAAGGAAATAAGAGTTACGGGATTACAACCCAATCCCGAATAGGTCAAAACATAGTTTAAACCAAACACAACGGAAGACTAAGAAAGTATATTACAATCGGAGTTATTGTCCAAAGGATCATAACCTGATTAAAGAAATAATTAAAACATTCAAAAACCACCGCCGACTCCATAGTCCTTCTAATCTTCTGAGCTACTTCTTAACTGATGTGCCGAATCGAACGGATGACACCAACCAACCATGCAAGGGAAAAATATTGGTTGGTTAGTCTAAATGAATAGACTAGCAAGGGTATAAAGCAGACTGGTTCGAAGCAGTCATATTAGGTTAGACTCATCGCTTCTCGGATAATAACCGATAACGGTAGTCAACCATCATATTCCTACAGGAATAAACAAGAGGTATGCACAGGAGAAGATTCTGGAAGACTGAATCTTCATAGAAATCGACTCGAAAGAAGACTCCAACGGAAATGAGTCTTTAAGGAAGTAATGACAAATCTGGAATATTACAGAATCATACAACAATGATTTAAAACTGACTGAGATGCTTCGGTTCACGACCAACCTCATCGCCTACAGCGAATCCAGATTGGAAAGAGAACGTACTACATTCAAGTCAAGACGAGTTTTCCTAACTGCACTGAACTTAGCTGCACTACTCGCCCAAGGTGTATTAATTATGTGCATCAAGGTAGCACTTATCTGATTTATGTTTCAAAAACGCACATCACGTTATAGACTTTTACATGTGTACCCCACCAGTGGGACGACACATCTTAGTATACGTTTCATCGAGAGTGACGTATACCGAAAGGTTTGTGACACCAGCTAAGTGTCCTGTCTCTACACACATGTGTAAGAGACCGATCATGATCTTAGAATAGTACCAGATGGGGACGAGCCATCCCGATACCAGATTATAAAGAAACGACTGGACAGAGTCCGAGTAACGTTCCTATTTAACAGTGCTAACTAAACAGTTACAGCACCACAACATTTACAGGATAAATCCACATAAAGGCCCGAAAGGCGATCACAGATAATAGCGTGGTTCTAACAGATATACAACCTATTATATGATTTTCAAAACAGTTTATCAAAACTGTTTCCAGACAAACAGAATATTCATTCCAAATTAATTACTCAGATAAACTACTGATAATTAATATAAATATGGAACAAATGAGCAAGAGCGAACCGCCACTTGCCTTACTCTGCAGAATAGTCTAAAGACGTCACTGGATTCCGGGCTCGACACGGTATAGTTCCGATAGCACAACAACCTTCGAGCAGACCCATAAAAGGAACCCTAAGTTAGATCTGACATAAACAGTATGAATCTAAACACGGCGAAAGAACACGAAAGGAAAGACGCCACGACGACAACCGACCAAGCCAAAGCCACGAAGGCGTTCTGGGCACTGGCGGCGGTCGCCGTTCTTGGCGGCGGTCGCCGTTCTTGGCGGCGGTCGCCGTATTCATCACGGCGGTCGCCGCGAAGAACACGACGGTCGCCGTATTCATCACGGCGGTCGCCGCGAAGAACACGGCGGTCGCCGTGACGAACTCAGACGACACAGAACGAGAGAAAACTCACCCCAAAACACGAGTGGTTTGGCCTCCTTCGACTTGCCTTGGCTTCTAACCTCCAAGGCTAACCAAAAGCTTCACAAAGGCTGCTGGAAACACCACTAACAACACCGACGAAAGCTTCGAAATTTCCGGCGAAGGCACAACTCCGGCGAGAAGCGAATTTGGCAGAGGTTTGGTGCTTGGATGGCTCAAAACCTCTCCCCCAGCACCTCCTTTTATAGCCAACACACCTGGAGTTCGAAGATGAGGGCCTAGAGCTACTGCGGCGCTCGCCAGAAACAACGCCGGCGACCAACGGACAACGACTGCTGGGCAACGATGACGGCACTTACGGCGGTCGCCGCGGGATGACACATCAGCTGCCTCCTCGGGCGTTGGAACGGCGGGCGCCGTATCTTTACGGCGGTCACCGTGCTTGGGTCTCACGACGGCGGTCGCCGCGACTTTACGGCGGTCGCCGTGACCCTTTTTCCCGCCCGTTCAGCTTTGAACGGATAAGACATTAAACCGGGATAAAAATTATCGTACGCGAACGACAATTAAAATCTAAGGCACCTTGTCTGTATATTATTTCACTGAGAAAAATATTATAGATACAGAGCACATTACAGAATGTCTCAAGCTACCTGAATTAAATCCGACGTACACAACAGGTACTCGGGAAAATTCCATAATTCCCAAAATAACCTTATAAAAATACGGGGTATCACATCTCCTCCCCCTTACAAGAAGTTTCGACCCCGAAACTTAGGTCGAGAATAACTCGGGAAAACGCCTGAGCATATCTGACTCGGTTTCCCACGTCTCCCAAGTAACTTCTTCGGTCCCTGACTTGGACCACAGCACTCATACCAAAGGTACGATCTTGTTGCGCAAATGCTTCTCCCGACGCTCCAAAATGCGCACGGGCAACTCTTCATAAGTACCATTAGCTTGAATCTCGATGTCCTCGTAACTAAGTACATGAGACTCATCTGGTACATACCTTCTGAGTAAAGACACGTGGAACACGTTATGCACCGGGTGAGCCGATGGTGGCAACGCCAAACGGTACACTAGAGATCCCACTCTATCCAGAATTTCGAATGGTCCCACGTAGCGAGGGTTAAGCTTCCCACGCTTACCAAATCTGAAAACTCCTTTGGATGGCGATACCTTGACAAAAACCTTGTCACCGACCTCGAACTCGACAGTCCTGTGCTTCCGATCTGCGTAGGACTTTTGTCGACTATGAGCGGTCAACATCCTTTGTCTGATCAAAGCAATGTCTGAAGCCGTCCTTTCGACCAACTCTGGTCCAAGCATAATTTTGTCGGCATTATCGTCCCAACAAATCGGAGATCTGCATCTGCGACCATACAAAGCTTCAAATGGAGCCATCTTGATTGTAGCATGCCAGCTATTATTGTATGTGAACTCGATCAGACTCAAGCTGTCCTCCCAGCTAGTCGGACGATCGAGCACACAAGCTCTAAGCATATCCTCCAGAGTCTGGATGGTCCTTTCAGACTGGCCATCTGTCTGAGGATGAAACGCTGTACTGAACCTCAACTCGGTTCCCATAGCCTTATGAAGCTCCTTCCAGAATCTTGACATGAAACGGCCATCTCGGTCCGATACAATGGTCTTAGGAATGCCATGTAAGCGGACAATCTCCTTCTGGTAAACTTCAACTAGCTTCTAGGTTTCCCATGTGGTCTTGATGGCTATGAAATGAGCACTCTTCGTAAGCCTATCCACAATTACCCAGATAGCATCTCTCTGACTTCGAGTCTTGGGTAGCCCAGTGACGAAGTCCATGGAAATGTCCTCCCATTTCCATTCTGGCACGGGGAGAGGTAGCATCTCACCACCTGGTCTGCGGTGTTCGATCTTGACTTTTTGGCAAGTTAAGCACTTTGCCACAAAGTCTGCTACGTCCCACTTCATGTTTGGCCACCAAAACTTCTTCCTGAGATCCTTGTACATCTTGCTAGAGCCAGGATGCACAGAATAAGCAGATGAATGAGCTTCTCTCATCACCAACTGACGAAGACCTTTTGTGTCAGGCACACAGATCCGATCCTGAAACCAAAGTGATCCATCATCCTGAACCACAAACTGGGAGCTTTCCCATCCATCACTTCACTGCTTAACTTTACCAAGATGATGTCATCGACTTGCTTTTCTTTGATTTGATCCAGCAGTGTAGCCTGAATTTCCATCATACGCAGGTACCCTCTACGCTGGTCATACAAGACTTCAATATCGCATGACTCTTGGTTTAGCTTGGTCTGAGCAGTAAGCAACGCAACCACAGTCTCGTGCGTTATCTTCCGGCTTAGTGCATCAGCTACTACATTAGCCTTGCCCGGATGATACAACAACTCCATGTCGTAGTCCTTGAGCAACTCTAGCCAGCGGCGTTGTCTCATATTTAACTCCTTCTAAGTAAATATATACTTGAGACTTTTGTGGTCGGTGAAGACTTGGCATCTTATACCGTAGAGGTAATGCCTCCAAATCTTCAGCGCAAAGACAACCGCTGCTAACTCAAGATCATGGGTCGGATAGTTTTCTTCGTAAGTCTTGAGTTGTCTAGATGCGTAAGCAATGACTCTGCCCCTTTGCATCAAAACACAACCAAGACCACACTTGGAAGCATCACTATAGACCACATAATCGTCATTCCCCTCTGGGAGTACTAACACGGGTGCCGAGGTCAACCGTCCCTTCAACTCCTGGAAACTGACCTCGCACTTGTCATTCCAGACAAACTTCTTGTGGACTTTGCGGAGTAGATTGGTCATAGGTAGAGCGATCTTTGAAAATCCTTCTACGAACCTTCTATAATACCCGACAAGTCCAAGAAAACTGCGTACCTCCTTCACGCTATGGGGCTGTGTCCATTTGGCCACCGCTTCAATCTTTTGGGGATCAACCATAACCCCATTTTTATTGATCACGTGGCCTAAGAAAGCCACTTCCTTTATCCAGAATTCACATTTATACAATTTAGCATAAAGCTGATGTTGTCTAAGGATTGACAAGGCAATCCGTAGATGTTCCTTGTGGACTTCTTCATTCGGAGAATAGATCAAGATGTCGTCGATGAAAACCACCACGAACTTATCCAAGTACTGGTGAAAACATCGGTTCATCAAATCCATAAAGATAGCTGGAGCATTTGTAAGCCCAAAAGACATCACTACGAACTCGTAATGACCATATCTGGTCCTAAACGCAGTTCTAGGAATGTCCTGCTCCCGAATCCTGAGTTGATGATATCCAGATCTTAAGTCGATCTTGGAGAAAACCTTTGCTCCCTGCAATTGGTCCAACAAGTCATCAATCCTAGGCAAAGGATACTTGTTCTTTATCGTTACCTTGTTCAACTCTCGATAGTCGATACAAAGTCGGAACGATCCGTCCTTCTTTTTGACAAATAATATCGGAGCACCCCACGGCGATGCACTCGGCCTGACATAACCTTTATCAAGAAGATCTTCAAGTTGATTCTTCAATTCTTGCATCTCAGCCGGAGCCATCCAATACGGTGATTTGGAAATCGGCGCCGTACCAGGCTCGAGATCAATTGAAAACTCTATGTCATGGTTCGGGGGTAATCCAGGAATTTCTTCCAGAAAGACATCCGAAAACTCCCTAACTACAGGAATATCAAGAACCTCAGGTTCATCCTTCGCGGGCGAATCCAAGTAGCAAAGGTACCCGACACATCCTTGTCATAGTAGCTTAAACGCAGCCATCGCATTAATCAGCTTGCCGTTATCAGCGTCATTTCGACCTTTGAACTTGCACACGAATTGGCCCCCGGATGACACCGTCACCGTTCTTGAACTGAAGTCGATCACCGCCTTGTGACACGTCAGCCAATCCATACTGAGGATAATGTCGTATGGAGCCATGGCTATACAGATTAAATCTGCCTCAAATTCCTTACCCTGAATGGTAATCGGAAAGTCGGACAAATGCTTGGTTCCCACCAAACGTTCTCTATTAGGAAGATTAACGACAAAAGGGTCGCACGAATCGTTGCACACTAAGTCTAACTTGCTAACACAGCTATCCGAAATAAAGGAATGCGTAGCACCAGAATCAAACAGAATGCACACTGAAGTAGAGTGAAGGTATAGAGTACCTTGAGCAATCGGAGCATTGGGTCCATCTGTCTCACGCATCTCGTACAAGCATTGGCCCTGACTTCCAGAAACAGCTAGGGCCTTTCCCCTGTTCTGAGCAGTCGTCTGCACTGAAGGGCTAGGAGTCTCGACAGGCTTAAACCTAGGTCGGTTGCTCTGATGAACTGACCCTTGCTGCGACTCTACTCCCTTCTGCTTCCCCTGCTTGCAGAACTTTTGCAGATGACCATCACGTCCACACCCAAAGCATGGCCTCTTCTCCCTCCGACACTCAGTGCTCTTGTGCCCAGCAGTACCGCAGTTATAACACTGAACTGTACTCCTGGTCTGCCCTGACTGCTGAGTCGATCCTCCTTGCGTCATCTCTGTCTTAGCTCGGCCGGATTTGGCGAAGTTAGACGGTGGCGCAGGGCGCTTAAAACCACCTCCCTGGTTCTGATTCTGCATCGACTTCAGTCGGTTGCGCCTCTTGGTCGACTCCTCGAGAGTTACCTCCAGCTTATAGGCACAATCCACATACTGCTCCAAGGTAGAGCATGTGTGGTGCACCATTAATGGCTTGATATCCGGGTTCATCCACTCGTGGAAGTACCAGATCTTTTGAGCCTCGCCGGTGATCTCGGCAGTGGCGTATTGTAGAAGATGGTTGAACTTAGATGCCAACTCGGTCACTCTCAGACCATCAGTCTGAGGGTACAAGAACTCTTTATGCTTCTCCTCTCTCATAGCACGAGAGAAAAAGCGATCAACCATCTTGGTCTTGAACATCGACCAAGTCAACACTGGGCTCTCAGCCAAACCAGTGCTCTCCTACCACTCGCTAGCCTCCTCCTTCAGCTGAAGAGAAGCGATATGGACCTTCTCGGCCTCCGTACACTCCACGTTCCTGAACAACCTCTCCATATGGGAGAACCAATGAGTCACTGCCACTGGCTCCCCTTTCCCGTTATAGCAGTCGGATCTCATGGAAGTAATGGTCTTAAGAGCGCGACCATAGCTGTCCCTCGCCCTAACGGCAGTCTCTTGTATCACGGGGTTTTTGGGTTCCACAACATCAGGAACCGCTGCGTGAATAGGCACTTCTTGTGCTTGAGGCGCACTTGGTCTCAAGACATCTGCAATAGCCTGTATCACGATCCCACGGATCGCCTCAACAGCTGCAGCGTCAAATAGTGTCGGCGCCTGGGTCTGATCCTGACCTTCACGCCTCTGCTGGACGCGAGACTCAGACTCGTGTTCATCCTGAACACCTCTTCCTGCTGGTCTGGGGTTTTGGCTAGTCCCAGCACCGGCTCGAGTCGAATTCCTCGTGCTTCTTGGGTTCACCATCTATTTACCGATCAAATTCCAAGCATTCAATACATTAATATTATGCAATATACTTATGCAATATACCAACGTAAATAAATTACTCAGAATAGATCAACTTGGTATTTTATAGATGAACCTTCGAATTCTTACACAAGTTACGCATAAGTTTATCATTCGAGCGTTTGGACAACATTGCTCGAAGATATAAGTGTTTCTCAGAGTACTTGCCGCAATACTGAAATATTACACAAAGTACAACTTGGAATACTAAGAAACGAAACTACTACGATAGGCAACGCCATTCCTCCTCAAGGCGTTCCAAAATATCTCCCATACGACTGGCTACTCGTGCATGGTCTCTTCGGGCTAGGCTCACCATCGAGCTCTATCGATGGGTTTCGCACCCTGCTTGACCCTGAAGCACATAGTCCTAGCTCAGTCATGGTAAAGTATGGGTCATCCATGACTGGTCCTCCTATTTCAGCCCTCCTCTGAGTACTGGCGATCAGCTCATCCCTCTGACGCTGCTGTTCTGCGGAGATTACATCGCTCTGGCGGAGAATCTCCTGCAGCTCGAATTCCGACCTCCATCTCCTTGGAGTAGGGATAGGCTGAGATTCCCTGTCACTTCTCCTAATACCGTACTCGGTATACAGTGCCTCCCAATCAGCTTCTGACATGGGTGCGTACTCTGACACTGGTGACAATCCTGTACCGGGCTCCTGATTCTGCCCTCCAAGGTCCAACTCTGGATCCTCTTTCGGATCATCCTCTATGGGATCCTCATCCTCGGGATCATCCTTGATGGGATCCTCATCCTCGAGATCATCCTCGATGGGATCCTCATCCTCGGAATCATCCTCGATCATATCCTTTTCCTCGATAGAATCTAGCTCAAGCATCTCCTCTTCCTCCTCCTCGTACTCGATCTCCTCGGGAATTGGTCCCAGCAGAAAGTCGTCTTGGTAAACCCCTTGTTCGTACCTTGATAACTCATCTTCCTGCTCCCATTCCTGTACTTCCTCCACCCTTGGTGGCGGCACAAGTGCAGGCTCAGGGACCATAGCATTCCTGGCTACAAGGACAACTGACTCGGGGAGAACGTGCTTGACGTCTTCGGGCGGGCTACTCGGGCCTCCAACCTCGAAACATCGCTGAGGTAACGGAAAATCTAGCCTCGGCTGATCCGACTTGGCGTCTTCCGACCCCCTACCAATAGAAAAGCAGACACCCATCCTATCGAACAATAAGGAAGGAATTAGTCTTTCTAGACATAGAAGCAAGCTTACTATATCAGACTATAAAGAAGACACGACTATGAACGGTGTTTTTAAATTCTTTTCACAATGAAAATTCATAGCCCTTTTTAAAGCATTTCAAAAACGGATAAATGGTTTATAAAAATTCCAAACCCGTTTTAAAACCTTTGGCTCTGATACCACAACTGTAACACCCCCAAAACTTAACCCTTTTGGAAAGATATTACCGCCAGTGACCCCAGTGTTCCTTACCGAGATCACCCAAGGCTTTACCAAAAATACATTTTATGAAATGTGATTGATACACAAAGATCAAGCATTAAATTCCAAAACATAACATTGTCAAGGAAACAAGAGTTACGGGATTACAACCCAATCCCGAATAGGTCAAAACATAGTTTAAACCAAACACAGCGGAAGACTAAGAAAGTATATTACAATCGGAGTTATTGTCCAAAGGATCATAACCTGATTAAAGAAATAATTAAAACATTCAAAAACCACCGCCGACTCCATAGTCCTTTTAATCTTCTGAGCTACTTCTTAACTGATGTGCCGAATCGAACGGATGACACCAGCCAACCATGCAAGGGAAAAATATTGGTTGGTTAGTCTAAATGAATAGACTAGCAAGGGTATAAAGCAGACTAGTTCGAAGCAGTCATATTAGGTTAGACTCATCGCTTCTCGGATAATAACCGATAACGGTAGTCAATCATCATATTCCTACTGGAATAAACAAGAGGTATGCACAGGAGAAGATTCTGGAAGACTGAATCTTCACAGAAATCGACTCGAAAGAAGACTCCAACGGAAATGAGTCTTTAAGGAAGTAATGACAAATCTGGAATATTACAGAATCATACAACAATGATTTAAAACTGACTGAGATGCTTCGGTTCACGACCAACCTCATCGCCTACAGCGAATCCAGATTGGAAAGAGAACGTACTACATTCAAGTCAAGACGAGTTTTCATAGCTGCACTACTCGCCCAAGGTGTATTAATTATGTGCGTCAAGGTAGCACTTATCTGATTTATATTTCAAAAACGCACATCACGTTATAGACTTTTACATGTGTACCCCACCAGTGGGATGACACATCTTAGTATACGTTTCGTCGAGAGTGACGTATACCGAAAGGTTTGTGACACCAGCTAAGTGTCCTGTCTCTACACACATGTGTAAGAGACCGATCATGATCTTAGAATAGTACCAGATGGGGACGAGCCATCCCGATACCAGATTATAAAGAAACGACTGGACATAGTCCGAGTAACGTTCCTATTTAACAGTGCTAACTAAACAGTTACAGCACCACAACATTTATAGGATAAATCCACATAAAGGCCCGAAAGGCGATCACAGATAATAGCGTGGTTCTAACAGATATACAACCTATTATATGATTTTCAAAATAGTTTATCAAAACCGTTTCCAGACAAACAGAATATTCATTCCAAATTAATTACTCAGATAAACTACTGATAATTAATGTAAATATAGAACGAATGAGCAAGAGCGAACCGCCACTTGCCTTACTCCGCAGAATAGTCTAAAGACGTCACTGGATTCCGGGCTCGACACGGTATAGTTCCGACAGCACAACAACCTTCGAGGCGACCCATAAAAGGAACCCTAAGTTAGATCCGACATAAACAGTACGAATCTAAACACGGCGAAAGAACACGAAAGGAAAGACGCCACGACGACAACCGACCAAGCCAAAGCCACGAAGGCGTTCTGGGCACTGGCGGCGGTCGCCGTTCTTGGCGGCGGTCGCCGTATTCATCACGGCGGTCGCCGTGAAGAACATGGCGGTCGCCGTATTCATCACGGCGGTCGCCGTGAAGAACATGGCGGTCGCCGTATTCATCACGGCGGTCGCTGCGAAGAACATGGCGGTCGCCGTGATGAACTCAGACGACACAGAACGAGAGAAAACTCACCCCAAAACACGAGTGGTTTGGCCTCCTTCGACTTGCCTTGGCTTCTAACCTCCAAGGCTAACCAAAAGCTTCACAAAGGCTGCTGGAAACACCATTAACAACACCGACGAAAGCTTCGAAATTTCCGGCGAAGGCACAACTCCGGCGAGAGGCGAATTTGGCAGAGGTTTGGTCCTTGGATGGCTCAAAACCTCTCCCCCAACACCTCCTTTTATAGCCAACACACCTGGAGTTCGAAGACGAGGGCCTAGAGCTACTGCGGCGCTCGCCAGAAACAACGCCGGCAACCAACGGGCAACGACTGCTGGGCAACGATGATGGCACTTACGGCGGTCGCCGTAATTTACGGTGGTCGCCGCAGGATGACACATCAGCTGCCTCCTCGGGCGTTGGAACGGCGGGCGCCGTATCTTGACGGCGGTCGCCGTGCTTGGGTCTCACGACGGCGGTTGCCGCGACTTTACGGCGGTCGCCGTGACCCTTTTTCCTGCCCGTTCAGCTTTGAACGGATAAGACATTAAACCGGGATAAAAATTATCGTACGCGAACGACAATTAAAATCTAAGGCACCTTGTCTGTATATTATTTCACTGAGAAAAATATTACAGATACAGAGCACATTACAGAATGTCTCAAGCTACCTGAATTAAATCCGACGTACACAACGGGTACTCGGGAAAATTCCATAATTCCCAAAATAACCTTACAAAAATACGGGGTATCACAACCACAATATCTCTTCACCGAGATCTTCCTTGAGGCCCAAGTCGCAACTTCCAAATCTGCTTTCCATAATAGAGATTCGGCGGCGCTTTAGGGTTTCAGCGCGCGTCCTCCGTTCCTTGCGCTGTTCCCCTTCTCTGTTCTATTCAGTATCACGCGTCTCTTCTCTTCTTTCGTTCCAGCGTGTTGATTTCCTCATTGTTGGCTTCTCTGTTCCTTTGCTTCACAGTTTTGACTCTTCATTGATTTTCATCGTTCCTTTGACTCAATCGTTCCCTGAAACTCATGGTCACACTAAAAACCATCAAAAGCATTTGAGTTTATCATCATCAAAACTAGAGGGAACGTCATCGTTCCAACATTTTTCCTTTTAGTTTTTGCTTTCTGTGTCGAACTAACCTGCAGGAAGCGCATCCAAGTGAAGAAGGAGAACCGGCGACCACCGCCCCCCTAACGGCGACCGCCGCCAACCCCCTCCTCCGACACTTTGCTTGCGGCAAATGACGGCGACCGCCATTTAATTACGGCGATCGCCACCATTCTCAGGTTCGACTTCTATCCTTGCTTAAAAAAAAAACCACTAGAGGCCAGCTGTCCAGCGTTTCCTATGGGGAGATGGTGCGCATCATGTTGTCAAAGAGGAGACATTAGCCCCACTTTGTATTTGACAACGATGATGGCCCTATAATTGGCAGCTGAGGAGGAGAAACACTAGGGCCCACACCACGATTACATCTGGGCCCCATTTTTGTGTTCGTTGAAGGCCGTGCAACCCCGACGTATTTGCTATACCACTACTCACCAAGTGTTTCCCTTTGGTTGCACGGTAATGAAGACGATGGAGTTGATGAAGACACCCACCCAACACTGGAGACCTGTGTATACATTGTGTATACCGCTAGCAACAACGGAAGTGTCCAAGCAGCTTGGCGACGTTTGTGAGTTATTTTTTTGCTTTTCCCTGTGCTTCTATTTTTTGTCTTTCATTACATTGAGGACAATGCAATGTTTAAGCATGGGGGAGAGTTCTATTCTTGCTACGTCGTTGAGGAGAAAAATGAATAAAGAGAAAAAGCCAAAAAATTGAAAAAAAAGGCAAAAATTGAAATCCTGGGATAGGTCGAAAACCCGAAAGGGCGGCCTAGGTAATAAGCAGGTGGCTTGGACCAGCATTAGGCTGGGGTAATATGTGGTCAAGAGTGACGTGAGCTTATGTGAGTACATCTATTGGAAAATGAAATGAGTGGCTTGGTGAAAACCCAAAAGGGCGCCTTGGCAAAACGAGCGAAAAAGAAGGAGTGTGATTTTAGCATTTCTCATTATTCTTGGCGAGGCGTCATAAGAAGATGAGTCAAAGAAGGATTGTCGGGTAGGTCACTCTGGGAGACATAAGGAGCAATAGATGAAGGCTAGGATTAGAGGTTATTCACACTATTGGATGTCCGGGTTTAGCTTGGGGGAAGTACTCTGCTTGCCCTTAAGCTTGTTGAGTGTTGATGTGTTGTGAATGAGATTGGTGCCAGGAGCTTGGCATGGGTTAGGTGACTCTTAGTTGGAGGATATGCTTCCTGAGACCTTGGATGCTGCATTGGAGGAGTAGGCTCTTTATTAGTTTACTCGTGGACGAGCAAAGGTCTAAGCATGGGGGAGTTTGATAAGCACTACTTTGTAGGGCTTAACTAAGAGTCATTAGAGGGTTTATTGGTGCCATTCGGGTAGATTTAGACACATTCATGTGTATGGCGTTTGGGGGCGAAGTTGGTGTTTTTGGAGGTGTTTGAGCTGTTTTGGAGATCATAGGAAACACTGAGGATGAAGCCACCAGTAGAAGACGCCAAGGAGTTATGAAGTATTGGAAAGGAGGTGCTGAAGACACACTTTTGGAGGCCTTGGGAGCATTCGGAGCTGAAGAGACGAAGAACTGAAGAAATGGCTTCACGACGACCGCCGTTCACATCGCGGCGACCGCTGCCAAAGGATTCCCAACGACCATGGCTACGACTTGAGCACGGCGACCGCCGCGATTACGGCGACCACCGCAGATGATGCAGCGACCGCCGTCGCTGTCAGAAGCGCCACCGAGCCGTTTTCCTTATTTGTTTTATTTGGATTATTTTTATTACGTTTTAGTATTTTCGGTTTAGGTTAATTTAGACTGATTTACTTTTAGTATTTAAGGGTTAGAAGGGAGCTTTGCCTCCCTTGTCATCTCTCGAACCCTAATTTCACTTTTCTTTCTACGTACTTTGCTATGAAGAACTAAGCCACTCTTGCTTAGTCAGACGCTGAAGCTTTCGTTTTGATTCAGTTGTGAGATTCTCGTTCTTAATCTTTTGCATGGATTTTATCTATTCTCTTGCTTGATTGCTTATGATTAATATTGATAATTTCTAGTCTGATCAACTAGGGTTTGTTGTTATTGATCTATTGCTAGATTTAGATTGTTACTGGTTGAGCATATCTATTTCAAAGTAGCAACTGCATCGTGCTAGTATCTGGTTGTGCTAGTCTTATGCAGAAGAGAACTGATTTACATTCTAGGATAAAAGCTGGTTGTTTTATGCTAGAATTGTATCCAACTATATTCTTATCCGTAAAGCTGTTGTTAAACTGAATCTTGATAGTTTCAGGGTTGTTTAATTAGTTAGTGCTAATAGCATCTGGTTATGCTATTAGTTATATTGGAAAAGGAATTGGAATTTCCATTGCATGAGATTTTGAATGAGTATCTAGGATCAATTGTCATACGAATAGTGGATGTTGTTTGACTAAGTGCTTTTCCCATCACTGAATTCATCAACTTTTAGTTTGTTTACTTTTGCATGCTTAGATTCATTAAAACATACAAAACCCCCCTTTTGGTTACTTTGGATTGACATACAAATTGCATATTAAGATAGATTCTGTCTCCCTGTGGACTCGACCTTTACTTACCCAGGACTACGGTTTAAGGTTTGTTTGGATATTTTGCATAGCTGGAATTAGCACGACAAATTCCTGTTATCAGTGTCCTTCCTTGACCTTGGGATAGTGTGGGTATGTCTAATAGGGGCATGCTTCCTTGGTATGGTTACACTCAACAAGAGACCAAAAGGCTCAATTTTGGATCTTGAGGCATAAGGATGAGTCTTACATAAGATGTGGCCATCAACCAAGAATTATAAGGTGTTATAATTAGTAACGGGTTTACTTACCTTGATTACATGAGACTTGGGGAAGTGCCTTAGTACGCTCGAGTTTCATCTAAGATAGGATCTTGGAATCATTTTACTCACAAGGGACAATATAATTGAGTAGAATGTGCAATAACTTACTGTTTATAGCTGGTCTAAATTTTAAGTTCTTGCATGTCAAGCATAATTTATTTGCATGTTTTATTCCGTTTTGTAGTTACTATGTCTTCTGAACACCTAAAATTCACTCTCCGCTCAATTTTTGAGAAAAACCGATTGAACGACAAGAATTTCCTTGATTGAGAAAGGAATCTGAGAATCATTCTCAGGTCTGAGGGCCAAGAGGATGTCCTTGAAACCCCCATCCCAGAGCTGACTGCCACCTCATCTGATGAGGACAAGGCACGTCACAAGAAAATATGCGAACGGGCAATGCCAGTCACTTGCCTGATGCTGGTTGCTATGGAACCTGCTCTTCAACAGAGGTTTGAAGAACATGATGCCCATACCATTATGAAGAATCTTAGAGATCTCTTCAAGGAATAAGCCAGAATTGAGCGGTACTTGACCCTCAAGTCCATATTACAATGCAAGCTTGAGAAAGGGAAACCAGTTGGGCCACATGTTTACAACATGATAGGCTTGTTTGACAAGATGGCTCGACTGGGTAACCCTTACAATGTTGAGACAGCTACATATATGATCTTATACTCCCTACATGATGAATTTGCCCACTTTAGGCAGATGTATCACATGGGAGCCATGAGCAAGACTCTCAACGAGCTACACGTGATGCTCAAAACAGCTGAGCAAAACGTCATGGTTGACCCTTTGAAGGAAGTTCTAATGGTCAGGTGAAAAGGGTTTAAGAAAGGGCTCCAGAAGAAGCAACATCACCAAGGGAAGGGCAAGCAAGTTGCCCAACCCCAAGGGAACACCCCTAAGGTGAAAGTGGATGCTGAGCACGACTGTTTCTACTGTAAAGCCAAGGGGCACTGGAAGAGAAACTGCCCCAAGTACTTGGAAGACAAGAAGAGGGGAACAGTCTCCACTTCAGGTATTCATGTTACTGAAATCTTATCAACCAAGTCTCATTATTGGGTATTAGATACCGAATGTGGTTCTCACATTATTTTGAATGTGCAGGGACCAACAAATAAGAGACGGTTGTAGAAGGATGAGATAGATCTGTGCATTAGAAATGGAGCAAGGGTTGCTGCACTTGCCATTGAAGATTATAGTCTACCTCCACCTTCTGGCTTAGTTTTAGAACTTTATAATTGTTATTTTGTTCCTTCTATTACTAAGTATTTGATTTCAATTTCAGTTTTGAACCTTCAGGGTTATGATTTTGTCATTAAGAATTGATTTTCATTTATAAGAATGACATTTTCCATGCTCGAGCCCATATGGATAGTAATGGACTATACATACTGGATATCAAATCTGAAAACTATAACGTTGATCTTCCTACATCCTTTTGGGGATATGCCTTCACCACTAATGCGTTCACACTAAACAGGACTCTGTCACGATCAGTTGACAAGACACCATATGAGATATGGTATGGAAAAGTTCCTAGCTTCTCACTTCTGAAGGTCTGGGAATGCGAGGCTTATGTAAAGCGTTTACTATCTGATAAGCTAGCACCCAAATCAGACAAATGCTTCTTTATAGGTTATCCCAAGGAAACAAGGGGATATTAATTCTACAATTCCGCTGAGAATAAAATGTTTGTTGCTCGGGATAGTGTCTTTTTGGAAAATGATTTATTTTCCAAGAAGCCAAGTGGGAGAAATGTTCAGCTTGATGAGATTCAAGCTGAGCAACAAACCCAACAACACGAGGACATAGATGATGTCACTAAGGAACTTGACTATGGAGGCGTACCTTCTCAAAGGGAAACCGTCTAGAATCAAGATGCAATTCCTTAAGTTGATGAAGCACCTGAGGTCCCGCATACAGATGTGGTCAACCCAGCAGCTGAAGTCTCTCATATTGTTGGACCACTTTGGAGATTAGACAGGCTAAGGCAGCAACCTAGACTTATGAGGATTACGTCTTGACTGCTAGCATTGACATTCTACTTTTAGAGAACGGCGAGCCTGCGACCTATAAGCAAGTGATGACAGACCCCGACTCCGAGAAATGGCTGGATGCTATGAAATCCGAAATGGAATCCATGTCTGAGAATCAAGTATGGGACTTGATAGATTTGCCTGATGGGGTAAAACCTATTGGATGCAAATGAGTCTTTGAGATCAAGACAGACAAGGATGGAAACGTTTCTGTCTATAAGGCAAGACTAGTTGCCAAAGGATTTAGACAAGTTCATGGTACTGACTATGATGAAATGTTTGCACAGTCGTTATGATCAGGTCCATTAGGATACTTCTAGCGATTGCCGCTTATTATGATTATGAGACTTGACAAATCCTAGGAGAATATGCAAGCTCAAGAAGTCCATCTATGGACTTAAGCAAGCATCTAGGAGTTGGAATCTTCGTTTTGATGAAGTGGTCAAAAGGTTTGATTTTGTCAGATGCGAAAAAGAGCCCTGTGTCTACAAGAAGTTTAGTGGGAGCAAAGTGGCCTTCCTAGTTCTATATGTGGATGACATATTACTCTTTGGGAATGACATTCCTATGCTGGAGACAGTTAAAGAGTGACTTAAGAAGTATTTCTCAATAAAGGACTTGGGAGAGGCTGAGTACATACTAGGCATTAAGATCTATAGAGATAGATCTAAGAGACATTGGTCTAAGTCAGGGAACTTATGTAGATAAGGTCCTTGATAGATTCAATATGATGAACTCTAAGAAAAGGTTCCTGCCTATGCAGCATGGCTTATATCTCAGCAAGAGCCAGTGTTCTAAGACACCTGGTGAGGCTGAAAGGATGAGCAGGATTCCCTATGCCTCAGCCATAGGATCCATCATGTATGCAATAACTTGTACTCGCCCAGATGTTGCATATGCTTTGAGCATGTGTAGAAGGTACCAATCAAACCCGGGTGATGCACATTGGTGTGCAGCAAGAACATCCTAGAGTACTTACGAAGGACTAGGGATGATCTCTTGATATTTGGAGGTGATGACGAGCTGGTCGTCAATGGCTATATTGATGCAAGTTTTCAGACAGACGTAAATGATTTTGAATCTCAGTCTGGATATGTCTTCATTCTGAATGAAGGAGCAGTCAGTTGGAAGAGTTCTGAATCCAGACATGTTCTACGGAAGAACCACATGATCAGACACTATGTTGATAGTGGAGATGTGAGGATGTGCAGAGTGCACACAGACGACAACATAGCAGATTCTTTTGACCAAGTCCATGTCTAGGCCCAAGCATGACAGTCACACTCGGGCCAAAGGACTCAAGCACATTAGAGAGTTCTTTTGAGACATTGTTTATTTTATGATAAACCTTGTTTATTGTTATCACAGACAATTATGCTTGACTTATATATGAGTTTCATATTATTATTTAATCATTGCTTGGGATTAGAGAAAGTATCCAAACAATTTAATAGTTATCAAATGGGCTCATCAAAACTGTTTTGGTGAATGAAACCCCCATTAAGTGAACTGAAATTATAAAATTATTAGAAGTCCATGGTCTAAGTTGTTAACTTGGATACAAATGACTTAATCAAAAGACCATATGTGAGATTGATTGATAACACCGGGTTTCATGTGTTATAGGGACATGGAGATGTCTAATCGATTACATAGATGTGTATACCGATACATATCGGACAGACCAACCTTAGGACTCCTCAAGTCTTTATTGCGGAGTTCTAGGAATATTCATGATTAGTGAGTTCCTTAGACATGAGTATGATATAGTTATCATTTGACTGCTGGTATGTCTTTGATACTGTCAAACGCTGACCGTAATAGGCAGTTATAAAGGCAGTGATTGGGATTGCCAAAAAATGAGTGGGAGCTGTAGTCGTACAAGATTGAATATGTCCTCCTATTCCGTGTATACCACGATACATTTCGAAAGGATTGGTGTCTCGGCCACTTGAAGAGAGAGAACTGTGAAAACGCATGGCCATGCTCGGATGGATTATTAGTAATCATCTGTACTGACAGTTTGATCTCAAGAGTTCAAGAAACATATTTGACGGTAAATATGAGTTTCATCATATAGTCAGATAAGACACTAAGTGACAAAGGAATTTTAACATTACACACTTGTTTTAAGGACAAGTGGGAGATTGAAGGAATTGTGTCCTTTAATCAAAGGTGCAATTACTGATTATGAAGTGAGACCATTTATGGAGATATTTAATCCGGTGACTTTAGGTAAGCCAACTATGATTTATAGACTATATGTTATAGAGTATGTCATAAAGTCTATTGCTATTGTTATCGGGTCCTACGAGGTCACACCCTTAGAGTTATATAAAGTATATAATATAAAGTTATATATGATATAACTTGGGAATAAGGTTTGTTAATAATAAAGAGTTATTATTAATAATAAGAGATATATTTATTTAGGAAATAAGATATCTACACATGGCAATATAAAAGGAGGGCTTTTAGGAAAAGCCCATAACCCTAATTCACTTCAAAATACGGTTGCCTCCATCTCTAAAATCTCTCTCTCGTTCTCCTTCGATCATCGCTCTAGCAACCGAGTCCTAGGTGATCCAGATTCAAGCTTGGGTGGACCAAATAGAGGAGTCACACGTGAGACTCTATTCTCTCCATTCCAGCAGATTGAAACACGCATCAAAAGATATTTGATTCTTCCTATCTATGATCTATTTGGTTTATGCATGAGATCCTTGGTTAGATGTTAGGAAAACGTTTCATGAAATTCCGCTTTACGCATCTAAAATCCCTACTATGCTCAAAATTTGTTGAATGTACTTAGCCGTGCATTAATTGTTGTAAAATGTTTTTTTGCCTCTAATATATTATACTTCATTTTATGTTAAATATAAATTGCAACACAATTATTTAATTTAAGATTTACAACACTTATTCAAATGCTAGAGCATCTACAAAAAAAGATTTGAGAGTTTCTTACCCAAAAAAGAAATAAAAGAAAATAAAAATCCAAAGGCTAATACAAGATTTAATAATCAATAAAGATGTTTTTGTGTAAATAAAAATAGGGTTGAAATTTGTGTGTTATGGGGATTTGTATAAGTAAAAAAATAAATTCTACGGACTATTAAAAACTTTATAAACTATTTACCAAACATAGCCTTAAAAACACGATTTTAATTATATAGTCCAACATTCAAAGTGAAAAATGTATGAGTTATATGGGCCACTTAATTGTATTTGTTAAATATCATGTATGTATGAGGCAAATTAATAATGTGTTTTACCATGAATTAATACAAAGGGACCATGGGCAAAAATGCATTACCACATAAATGCACCAAAATACTACTTTACCATGAAATATCTAAGTGAATGAGTTATAGTTTTTTGTACCAAAATATTGATTCATTCTTGCTCATGATCGACATATATTTGCTACTTTAATTCGTTTAGTAAGCCTATATTTTTTAGCTATGGAAGAAGAAAATGACATACCTATTATTTACGGAATGGAATGAAGTATTTGTTTTTTCAAGTGATATACGTGCATTCCTCTTTTTCTTTCCCAATGCAGTATACATGTATCGATGTATCCATGTAATCATTACATCAATATTATAGATTCACTTAAGAAATATGTTTTTCTCACAACAACTTACAACAATATTATTAAAAATCGATTTCATTTGCATTTTTAAATACTCCAATATTTCTTTCTAAATTAAACATTTCACTCATATATATTTGAACCTGCCTCAAGTCTACATGACATTTAGCTTTGGTATTCATTATAATCATTACTAAAATCTGAAGAATCTAAATTGCAAATCTCAAACGTCTTTAAAATTTTCAAATATTATGTAATACAAATTGTATATCTAAAAAATTGATGTAAGATATATCCTTATTAGCAGTTATGTTTGGGCTTATTTTTGGTATTATGCTTAATAACTAAGTAAATTATTGCTCTTCAATGTCATTTTTTTTGTGAAAAGTAAATAATATTCACGTGGGAAGATAAATTTACAAATATAATACAATGACAAGTTCAGGGATACACAATGATAATGACAAAAATATCCAAAACCAAAATGCTCACTAGCCCATTAGAGAAGGCTTCTAAGTTACTCTTTCAAGATTGAGCTTTGATTGTCCTTTTTAATAACATTAATTTATCTTATGCTATTATCTACAAACCTTTTTCAAATGTGAAATATATAGTCGGTAATAATATTGAAATGCTACTACAATTCTACTGACGTATACAATATGTAATCATATCCCATGTAATTATTACTCAAATCTAAAGAATCTAAAAATGATGTTTATATAGGTTTTGCATGTACACTCCAACTGACACGTGCATTCTCCCTTCTTTTTAATAATACTATTGTCATATCAAAATGTATTTAGTTTCCCTCTTCAACTAATATAGTTCATTGACACTATCACTCTTGGACTATATATATGTGTTCTTGTCTTCCTTGTGCAGCTTAGATAAAAAAAAAAAAGTAAGAACTTCTTCACTTTTATAAGCTTCCAAAAAGGTGAAAGGTATTTAAAGTACAAAAATTGGTGTTTATTTCATCATTTTAAACTATGACTACATATAATACCTATTATTTTAGATGGCCCAACATCGGTATTTTCATTTCATTCATTCTATTTTATTTCATTGGCGGTTTTCATCTTCTTCGTTTTATATTTATTTATTTATGGCTTGATATTGTTCCATATTTATAATGGATATTTTTCCAATTGCAACAACTGTTGTGGTTCTTAGCTCATTTCCTCCTTTACTTGGATCGAACTACGGTGGAACAATTGTTGGAGTCGTGTTCACCGACCATTACATCATTGAATATTTCAACATTATATATGACGACGGGTGTACAAGAGTCCGTGAGGTTGTGAAATCCACTCGCATACATTTCCCTCCACAACTCACATACACTTTGAAGGAATTGTGTCCTTTAATCAAAGGTGCAATTACCGAACATGGAATAGGACAATTAATGGAGATTTACAATCCGGGAATTTTAGGGGTCGTAATGCTTTGCTAGAAGTCAACTATGATCAATGGGCTTAATAGGGTTAAGCTCATGGCTATAATAATCGGGTCCTATGAGGTCACACACATAGAGTTACCGGGCTGGATTAAACCGAACCGGAAGCCCATGTGAGACATGGATTTCAGCCCATTGGCTTTAATTGGGAGATAAGCTTTTATTATTATTGGGTAAAAATTACCATTAATAATGACTTGATAATGAGGTATCTTATTAGAAGATATATGAAAATAATATAAAGATATTATATCCATCAATTAGGATAAGATATGATCTTATATATGTGATTTGTTTCTCATTAAAAGTAACAGACAGACCATTCTTTCCTCCTTCAAGAAGTACGGACACTACATGGTGAAAGAGTTCACAATTGAGATTTGAGAATCATTCTCATCCTACTGTACACGGCCGTACCTCCATAATGCAAGCCTCGTTCGTTTTCCTTCGTTCGTCGTTCTAGCAGACGAGATCAAAGGCGATCCAGATTCCAGACTCGTGTGGACTAATTAGAGAAGCCACACTTGGGGCTTTCGATCTCCGCTGAAATCCTACAGGAACGTTTCAGACTCGCATCAAACGATATGTAACTCTAACTCCTAATTGATCCGTATCAATTCATGCATGAGATCCTTGTTAGATGTAAGAAAATAGTTTCCTGAAATTCCGCTTTACGCATCTAAAAACCCTTCAGTGGTATCAGAGCCTCTTGCATAAATTGATAGGATCAAAAATTAAAGAGTTAATTTTGATGCATGTCTTGATTCAAATTAAGTGGTAAATTGATATATAGGTTAATTTGCACGATTAAAATTCTGATTTTAATTGATTGGATTAATAAAGTTAAAGAACTTTATGAACAAATATGCATATAAAATTATTCTACCCATACTTAATTCATGTGATTTAATTATGCAAGAGATATGATTTTTTGACATATTTAAATCATTAGATAAAAATTTTGATTTTCATAATATGAATCAACTGTCAAAAAAATTATGAATTTTTCTAACGAACTGTACGGTGGCTGATTTTGATCGATTCCAATATTGGTGTTTATATTGATTTTATAACACAAATGATTTTGAATCGATTCTAGGCATTTCCAGCGTTGGTGTCCAAATTAATTTTATAAGATATCAAATTGTACTTTAAAAGTATTGTTCGGCACGTTAGGCTGATTTAAAAGTGTTAACTGGGCATGTGATGTTCGGCATGTTAGCCAATTAATTTTCATATGATGTTCGGCTCACAGTCCTGCCGTGGCTGGTTCGGGCCGGACCCGGGTCGGTCCGCAGGGGCTGCGTGGTTCAGTGGGAGTGGATTGGTTCGGGTTTGACTCGAGTGCGATTCGGTCCAGTTGGGTAGTCTTGGCGTTTTAGGATAATTTTCTAAAATATAAGATAAGATCTTATTCCTAATTAGATAATATTTGATATTATTTACAATATAATTTTCTAAAAGCTGTTAGGATAGATTTTCACTAGATTTAGATAAGGATATTTGATATCTTATCTTGTTCATGCATATTTTATCCAATAATGCATTTTAATGATTAATAATGATTAATGCTATATATTGATTTTAATTTGAATTAAGAATTTGATATTAAAATTATTTATGTCATGAGATGATTTATTTCATTTTAATATGGTTTTATTTAAATTAGTTAAATTGGTCATTATTATTAATTAGATTAATATTATTGATAATATTTGATATTATTATTACATGCATGTTTTATAATATTATGATATTATTGTTTGCATGAGGTGACTTGTATGGCCCACATCTTAGGATAGAAAATACGATCTGCGTATCGTTATGTATTTTTGTACACGATCTGCGAATCGTTATGTATTTTTGTAATTTTAAATTTCAGTAATTAGATTATTAGAAATTTTGTATTACAAGAAGATCCCAAGAAGACCAAGAAGATCCATGTCTAGTAGCGATTTGAAATTCACCTTGCGGTCAATTGTTGACAAAAACAAGCTCAACGGTACGAACTATATCGATTGGGAAAGGAACTTGAGAATTGTTCTCAGATCCGAAGGACGTGAGGACGTTCTGGAAGCACCCATCCATGTCCTGACCGATGCTTCCACTAATGATGAGAAAGCAAAGGAAAAGGAGATAAGAGCTAAGTCGGTTCATGTCACCTGCCTGATGCTCGCTACCATGGAACCAAGCCTTCAAAAGAGGTTTGAACGCATGGATGCTCATACAATCATGGCTAACCTGAAAGTGTTGTTTCAGGAACAAGCTAGGATTGAGAGGTATGAGACTCACAAGGCCATACTTGAGAAGAAATTGGAGAAAGGGAAGCCAGTGAGCCACCATGTATTTGACACGATTGGTCTCTTTGAGCAGATGGCTCAATTGGGCTTTCCTTACAATGATGAGTTGGCCACTGATATCATCTTGCAGTCCCTACATGATGGATTTGCTCAATTCAGATTGAACTACCATATGCATGGGATAGGCAAGACCCTCAATGAGCTCCATGGCATGCTCAAGACAGCTGAGCAAAACATAATGGTTGAGCCTAAGAAGGAAGTTCTCATGGTCAACAAAGGGAAAGGGTTCAAGAAGGCGGCCAGTGGGAAGCACAAACAACACCAAGGGAAGGGCAAGCCAATTGCCCAACCCAAGACGACTAAGAAGTCAAAGGTACCTGCTGATCATGAGTGTTTCTACTACAAGGCCAAGGGACACTGGAAGAGTTCCAAGCTTGTCTTTCATGAAGATCTGGAGGTGTGAAGCTTATGTAAAACGTTTACTGTCAGATAAGCTTGCACCCAGATCAGATAAATGCTCCTTCATAGGATATCCCAAAGAAACCAAGGGATACTACTTCTACAACCCCACTGAGCACAAAGTGTTTGTTGCAAGGGATAGTGCCTTCTTGGAAAGAGAATTAATTTCCAAGAAGTCAAGTGGGAGAAATGTTCATCTTGAAGAAGTTCAAGAAGATCAACAAACCCAACAACAAACTGACATAGATGATGTCGATGAGGAGATATTGGTACCTGGAGACGTACATTCCCAAGAGGAAGCTATCCAGGAATCGGCACCAGTACCTCAAGAACCGAATGAGGAACCACAAACAGTTGTGGAAAATGCTCCAGTTGTTGAACCCACACGTAGATCAAACAGGCCGAGGATGCAACCAAGGCGATATGATGATTTTGTCTTGAATGTAAGCCCTGACGTCCTGCTTTTAGAAAGCGGAGAGCCTAAAACCTATAAGAAAGCAATGACGGGTCCAGACTCTGAGAAATGGCTTCAAGCCATGCATTCTGAAATGGATTCCATGTCTGAGAATCAAGTATGGGACTTGATAGAGTTGCCAGATGGGATAAAACCCATAGGGTGCAAATGGGTTTTTAAACTCAAAACAGACAAGGATGGAAATGTATCTGTTTACAAGGCAAAGTTGGTTGCCAAAGGTTTTAAACAGATTCATGGTCAAGACTATGAAGAGACATTTGCACCGATCGTGATGATCAAATCCATCAGAATACTCCTAGCTATTGCCGCTTATTATGATTATGAGATTTGGCAAATAGATGTCAAGACCGCTTTTCTAAATGGATATTTGGAAGAGGATGTGTACATGACACAACCAGAGGGTTTTGAAGATCCAACAGACCCTAGGAAAGTATGCAAGCTTAAGAGGTCCATTTATGGACTTAAGCAAGCATCCAGGAGTTGGAACATTCGATTTGATAAAGTTGTCAAAGAGTTTGACTTCATCAGATGCGAAGAAGAACCTTGTGTTTACAAGAAGTTCAGTGGGAGCAAAGTGGTATTCCTAGTCTTGTATGTGGATGACATATTGCTCATTGGAAATGACATTCCGATGCTAGAGTCTGTTAAGGGATGGCTGAAGAAATGTTTTTCAATGAAAGACCTAGGAGAAGCAGAGTACATATTGGGGATCAAGATCCGTAGAGATAGATCTAAGAAGCTGATTGGACTAAGTCAAGGAACTTATATAGATAAGATTCTTGACAGGTTCAAGATGCAGGATTCGAGGAAGGGATTCCTACCCATGCAGCATGATATACATCTCAGCAAGAAGCAGTGTCCGAGCACACCTGCTGAGCTAGAGAAGATGAGCAAGGTCCCTTATGCCTCGGCTATAGGATCCATCATGTATGCTATGATATGTACTCGCCCAGATGTTGCATTTGCTCTCAGCATGTGCAGCAGATACCAATCGAGTCCAGGAGAGGCACATTGATGTGCAGCCAAGAACATCATGAAGTACTTGAGAAGAACCAATGATGACTTCTTGGTGTGTAGGGGTGATGATGAATCAGTCGTTCAAGGACGTCAGGATAGAGGAGATGTCAAAATGTGCAAAGTGCACACAGATGACGTTATTGCAGATCCACTAACCAAGCTTATGCCTAGGCCCAAATGTGAGGGTCATACTAGGGCCAAAGGCCTCAAGCGCATTGGATAATGGCTTTGAGATTGTATTGTCTTACATAATAAACCTTGTTTTATGTATGTTAGACATGTTCTATGCTTGATTATATGATATACACTGTCATTCTTATTCAATCGTTGCTTGGAATTGAATAAAATGTCCAAATAATTTATAATTCGCAAATGGGCTCATCATAAGTGTTTTGGTGAATGAAACCCCATTAAGTGAACTGGAGTTATAAATTATTCGAAATCCGTAGTCTAAGTCATTAACCAGGACATAAATGACTCATTTAAAGACTATATTGTAAGTTGACTGATAGCGCCGGGTTTCATGGGCTATAGGGACATTGAGATGTCTAGTCAATTACATAGATATGTATGGATGATACGTATGGGACCGACCTACCTTAAAGGTTTTCATAAAAGACTTGAAGAATCTTTAAGTTAAACCATGATTGGTAGATTCCTCAGACATGAGTATGATACGATTTCTCTTGATGATTGGTATGTCTTTGACGCTGTTAAACGCTGATCATAACAGGCAGTTATAAAGGCAGTGATTGGGATTGCCAAAAGTTGAGTGGGAGCTATAGTCATGCAAGACTGGAGAAATCCTCTTGCTTCATGTATATTGTGATACATTGGACAGGAATGGTGTCTCGTCCACTTGAAGAGCGAGAACTGAAAAATGCATGGCCATGCTCGGATGGATTATATGTAATCATCCGTTATTTGACAGTTCAAACTCAGGAGTTCAAGAAACACATTTGATGAGATATGAATGTCAACATATCATCAAATAAGACACTAAGAGACAAAGGGATTTAACATTGCACACTTGTTTTAAGGACAAGTGGGAGATTGAAGGAATTGTGTCCTTTAATCAAAGGTGCAATTACCGAACATGGAATAGGACAATTAATGGAGATTTATAATCCGGGAATTTTAGGAGTCGTAGTGCTTTGCTAGAAGCCAACTACGATCAATGGGCTTAATAGGGTTAAGCTCATGGCTATAATAATCGGGTCCTATGAGGTCACACACATAGAGTTATCGGGCTGGATCAAACCGAACCGGAAGCCCATGTGAGACATGGATTTCGGCCCATTGGCTTTAATTGGGAGATAGACTTTTATTATTATTGGGTAAAAATTACCATTAATAATGACTTGATAAGGAGGTATCTTATTAGAAGATATATGAAAATAATATAAAGATATTATATCCATCAATTAGGATAAGATATGATCTTATATATGTGATTTGTTTCTCATTAAAAGTAACAGACAGACCATTCTTTCCTCCTTCAAGAAGTACAGACACTACATGGTGAAAAAGTTCACAATTGAGATTTGAGAATCATTCTCATCCTACTGTACACGGCCGTACCTCCATAATGCAAGCCTCGTTCGTTTTCCTTCGTTCGTCGTTCTAGCAGACGAGATCAAAGGCGATCTAGATTCCAGACTCGTGTGGACTAATTAGAGAAGCCACACTTGGGGCTTTCGATCTCCGCTGAAATCCTACAGGAACATTTCAGACTCGCATCAAACGGTATGTAACTCTAACTCCTAATTGATCCGTATCAATTCATGCACGAGATCCTTGTTAAATATAAGGAAATAGTTTCCTGAAATTCCGCTTTACGCATCTAAAAACCCTTCACACTTTACCTTGCAATGTGGGAATGAGGGTGGAGGCATAAAGAAACGGATACCGATGGAAATGGATCATAATAAATAGGTGGATAAACCTAATTGCCTATAGGAATTACTTCCCATCTACGGACGAATCCATCAAAATCGAGCATGGAAAACTAAGGTTGAGTGTTATGCAAACAAAGCGTGTTACGTTGACTAATATGGTTAGACTTTTTCCAAATTATTTTGGATGCAACACTTATGATGAATAACGTACTCAAATGTTTTATCTTTTCTCTTTCATTGGAAATGTTTGTTATGAACTCAACATGCATGTAGGCGTAAATGTGCTCACTGTTAAAAATGTAGTTTATTATTGGCTAGATTAGTTCTATGATGTGCTCCTGCTTGCATGTATGAAATAATGCATGTCTATCGCCTTTTGGCTTAGCTTTCTCGGCGTTTGATTTTTGTCTATCTAAACAAACACTTCATCCAGAAAAATTGGTCACTTTCTGTTTTTGCGTCTTAATGTACGATAGATCCTAAATATACATTACTATAAAATATGACATGAATAGTTTTACAATTCTATAAAATCACCATTAGCCCAAAACCCTAACTTACCTTACATTCCCTTTCTTGTATGACGCCAGTGATAATACCAACAACAAATGACGTCATGTTGCAGTCATTACATCATTTGTATTTGTTGCACGTGGATATAAGCTTCATATTTTGTCCAGTATATTTCCAATAAATCTACACAAATTAGTCTGGCATTTCATTGTTCATATTGTTTTTCCCCTTTCCTATTATTCTCTAGCATACTCTTGTTTCTCTACAACTCATGTGTTGCCTTCATGTTAATTTTTTATATTAGAAATTTCTATTTGTATACAAAAAGAATGGAAATCAGTTTGTATAAAATCAAAATTTTCTTTCTTTTTAAAAATCAAGCCTTATATCTACAAGAGAATCATTTTTACTGCATTACCATTTGTTTTCTAGCAAAAAAAAAATCGTTCATAACCCCGTTACCTTCATATTCTAAAAACAAATGATAGTTCATGTTCCAACACTAATTATATTTATGTGTAGAACATTCACCCGAACTCTAACTTACACACTTCATCGAGTCGAGAACTCGATCACACCCCCTTACAATTGTGATTGATCCACTTAATTGATACTTTTTTTAAAGGAACTTAATTGATGCTTAAATAGAAGTAAGGGTTTGTTTGGGAGGACGCATTATCAATACATTATTGAGCGTAATGATTTATTTGCTTATGGCACATACACATATTTTTTACATATAAATAGACAATGTTTTATAAGACATATAATAGACATTTATCGAAGATGATAATGGAATGTTCAAGAATATAAATAATTATTTGGGCACAAATTACAATATTCCATAAATATTCTTTCAAAACAAGAGCATAATCAATAAAAAAATCCTTTATAAAAGTATATATTTTTGCTACCGATGTACTCATATTATAAAAGTACATATTTTTGCTAGATGATTCTAGATTGGTACGGTAGTGCACTTTTCGTGTCATCAAGAATTTTCTTTCACTTTCTAGAGCTTTCTTTGTTAGCTTTGAGTTGAATTTCATCATGGACCTATATTCTCCTCATAATTGGGCTAAATAATAGTTCTTTGCGGCTCATTACTACATTTCCAAATACGGAAGGGGAACCCGCCATGATAATTAAAAGATAGTAGTCAATATTGGTGCTACAATATACTATTTTTAAGAAAGTAACATTGCTTGGTCCTAATTTGTGCACTCATTTCTTAGGTGTGTAGATATGAAAGTATGGTATATACAGGATATAAACCCCACATCAAATTTTATGCTAGGGTTACTTCATTCTTGTAATATCCCACTTAAATTAGAAGGGCAATATGGTAAATTTATTTTGATAATGATAAAAATTATGAAATTTATTTTATTTTTAATAGAGGAGTCATTTAAATTTTTATTAATTGAGTTCAAATTAATGTTAAGATAATTTTGGTTCAAATTATCAAATGGGTTACAATAATATAGTGTAGGAATAAATAAATAAAGTATAACCATGAATATAGTTTTGGAGTTTTAAATATTATAATAAAGGTTATATGACTTAATATGTCTATTTCATGTAGGGATAAAATAATAATTACCCTAAGTATGTGATCTTTTTAAGTTATGAATGACTTTCAGTTATGAATGATTTAAATTATGTTAACCCTATGTTAATCATAATTTAAATAAACTTATCAATTTAAATTTAATTATTTAAATTAAGATTAACAATATGTTATTAGGAATTAAATATGGTTAAGTTTATAAGAAAATGTAATTTAAGCTTAAAGCTAACCTAATGTAATTTTTCTTTCAACATAAATTTGGGTTGAAATGTATAAATACACTTAGGATAAGTTATAAATAAGTTTGGGTAAATTCTATAATTTTTGAAAAGTAAAATAAGAGATTTTTTTCCACAACTTAAAAAGGTGAGCAAAAATGAGTAATTAGGCCAAAAGATAGGGAGGCCGATCGTGTGAACAGTGCCATCTTCTTCTACCTTTAGACGCGCGAGTTGAGGTCCCTTTCAATGGTCGATTTTGATCCCAATTTCCACTCGATTATCCACATTAAGCCAAGGGATTTGTAGATTGGGATGAACTAAATCGCGTGATTTGCACGATTGTGTAGTAGACAATCCAAGCTTCCAAACCCTTATGAATACCCCTTCTATCATCCACCGATTTCATCCAATTTCAAGATCATGTTTCAGTTATTTTCAGAGATTTTTTAGTGTTCCAGGGTAAAATTCTCCCTCGTTAGAGCATCTCTAGCTACGATTCAAGTGTCCAAATCTTTGTCTTGAAGTCACGAATCCAACGACACCAACCACGAGCCAGTTGGTGGTCCATAGTGCCCGAATCGAGCCAAATACTAACCGACCTACTCGTTCACTGTTTTGGTAATACCCAAAATTTGGTTTTGTATTTTTTTAGTTTAATCTTGATTAAATTGGCTAACTAAGATTACTTAGTGATAATTTGGGTTAATATAATTTTGTTGATTTTAAAATTTAATTATACTTAATTTTTATGATATTCTCTTAAATTGTAAAATGTTATTTTTTAACATTACATATAGATAATATACTTGGTTAAATAATTAACTTGTGTTGTAAATAAATTATAAAATTAATTTGTGTTGTAAATAAAGCATTCCTCTACCTAGAGACTGAGGGACTGAAGGTGACCGAGCTTGCGACAAAGTTCAATCATTTGCTACATTATGCTGGGTCTGAAGTGCACACTGAGGAGCAGAAGATTTGATACTTCCATGGATGGATGAGTCCAAAAATAAAACCTCTGATGATGCATCACGATTGCTCTACTTTGGAGCAGTAAGTGGATGCAGCATACAAATTCACCCGAAAGCTGTAGGAAAAGAATAAGGCTAAAGGTGGGAAATAAAATCGGAAGTTTAATGCATTTAAGCAACCGACATCGCCAACCAAGTTTGAGAAGTTTGGTCGTTCTAAGACCGAGACGACTCAGTCTGACTCCACCAAAGGCTTAGAATGGAAAAGTGGTGCAATTCAATGCCACAATTGTAGTGAAGCAAGACATAAGAGTTTCAATTGCCAAAAAGAGAAGAGAGTGTGCTATGCTTGTGGGATAGATGGACACGTAGGAAATTAATGTCGTCAAAAAGGCCAAGGGTTGGCACAACCATACCGGGCATCTAGTGATGGCAGTAGGTAAAACCCAATATCAGAAGTGTCTGCTTCTGATCAGTCTAGTGCTCAGAATAAAGGCAAGGCGCCTATTGAATCTTCGAGTCAAGGGCAGTGACTCTTTGTGATGCGTGAGTCCAACGAGCACGACACCTTGACGTGTATGTCTATTGTCTTCATAGTGGTGTAATTTATTCGCTTGACATTCCTTTAGTTGATTTTAATCCAATGTTTTAAATAATAAAGAAGTACTTCCTTGTCCTAGAAATTACTAGATTCATAATTATTTCGAGTTATGCATTCATACAGGAATCCTTGGGTGCCAAAACAGTACAAGTCACGTGTTGATAAAAATTAACTAGACTCATAAAGGATGGTGTAATGTGTTGGGACATGTCTGGTTTGTCCCCTATCATGTTAAATGCTATTTTTAAGGGAGTAGTATTGCAATATCTCACTTAAATTAGAAGGGCAATATGGTAATTTTATTTTAATAATGATAAAAGTTATGAAATTTATTTTATTCTCTATAGATGAGTAATTTGAATTTTCATTAACTTGAGTTGAAATTAATGTTAAGATAATTTTTGTACAAATTATCAATTGGTTAGTAGAAATAAATAAATAAGTATAACCATGAATGTAATTTTGGAGTTTTAAATATTATATAAAGGTTATATGACTTATTATGTTTAATCCATATAGGGATAAAATAGTAATTACCCCAAGTATGTGATCTCTTTAAGTTATTAATGATTTAAATTATTTTAACCTTTTGTTATATATAAATTAAATAATTTTATCAATTTAACTTTAATTATTTAAATTAAGATTAACAATATGTTAATTAGGAATTAAATATGGTTAAGTTTATAAGAAAATATAATGTAAGCTTAAAGCTAACCTAATTTAATTTTTCTTTCGACTTAAATTTGCATTAAAATGTATAAATAAACTTAGGATAAGTTATAAATAAGTTTGGGTAAATTTTGTAATTTGTTAAAAATAAAATAAGGGTATTTGTGCCACAACTTGAAAAAATGCGCAAAAAATGTGTAATTAGGCCAAAAGATAGGGAGACCGATCTTGTAAACAGTGCCGTCTTCTTCTACCTTCAGACGCGCGAGCTGAGGTCCCTTTCAATGGCCGATTTCGGTCCCAATTTCCACTCGATTGTCCAAAATAAGCCATGGTATTTGTATATAATATTAACAATCATCTAATCTCGTAATTATCGGGCATTATTTCCTCCTAATTTGCTCGAATTTGATCCGGGAAAGTCGACACGTCGAAATTGTGTGTCTCTCGTAATTTTGGGAAATTGGCACCAATTGGGATCACTTAAATCACATGATTTGCGCGATTGTGTCTTATACATTCCATGATTCAAAACCCCTATAAATACCCCTTCAATCATCCACCAATTTCATCCAATTTAAAGATCTAGGTTTCGGTTATTTTTAGAAATTTTCGAGTGTTCTATGTTACAATTCTCCCTCGTTAGAACATTTCTAGCTACGATTCAAGTGTCCAAATATTCGTCTTGAAGTCATGAATCCATCGACACCAAACACAAGCCAGTTTGTAGTCGATCGAGCTCAAATCGAGCCAAATACTAACCGACCTGCCTGTTCACTTATTTAGTAATACCCAAAATTTGTTTTTTTTAGTTAAATCTTGATAAATTGGCTAATTAAGATTATTTAGTGATAATTTGGGTTAATCAAATTTTATTGATATCAAAATTTAGTCATACTTAATTTTTAAGATATTATCTTAAAGTATAAAATGTTATTTTTTAACATTACAAACATATAATATACTTGGTTAAATAATAATTGGTGTTGTAAATAAATTAAATAATTAATTTATTTTTATGATTATTTAGAATATACGACTAAAGGAATTTTAATATCGTATAAATAATCGTATATTGTGTAGCCTCGATAATTGATTTGTTTAGATTTAAATAAATCCAATTAGAAACTGAGACGAGTAAAGTTCAATTTCTGTTTATTGATGAAGTATATAATTATGATTTGTTTTTGTGTGAATTGGGTACGTCTCAGAAACGCTATTGGGAAAGAAAACGAATCAAGAATCGAGTTCGTTGATTCCAAGCAACTTTCGTCCGTATGACGTTTTGTCGTTTAACCGATATCTTAACTCGAGACAAGTGGTGTTTCACTCTTATCATTTCAGTAATTCTTTGACCGACAATTAATATTGAAATTAATTGGGTAATTTCTAAAACCTGGTTAAATGTTTCGGAACCCTTGTGTGTTTAAAATAATTTCGTATTTAGGTTGATAGTTATTATTGTTATATATATATATTTATAGTTATCATCGTAATGACGATATTGGATGTGGACTTTGTGTGTTATGTGTGGACTTTGTAGTCAATGGTTGTGGACTTTAATAGTCGTGTTTGTTATGGATGTTATTGCCTTGCGATGCATAATGGTCTCTTTATTACTTGGTATTATGAGGATTATTGCCCTAATACTTTTGGTCATGATCGTACCCTTATTTGAATATAAGTGGTGGTGCACTTATCTAGTGACGTTATTCAGGATTCGTCCCATGATATATCTTGTATCGAGATTGATGTGGATTAAAAGCTGTAACGGATATGTAAGTTTTGGAATTAAATAAGATAAGTGTATTTATACAGACAATTAATATACTTCGGGCGAGAAGTACAACATGCAAACAACTCGGGCTCCTGTCTTAAGTAAGTCCCTTTCCAATAAGAATTCGCATTATGCAGTGAGATTGGTTGATGACCCAGATAGTCAAAGGAGTCGTTTTCAAAATCTTGTGTGATAATTATAAATGTTTCCAAACAAATACATATAATTCCCATAAGACTCAGTTCAATTGGACTCTTCTCTTGAATCATGCTTCTTCTTTTGTTTCAGTACAAGTATAGTAGTTATGCACTATTTATCGAGAATTATTCGATAAACAAGGATAGTAATTATATACAACTACACAGAACTACACATAAATATCCTTGCATAGTCTTTCATTAGACTAAGCAACCGTTTTTTTTTCTTGCATGGTTGGCTGGTGTCATCCGTCCCTTACGACACATCAGTTGTTAGTCTCAGACTACCTTGAAGCAATAACTCGAAGATGAAGGCTTGCAGTTGAAAGTTGTGTTTTAAAGTATATTATTTTGAAGTTGTTTAGTATAGATTTGCTCTTCTTAATAAATGTAATAAGGTTTTTATAAGTCTTCCACTGTAACTTCATATTATTTTGTAACACTAGCCTTCTCAATTTACGAGATGAATTTTAATAAAAGATTGAGTATTCTTTTCACAAGTCTTCTGCTATTTAATCTTTGTTATAATTGTATTTAAACATAATTGTTCAAATTAAAACCTATGGTTGCTTTGGACTTAAGTCTGAGGTCATTGGCGTGTGATACTACCGACATAAGTCGGGGGTGTTACATATATGGTATCAGAGTAATGGTTTTAAGATTCTTGACCTATTGTTAGGTTTGAGAATTTACAAAATTATTTTCAAAACTATTTTCAAGTTATTTTATTTCTTTATAAAGGAATTTGGAGAATTTAAATTGTTAGTATTAGATTTAATATTTTTAAAATGGCTTAAAGTTTAGAAATTGTTAAAAATAATGGTCAATTATTAAAACACTAATATTATTTTTATAGTTATTTTATAACAAGGGTGGTATAAAGGGTTGAAATTATGTTTATTTTCTAATTTTAAAAAAATGTGGTTTTGAGGATTTGGTAAGGGTATATAATGAAATGATAATGTCACTAGTTTCAGAAACAAACTATATATATAGTTATTTTATTAAGATAAGTATATAAGGTTTGATAATAAGTGGTTTTCAAACTTCTACAAGTTTTGATTCAGTTACTTATTCTTTAGGTCCATTCGTAAGAATATCTTCTATTCTTAGGATTTATGTCATTCAGATGTTGACATTTCTCCTGTTGCCTTATTCTCAAGTAAGAGGATAAGATCGTTTTAAGAATAATTGTGGTAGGTCAATCAATCTAATATTAACTATTAGTTTGGTCCCATATACTTTGTATCATAACGTAGTTGATTTAACTATCATATGATAGAAGTTGGAAAATTCTAAATTTGGCGTTATGGTTCATCAATAGATGGTGAACACCCGATCCTCTCACTGAGTGGCCGATGAAGGTCCCAACAATGGTTCCTGAATTTAGCTGAGGAGTGCTGCTCAGCAAGGGGATGACACAAGATCTTGCTCCCACAACAATAACCCGCCACCACGGAAAAATGTTCATTAGGAACAAATGGACCTTCAAGTTGAGGGGGGAGTTCAACTTAATCCACCTACCCTAATCATGTTGGATGCTGTTGTCATAGGGCAGATATTGAGGCAAGTTGTTGAGATAATGAGAGCCCAAGGTGTACCGCAAGCTCAAGAAGCTCCCATTCCTCAGGTTGCAACTGATATTGGGGGACATGAAGACCCTGCACCTCCAGTGCATCCCGAGAGAAACGAAGGGAACTATAACCGAGCGCTGAAGATGATCAATTCAATGCGCCCGGGTAGCTATGATGGAACCGTGGAACCATTCAAGGTTGCCTATTAGTTTATCTCATATGGAGCGGTTGTTTCGAACGTTGTCTGCACCGAGGCTGAACATGTGCACATAGCTTCGTTGCATCTAAAAGTGGGAAAGAACTAGACTTGATGATCACCCGAATCTGAATTGGGCAATGTTCAAAGCAAATCTCACTGATCGGTTCTTCTCTCATTCTATAAGAGAGGAAAAATTGAAAGCATTCCTCTACCTAGAGACTGAGGGACTAAAGGTGACCGATCTTGCGACAAAGTTCAATCATTTGCTACATTATGCTGGGTCTGAAGTGCACACTGAGGAGCATAAGATTTGGTACTTCCATGGATGGATGAGTCCAAAAATAAAATCTCTGATGGTGCTTCACGATTGCTCTACTTTGGAGAAGTAAGTGGATGCATCATACAAATCCACCCGAAAGCTGTAGGAAAAGAATAAGGCTAAAGGTGGGAAACAAAATCGGAAGTTTAATGCATTTAAGCGACCGACATAGCCCACCAAGTTTGAGAAGTTTGGTCGTTCTAAGACCGAGACGACTCAGTCTGACTCCACCAAAGACTTAGACTGGAAAAGTGGTGCAATTCAATGCCACAATTGTGGTGAAGTAAGACATAAGAGTTTCAATTGCCAAAAAGAGAAGCAAGTATGCTATGCTTGTGGGAAAGATGGACACGTGGAAAATTAATGTCGTCAAAAAGGCCAAGGGTTGGCACAACCATACTAGGTATCTAGTGTTGGCAGTAGGTAAAACCCAATACCAGAAGTGTCTGCTTCTGATCAGTCTGATGCTCAGAATAAAGGCAAGGCGCCTATTGGATCTTCGAGTCAAGGACAGCGACTCTTTGTGATGCCTGAGTCCAACAAGCAAGACACCTTGACGTGTGTGTCTATTGTCTCATAGTGGTGTAATTTATTCGCTTGACATTCCTTCAGTTGATTTTAATCCAATGTTTTGAATAATAAAGAAGTACTTCCTTGTCCTAGAAATTACTAGATTCATAATTATTTCGAGTTATGCGTTCATACAGGAATCCTTGGGTGCCAAAACAGTACAAGCCACATGTTGATAATAACTAACTAGACTCATAAAGGATGGTGTAATGTGTTGGGACATGTCTGGTTTGTTCCCTATCATGGTAATTTTATTTTGATAATGATAAAAGTTACGAAATTTATTTTATTCTCTATAGATGAGTAATTTGAATTTTCATTAACTTGAGTTAAAATTAATGTTAAGATAATGTTTGTACAAATTATCAATTGGTTACAATAGTATAGTGTAGAAATAAATAGATAAGTATAACCATGAATGTAGTTTTGTATTATATAAAGGTTATATGACTTATTATGTTTAATCCATATAGGGATAAAGTAGTAATTACCCTAAGTATGTGATCTCTTTAAGTCATTAATGATTTAAATTATGTTAACCTTTTGTTAATTATAAATTAAATAATTTTATCAATTTAACTTTAATTATTTAAATTAAGATTAACAATATGTTAATTAGGAATTAAATATGATTAAGTTTATAAGAAAATGTAATGTAAGCTTAAAGCTAACCTAATTTAATTTTTCTTTCGACTTAAATTTGCATTAAAATGTATAAATAAACTTAGGATACATTATAAATAAGTTTGTGTAAATTTTGTAATTTTTTAAAAATAAAATAAGGATATTTTTGCCACAACTTGAAAAAATGTGCAAAAATGTGTAATTACTAATTAGGCCAAAAGATAGGGAGGCCGATCTTGTGAACAGTGCCATCTTCTTCTACCTTCAGACGCGCGAGCTGAGGTCCCTTTCAATGGCTGATTTCGGTCCCAATTTCCACTCGATTGTGCAAACTAAACCATGGGATTTGTAGATAAGATTAACACACATCTAATCTCGTAATTATCGGGCATTATTTCCTCCTAATTTGCTCGAATTTGATCCGGGAAAGTCGACACGTCGAAATTGCGTGTCCCTCGTAATTCTGTGAAATTGGCACCAATTGGGATCACTTAAATCACATGATTTGCGAGATTGTGTCTTAGACATTCCAAGCTTCAAAACCCCTATAAATACCCCTTCAATCATCCACCAATTGCATCCAATTTAAAGATCTAGGTTTCGGCTATTTTTAGAGATTTTCGAGTGTTTTAGGGTAAAGTTCTCCCTCGTTAGAACATTTATAGCTACGACTCAAGTGTCCAAATCTTCGTCTTGAAGTCATGAATCCATCGACACCAAACACGAGCCAGTTGGTGGTCGATTGAGCTCAAATCGAGCCAAATACTAACCGACCTGCCTGTTCACTTATTTGGTAAAACCCAAAATTTGTTTTTTTAGTTTAATCTTGATAAATTAGCTAATTAAGATTATTTAAAGATAATTTGGGTTAATCAAATTTTATTGATATCAAAATTTAGTCATACTTAATTTTTAAGATATTATCTTAAAGTATAAAATGTTTTTTTTAACATTACAAACAGATAATATACTTGGTTAAATAATTAATTGGTGTTGTAAATAAATTAAATAATTAATTTACTTTTATGATTATTTAGAATATACGACTAAAGGAATTTTAATATCGTATAAATAATCGTATATTGTGTAGCCTCGATAATTGATTTGTCTAGATTTAAATAAATCCAATTAGAAACCGAGACGAGTAAAGTTCAATTTCTATTTATTGATGAAGTATATAATTATGATTTATTATTGTGTGAATTGGGTACGTCTCAGAAACGCTATTGGGAAAGAAAACGAATCAAGAATCGAGTTCGTTGATTCCAAGCAACTTTCGTCCGTACGACGTTTTGCCGTTCAACCGATATCTTAACTCGAGGCAAGTGGCGTTTCACTCTTGTCATTTCAGTAATTGTTTGACCGACAATTAATATTGAAATTAATTGGGTAATTTCTAAAACCTGATTAAATGTTTCGGAACCCTTGTGTGTTTAAAATAATTTCGTATTTAGGTTGATAATTATTATTGATATATATATATATATTTATAGTTATATATAGGTATACATGATTAAGGTTATCATCGTAATGACGATATTGGATGTGGACTTTGTGTGGACTTTGTAGTCAATGGTTGTGGACTTTAATGTCGTGTTTGTTAAGGATGTTATTGCCTTGCGATGCATAATGATCTCTTTATTACTTGGTATTATGAGGATTATTGCCCTAATACTTTTGGTCATGACTGTACCCTTATTCGAATATAAGTGGTGATGCACTTATCTAGTGACGTTATTCAGGATTCGTCCCATGATATATCTTGTATCGAGATTGATGTGGATTAAAAGCTTTAACGGAAATGCAAGTTTTGAAAAATTAAATAAGATAAGTGATTTTATGCAGACAATTTATACACTTCGGGCGAGAAGTACAACGTGCAAACCACTCGGGCTCCTGTCTTAAGTAAGTCCCTTTCCAATATGAATTCGCATTATGCGGTAAGATTGGTTGAGGACCCAGATAGTCAAATGAGTCGTTTTCAAAATCTTGTGTGATAATTATAAATATTCCCAAACAAATACATATAATTCCCATAAGACTCAGTTTAATTGGACTCTTCTCTTGAATCATGCTTCTTCCTTTGTTTCAGTACAAGTATAGTAGTTATATACCATTTATCGAGTATTATTCGTAAAACAATGGTAGTAGCTGTATAAGACTACACATAACCTCACATAAATACCATTGCATAGTCTTTCATTAGACTAAGCAACCGTTTATTTTCCTTGCATGGTTGGATGGTGTCATCCATCCCATACGACACATCAGTTGTTGGTCTCAGACTACCTTGAAGTACTAAATAGAAGACGAAGGCTTGTAGTTGAAGGTTGTGTTTTACAATAATATTATTTTGAAGCTATTTAGTATAGATTTACTCTTCTTAGTAAATGTAATAGAGTTAATATAAGTCTTCCGCTGTAACTTCATATTGTTTTGTAACGCTTGCCTTCTCAATTTACGAGAGGAATTTTACGAAAAGATTTAGTATTCTTTTCACAAGTGTTCCATTATTTACTCTCTGTTATAATTGTATTTAAGCATAATTGTTCAGATTAAAGCCTTAAGTGACTTTGGACTCAAGTCTAAGGTCACTGACGTGTGACACTATCGACATAAGTCGGAGGTGTTATGATTCTTAAACTAAATCTTTGTGTTTATGTTATGATCGTTAAACCTCTAACAATTTCAACATTCAAAATCCAATATTATTGAAGAAACACTACCACTTAAGAACATTCAACTCATATTTGGAACATATATTTTACACAACAAGATTTCAAGCAGTCCACCATACTCTTCTTCCACACACAACATTGTAGAAATTCACAACAATATATATAATCCACAATTTTCACAATGACATTTGACAAAAAAAAACACTTTGCACAATCACAAAGTTCCATACAAGAGCATGGTCTCACACAAATTTACCATACCACAAGTACTATGGAAAATGCAATAATCTAAAAATTATAATTTTAACTACAATAAAAATATGAGTAATATAGACTCACTCCATCAAAAAAATGTCATGTTATCTGACAAGTGCACATTTATTTCTAATTAAAACTATTATAAAGAAAAAATTGCATCAATACTACAACCATTTATTATACAACGTTTCTAAAATAACCAACCTTATGTACAAAAAATGCTTCATCCATGCAACATTTAATTTTGATCTAATTTATCTACATTGTGGAACGATGATATTCCCTCTTGTTTTGATGATGATAAACACCATTACACTTGATGGTTTGCATTGTGACTTTGAGTTTCAGGAAAAACGAGTAAATTAAGAAGGGAACAATGAAAACCTTGTGAAGAAGCAAAACAGAGAAGGCAAGGAACAAAGAAGTCAACAATGGAACAACACACTTGAGCAAAACTGACAGTTGATGCGTGTGTTGAAGAGAAGAAACAAACAAGGGAACAATGCCAAGGAACGATGAGACGCGCCCACTGCGTACTTTTGAAGGAATTCTATTCTTGGAAATAAATCTTCAAGGACGACTTGGGCCACAAGGAACAAGATCCGCCGAAGATCTCACAGTTAGAAATGATTGTATTAAGATAGTTTGGGAATATTTTATTGATTTTCTTAGTTAGCACTAGGGTAAATCTTTAGATATTGTGACGACTATATATATGAGACATTAGTAACTGAGAGAGTTACGCAGCCACACGCATTTACAAGGAGCTTAGGAATTTCGAAGAGGGAGAAAACACTTGCAAGTACAAAGCTTTGGTAAGTTTAGTACTTGATAGGGTTTTGGGTGTCTAAGGTTTTGTTAGGTCTGTTACATGTAAAAGTCTAGATATCTAGGACTGAACTAGATTGAGATAAGACTTGCTCGATTTTAACACCAGAAGTAATAATACAAGTAGACATTTGAAATCATACTAGGGTAAAACCAAGGGGTAGAGGTTTTTCTTAGTCAACTAGTTGGTTGATTGAGTTTTCCTCTCTGGTACTCTATAATCTTTTGTTATTTTACGATGCCCAAGGAACAGTTCTGCCGTTCCTTGTACTAACACACACGATTCAACAATTGGCATCAGAGCAAGTTTGTTCTAGATTGTGTGTTACTTACAAGTTTACATATAACAATGACTGGTACTATGGATGTTGTAGTTAGCTTCAACAAGCCGCCTCTGCTAGTTGTTGGTCAATACCAACATTGGAAGAGCCTTTTCATCAAATGGGTTCAAAGCAATTATTATCAGTGCTGGTTAATCATTCCGCTAGGAGATATTAAAGTCGCTGATATTGGGAACAAGAAGAAATCAAAGAAATGGACTCAAAAAGATCTGCAAACTATGAAAAAGAACTCAAAGGCTTCTATGCTCATCATCAATGCTTTTGGTCAAGAGGATGTTTCAAAACTCCAGTCATGTGAGTCTGCCAATGCTAAGTGGTTAGCTTTAGAACAAATGTACATGGGGAGCAAAGTCACTGCTCGCTTGACTGCTCATACAATTCCAGAGACAGAGATCCTTCTAAAAGAGAAGATTCTAATAATCATTGATGGTCCCCCTCATCGTCACATATGATGAAGGCGATCTTGAAGGAGAATTTCAACACCTCTACGTTGACGTTCCATGAAATCTTTTACAAGATTCAGAAGTAAGACAATGAAGAGAGAGCTGGAAGATCTGACAAAGGCAAGGGAATTGCCTTGATGGTGGAAAAGGCTGTAAACTTGATTGAAAACGAACAAGATGAGAATCAACCCTCTGTTGATCTAGAAACTGCCATACTCACAAGAGCTATGCATTCCCTCTACATGAAAGAAAGAAACAGGAATGGAGGAAACAATGGTAAAAAGCGCGACATCAAAGACATCACCTGTTACAACTGTCATGAGAAGGGTCATTGTGCAAGTTCATGCACCAAGGAAAAGAAGAATGGTAATAATTCTGGGAACAATGAAAATAAAGCTTTCGTTGCTGTATGGGGTAATGAGTGTGTAGAATCTGATGGAGAGGATCCTGAAGCTTGGGGTGGTGATATTTGTGCCATGGCTCTTGGAAAATCAACTGTTCCGTTTGAGGAACAAGAGGTAGATCCCGAAACGTTTCTCAATTCTCTTGTGAATTATGACAAAAAACTATTGATTAGTCTTATCAAGGAAATGTATGAAGATAATTTGAAAATTCAAGGAGAGTTAGCCAACTCTAAAGATGAATGCAGTAGCTTAAATGATTTTTTTTCTAAAACTGCTAGTAACTCAACTGTTCCTTGTTCTTTATGTGATTCTAATCGTGGTGAACTTGATAGGTCAAGAAAAGAAATTGTCTCTATGTTGATGGATGTTGTTTCTTAAAATTATGATGAAATCCCATTAGTTGGTCCAACTAAGCTAGAAGTGCACAATTCTGAAATGAAAGCCTATGTTCATATAATAACATTCTATGCTAGTGGAACAGAAAACTCAGGAAGATGACATAGAATTTGTCAAACCGAGGTATGGCATTGAGAAGACAAGTTGTCTATTCCGGAACTTAGAGAAGCTAGGGATAGGGAACTTCAAGATGTTAAGGAGAACAATCGTCATTTAGAGGAACGTGTCAAGGTCCTAGAGGGTAGGTTGAATGAAAACCAAGCCTGGTACACTGGTCAACCAATCCATAAGATTTTCCTTAAGCAATCCCAAGGTAATCAATCTAATGTTCCCTTCCCTGAGAGAGCCAAACAATGTCGGTGCACTATACCTAATAGAAGTGTGTCCAGTTGAATCAATTTAAGCTTTGTTGGTTTTGTGGGAATAACAACCATTTAAAGAGAGATTGTGATAAGAAAAGAAAGTTCACAGAAGAGCACACAAAAAGAAGGAACAATAAGAGTAACAATGTTAATCTGAATGACTTCTATGATGACAATGTTTATGATGACACCCATGTGCATTATTATGCTAATTCTAGGGAACAGTTCACTATGTATCTCATTGACCAGGTAAAGCTAAGCTTGCCTGGGTCGTCAAACGTTAACTCTTTTTGTGCAGGATGAAGTGATGGAGAACGAGAAGTGATACATTGATAGTGCTTGTTCGTGCCACATGATTGGAAAGAAAGATCAACTCAACTCACCTCACTTCACAAACACTCCAGAGGGAGCGTAGCCCTTTGAGACAAGAGATGTAGAGAAATAAAAGGAACATGAGACACAAAACTAAACTCAAGCATAACGGTAAGAGATGTAAGTTTAGTTCATGAACTTGGTTTCAGTTTGTTGAGTGTTGCACAACTGTATGATCAAGAGACCAACAAAACAGTCTTTACTTCCAAAGACTGTTATGTCAAAGATAGAGAAACCAAGAACATCATTCTCAGAGGAGTCAGATACAAGGATGTGTACATAGTAGACAAGAATTTCAAGCCAAAGGAAGTTCTATGCTTTGCGTCTATAGCTGATGAGAAGAAACTATGGCATAGAAGGGTTAGACATGCAAATCTCGAACTCATTCACAAGCTTCATCAAAAGGAACTGGTACGTAGTCTTCCAAGTGTCAGATCAGAGTTCAATGGAGTTTGTGATGCCTCTATAAGAGGAAAGTAGACTCGTACCTCTTTCAAAAGCAAACTAGATGTCACTACTTCTCGCCCTTTGGAACCGATCCATATGGATCTATATGGTCCCATGAGGATAAGAAGCCATGCTGGGAACATGTATGTTTTTGTGATTGTCGATGATTATTCTAGATTCACTTGGACAATCTTTCTTTCTTCAAAGAATGAAGTCTTCGACGCATTTGAGATATTCATCAAGAGAGTGGAAACAAATTTGGGACAAAAGCTAAAAGCAATCAAATCCGACCATGGAACGGAGTCTGAGAACTCTATGTTCCTTGATTTCTATAAGGAACATGGGATTTCACATGATTTCTCCACGCCTAGGACACCACATCAAAATGGAGTTGTGGAATGGAAAAGTCAAACTTTGGAAGACATGGCTAGAACTCTACTCATTGCAAGCAATATTCCTCGAATCTTTTGGGCTGAAGCTATCAACACTTCTTGCTATATCCTTAATCGTGCTATGCTGCGTCCTTTATTGAATAAAACTGCTTATGAACTAATAAGGGATCACAAGCCCAATATCTCCCACATGTGTGCTTTTGGATGCAGGTGTTACATTCACAACAATGGGAAGGACAACTTGGGAAAGTTTGACCCACGAAGTGATGAAGGAACTTTTCTGGGTTATGCAAAGGCAAGCAAGGCCTACAGGGTGCACAACAAAAGAACTCGCAAAATTGAAGAAAGCATCCATGTAGTCTTTGATGAAAGCTCAAAAGGTGCAAGTACCGAGTCAAATACACCGATCCCTGATGATGATTATCCAAGAATATAGAGAGAAGACTCAGATGATGTAGGAGATGGTTATTCTTCGAGAGGAAATCCTAGTGGTGGGAACAGTGGTACTAATGATGGTGGTAGTGCCTCAAGTTCTCAAGGAAATTCTAACTCTACTAGTCCCACAACTGGTATTGTTGATACCATAAGGTCTGCACTAGCACATGTCGTTCCATCCGCATGTACTCCTGTAACTGTTGAATATCAAACTCCTATAGTTCCCTCTGCCAATTCCATTGAAACTCCTTCAAACGAAGGTGTAGGAGATCTCAACAACTCTCTGAATGATACCATTGTTCGTCCTGGAACTTCTGGTGGTGATAGCATTGTAGCTCATACAAATGATGCAGAAGGAACGATCCTTGCTAAAAAGTACAATCAAGTTGAAGATGTTTCATTGCCTTCGTCTTCAACAACTGCTCCTGTGACTCAATCTACTGATCCCTCCCTGGTTGTGCCAAAGAGTGTTTGGGTTCAAAAAGATCATCCCATAGATAACCTCATCACTCCCTTTGGTGAAAAAGGTTTGTGCTCTAAACTTAATCTGTTCTGTTCCTTCCAAGCTTTTATCTCTTTTGTAGAGCCAAAGACTATCAAGGAAGCTTTGAAGGAATCTGATTGGATTATGGCTATGCAAGAAGAGCTACACCAATTTGAGAGGAAAAAAGTATGGAGACTTGTTCCCTTGCCCCACAACAAACATGCCATTGACACTCGTTGGGCTTTTAGGAACAAGTTGGATGACCTTGGATTGATAACAAGGAACAAGGCAATGTTGGTTGCTCAAGGCTACAACCATTAAGAGGGGATATGCTATGATGAGACTTATGCTCTAGTTGCTCGCATTGAAGCTATTCGTCTTCTCATTGCCTATGCTGCACTCAAAGGATTCACATTATATCAAATGGACGTCAAGACAACTTTCTTGAATGGATATCTTTAAGAGGAAGTTTATGTGAAGCAGCCCCTAGGTTTTGAAGATGCCAGTTGTCCTTCTCATGTGTATGTTTTGGACAAGGCACTATATAGTCTTAAACAAGCGCCTCGTGCTTGGTATGATAGGCTGACACAGTTCCTTCTTTCCAATGAATACATGTGAGGTACAATTGACAAGACTCTGTTCCTTCTGGAGCATAAAGGTGAGACTCTGGTCGTTCAAATATTTGTTGATGATATTATTATTGGTACCACTAACCCTGCTCTTGTAGACAAGTTCAAGGATCTCTTTAGTAGGGAGTTTGAGATGAGTATGATAGGGGAACTTTCCTATTTTCTTGGATTACAAGTCACACAGACTAAAGAAGAACCAAAGATCCATCAACTAAAGTACATAAATGAATTGTTGAAGAAATATGGTATGGATACTGCTAAACCCATTGTTAGACCTATTTCTCCTAACACTCGTTTCGATGCAAATTTGAATGGAACAGATGTTGATCCCATAATGTATGTATAGAGGAATGATTGGTTCCCTCCTCTATCTTACGACAAGTAGGCCATATATTCTTTTCAGTGTGTGTTTTTGTGCTATATTTCAATCCAATCCAAAGGACTCACACTTGAAGGAAGTGAAGCGCATCCTTAGATATCTCAAGGGAATGGACCATTTATGTCTATGGTATCCTAGGAACTGTGACTTTGATCTTATAGGTTTTACAGATGCTGACTTTGCTAGACACTTGGTTGATAGAAAAAACACCTCTGGAACAACACAATTTCTTGGTCCCTGTCTTGTCTCATTAGGATCCAAGAAGCAAAACTCTATGGCCCTTTCCACTACTTAAGCCGAGTATGTTGAAGCAACAAGTTGTTGTGCTTATGTATTGTGGTTAAAACAACAATTGGAGGACTTTGGTATGTCTTTCGGTACTGTTCCTATCATGTGTAATAATACTATTGCAATTAACATTTCAAGAAATCCAATTCATCATTCACGTACTAAGCACAATGACATTCGTCATCATTTTCTTCGTGATAATGTTGATAAAGGACTAATCAGAATGGATCACTGCAGGACCGAAAATGAAGTTGAAGATATTTTCACCAAGGCATTAGATAAAGGGCCATTTGAGCGTCTTCGACTGCTACTTGGCATGATCTCTCTAAATTCAGGAATTCCTTGTCCACTATTCTCTCAATGATTGGCTGGATTGATCATACTCTTCGTGAAACTTCACGCTTAACCGCTTATTGCTTGATTTTGTTATTTCATGATTTTTGAATGTGTTTGTGTTATTTAGTCTTAGGGAACTTTGCAACTTGTCTGTTGATATTTGTTGAGCTATTTGATTACATGATAACATCTTATTTGAGACCATACAACCGATTTGACGTCTGACCCCTCGTTATAAGCCCAAATGATAATCGGTTGTGAGCTTACCTTAGCCATAATTCAGGTAAACGTTCCCTATGATCCCTTCTTTGATAATCTTTTTAGCGGGAATAATTATATGAGTTTTTGTTCCTCACCATGTCATATATGTTTGGATATACTTTATTTTGTGTGAACCCAATTTGAAATATCCAAACAAGCCTCGCATGTTCACTCATAGTCTCAAGAGAACGAAAGTATTTGCTCAGATTAAGGGGAAACAGTCATGGGAACTTTGGTAAAAGGAACAACAGTCTAACGTTGTGAATTGGCAGGTGAACGTTTGGAAACAGCTAGTTTTGGGATTTGACTACTCTTTGTGCAGGAACGGCTACCGCGTGAAACAAGGAAAAAAGCAAAAAAATTGTTGTTATCAGAGGAGAGAGAGAGATCTTGTTTGGATAGATTTTTGGTAAGTCGGTTTCGAAAGTTGGAAAGTGATAATTATTTTAGAAGATCTTATCCTTTCCTATATATACTTACACAAATCCTAACCGCTATCTTATTTTCCTAATTCTCTCTTGCTCTCAATCTCTCCCAAAGCTACCTCGCTCTCTGCCGTTAACCCTAATCCTAAAAATCTTTCCTTTCTCAATGCCACAATACCAATGGCCTCTTCCAATGATCTCTCCAACAAAACTATGAACAAAATGTTTGACGCTGATTTGGATGCCTTGATCGCTACAACGCAAAAGAAGAAGGCCGCTCGGGCTACCCCCTCCAAAACATCCATGCCTTCTTAGGTTATGGAGATCGCCAGGCAGCGACTGAATCGGTGAACCATGTCACTATTCCTTCTACAATGATTCATTCCTCTGTGGAACAGTCCATGTCGCCGCCTAAAGCCCAGGTGCTTGCACCCTCCATGGAGATAGTCCAAGTGGAGAAAGAATCAAGCTCTAAGGCTCAAGCTGATGAGTAAGTGTCCTCTCCCTCTGAGGACAAGTTGGATGAGGAAGAACAAGCGATGAAGTCTATTGAGGAGGAACTGGGAGGAAAGTCGTCTCCATAGAAGCAGTACATCCCAAAGGAAAGAAGAGAAAGGCGGTCGATGTTTCTCTACAGGAAGAGGAACATGACGATGACTTGCAGTTCCATGGGAGTCGACAAACACCTACAGAGTTCTTCAACCAAAAAACCTGGAGGAGATGAGACTATTCCTAAGTCTCTGAAGGGATGACTCTGATCTGCCACCAAGTTAGAGAAGAAAAAGGCAAAGCTGGAGATTAAGTTCTCTGACACGATTCACGACTTCACTGAGGGTAAACGTATTCTCCCTCCTCTGATTATTCGAGAAAGTTTCTTTGCTGAGCACAAAGTGGAGGATGTTATGGAACTCCTCAAGCGTCAAGGATGGGAACGGTTGTGTTCCTCCAAGGCAAATGTGAATGAAGCACAAGTGTGAAGTTTTACCACTACTATCATCTCACCAAAGCTGAAGCTCTTTCTAGTTCTTCAAAGATTGATGGGGATGACATCTCATTCATAACAAAGGTAATCTTATTTGTTCCTTCTGGTGGTTTTTATGAAGTTCCTTTTGAAAAGTCTTATTAGGATTATCTGGATGAGAAGTTGGCCTGTATGACAAGGCTGTTCGGTACAACCTCTGAGGATCTGCAGATGTCTCGCTTGATGTTACCCCATAGAGTTGTTTTTCATGTCATCACTAGAGCGGTTGTGCCTTGCCAGGAGAAGCGAACTACTCTCACTCTATGTGATCTATTTTTACTGGATCGTTTCATGCGAAGGGAAAAGATTTATCTTTCCAGAGTTATTCTGTCTCACATGGGGAAGTGCAAGGCCAAGTCTCATTCTTTGGCCTATCCGAATCTGGTGAAAATGTTGTTGCTAATGATAACCTCTATAGAGAGGAAAATGAGGTGACATTGGGTAGTGAGCTTGACACTTCCTGTGTGGAGAAGATGAAATATAAGGGTGACTCCAAGGGAGCGGAGACTGTAACCGTGAAGAAGTCTGTTGGCGAAGGAATGTCAAGGGGATCATCTGTGCAGCATCAGATCCTTTATGAGCTCAAACAGTTGAACCACAATATGAAGCTGCTCTTGGAACCTCTTCTTCCTCATCACAATCATCAACATCATATTGAGACATATCTGGCATAATATGAGCAACAATCTTTGCTTTTGCTTTTTTTTGTCATAAAGCTCAATAATTCCTCCCTAACATGCTCGGGACACTTAAGGACAGGCATTTCTAAAACCTCCAGCTAAGTGTTGCTTTAACCGATATACCCCTCCGATAAGTTTTATATTACAAAAGTTACAATACCAAGTATTTTTATCATTGGGATCCACTCTTCCATTATTTCTACCGGGATCCAAAAGGTTCGATTCAGTGGAAGCCATACCGTTGCTCGAATTATCCATCAAACAATCACAATTGACAATTCAAAATTCACAAGCAGACAAGCTCAAACCTGTAATTCAAATTCATCACAAGTACACACAAAATACAACTAAGTCCATAATCTAATCAATTCAAATATCAATTTCAGAAAAATAAAAAAATAGTTCATGCATTTAAAAAAATACAGATTATGTAAAAAAAATAGATCATGTATTCAGTATTCTACATCTCTCGGTCTCTCCTATAGTCATATTTTCTATATAAATCATATTCTATATAAATAATAACAAAACAACTACACTAATATGAGAGATCGAGAGAGGGGAGACTTAGACTAGAGAGTGATTGAGAGACTGGGGTCTGGGAGAGAGATGTGGTCATGTGGGAGAGCGATTGAGAGAGAGAGTTAGAGAGAGAGAGAGAGAGAGAGAGAGAGAGAGAGAGAGAGAGAGAGAGAGAGAGAGAGAGAGAGAGAGGGGAATACCTGAGTTAGAGGAGAAACCCTAGTTGCAGGATGAGAGTGGATGTTGGTTGTTGTTCGTAAATCGTAAGAGAGAACGAGAAGAAATGTGAAGGATAAAAACTGGCCCTTTAATTTATTTATTTTATTGTCACCTTGCGCGTTGGAAATGGAGCAAGAGTTGATGCGCTTGCCGTAGGAGATTATAGTCTATCTTTACCTTCTGGCTTAGTTTTGGAATTGAATAATTGTTATTTTGTTCCTTCAATTACTAAGAACCTTGTTTCGATTTCAGTTTTGCATCTTGAAGGTTTTGAATTTATCGTTAAGAATGGAGGCCTTTCTATTTTTAAGAATGATATTTTCTAGGCCAATGCTCCTATGAGTAATGGACTCTTTGTGTTGGACCTCAAGTCTGAACTTTATAACATTAATACTAAGAGGCAAAAATCGAATGATTTGAGTGAAGCCTATCTATGGCATTGTCGCTTGGGCCACATTAGCTTGAACCGCATGAAGAAACTCCATAAAGATGGAATTCTAAAATCAATAGATTGTGAATCTTTTGAGACATGTGAGTCATGCTTAATGGGCAAGATGACAAGATCACCTTTCACTGGGACGAGTGAAAGGGCTACTGAGCTACTGGCCCTAATACATACTGATGTATGTGGACCAATGAGCACATAAGCTAGAGGAGGATATCGATACTTCATCACATTTACTGACGACTTGAGTAGATATGGGTATATCTACTTAATGACGCACAAATCTGAATCCTTTGAAAAGTTCAAAGAGTTTCAAAATAAAGTAGAAACTCAAACTGGCAAGAAGATAAAGACACTTCGATCAGATCGCGGTGGTGAATATCTGAGTCAGGAGTTCGATCATCATCTGAGAAGTTGTGGGATCTTAACACAACTGACTCCACCAGGCACACCACAATTGAATGATGTGTCTGAAAGGAGGAACATGACCCTATTAGACATGGTCCGATCAATGATGAGTTTTGCTAACCTTCTAGTATCCTTCTGGGGATATGCCCTCACAACCGCTGCGTTCACACTAAACAGGACTCCATCTAGGACTGTAGACAAGACACCATATGAGATATGGACTGGAAGAGTTCCAAGTCTGTCTTTCCTGAAAATCTGGGGATGTGAAGCATTTGTAAAGCGTTTACTATCAGATAAGCTTGCACCCAAATCAGATAAATGTTTCTTTATAAGGTATCCTAAGGAAACCAAGGGATACTACTTTTACAATCCCACAGAGCACAAAGTGTTTGTTGCAAGGGATACTGTCTTTTTGAAAAAAGAGTTTATTTCCAAGAAGATGTGATACCCCGTATTTTTTGTAAGGTTATTTTGGGAATTATGGAATTTTCCCGAGTACCCGTTGTGTACGTCAGATTTAATTCAGGTAGCTTGAGACATTCTGTAATGTGCTCTATGTCTGTAATATTTTTCTCAGTGAAATAATATACAGACAAGGTGCCTTGAATTTTAGATTGTCATTCGCGTACGATAATTTTTATCCCGGTTTATCGTCTGGTTCGTTCAAAGCTGAACGGGCGGGAAAAGGGAGAAACGGCGACCGCCGTTCAGAAACGGCGACCGCCGTATTTGGGGCCCGAGGAGTCAGCGTGTCAGCTTCTAGCTAGCCGCGACAGACCTGGCAACGGCGACCGCCGCGGTTACGGCGACCGCCGCGGTTACGGTGACCGCCGCGTGCCCGCCGTGGGCAAAAACGGCGACCGCCGTGATTGTCCAGTGGGCATTGCCCGTTGGTCGCCGGCGGAAATCAAGGGCGCCGATCCTGCTTTCGGCCGCGTCTCAGGGTTTGGTTGAACGCTTCAGACACTTTTGCTATAAAAGGAGGTGTTGGGGGTGAAGTTTTGAGCCATCCCAGCACCAAACCTCTGCCAAATTCGCCTCTCGCCGGAGTTTAGTTTTCGCCGATTTTCTTGTGCTCGCCGGAGGTCTCGCCGGTGTTGCCTTGGTGTGTTTCCAGAGTGCCTTTGTGAAGTTTTGGTTAGCCTTGGAGGTTAGAAGCCAAAGCAAGTCGAAGGAGGCCAAACCGCTCGTGTTTTAGGGTGAGTTTTCTCTCGTTTCAGTCGGCCGTGTTCTTCACGGCGACCGCCGCCAAGAACGGCGACCGCCGCCAAGAACGGCGACCGCCGCCAAGAACGGCGACCGCCGCCAGTGCCCAGAATGCCTTCGTGGCTTTGGCTTGGTCGGTTGTCGTCGTGGCATCGTTCCTTTCGTGTTCTTTCGCCGTGTTTAGATTCATACTGTTTATGTCGGATCTAACTTAGGGTTCCTTTCATGGGTCGACTCGAAGGTCGTTGTGCTGTCCGAGCTGTACCGCGTCGAGCCCGGAATCCAATGACGTCTTTAGACTATTCTGCGGAGTAAGGCAAGTGGCGGTTCGCTCTTGCTCATTCTTTCCATATTTACATTAATTATCAGTAGTTTATCTGAGTAATTAATTTAGAATGAATATTCTGTTTGTCTGGAAACGGTTTTGTTAAACTATTTTGAAAATCATATAATAGGTTGTATATCTGTTAGAACAACGCTATTATCTGTGATCGTCTTTCGGGCCTTTATGTGGATTTATCCAGTAACGGTTGTTGTGCTGTACTGTTTAGTTAGCACTAGTGGCTAGGAATGCTATGTACCTTGAGGGGGTTTAGCTGTTTCTTTAGAACTGGTACTTGGTGGTTCATCCCCAGTACTTTCTCTTTGGTCATGACCATACCCTTTCACAGGGTAGGCGCACTTCGCTAGTGCCAAATCTTCCAGGGTTCATCCCTTCGATATCTCTTGTGAGGAGATCTGATATCTCTTGTGAGGAGATCCGATATCTCTTGTGAGGAGATCTGATATCTCTTGTGTGGAGATGTAAAAGCTTATAACGTAATGCTCGTTTTGGAATTAAATAAGATAAGTGCCCGAGTGCACATGATTAATATACCTTGGGCGAGTAGTGCAGCTAGGAAAACTCATCTTGACTTGAATGTAGTACGTTCTCTTTCCAATCTGGATTCGCTGTAGGCGATGAGGTTGGTCGTGAACCGAAGCATCTCAGTCAGTTTTAAATCATTGTTGTATGATCCTGTAATCATTCCAGATTTGTCATTTTTTCCTTAAAGACTCAATCTCTTGGAGTCTCTTTTCGAGTCGATTTCTGTGAAGATGAAGTCTTCCAGAATCTTCTCTCATGCATACCTCTTGTTGTTATTCCGTGAAAGTGCCGGGTTATGTATCGTCCCTTCGGTTATTATTCGAGGGACAATGATAGTAAACGGTTACGATCACTCGAACCATTCTGCTTTTTACCCTTGCTAGTCTATTCAAGTAGACTAACCCACGAACTTTGTTCTCCGCATGTGGGCTGGTGTCATCCGTTCGATTCGGCACATCAGATAGAGTGAAGATTTGAGGAGACTAGATTGACTATGAAGACGACGGTTGTTTTTTGATGTTTTAATAATTGCTTTTAATCAGGTTGAGATCCTTGGGCAGGTGATCATCACGATCACAACCCCGTTTGTAAAATCTTTTATTTGTCTTCCACTGTACTTTGTTTGAACTCTGTGTTTGGCCTATTCGGGATTGGGTTGTAATCCCGTAACTCTTGTTTCCTCAATAATGTTATGTTTTGGAATTTATTGCTTGATCTTTGTGTATCAATTGCATTTCATAAATTGTATTTATTTGGTAAAGCCTTGGGTGATCTCGGTAAGGAACACTGGGGTCACTGGCGGTAATACCTTTCCAAAAGGGTTAAGTTTTGGGGGTGTTACAGTTGTGGTATCAGAGCCAAAGGTTTTAAAACGGGTTTGGGATTTTATAAATCATTTATCCGTTTTTGAAAATGCTTTAAAAAGGGCTCTGAATTTTCAAAGTGAAAAGAATTTCAAAACACCATTCATAGTCATGTCTTCTATACAGTCTGATATAGTAAGCTTGCTTCTATGTCTAGAAAGACTAATTCCTTTCCCGTTGCCCCGTTTGATATGGGTGCATTCTGTTCTCTTCAGAGGAACCCGGGAGAAGCCGAGGTGGTTTCACCATCTCTAGCTAGGCTTGATTCCCAGTTCGCTCGTTGTGAGTTGAGGTTGTAGAACCTAGTAACTCGATTCGAGTCCATCAATAGAAATTACCAAGTTGATCTATTCTAAGTTGATTTTATTACAATAATTATATCAAAATGATACTAAAGTGATAAAATCCTTGGAATTTGATCGGTAAACAGATGGTGAACACGAGGAACACTATCCGTACTGGTGCTGGGCCAAGCATTGACCCCAGACTAAATCCAAGGAATGTTGCAGACCCATCAGAAGAGCATGAGTCTGTCTTCCATAATAATCCTGGAGGCAACGACCCAGCTAGGGACAACGCTCCAAGGATATTTGATAAAGCAGCTGTTGCAAAAATTCGGGGAATCGTCATGCAAGCGATTGCCGACGCGTTACGCCCGAATGTGCATCAGGCACAAGGAGTGCCAGTATCTCAAGAAGTTCCGAGGTTTGAGGAACAAGAGAACCATGTGCTGCAGGGAGGGGTGATCAGGAATAGAGGGGAGTATGGCCGAGCCCTGAAGGCTGTTAACTCCATGAGGCCTGACAGCTTCGATGGGAAAGGAGAGCCAGTCAAGGTGGCTCATTGGTTTTCCCACATGGAGCGGCTATTCCGTAATGTTGAGTGCACTGAAGCTGAGAAGGTGCATATAGCCTCTCTTCAGTTAAAGGAAGAAGCCAGTGAATGGTGGGAGAGTACCGGCTTAGCTGATAGCCCGGTATTGACCTGGTCTATGTTTAAGACCAAGATGACTGATCGTTTCTTTTCTCGTGCTATGAGGGAGGAGAAACACAAGGAGTTTCTGTATCCGCAAACGGATGGATTGAAGGTGACCGAGCTTGCAACCAAATTCAATCATCTAATGCAGTACGCTGGACCTGAGATATCCAGTGAGGCACAGAAGATCTGGTATTTCCACGAATGGATGAGTCCAGACATCAAGCCGATGATGGTGCACCACACATGCTCTACTCTGGAGCAGTATGTGGATACAGCCTACAAGCTGGAGGTGACTCTGGAGGAGTCGACCAAGAAGCGTAACAGCCAGAGGCAAGTACAGTACCAGCCTCAAGCAAGTGGGTTCAAACGCCCCGCGCCACCATCAGATTTTGCCAAATCTGGCCGAGCAAGAACGAATAAGACTCATGATGAGTCTACGCAACGTTCTGGCCAAGGCAATAATCCGATTCAGTGCTACAACTGCGGTACGCACGGGCACAAGAGCAATGAATGTCTGAAGGACAAAAAGACATGCTTTGACTGCAGAAAGGAGGGTCATATGCAGGCGTTCTGTCAGCGGAGGAATGTGAAAGGAGCTGAGTCACGGCAAGGGTCTGTTAATCAGAACAACCGACCCAAGTTCAGTCCGGTGGAAGCTCCTAGCTCTTCAATACAGACGACTGCGCAGAACAAAGGGAAAGCCCCGATGGCTTCAGGAAGCCAAGGTCAACGCATGTACGTGATACGTGAGGCGGATGGACCCTATGCTCCTAATGCTTAGAGTACTTTGTGTCTGCATTACACTTTTGTTAATGTGTTGTTGATATGGGTGCTACCCAGACTTTCATTTTGGATGGTTGTAGTTAAGTTGCGTGTGCAACGAGGTTGTGAACCTTTTGTTGTAACTCTTCTTATATACGAACCTTTGGTTTATACCAAGTTATGTTTCGTTGCTTGTTGATGGGGTAAGGTCTCGTGTTCGAGACTCACCAACAACCTCTGAGGAGATGGCTGCCTATTAATTAGGTGGAGCTACTAAGGATGGGTTGAGATGTATGGACAGCGGCTCATGGCAACAGAGGACGCTGGTAATGGCTGGGCCTGGACTTGGAGCCACTAGTGAGTCGTCTGTGAACCATGTAGTGGGCTGGTCCAAGATGGTGACCATTTAGTAGGAACCAATCGTCTGTCGAATTGTCAATTACCATCAAGGGTAAGAAATTCAAAGCGATTTGACCTAAATAACCATGGTCCCATACGATAATTATTCTCGGTATGGATTGACGGAAGCGTCATAAGGCAGTGATCGACTTCAGTTTTTGATATTCATGTGGTTAGAGGATTTACGGGTGTCTTTCCAGAAGATATTCTTGGATACCCCGAATCGTGTTGTGGAGTTTGCAATTGATCTCGAGCCGAGTACCACGCCGATCTCTGAGGCACCGTACCGGATGGCTCCTGTTGAGATGCAAGAGTTGAAGAAGCAACTCAAGGATCTTCTTGACAAAAGTTATATAAAGCTGAGTGCATCACCTTAAGTAGGAGTGCCCTAGTTTATTTGTCAAAATAAAAGATGGACCGTTTCGACTTTGTTTTGACTTTCGAGAATTGAATAAAGTCACGATCAAGAGCAAATATCTATTGCCAAGGAGTGATGATCTGTTGGATCAACTACATGGAGCAAAAGTTTTCTCCAAGATCGACATGAGATCTGGGTATCATCAGCTCAGGATTCGTGAGGATGATATTCCGAGGATTGCGTTTCGGACAAGAGATGGTTACTACGAGTTTGTAGTCATGCCATCTGAGCTTACGAATGCTCTAGAAGTTTTCATGAACCTAGTGCATCGATGTTTTTGACCAGTACTTGAATAAGTTCATAGTGGTCTTCATCAATGGCATTTTGATTTTTCCCGAGCAAGGAAGCTCACAGGGAACGTCTGCGGATTGCTTTATCGGTCCTTAGACCAAGTCGGTTGTACACAAAGTGGGCTAACTGTGATTGTTGGATCTAGAAGTGGCTTTCTTAGGCCATGTGATCAATAAGAATGAGGTTATGGTTATTCCCCAGAAGAGTGAATCAGTAGTTGTTTGGAAGCGGCCTCAGGGTGTGAGCGAGGTGCGCAGTTTCCCAGAGCTTGCAGGACATTATAGACGGTTCATGGAAGGATTTTTCTAAGATCACTCCACCTATGACCAGTCTGTCCACAAGGTTAACCAGAAGTTGTCTGGGATGACAAGTGCAAGACCAGTTTTCAAGAAGTTGAAACAGTGTCTGACTTTTACACCAGTTTTGGCGTTGTCAGAAAGAATGATGGCTATATGGTCTATAGTTAATGCTTCGAGAAATGGGTTGGGATGTGTCTTTGATGCAAAAAGGCAAGGATATTGCATACGCATCTAGACAATTGAAAACCTATGAAGCAAACTAACCAACACATGACCTAGAACTAGCAGCAATAGTGTTTGCATTGGAAACTGAGGTTACTTGGATAACTCAGAGGTCAGCAGAAGTTTCCACCAGGAGATTGTCCGTTACATGGCATTCCTAAGACCATTGTATCGGATCGAGATGGCCGATTTATGTCAAGTTTATAGCAAGAACTTCACAAGGCCATGGGAACTGAATTGAGATTCAGCAGCGTTTCATCCTCAGACAGATGGTCAGTCTGAAAGACCATCTAGACCCTGGAGGATATGCTAAGAAGTATACGTACTCGATCATCCGACTAGCTGGGAAGACAGCCTAAGTCTGATTGAGCTCACGTACGATAATAGTTGGCATGCTACAATCAAGATGGCTCCGTTTGAAGCTTTGTATGATCACAGATGTAGATCTCAGATTTGTTGGGTTGAGTACGCCGACAAGATTCTACTTGGACCAGAGTTGGTCGAAAGGACAACTTCGAACATTGCTCTGAGTAGACAGAGGTTGTTGACCGCTCAGAGTCGACAAAAGTTTTACGCAGATCAGAAGTGTTAAAGTGTTGAGTTCAAGGTTGGTGTCAAGGTACTTGTCACAGTATCGCCACCCAAGGATGTTTCAGGTTTGGTAAGCGTGGGAAGCTTAACCCTCGCTACATGGGACCATTCAAAATTCTGGATAGAGTAAGATCTCTAACGTACCGTTTGGCATTGTCGCCATCGGCATACCCAGTGTATAATGTGTTCCACGTATCATTGCTAAGGATATTCGTGCCAAGATGAGTCTCGTAGGCTGAGCTATAAGGACGTCGAGATTCAGGCAAATGGTACTTGAGAGGAGATGCCAGTGTGCATTCTCGAACGCCGTGTGAAGCGACTGTGCAATGAGATCGTACTGTTGGTACGAGTTATGTGGTCCAGGTCTGGGACTGAGGAAGTTACTTGGGAAACCGAGGCAGAGATGCTCAGACACTTTCCCGAGTTGTTTTTCGGCCAAGTTTCGGGGTCGAAACTTCTTTTAAGGGGGAGGTGATGTGATACCCCGTATTTTTTGTAAGGTTATTTTGGGAATTATGGAATTTTCCCGAGTACCCGTTGTGTACGTCGGATTTAATTCAGGTAGCTTGAGACATTCTGTAATGTGCTCTATGTCTGTAATATTTTTCTCAGTGAAATAATATACAGACAAGGTGCCTTGAATTTTAGATTGTCGTTCGCGTACGATAATTTTTATCCCGGTTTATCGTCTGGTTCGTTCAAAGCTGAACGGGCGGGAAAAGGGAGAAACGGCGACCGCCGTATTTGGGGCCCGAGGAGTCAGCGTGTCAGCTTCTAGCTGGCCGCGACAGACCTGGAAACGGCGACCGCCGTGGTTACGGCGACCGCCGTGGGCAAAAACGGCGACCGCCGTGATTGTCCAGTGGGCATTGCCCGTTGGTCGCCGGCGGAAATCAAGGGCGCCGATCTTGCTTTCGGCCGCGTCTCAGGGTTTGGTTGAACGCTTCAGACACTTTGGCTATAAAAGGAGGTGTTGGGGGTGAAGTTTTGAGCCATCCCAGCACCAAACCTCTGCCAAATTCGCCTCTCGCCGGAGTTTAGTTTTCGCCGGTTTTCTTGTGCTCGCCGGAGGTCTCGCCGGTGTTGCCTTGGTGTGTTTCCAGAGTGCCTTTGTGAAGCTTTTGGTTAGCCTTGGAGGTTAGAAGCCAAAGCAAGTCGAAGGAGGCCAAACCGCTCGTGTTTTGGGGTGAGTTTTCTCTCGTTTCAGTCGGCCGTGTTCTTCACGGCGACCGCCGTGTTCTTCACGGCGACCGCCGCCAAGAATGGCGACCGCTGCCAAGAACGGCGACCACCGCCAGTGCCCAGAACGCCTTCGTGGCTTTGGCTTGGTCGGTTGTCGTCGTGGTGTCGTTCCTTTCGTGTTCTTTCGCCGTGTTTAGATTCGTACTGTTTATGTCGGATCTAACTTAGGGTTCCTTTCATGGGTCGACTCGAAGGTCGTTGTGCTGTCCGAGCTGTACCGCATCGAGCCCGGAATCCAGTGACGTCTTTAGACTATTCTGCGGAGTAAGGCAAGTGGTGGTTCGCTCTTGCTCATTCTTTCCATATTTACATTAATTATCAGTAGTTTATCTGAGTAATTAATTTGGAATGAATATTCTGTTTGTCTTGAAACGGTTTTGTTAAACTGTTTTGAAAATCATATAATAGGTTGTATATCTGTTAGAACAACGCTATTATCTGTGATCGCCTTTCAGGCCTTTATGTGGATTTATCCAGTAACGGTTGTTGTGCTATACTGTTTAGTTAGCACTAGTGGCTAGGAACGCTATGTACCTTGAGGGAGTTTAGCTGTTTCTTTATAACTGGTACTTGGTGGTTCATCCCCAGTACTTTCTCTTTGGTCATGACCATACCCTTTCACAGGGTAGGCGCACTTCGCTAGTGCCAAATCTTCTAGGGTTCATCCCTTCGATATCTCTTGTGAGGAGATCTGATATCTCTTGTGAGGAGATCCGATATCTCTTGTGAGGAGATCTGATATCTCTTGTGAGGAGATCCGATATCTCTTGTGTGGAGATGTAAAAGCTTATAACGTAATGCTCGTTTTGGAATTAAATAAGATAAGTGCCCGAGTGCACATGATTAATATACCTTGGGCGAGTAGTGCAGCTAAGTTTAGTGCAGCTAGGAAAACTCGTCTTGACTTGAATGTAGTACGTTCTCTTTTCAATCTGGATTCGCTGTAGGCGATGAGGTTGGTCGTGAACCGAAGCATCTCAGTCAGTTTTAAATCATTGTTGTATGATCCTGTAATCATTCCAGATTTGTCATTTTTTCCTTAAAGACTCAATCTCTTGGAGTCTCTTTTCGAGTCGATTTCTGTGAAGATGAAGTCTTCCAGAATCTTCTCTCATGCATACCTCTTGTTGTTATTCCGTGAAAGTGCCGGGTTATGTATCGTCCCTTCGGTTATTATTCGAGGGACAATGATAGTAAACGGTTACGATCACTCGAACCATTCTGCTTTTTACCCTTGCTAGTCTATTCAAGTAGACTAACCCACGAACTTTGTTCTCCGCATGTGGGCTGGTGTCATCCGTTCGATTCGGCACATCAGATAGAGTGAAGATTTGAGGAGACTAGATTGACTATGAAGACGACGGTTGTTTTTTGATGTTTTAATAATTGCTTTTAATCAGGTTGAGATCCTTGGGCAGGTGATCATCACGATCACAACCCCGTTTGTAAAATCTTTTATTTGTCTTCCGCTGTACTTTGTTTGAACTCTGTGTTTGGCCTATTCGGGATTGGGTTGTAATCCCGTAACTCTTGTTTCCTCAACAATGTTATGTTTTGGAATTTATTGCTTGATCTTTGTGTATCAATTGCATTTCATAAATTGTATTTATTTGGTAAAGCCTTGGGTGATCTCGGTAAGGAACACTGGGGTCACTGGTGGTAATACCTTTCCAAAAGGGTTAAGTTTTGGGGGTGTTACAGAAGCCAAGTGGGAGAAATGTTCATCTTGAAGAAGTTCAAGATAAGCAACAAACCCAACAACAAGCCGACATGGACGATGTCGACGAGGAGATTCTAGTATCTGGAGGCATAGATTCCCAAAGGGAAGTCGTCCAGGTACCGGAACCAATACCTCAAGAACTAGATTCAAATGAGGACCCACAAACAGTTGTGGAAAATGCTCCAGTTGTTGAACCCACACGTAGATCAAACAGGCCAAGGGCACAACCAAGACGATATGATGATTTCATCTTGACTGCAAGCCTTGATATTATGCTTTTAGAAAGCGGAGAGCCTGCCACCTATAAGCAAGCAGCGACAGGTCCAGACTCCGAGAAATGGCTTAAGGCCATGAAATCTGAAATGGATTCTATGTCTGAGAATCAAGTCTAGGACTTAATAGATTTGCCAAATGGGGCAAAACCCATCGGATGCAAATGGGTTTTTAAACTCAAGACAGACAAAGATGGAAATGTATCTGTTTACAAGGCAAGGCTAGTTGACAAGGGTTTTAGACAGATTCATGGTACTGAATATAACGAGACATTTTCATCGGTCGTAATGATCAGGTCCATTAGGATACTCCTAGCTATTACCGCTTATCATGATTATGAGATTTGGCAAATGGATGTCAAGACCGCTTTTCTAAATGGATATTTGGAAGAGGATGTATACATGACACAACCAGAGGGTTTTGAAGATCCAACAGACCCTAGGAAAATATGCAAGCTTAAGAAGTCCATTTATGGACTTAAGCAAGCATTCAGGAGTTGGAACATTCGATTTGATGAAGCTATCAAAGAGTTTGACTTCATCAGATGCAAAGAAGAGCCTTGTGTTTACAAGAAGTTTAGTGGGAGTAAAGTGGTCTTCTTAGTCTTGTATGTGGATGACATACTGCTCATTGGAAATGACATTCCGATGCTAGAGTTCGTTAAGGGATGGCTGAAGAAATGTTTTTCAATAAAGGACTTAGGAGAAGCAGAGTACATATTGGGTATCAAGATCTATAGAGATAGATCTAAGAGGCCGCTTGGACTAAGTCAAAGAACTTATATAGATAAGGTTCTTGACAGGTTCAAAATGCAAGAGTCCAAGAAAGGATTTCTACCCATGCAACATGGCATATACCTCAGCAAGAAGCAGTGTCCTAAGACACCTGCTGAGCTAGAGAAGATGAGCAAGGTCCCTTATGCTTCAGCTATAGGATCTATCATGTATGTCATGATATGTACACGTCCTGATGTTGCATTTGCTCTGAGTATGTGTAGCAGATACCAATCGAGTCCCGGAGAGGCACATTGGTGTGCAGCCAAGAACATCCTGAAGTATTTGAGAAGAACCAAGGATGACTTCTTGGTATTTGGGGGTGATGATGAGTTAGTCGTTCGAGGATACACTGATGCAAGCTTCCAGATAGACCGGGATGATTTTGAGTCCCAGTCAGGATATGTCTTCATCCTGAATGGAGGAGCTGTGAGCTGGAAGAGCTCCAAGCAGAAAACAGTGGCTGGTTCTACAACAGAGGCAGAGTACATCGCCGCTAGTGAAGCGGCGAAGGATGCTGTCTGGATTAGGCAGTTCATTGATGAGCTCGGCGTTGTTCCTAGCATATCAGGGGAAATTGACGTCTATTGTGACAACAATGGCGCCATAGCCCAAGCCAAGGAACCGAGTTCAAGCTCCAAATCCAGACACGTACTAAGGAAGTATCACCTTATTCGACACATCGTTGATAGAGGAGACGTCAGGATGTGCAAAGTGCACACAGATGACAACATTGCAGTTCCGTTAACCAAGCCTATGCCTAGGCCCAAGCATAAGAGTCACACTAGGGCCAAGGGCCTCAAGCACATTGGAGAATGGCTTTGAGATTGTATTGTCTTACATTATGAACTTTGTTTTATGTATGTCAGACACATTTTATGCTTGATTATATGATATACAGTTTTCATTCTTATTTGATTATTGCTTGGAATTAAATAAAATGTCCAAATAATTTGTAATTCGCAAATGGGCTCATCATAAGTGTTTTGGTGAATGAAACCCCATTAAGTAAACTGAAATTATGAATTATTCAAAGTCCATAGTCTGAGTCATTAACTATGACATAAATGACTTCATTAAAGACTATATTGTAAGTTGACTGATAGCGCCAGATTTCATGGACTATAGGGACATAGAGATGTCTAGTCGATTACATAGATATGTATGTATGATACATATAGGACTGACCCACCTTAAGACTCTCCAAAAGGGATTGAAGAGTTTTAAGTCAAACCATGATTTGTAGATTCCTCAGACATGAGTATGATACGGTTTCCCTTGATGATTGGTATGTCTTTGACGCTGTCAAACGTTGACCGTAACATGCAGTTATAAATGCAATGATTGGGATTGCCAAAAGTTGAGTGGGAGCTATAGTCATACAAGACTGGAGAAGTCCTCCTTCTTCATGTATACAGTGATACATGGACAGGAATGGTGTCTCGGCCACTTGAAGAGCGAGAACTGAAAAATGCATGGCCATGCTCGGATGGATTATCTGTAATCATCCGTTATTTGACAGTTTAAACTCAAGAGTTCAAGAAACGCATTTGATAGGAGATATGGATGTCATCATATCATCAAATCAGACACTAAGAGACAAAGGGATTTAACATTGCACACTTGTTTTAAGGACAAGTGGGAGATTGGAGGAATTGTGTCATTTAATCAAAGGTGCAATTACCGAACATGAAATAGGACAATTAATGGAGATTTACAATCCGGGAATTTTAGGGGTCGTAGTGCTTTGCTAGAAGCCAACTACGATCAATGAGCTTATTCGGGTTAGGCCCATGGCTATAATAATCGGGTCCTATGAGGTCACACACATAGAGTTATCGGGCTGGATCAAACCGAACCGGAAGCCCATGTAGGACATGGTATTTTCGACTCTATGGCTAAATTGGGAGATAGGCTTTTATTATTAATGGATAAGAGTTACCATTGATAATTACTGGATAAGGAGATATCTTATTAGAAGATATATGGATACAATATAAAGATATTATATCCATTATCAAAGATAAGATATGATCTTATAAGTAATCGTTTCCAAAAGAAAACGAGCATACAACTCTCCTCCTCCAAGCAAGTACGGCCGAACCTCTCCCCATAGAAGCCAAGCTTGCTTTTCGTTCGTTCGTTCTAGACGCCAAGAGGCGCCGGCCTCAACGCCTTAAAAGGTGCAGGCACAGCGCACTACACAAGGCGCGCGCCTCGCGGCGCCTTACGTAGTGAAGGCGCAGGGTGACAATAAAAAAAAAAAATTAAAGGGCCAGTTTTTATCCTTCACCTTTCCTCTCGTTCTCTCTTACGATTTACGGACAACACCCAACATCCTCCTCCCACCCTCTCTCTTTCTCTCTCACTCTCTCTCTCTTCCGAACAGAAAATCCAACTGCCAAAGCATAAGAATTGTAGAACTCATAACTCATAAGCGGCATCCTCAGTTGTAAACTCCATACCAACTCTTGGTATGATCTCCTTCGATATCTTTGAATGAAGTGGTTCCACAGTTTCATCATCTGGATTAGAGTTTATCAAATCTTTGTCTTGATCAAATTCTAGTCGACGTCGGGGCTGTGTTTCTTGTACATCAGTCTCCATAACCTGTAAGTGGCACAAAAAATATTGGGCTCTGTATGTGTAGAAACTGAAATCAGAAAGCTTAGCTATTTGTAGCTTCAACAAACAAATCAACAAAGGCCACAAAGTATCTTTGACTCCTGTAGGTTGTAGCAGCATCAAGTTGTAATGGCTTAGCTATTACGCATTGAGTATCTTTGATTTCATTATCAGATCTTATAAATCGAAAGGTGTTTTATGTATAGAAATTGGAAACAGAGCAGAGCATATATACGTATTTGAACAATACCAAAACTTAACTCAAAATGAAAAAAAAGGAATGAAACTTACAATTGAATGTTGATGAGAAAGAAGAATGTGGTCGACTTGCCTTGTGATTTAGAATTGAAGAGAAATACTAATTTGGATTGAATTTGCTTCTGGAGAGAGACTATGTTAAGAAGTTGAAAAGGTTTTATCTTTACTGTTTTTGGAAAAGGGAGAAAAAAAGGGGATATAAAATCTTTTTAATTGATATTTAATGTATTTAAATAATTGATGAAAACTAAACCAATAAGATATGTGGTGTACTGTCGGTAGAGGTGTTCAGCGGTTCCTTTGAACCGTTCAACCGGCGGTTCTGGAACCGTTCAAAACCGTCTGAAACCGTAACCGTAATTGAACCGGAATCGACTAAAATCGTTCGAGACCGGTTTCAATTTCGGTTCAAGATTTCATAGAACCGTAGAACCGGCGGTTCGAAGCGGTTCGGAACCGGTGGTTCCAAACCGTTTCAGAACCGTCAATTTCAAACCTATTAGCTAAGTGAATTTCCATAATAAAGGTAAGATGACTACGTGGATTTTGATTTCTCTAACCCGGAGAGAACACGTAAGCAATTTAATTATGTTCAAACCTTTATTTTTTTAATTTTTTCCCTTATAATTTTGTATAAAGACAAATTCTTATTATATTTTTTAGTTTAAGAATATATTGTATAATTAAAATATAAATATTAAATGATTAATGTTAATATTTTCTTATTTTTTTACATTCAACTTGTTTTAGATATTTTGTATAAAAATATTAATTTTTATCCGGTTCGGAACCGTAACCGAAACCGGTTCAAAACCGGATCAAAACCGGCCGGAACCGGATCCGAAACCGCAACCGAAACCGGCAAAACCGGATGGAACCGGACTTGGTCGGTTCCGGTTTCGGTTCATGATTTTTTAGAACCGGAACCGACGGTTCTAGAAGCATAACCGACGGTTCTAAAACCATAACCGACGGTTCTAGAACCGTAACCGACGGTTCCGTGAACATCTAATGAGGGCTGTAGAAGATCCGGCCTGACAAAAATATGCTACCACAATACTATTTTTATTGCTTCCTATATGATATTCACTTGGGTGGGTTTGATCAATTGTGAGTATTAATGGACCACTTCAAATATTAAACCTTTTCACATTAAAATCTTAATGCCCGACAATGATTTTTCTTACTAACTAGTTTAATTCTCGTGCCATGTACGAATTGATTTATCACGGAATTTGTTTATCAGATTATTATTTAGATGCTTTAAAAGGTAAATTATATCTTCAAAGTATTTATGGAAGAAAGTTGTGCGATTTATTTGATCCCTTCATAATCTATGTAAGAAAAAAAATTAAGATTTTGATTTACTCAATTTTCAGAAGTCACGATCTTGATCTTCATAAGATCAGCAACCAATATGTATAGCATATTAGGAAATGATCAAATATTTGTTATATATTTTCATATTTTAAAAGGTAAAATTATATTTTCAAAATATTTATGGAAAAAAGTAGATCAAAATAATTGGATAGCGTGTGCAAATCCGTCTATTATAGATAGTAATTTTATTTTATTTGATTTTATTAGTTTTTTGATATATCTGCCGAAAAATTATAAGGGCGACACGTGATAAATTGAATACAGAGACGTCACATAGCAACGTAAACTTCGGACTCATTCTACGGGCGCTATGTGACATAGTCAGTATTCTGCTTTAGTAATTATATACTAGATTTATGTGGCTATTATAGTATTATGTTATGAACCAGTTCATGTAAATAGAAAGTAAATATATCACCAAAAGGAAAGTTCCATACACATTACAAGGTTGAAAAACATGATAGTGTTCGAAGAATCGAGTTTAATTCATCTCTTGTCATAACGTTAACGAATAGCTAAGGCTAAAGATTCATGATTTGGTCGAAACATGATAGCAGAGTTTGTTTCAAGCCCTGCAATGGCAACGGGGTAAGCTTGAAGCTTACGAACACAACTATTGTTGTCGTCTTGTCGACAAAAAGAATCCCCTTGACACAGCAACTTTCACATGTAAGACCCAACCATATCCCAGCAAACACAGCATGTTTGCTAAAAAGGGAAGGCGGCGCCAAGGAGTCTATATCCTCCCTCAGCCACAACGTTAGAGAAAACCACCCTCAGTCCACGCCCCGTTCTGGCCGGTTGATTTCCTGTGGGAGGCAGCCTGGTAGGGAGAGCTATCAAAGCCATCATCCTTGTCATCGTCCCAGCCAGCCCATTCATCCACAGCGTCTGGGCCGGACCTTCTCATAGAAGATTCCTTGGTGTTATCCTTTACGTCCCAGTCGGCCCAAGAGCCCGAGCTAACTGAACCGCCTAGCCTGCCAGATGAGGACTGACCTCCCCCTGATGAGTTCCACCCCTTGGACTCGTGTCGGGACTCATTGTGGTATCCATTTGCATTGTTGTTGTCATTAGGATGGAAGTTGCTCCGGGTGGCATCACTAGTTTCCTTGGCCAACTCTTCAACTTTCTGGGTTGCCATTGCCATAACCCCCTTCATGATTCCCCAGGTTCTTGCACCGATTTCAGTCGTCTTTGTAGTGACAACGTTGACAGTTTCGTTTACCTTGAAGTCATAGCTTCCATCTCTAACCTGTTGCATAATTGACACAGCCATTCAAGCATAATATACATAGGCATATAATTACTTTTACATTCTTGCAGATTAATAGGCAGTATAGTGAGTTATACTTGTCAAACTACAATGAAATCAGGACCTTAAATGTATAAGATAAAGATCTTGTGGCCAAGAATTGGAGAACATCAAATTATTAAAAAATCAACAGAAGTGGTAACAGACGAATAAAACAATAGCACATTCTTGAGCTGGAAGCTTGAGAATCAACTTTAATGTCTAGTACTAGGCTTGATGCTTGAAACCAAATCAGGCAAAAAGCTACAATCAAACTAAAAAGAACCTTCGGCCCTGAAGCACACATGTACACAAATTTAAAACCGGGAATGAAGGATCAAATGCCAAAGTTATGAGTAAATTTCAGTAGTGAGAATACTAAGTGAAGATCCTAAGTCCTAACATATGGTCAATGTTGTTGTGTCCCGGTATTTGATCGCAACTCTCAATCACCAATGGCAACCACAAGGCATCACACTAACGCCAAGTGCCAGCAGGCCCAACACCAATATTTAATTTAACAAATTTCAATCAAAATGACAGAAACACCACAGTTACAATCACATTTCTTTAAGAATTCAAGGGGACAAAATGTTAATGACAATCTTGAAATGATGATATGAACTGTGAAGCATGATAAATTTAATCCCAAATAGACCAACATGAACAGACATTTCCAATAAAAGTTTAATCCTTGACATAAGAGCATCAACAGTTAAACAAAGAAAAAGGATTTGGCATGCTAGATTCATCATGTACATAAATTCAGGGGATTTTGTAGCAATTTTTGGTCAACCACACCAAAATCAGTGTTTGCTTAACTTAAAACCCAAAACCAGTTACTCAATCTGATAATTAACAGTATACTCTACATTCAAGAAACCAAAGTCCATTAGTGGATGTTAGACACATATGTTTGACAAAAGCAAGTGAAATAGAAACAAAAGGACACACAGGAAGCTCATCAACAACGAATGAGCATAAGCAATTCAGCAAGTCATCATTTCAATTTTTCAAAATGTGATAATCAAATTTTAGGAAATACAGTACCTTGGAAGTAATCTCTTTTGTCCCAGCCTGAACGACATTAGCAGCTGATTGTGCAACCAAAGACAGCTTTCCAAGACCCTGTGATAACAAAATCATCACAAGGAATCCAACAATTAATCAACCGAACAATCAGCCATATCCATACACAATTCAAGCCAAATCAACTCAAAACTCACCATTGAAACGACCGAAAACACATCATCCTGTGAGTTATCATTCCTCGGCATAGGGCCCGGACTCGACCCGAAACCAACATACTTGCCGCCCTGTGAAGGAGGAAGCCCCTCCGGCCTGTTGTCGTTCTCCGCCATCTTTCTAGCGAAAAAGCTCTCCTTGTTTGCGGCAGATGCCTCCAATTGTGACCTAGAATACATATTCTCCGTCGATTTCGACCTCAACGGCCCCCCACCACCACTACCGCCACCGTTACTCCTAACCTCCCCAGCCGACAGGTTCCTCCTCATATCGCTTCCAGATCTAAACGACGAGTCGTCATTGTCCCAGTTATCCCAACCATCGCCGCCGCCGTTTATACCGTTGGGCAAAGACTTCTTAGCGGAAGGCGATTCTTTGACGACGGGAGTATCGCGCCAGGGGCGGCCTTCGGCGAGTGCCTGGACGCGGTCACGGTAGACGGAGGCGGCGTGGGAATTGTACTTGGCGACGACGTCAGTGTCCTTGGGGATGCCGTACTTGGAGAGGAATCGGTTGAGATTGTCGTTCCCACCGCCGGACTCCATCTTCTTTTGCTGGAGGTCGGACCAGGAGTCCATGGTGACGGATCGGACGAAGCTGATGTGAACTCCGAGGCCCCTGTGCTTGCCGGAGCACTCGAGACACATGAAAATGCCGTAGGAAACGGACGCCCATTGCGGATTCTTCTGGGAGCAGTCCACGCAGATCTTGTTGCCAGGTTGGGATTGGAGATCCCTTAGACGTCTTGACGCCCCCGCCATCGGAGGGGAAGGATACCAGATCGGAGCGGACCGGTAATGTGGTGGTTGATACGGTAGTGGAGGTGAGCGATTAAATCGATGCGGAATCGGATTTAGGTATTTGAACTGAAGAAAAGAGGAAAGAAATGAAGAGGACTTTTACTTTTATTTTTGGTCGGATAGAAATGAAGAGGATTTAGAGATGGAGAGAGAGAGAAATGTGGTGATCCTCACCTCTCTTTGAGAGGCGAAGAACTGGAGATGCAGCGGAGAATTTCAGAGGACGCCCTTTTTCTTTGCACCCAACTCTCTCCATGGACATTGGAGAGGAGATACAAAGTCACTAGCTTAATTTTCGTATCTACAAAATTTTATACTGATATGTTGTATATTTTTAAAAATATATATAAAAAAAAAGAGTCTATTTAACAACAATATAAATCAAATTAAGATAAATATGATAATATAAATGAGAATTTTCATACATTTGTCTCTTAAAATAAGAAGTTGTGAGCTTTTGGATTAAGAGAGCAAGAAAGATGTGAGATTAAGTGACACGGTGACATTTTCGTAAATATCGTGAATTTTTTTTTTTATCCACAAATATTTTTTCCCCTAATCCTTCTAATTTGTTATCTTTATTGTTGGAAGGAAACTTTCCTTTGGGTTCAGTTCCCTTGGAAATTGTCTTTCTTAGTTTCGTTAGTTTTGATGATGACACCTATGAGGTGTTTAATGTTTGGTTGAGTTTAGCTTTTCAGGTCATGAATGTTCAAGGAAAATCATACATTGAATAAGATACAAGAAAGCTACAAGCTACAACTCTATGTCGAAAGGAACTGGCAGAGGAACTGTTGCAGAATCAGGCCAACCTAGATCAATCGGTCTTTATCTAGGGTTTCTACATGACAATGCCATAAGATATCATCTAATGGCATGCAAGGCAAGCTGCTAACAACACTATCATGTACTTGGACACATATCTAAATGGTAGGAGTCGTTGTATAATATTTTGTTTATTATTTTGTAAAAAGATAATAAACATATCTTTAAGAATCAGATTTGGTGATTAATGGGCACGTTTTTATTGTTAAGGAGTTGATTTCTTTTGATATATTATCTAAGATATTCTTATCAAAACTAATAGCTTCATTAACACTCTTTGTGCTTATTAATAACTGAATCAGAATCATTTCTTACTTGATGCAAAATGATGAACTAAGAAAGCATCATGGACTAAGAGAGAAGAGATTTCGTGTTCTTCATTAGAGTGTTTATTGAAGATCACGTGGTTGAGTAAGTCTACTTTGAGATTATTGATTGTTTACTTTGGGTGATTAGGACGGTGTTCTTAGAAGTGTTTGAGAACATTACTATATGGTGTCTTAATTGTTCTTATTGTAATCGGATCATTAATAATAAAAGTAGACTTATTCAAAATCCTTTGCAAGGGAAAGATAGTGGGTTTTCTCCCAGATAACTAGTTGGTTATCAAAGGTTCCCACTGTAAGAAACTTGTTTGTGTTTTTGTCTTGTTAATCTGCTATTATTTCGGTGCGTAAGGAACTAAACCTTGCTAAGGCTAACTTTCCTTTGATTCTAACACACCTTCGATCCTACAATTGGTATCAAAGCAAGAGCTCTAGATATTGTGTTACTTGTAGATTTAACATGATGAATCACAATGCGGAACCAATGTTGGAAATTTCAACCAACAAGTCCTACTTGTTGAAGCTAGAGAATTATCAATGCAAGGAATAGGGACACATGGCAAAGAACGGTCCCAATGAGCCAAAACATGACGAAAGAAGCATGAAAAAGAAGGCTTTTGTTGCTGCATGGGGAGATGAATCAGATGTCAACTCCGACATAAAAAGTTTCCTTGAAGGGAGCTGTCTGATGACAAAGGACGAATCCAACGGATTTAAAGACATTGAGGCAAGTAAAACTGAATATTTTGAATCCCTCCTTAAGTCTGATAAAAACCTCTTGTTCGTCAGGTCAAAAAGTTGTGTGAAGAGAACATATCCCTACAAGAGAAAATTGATGAACATGAGGATGTTATTTCTTGCTTAACCGCTGAAAATGTTGTTTGGTGTGAAAAGCCTTAAAAATCTGAAAGCTTGTCTATTGTTTCCCATGTTTCATGTGACAATTGTACTACTCTTGAAAAGGAACTAGCGATCTTAAAGATTCTGCAAGCATGTCCAATGTTTCCCTTGTTTCATGTTACAATTGTTTTGTGCTTGAAAAGGAACTATTGCATGTTAAAGACTCTCTAGTGCCACAAAAACCTGAATGTGAATTGCTTACTGAGATTAAGGATAAATTGAACGAGTTAACCATTTCAATTACTCAAAAGTCAATGGAGAAAGAAGAAACGGTTTTTGTAAGGCCTAGATATGGGATTGGATACTGTGAAGATAGGAGTGAAAATTTTCCAAAATCAGCTGAGTGATAAAGAAAAATTGGATATGGAACTAATTGAGAAAAATAAATCCCTAGACAAGGCTCTTTAAAGTACCAAAGATAGGAACTGCCACTTAGAAGAAAAGATTAAGGTTCTGGAGAGTGATAAAAGTGGCAATAAAAAATGGTATAATGGTTAGAAGGCTCACAAAATATATATCAAGCAAGCCAAAGGGAACCAGGGTAGGAACATTGACTTTCAGCAAAGGAAATTGGAAAAATCGTTCAGACCTGGTCGAGGTTAGTATGGTCATGTTGTGTATAATTGTGTTTGCTGGCACTGTGGTAAAAATGGTCATTATATTCATGATTGCATTCATAAGAAAAGGAAAATTGAAAAGAGTCATAGGAAAAGGAACTTGGATGTTGAGATTGGTGGTCATATGTATTACCCAACTAACTTGCAAGACCAAAGGAACTCTCATTCCTACAAACCCAGAAAAGTCAAGCTTGTCTGGGTGCGCAAGTCTTAATTTAATTGCATGTTGAAGTGAGATGCATAGTTCCCTACAGGTTGAGAAATGATGATTGGGACGCAGAATTAAAGATTTGATTAAACTCATCTCACTTTAGAGAAATAACAAAGGAAATATATCCTTTGTTAAAGAAGAATGTTTTGGAGGGGCAGAAAATCAATGAAGGGAATTCCAATGTTGAGAGAAATGATCGATAGTCACAAGTTGTTGACGATAGTTCCCAATGATAATATCAAAGGAACTACAAATAACAGAAGTCAATGAGTCAAGGGGAACTGACATAAATGAGGAAACACGTCATTGCAGCTGCTTATTGTTCCCAAGTCCTATGGTTGAAGCAACAATTGAGTGATTACGCTATGTTATTTTGGCACTATTCTTATCATGTTTGATATTACTAGTGCCATTAACATTGTGAAGAATTTAGTTCCTCATGTTAGAACTGAGCATATTGACATTAAACATTATATACTTGGGAACTTAACTGAAAAGGGATTTATCCTTAGTGATTTTTTGCATAAAAATGGGTCGAAGGGATTATTATTTCTTTAAGGCATTGCATAGAGGACCTTATAACTCCTTTACTCTTCTCCATGACATGATTTTCCTAAACTAGAAGTCACAATTCCCTACGTACTTCCTCCATTTGGCTAGTCTTGTCGTTACTATTTTGCTTTGGAACTAGATTTGTGGGTTTATCTCAATGTTTGATTCTAGTTATTACATTATATTTTTGAGATTGTAATTCATGGCTCCTAATGTATTGACATGTTATTTTGATTTGCATTGATTTATGCCTTAGATTTTGAAGCATTTATTTCAGCCTAAGAAAGTCAAAATGATCTATTTGTAACCTCATTATAAGCCAAAATGATAATTGACTTTATATGTCGTCCCTTAGGGTTTGTTTGGTAAGTGTGTTTATAAAGGATTTTTTGTTTATAAAGAGGTTTTTTGAAAAAAATGGGTTTGAAATTTAAATATTGGGTGTTATGGGGAAATGTGAAGGGAGAGAAAAAGTGGGTTTTGTTTATAAATGGTTTATAAACAACATAACAAACAGGCCCTTAGCCTGGTTGCTCTAAATTGCCATATGATCCTTATTGCTTGTTTAGTCCACAACAATGTTAATTTATTGTGATGTCAAAGTTGTCTTCCATGTTCCTATTGTTTGGATACTTATTCTTGTGTGCATTTTGCTTTTCCTATACATAAATGTATCCAAACCATCCTCAACTTTGCGTCCAAGGAATTATGGTGACTGATTTTTCGGTTGATGCATGGTTGTTGCAACTTGATCGGGGATTGGAACTGGAAAGGAAAGGAATTGGTGTTTGATGCAATCATCGAAGTATAAAAAAAGGGGAGAAAATAAATAAAAGAAAAAGGAATGAAAGAAAAGGAAAAGAAAAAGAAAGAAAGAAAGAAGTGGACAAAGATTTCTACTTCTTACCTTTGCGAACTGAAGAAGTCGGAAATTATGACTCATGCAAAACATCATTCCCATACAAGAAAATGAGATGAATAAGTGAAGGTTTCCTCTAAAGAGTCATTCAAATTGATCATTGCTGCTAAGAAGGTGAGGTCTACTATGATTTCTTTGGACATGAAGTTTTGATTCCCTTCTTTTGAGGACCCTTCCTCTACCCTTGTTGTTAATTCCCTTTCTTGATTACATTCTTGTTCCTTAGTCTTGTTGGTACAATTCATGTTTATTTCTAGTAATTATGCATGTACATCTAGTTCCATGTTTCTTTTGATCATATCTTGTAATTACTTATTTCATTTATTGTGTGTCCCTTGATTAGTTCCTTGTGCATATTGTTTTCGACTTTTCGATGATGCCAAAAGGGGGAAACGTTATTTAGGGACTGAGACTAAGAGAAAGATTGGAAGCTTACCAAGGATATATGACTAAAGGGGGATTTTGGAACTTTATGCTTTTGCAAAGGGGGAACTATATTGCTTTTTGATTTCCTCATATGTATAAAGAATGTAATATGTTGTTCTTAACGTATTTGATGTTTAATATTGATTGCACAAGTTGTGAGGGTTTGTCATCATCAAAAGGGGGGAATTGTTGGAAAGGAACTTTCCTTTGGGTTCAGTTCCCTTGGATGTTCCCTTCCTCAGTTTCGTTAGTCTTGATGATGACACCCTCAAGATGTTTAATGTTTGGTTGAGCTTAGCTTTTTAGGTCATGAATGATCAAGGAAAATCGTAGATTGAATAAGATACAAGAAAGCTACAAGCTACAACTCTCTGCCGAAAGGAACTAGCAGAGGAACTGTCGCAGAATCAGGCCAACCTCGATCAATCGGTCTTCATCTAGGGTTTCTACATGATGACACCATAAGATATCATCTAATCGCGTGCAAGGCAAGCTGCTAATAACCCTATCATGTACTTGGACACATATCTAAATTGTAGGAGTTGTTGTACAAGATTTTGTTTATTATTTTGTATAAAGATAATAAACACTATCTTTAAGAATCTGATTTGGTGATTAATAGGTACGTTGTTATTGTTAAGGAGATGATTTATTTTGATATATTATCTAAGATATTAGTATCAAAGCTAATATATTCCATAACACTCTTCGTGCTTATTAATAACTAAATCATAAACATTTCTTACTTGATGCAAACGACGAACTAAGAAAGCATCCTAGACTAAGAGAGAAGAGATTTTGTGTTCTTCATTAGAGTGTTTATTGAAGATCATGTGGTTGAGTAAGTCTACTTTGATATTTATTGATTATTTACTTTGGATGATTAGGAAGGTGTTCTTAGAAGTGTTTGGGAACATTACTGTGTGGTGTTTTAATTGTTCTTATTGTAATCGGATCATTTATATTACAAGTAGACCTATTCAAAATCCTTTCCAAGGGAAAGGTAGTGAGTTTTCTCCTAGATAACTAGTTGGTTTTCAAAGGTTCCCACTGTAAGGAAGTTGTCTGTGTTTTTGTCTTGTTAATCAGCTATTTCTCTGTTGCGTAAGGAATTAAACCTCGCTAAGTTCCCTTTGATTCTAACACACCTTCGATCCTACATTTATGTTCACATATATACACTAGATGTTCATTTATTTATACTATGAGGTTCATATATTAATACTAGATGTTCATATGGTTTGTATAGAAAGTTTACAAACTAAAGTGAAGTAGAGATGTATAGGTATTAACTCATTAATGTTTATAGTAAAGATTAATGAGTATATCAAGTGTGGACTTCTATTGTGTTAAATGTGAACCTTAAGCATACTGTATAGTTATTAACCCATCACCCTTTACGTTTATTTCTTTTTACTTGGTCGTTGAGATTCACATGCACATGTTCATATATTAGTTGTGTGAAGTACATGCTTAACATGCACATGTTTATGTTTGAAATTATTTTTACTTGGTCTTTGAGGTTCATATATTAGTTATGTAAGGTTCATATGTAACATGCACATGGACGTATATTTGAAATTCTTTTTACCTGGTCGTTGTGTGTTGATGTTCATATATGATAACTTCAAGGTTCATATGTAATATGCACATTCATATATTAATTCTCTGAGGTTCATAAACTAGAGGTGCATATGTTGTGTGTTGATGTTCATATATTGTCATTTAATGTTCATATATGATAACGTCTCATTCCTCCAAAATTTAATTTAATACAATTTGTAAATATTTGCGGTTTATGAAATTAAGAGAAAAGGAAAAAAAAGGGAAAAAACAAAGAAGTGTTGTTTGGGGGAGTTGAACCAAAGACCAAATTGTACTCTCTCACTCCACTATCAACTGGGCTATGAAAATTTTATTGTTTATTAAGGAAATAAAATTAATATAATATCACGCTTCCCATAGGTTTCCACGCACGCCGTGATAAACGGCTCGGATGCCTTCGCATTTTGCACGGGAGGCCGGCTTCACATTTTCTGATAATATAAAGAAATCTCTATTAATAATCAATTAATAAAGATCAATGTGATTTCATAGATACATACTATGTTGAATTTGGTTATATACCTAGAAACAAATGAATTAAAAGTAAAATTAATAAAATGTGACTAATTAAATGAAAATTAAAAGAGGTTATTCGAAAAATACCTAATATATTCTATGTATATGGAAATAAGATCAAATGTGAATAATCTATATGTTGAAAAATAATTCATGATTATATCTAAATATTTTATATAATAATAATAAGTGAAAATAAAATTTGTGATGTCGCATGATGTGGAGTAGACATGTGACAATAAATGGCGTAGTGCAATGTTAAAACGACAAGTGGTCTTAGCTAGGTTTTACTTTAGTATATTATATAATAGATTAGAAATCAAGGCTTCTGACAATCATATAAATGGGTAACTTTGTAAATTTAGAAATATAAGGTGATACGCCCATGGACGTCACATTGACGGAGGTCCAAGAGGATGACATGATGAGTGTCAGAATCGAAGGCCCAATCACCAGATCCAGAGCCATGTCCATTGCCCAGGCCACACAGTCGATCACGACCAAGAGCATGGCGCGTGACAGTTGCGCCCTCTTCACTACGCCCCGGGCCGTCCTATGTGCGACGATTGGCCAAGCTACGACCATCGGCGAGGCCTGTTGACTTTTCCGAGGCACTTTCTGAGCCATTTGTGTTCTTTTGGCATTTTGAGGTTTACATGCCAATTTCGAGACATTTTGAGACTGTTGCTATTTTTAGTAGTTTCCATTGTTAGCCGTTTTTATTTTTAATAAGTTTCTAACTATGGAAACTTACTAATTTGGGAACTTACTATTTTTAGACTTACTATATTAGGAAAGTTTCTATTTTTGGGTTCGGGCCTCTCTTGTGCCTAAGAGAGCCGACCCAAGTGCTTGTTTTGGCCCATGGCCGAAAGTGTAGGCTTCTTATGAGCCAAACCCTTGTATTTTTGGATTACGTTGAATTGAAGCCAAGTTTGCAGCCGTTGAGCCTTCCTCCCGCTGCCTTTGCTTCGACTCGACCAAGCCATCCCCCGCCGCCGTGATCGCTGGCCGTTCCCCTCCTTGCAAGCGCGCCCGTCTAAGCCCTTCGAGCCTTGCGACGACGCGTCACCCACACTAGTCTCGGCCATTGCCGAGACCCCTTCGACAACCCTCGAAGCCAAGTCTTTTGGCTTGGTTCGCATTCGTTTCCGGAGAGATTGCCAAGTCCGATCCGCCTTCTACCTAGATCCACCCCCGACGACACGTTTAGGAGACGATAACGCATCATAAGGTTTGACAAATTACTTAAAAGATATGATAGTACGTAATCCCTTAAAACTAATTAAATTAATTTTGAAATAATGTTGTTCCACAAACAATAAACATCTACTTAAATTATTTCAGATATTTGAATACTACAAATCAAAGAAAGATTTAGATTATCGTAGTATATAAATATAATATATCATTTAGATGAGTTATTTATGATTAGATTGAATTTTGAAATCTAAAAAAAATGAAATAACAAAATTGAATTTTAATTTGGATATTGTGTTAACAAATAAATATTATTTAATAAACACATGAATTTTGATACGGTTTTTACGGTTTTAGTTTATTTGGAAAGTATTTGCTGTATATATCAGGTTTCTCGATCTTTGATTTTATCAGATATGTTTTATTTCCTCTCTTTTTTTTTACAAAAAGTCATTGTAACCAAATATTTTAACATATTATACTAATTAGGTAAAATATAAAAAGTTAATAGTGTAAATAATTATTCAGATTAATTAAGAACCATAAGCTAAAATGGAGAATCACGAAATTGAAAGGAAAAATCAATCATAAATTTGATATCCTAAATTAGTTTTAGATATTGTATATCCAATCTCATATATATACTTCTAATCATTTTTCTAAGAAAATAGTTATAACCAAAACTCATGATCTTCAATTATTTATAACTTTTATTTAGATTACAATCATACATCCACAAATATGTATCAATTAGTTATCTCGATTAAGCTTTGCTGTTAAGATTTTCTTGTAGATGATCTTCAATTAGTCTCACTTTTTTGAAAATGCACGAGTACTTGAACTGTTATGTCTCAGCTAATGGCTAGTAATGCAACTTTAAGGGACTTTTTGTCAATTAAAAGGTCCAAAGCCTTTACCAAGAAAACTTCGCGACAAACTAGGGATTCCAAGACAGTGATGTGACAGGGGATGTGCAGTTCGGCGCTCACCGGTGATGATGTGGCAATGGCGATAAAGGCAGATTGGCCATGGAGAAAAAAAACCAACACTCACCGGCAGTGGCATAGTGATGACAGATGAGCTTTGAAAGAGGCGAATGCAATGGCAGCGACGAGTTTGGTATTCTAGATAGTCCTTTTGAAGAAGACCTACATAGAGACCAGTCCAATTTTTATCGCAAAAGGAGATCAATCCAATTCTGAGTTGATCAGTGTTGTGAAAGTTTTGGATTTGTAAATCTTTGTAATTTATATTTAAATTAGGAAAAGATTGGTGCTAGATTTAGGATACAAATCTTTGATATATAATTAAATTTGTTTAAAAACTGAAAAGGAAAAAAATGGCATGTGATAATTTTAATAAGGGGGTGCCATGTGGAGAAGTTAAATTTGTTATATATATATGCAGTAGATTTGGTGTGACGAGTGAGATCAACAACATCTCATTTGGTGTGCTGTTTGGTATCAATATCAAATATATGATATAAAGGGTATTGGTAAAGATACTAAGATATTGGTATAAATGATATAAAGTATTAAATATGAATATGAGCATGATTGATATATTTAATATATCAATTTTGAGAGATTTTTAAATAACATACTGATAAGCACTACTTTGTAGGGCTTAAGTAAGAGTCATTAGAGGTTTTATTGGTGTCATTCGGGTAGATTTAGACACATTCATGTGTATGGCGTGTGGGGGCGAAGTTTGGTAATTAATTAAAAGCCACGTGATTGATAGGCCGAATTGGATGAAATTAGGCCCGTGAAGAGGAAAAGGCCCAATTGAAGGCGTGGCCCACGTGAAATGCCGCGTGAAGGAAAGCGAATTGCTTCAGCGTGAATTGAAAGCAGCGAAGAGATTGATGTCGTGATGTCATCCATGACATCGGCCGTGCATGGGCTGAATTGGAGTTAGGCCGTGTTGCAGCGTGGGAGATTGAAGCTGTTGGGCCGAGATGTCTGCCGAGAGGAGAAGCCGAGCGAGAGAATTACGGGATTAATTTCCCTGTTTAGTTTGTTTAATTATTATTATTTTATTATTTCATTTTAGGTTAATTTAGATTTTATTTCCTTTAGTATATTAGGGTTGAGAAAAAGGCTTGTTTGCCGATCATCTTCTAAACTCTCTCGAACCCTAATTTTCTCTCTACATATTTGCTATAAAGAACTAAGCCTCCCTGGCTTAGTCAGACGCTGAAGCTTTCGTTTCGATAAAGTTGTGAGATTCTCTTTCTTAATCTATTGCATGGTTTTTATCTTTCTCTTGCTTAAGTTGCTTATGATTGATATTGATAATCTCTATTTGGACGCAACTAGGGTTTGTCGTTATTGATCTATTGCTAGATTTAGATTGTTACTGGTTGAGCATATCTATTTCAGAGTAGCAAATGCATCGTACTAGTATCTGGTTGTGCTAGTCTTATGCATAAGAGAATTGATTTACATTCTAGGATAATATCTGGTTGTTTTATGCTAGAATTGTATCCAACTATATTCCTATCCGTAAGGCTGCTGTTAGACTGAATCTTGATAGTTTCAGGGTTGTTTAATTAGTTAGTGCTAATAGTATCTGGTTGTGCTATTAGTTACATCTGAAAAGGAATTGGAATTTCCATTGCATGAGATTTTGAATGAGTATCTAGGATCAACTTGTCATACGAATAGTGGATGTTGTTTGACTAAGTGCTTTTCCCATCACTGATTTCACAACTCTTTCGCTTGTTTACTTTTGCATGCTTAGATTACTTAAACTCACAAAACCCCCTTTTGGTTACTTCGCTTCCCTGTGGATTCGACATTTATTTACCTAGGACTACGGTTTAGGGTTTGTTTGAATATTTTGCATAGCAATTTTTCACACGACAAAAACCTGTTATCAAATTGGCGCCGTTGCCGGGGAAGCAATAATCTATTTTGTGTGTGCGAATTGTGTGCCAATCTTGGTGTGAACCTATCTTATGGTTCACACCCGTGTTACTAATAATCTACCTCTAGTTTTTTATCCAGAAATCGAAAGAACTTTTCTTCAGGCTCGCAGGGCTGCGAATTTACTACCTGAGGAAGCTGATACGATGGCTGATCGTGTTACTCTGGAATCTTTGACAGCTCCCAACTTGGAGCAACCAACTCGTGCTGTGCAATTCCCTGCCCTGGGTGATGGGGTTAAATTTGAGCTCAAGACAAGAGTAGTCCATTTACTCCCGAAATTCAGTGGAACCCCGCTTGAGGATCCTATTCAGCACCTGGATGAATTCCTTGAGGTCTGCACCAGTATGAGGCCATCTGATATTACTGAAGATCAGATGAGGTTGAGGGTATTTTCTTTTTCTCTGAAGGACTCAGCGAAGGACTGGTATCATTCTCTACCCCCAGGAATCATCACTACTTGGGTGAATTTGAAGAAAGTATTCCTTGACAAGTATTTCCCAGCTATCTAGTCCAATCAGCTTAAGAAGAAGATCTGCAACATTGAGCAACTGTCCAATGAGTCTCTCTACGACTATTATGAATGCTTCAAGAAACTAGTGAAGAGTTGCCCTTACCATGGTTATGCTAATCATGATCTGATTCTCTATCTGCATGGAGGACTCCGTGAAGATGATCGTCGGATGGTGAATTCTTCATGTGGTGGAAACATTTTGAAGAGGACTTATGAAGAAGCTCTGGAGATATTTGCTACACTGGCTGATGACTCTAGACAATACAGTGGGAGAGGTTCCCAAAGCTTGGTGGCTGCAAGTTCTCAATCCAAAATTGATCAAGCTGACTTTGATGTGCTGAGAGAGGAGGTGAGACATCTAAATCTGAAAGGTACGCCTCAGCAGGCCAAGGCCTGCGAGATTTGTCATGACGACTTGCATCCTACTGATTCGTGTCCTTCCCTACAAGAGGAAGTGAATGCAATAGGAGGATATCAGCAGAGGCCCAGGCATGATCCCTACTCCAATACTTACAATCCTGGTTGGAGGGACCATCCAAATTTCAGATGGAGAGACCCGGAACAGAATCAAGGTCAAGTCCAACAGCAGGGTCATCCTCAACAACCTAGGCCACCATTTGTGCCCAATCCTCAAGGGCAGAGCTCGAATCCTTCTTCGTCTATGGAGGACATGATGAAGATGCTCACTGCGAATGTTAATAAGCTGACTCAGAGCTCAGCGCAATTCCAAGCAAATACTCAAGCTAGCATTCAGAACTTGAAAAGACAATTTGGCCAGATTTCTCAAGTGGTGAATAAACTGGACGCAAAGGATTCTGGTAAACTTCCATCTCAAACGGAAGTGAACCCGAATATTCGGAATGTCAGTGCTATAACTTTGAGAAGTGGGAAGAAGCTTGAGGAAGATAAATCGGAGGCCAACGAGGAAGAACACGAGGATTTGGAGCAGATCAGTGACGGCGACCGCCGTGAAAACGGCGACCGCCGCGAAACACACGGCGACGGCCGCGAAAGGGACGCTGCTCTCGACCTGGAGGATAAAAATTACGGCGACCGCTGCAACAATTACGGCGACCTTCGTGACGGTGAAAATTTTCTCGGAAATTCTGGTGATGTTCACGGCGATCGTCGTACTTCCTACGGCGCCCGCCACCCCTCTGAAGCCGATGCTGAGGCTGAGAAGGAGTATGTACCCCTAATTTTTCCTGAGTGGAAGCTTGTTGCACCGTTCCCGTCTGCTTTGAAGCGTACCAAGCCACTTGCGCAGGACAAGGACATGTTTGAGATGTTCAGAAACGTTGAGGTCAACATTCCTCTCCTAAATTTGATCAAGTCTGTCCCTCGTTATGCAAAGTTCTTGAAGCAGATGTGCACCACGAAGAGAAACCAGGACATGAACAACAAGAAGAAGGTCAAGGTAAGCGAACATGTCTCTGCTATTTTTCAGAAGCGCTTACCCAAGAAATGTGGCGACCCAGGTATGTTCACCATCCCCGTCACCATTGGAGGTACCAAGTTCAATAAAGCTATGTTAGATTTAGGTGCTTCCATAAATGTTTTACCTTCATCTCTTTGTGAATCCTTAGAATTAGGACCCATGCATGCGACCAAAATTTCCATTCAGCTAGCTGATAGATCTAGTGTGCATCCTATAGGGATAGTGGAGGATGTTTTGGTTAGGGTTGGTGATCTTACTTTTCCTGTTGACTTCTATGTGCTTGATATGGAACATGATATGCATGCAACCCCTATTCTGTTAGGGAGACCCTTCCTGAAAATTGCAAACACCAAGATTAATGTGAGTACTGGTTCCTTGACTATGGAATTTGATGGCCAAACCATTAATTATAATATCTATGAAGCCATGAAATTCCCCTCTGATGGTCATTCTTTGTGTGCAATTGATGTACTTGAGCATGTGGTGCAAGATGTTTTTGATGAGGACCACCTAGATGACACACCACCTATTGTTGATTCTAGCTTGGATAGTGCTATATCTACTGACTTGCAGGAAGGTGTTGATGAGTGGGACGCTCACTATAAGCTCCCTCTAGAGCTACCAGGCAAATCGCCTTTACTGCTAACTCCGAGCGAGAAGCTCGTTCCCTCCTCAGTGCAGGTCTCTGAAGTCAAGGTTAAACACCCCCCTGATCGATCTAAGCATGGGGTAGACGCGACTAAGAAAGTCAAGATGGAGAAGCCGCTGAAGAGGAAGCATGGTCTAAGGTTCAAACCTTTCCATGATTGGTTCAGGAAGGAGGTATGGATTGAGAAGGTTCCTAAGGAGCCTGATGATATGGATTGAGGTTGTTCGAGTAGTATGTCGAGCCAAGGACAGTAAACAAGGCGCTGCTCGGGAGGCAACCCGAGATTTGGTAGTTTATTTTCTTTCCCTTAGTCAATTTCTATTGTTTTTCTTTTAGTTTTTCCTTTCTGTGTTGAACTAACCTGTAGGAAACGAAGAAAAAAAAAACGAAAATGGTGTTCACGGCGCCCGCTGCGAAATTTACGGCGCCCGCCGTAAATGCTTCGCCAAGCAAGTTGGCTACGACCTAAAAACGGCGACCGCTGCAATTACGGCGCCCGCCGCACTTTCTCAGAAAAAAAAATTCGAAAAAATGGGCCCCGAAAAAACCTTAAACGGGGAGCAAAAGACGAAAATAAGACACCCCGAAAAGACCTTAAACGGGGAGAAAAAGTCAAAAAAAAAAAAATTACCCAGCTGTCCAGATTCTCCACGGAGAGGTGCGCATCATGTTGCTAACGGAAGATTACATTCACCCTACTTTTACTTGGCAACGTTGATGGCCCTGCAGTCGACAACTGGAGAGGTGATACACCAGGGCCCAACCACGATGACATCTGGGCCCATTTTTGAAGGCCATGCAACCCCGTTCTCTTGATTGACCACTATTCACCAGAGTGGTTCCTTATGGTTGCATGGTAGGAGTTGATGGAGTTGAAGGCCGTGCAGCCCTGATTTCCTACATCACCACCACACCCTACAGTGGTTTCTTATGGTTGCACGGTAGATGAAGATAATGGCGTTGATGCCAGACATCCAGGACATGAGCTTTTATGACTACACCGCCAGCAACAAGGAAGTGTCCAAGACAACTCGGCCACGTTGTGAGTTATTTTTTGTTTTTCCCTGTGCTTTATTCTTTTGTCTTTCATTACATTGAGGACAATGCAATGTTTAAGCATGGGGTGAGGTTTTATACTTGCTACGCTGCTGAGGAGAAAAATGAAAAAAATGAAAAGAGCCAAAAAATTGAAAAAGGCTATCATAAAAATCCTGAGATAGGTCGAAAACCCGAAAGGGCGGCCTAGGCAATAAGCAGGTGGCTTGGACCAGCATTAGGTTGGGGTAATATGAGGTCAAGAGTGATGTGAGCTTATGTGAGTACATCTATTGGAAAATGAAATGAGTGGCTTGGTGAAAACCCGAAAGGGCGCCTTGGCAAAATGAGCGAAAAGAAGAAGAGTGATTTTAGGATTTCTCATTATTCTTGGCGAGGCCTCATAAGAAGAGGAGTCAAAGAAGGATTGTCGGGTAGGTCACTCTGGGAGACATAAGGAGCAATAGATGGAGGCTAGGATTAGAGGTTACTCACACTATTGGATGTTCGGGTTTAGCTTGGGGGAAGTACTCTGCTTGCCCTTAAGCTTGTTGAGTTATGGATGTGTTGTGAATGAGATTGGTGCCAGGAGCTTGGCATGGGTTAGGTGAATCTTAGTTGGAGGATATGCTTCCTGAGACCTTGGATGCTGCATTGGAGGAGTAGGCTCTTTATTAGTTTACTCGTGGACGAGCAAAGGTCTAAGCATGGGGTGGTTTGATAAACACTACTTTGTAGGGCTTAAGTAAGAGTCATTAGAGGTTTTATTGGTGCCATTCAGGTAGATTTAGACACATTCATGTGTATGGCGTGTGGGGGCGAAGTTTGGTAATTAATTAAAAGCCACGTGATTGATGGGCCGAATTGGATGAAATTAGGCACGTGAAGAGGAAAAGGCCCAATTGAAGGCGTGGCCCACGTGAAATGCCGCGTGAAGGAAAGCGAATTGCTTCAGCGTGAATTGAAAGCAGCGAAGAGATTGATGCCGTGATGTCATCCATGACATCGGCCGTGCATGGGCTGAATTGGAGTTGGGCCGTGTTGCAGCGTGGGAGATTGAAGCTGTTGGGCCGAGATGTCTGCCGAGAGGAGAAGCCGAGCGAGAGAATTACGGGATTAATTTCCCTGTTTAGTTTGTTTAATTATTATTATTTTATTATTTTGTTTTAGGTTAATTTAGATTTTATTTCCTTTAGTATATTAGGGTTGAGAAAAAGGCTTGTTTGCCGATCATCTTCTAAACTCTCTCGAACCCTAATTTTCTCTCTACGTATTTGCTATGAAGAACTAAGCCTCCCTGGCTTAGTCAGACGCTGAAGCTTTCGTTTCGATAAAGTTGTGAGATTCTCGTTCTTAATCTATTGCGTGGTTTTTATCTTTCTCTTGCTTAAGTTGCTTATGATTGATATTGATAATCTCTATTTGGACGCAACTAGGGTTTGTCGTTATTGATCTATTGCTAGATTTAGATTGTTACTGGTTGAGCATATCTATTTCAGAGTAGCAACTGCATCGTACTAGTATCTGGTTGTGCTAGTCTTATGCAGAAGAGAATTGATTTATATTCTAGGATAATATCTGGTTGTTTTATGCTAGAATTGTATCCAACTATATTCCTATCCGTAAGGCTGTTGTTAGACTGAATCTTGATAGTTTCAGGGTTGTTTAATTAGTTAGTGCTAATAGTATCTGGTTGTGCTATTAGTTACATCTGAAAAGGAATTGGAATTTCCATTGCATGAGATTTTGAATGAGTATCTAGGATCAACTTGTCATACGAATAGTGGATGTTGTTTGACTAAGTGCTTTTCCCATCACTGATTTCACAACTCTTTCGCTTGTTTACTTTTGCATGCTTAGATTACTTAAACTCACAAAACCCCCTTTTGGTTACTTTGGTTTGACATACAAATTGCATACTAAGATAGAATTCGCTTCCCTGTGGATTCGACCTTTACTTACCTAGAACTACGGTTTAGGGTTTGTTTGGATATTTTGCATAGCAGTTTTTCACACGACAAAAACCTGTTATCACATACTCCAATATCAAGTTGATATCAATCTTATATCAAGTTGATATCGCTCTAATATCACTAGGGCTAGGTTCACATGAAGATGTGTGGTTATATGCTTTGTGAATATTCCCTAGCCCTTGGATGGAGAAATTGTAGGGCAATGATTAAACTATCATTTAAGTAGTTATGTGCATGACACATGACCACTTTATGACTGGTCAAATTATTATTTTTTTGAACCAAAATTTTTTTCGGGATCAAAATTTCTAAAATGTGTATTCAAATATATTGTATTGTGTGTTTATATATTTTGTACTATGTGTGCATATGTTTTATGAACACACAGTATAAGTTGTATGAATACACAATACAAGTTTTATGAACATACATTACAAGTTTATAGACACGTAAAATACACGTATACGCGTTCATATACTTTATTCTCATCCAAGTGACCATATTTACACTGTACAAGTTGTATGAACACACTAAGCAAGTTTTATGAATACACGATACAAGTTTTATGAACACACAAGTTATAATAAATGCACACATAGTATTCATTTTCTTAAAAAAATAAGTGAACGTGTAGTTTATAACATTGGCATACACACAAGTGACAGTAAATGCACACACAACCGAATATTTATGCACACATGGTATAAACATAAGAACAAATAAGTGATAATAAATGAACACACAAGCATAAATTTATGAAAACACAATCTCAATAGTTGAAGAACACAAAGTAAAAGTTTTATGTAAACACAATACAAGTTTTATGAACGCTTAATGTTTGTCAATATGTTTTAATGTTCATACACATTTGTCAAAGTGTTCATATATGTTTGCATATGTGTTCACATGTTTTTATGTGTTCATATATATAAAAACATGTTTGTCAATGTGTTCATACATGTTTGCATATGTGCTCACATGTTTGACATAAATGTGCATTACAATACTATAACATATCAAATCTTTGTCCACATGTTCATACATGTTTGTCTACGTATTCATATCAGTTTGTCTATGTGTTCATATTGGTATGCTTGTGTATTCATATGCTTGACATGAATGCTTTACTTATGTGTTCATATATATCTAACTCATCTGTTCAATTTATCTATGTGTTCATGGTCTTTACATCCATGCATTCATATACTGTTAATATGTGTGCGCATGTTTTTATCTATGTGTTCATACGTTTGGAACTATGTGTTTATAATTATGTCTCCATGTGTTCATATATTTTCAATTGTGTGTACATGGGATTACATTTATGTGTTCTTACTTTTTAACAAACCAGAACACAAATTTTCAATAAGTTGAAGAACACACAATTGGATTTTTATGAACATATGGTACAAGTTTTATGAACACGCAGTACAAGTTTATGAACATGCTAAAAAATTTGGCATAAAAACAGGGGAAAATCTAGGCCAAAAAATTGATATTGACCGGTCAATCTTCTCTCGTTACACAAACATGCTACTCAATTAGATTATACTGCTTGTTTTGTTGCTCATTCTTTTTTGTTGTAGGGCCCTTCATTGAAGACACAATTAGTGCTTGGTAGACCTCAAAATCATCTTTACATCCTCTTCAAACAATTCATCTACTGTTTCTTCTTATGTTTTTTTTTTCGAAAACAAAAGAAGCATTACTTTGGCATTCTAGGCTTGGTCGCGTACCTATGTACAAGCTCAAACATATATTTCGTTGAAATAGGATTCCTACCGAACTTGTCTCTTGTGGAATTTGTGCAAAAGCCATACATCAAAGAAAATATATACTTCTCTTAGAGTTCAATATCTTCTTATGCTTCAGAGTTACTTCATTTGGACACCTGGGTTCCTAAAAATCTCCTACCCATGATGGTTACAGGTATTTCATCACCATAGTTGATTATTTTACCCATATAACTTGGACTCATCTCATGAAGAAAAGGCGGTGCTTTAACATCACTAATAAATTTCATACAATTGGTTGCCACTCAATTCAACAGTCAAGTCAGGGTTGTTCGCTTTGATAACGCCTTAGATCTTGGTCTAAGCAAGGAAGGGTCTTAGTATTTTGCCGCCAAAGGTGTAGTTGATCAATGTAGTTTCACGTACATGCCTGAATAGAATGGGACCGTAGAAAGAAAATACAAACATCTCCTAGAAATTTGTAGAGCCTTGTTTTTTCAGTCACATGTTGCTTTATTGGGGTCATTGCCTCCTAACTGCTACATACATAACCAATAGACTTCCTTCCCATATTTTTGTTGGATGACATTCCCTTATTTTAAAAACCTCCACAAAATACCTCCAAGCTATTCATCTATGAAAAGTTTTGGATGTCTTCCGTATGCTTTGTCAAGCCTAGTCATGACAAACTTATTCCTCGTGCCATTATCTGTGCATTCATGAGTTACCCATATGGCGCCAAAGGTTACACCCTTCTTAACCTTCAAACCTTAATTATTTTTATCTCCAAGAATGTCACCTTTCATGAACACATTTATCGTTTTTTCCACTATACATCTTACCTCATCTAATTCATTGCCTTTACCAATTCCTGACATATATGACTCATTTCCTCATATTCCATAACAAAGCTCCCTTGTCATTTGAACATATTCACCTAACATACCATCCATTGAGTCTCCTTCCACCCTCTTCATTCAACTTTCTCCAAAACCACCACCATTTCAAGATGTTCGATCACATCTCTTCTGACCTCAACACCTTTCGCACATCATCTTACTCCTTTTGCACTTTCTTCTGCATCTCATACACTCTTAACCAGCCTTGATTCTCATACTGAACTTTGTTTTTATGAAGAGACACGTCTTTCTCCTGAATGGGTTAAGGCCATGAATCTTGAGTTAGATGCCTTGCAACATTACAATGCCTCAGATGTTGTTGATTTTCCCAGAGGCAAGTGTCCAATTAGCTCTAAATGGGTATATAAACTCAAGTTTCATGTAGATGGTTCACTAGAAAGACACAAGGCACTTAGGGTGTCAAATAATAACCAAAATCGAGAAATTAAACCGAGAAACCGAGAAACCGAAACCGTTTAGTTAATCGAATAAAGCTTTTCAATTTTTTGTTATGGTTAGCCGAACCGATTTTCGATTTCTCTGTTCGATTTCGGTTATCACTTTTCATATTTCCAGTTAACTGAGAAAGGTTTATTTATTGTTACTGTATGGAGACACCGTCGTGATCAAAATAGTAGCGCAACCGAGATATTATATATTTTTTATACAACAAATCAAATAACACTTGTTGTCTCGCTTGGTAAAGGGTAATTTAAATTCCCCCTTTTGAAACATGCTCAAGTTCGAGTCGTGTAAACCCCTTTCCCTTACAATTTTATTGTTTAAAACCTCCTAGACTCATATATGTACATTTGATTTCAAATGTTCTATTAGATTTCAATATAGACTGTATTTGGCATTGTTATTTATAAAGATTTTTATAAATTATAAAGTACTTTCTCTTGAAAAATAATTAAATATATATGTACTTTCTCATATAAAGATTTTTTAAAATTATAAAGTACTTTCTTTTTATAGTAATAAAATAATTAGCACCCTATAAAAAGTAAAATCCATCCATATCTAATCTCGCACTTAATAGGTTTTGTGAAATATTTTAAAAATAGTGACGATTAATGGTTAACCGGAAAAATTAATTGAACCGAAAAGTTGGTTAATCGAGGTTAGACTAACTGACATTTCCGGTATGGTTATGATTAATACATTTAACTAATGAAAATTGTGGTTAACCGGGGTTGGACACCACTACAAGGCTTGAATGATCATATAAGATTGTTCTTAGAAGGCCGACATTGATTATATCGAGATTTTTTCTCGATACGAGCTCTTTTCATCACAACAGTCATCTTTCAAGCTTCACGACAATGGTATAGTAAGCTTTTTAATTCTCTGATTTCTCAAGGATTCTCACGGTCTTTTAATGGCTACTCTCTATTCCATAAGAAATCTGGATCTTCTTTGGTTTTTCTTGTGATTTATGTCGATGACATGCTCATCACATGTAATGATTCAGCTCAGATTTCTTCTCTCAATCTGTTCTTACGTCATTTCTTTAGCCTCAAGGATCTTATTTCTCTCAATTATTTCACCGACATGGAATTTCTTCCCACTAATCAGGGCATGATGATCACTTTGAGGAAGTTCATCAAGAAAATTCTCAAAGACTTTCCCCATTCTTCCTCACGAGTTGTTCAGAGTCCTCTAAACGCCAACATCAAGTTGAAAAATTATCCAGGTTCTCCTTTACCTGATCCAACTCCATACATGCGCCTTGTTGAAGAATTGAATTTTCATGTGAATACACGCCCTGACTTAGCATTCACAGATCAAACATCTAAGCCAATTTATGCAGGCTCCTTCTTCTTCAGTTCTTCCCAATGGTAATTTGTGTCTATTTCATGCAACTGTCATTTGACTTCCATCAGAATTTCACTTTGATAACGGTACTTTTAGTTAGGTGCGGACCCATTCATTTGCACTAAGTTTTTTATTAAAAAGTACATTTTTATTTTTTGTATACATTTTCCTCAATTTTTTTATGTAATTTTTAATTTATTTCTAAAAATATTTTTCATATCGTATTTGTTATGTAGTTATGTATATTCATAAAAAATACTAAAAAAAACATTACCCAAATTTGCGCACTTATCTTTCAATAAAAAATACAATATTTACTCTATATCTATTCTTATTTTTGTTAAAATTCTCAAAATTTAGGTTTATGGATTTGAAAATTTCGAATTAATTTTTTATACAAATTTGTTGAAATTACGCAGTGAAAGTAGTATGTAATGATGAAATTTTCTTAATTTGTATAATTTTTTGATCAATTTTGAATAATATTTCATTTGGGGTTCGAAAATAGGGTTTGCTATTTGAAATTGGGGTTGTTTATGTAAGGTAGAGCGTAAACTTAAATAGACGGTAGGCTTTAAAATTACGGGTTTTGTGTAAGGTAGACGATGTTGGGCCTTGATCTAAAATTAAGCCCAAGGAGAAGTTGGATCACCAGCCCAAACGTTTCAAAACAGACTCTGTCCACAATAGACGATTCGATGAAGGGTGAACCGATCAAGGCGTGCAATGACTACACCATCGACGATTGTTTCAGTTGAGAAAATCTCGCAAGCAGGTAACGTCCCTTAAGGAACCAACATCTACAAAACACGAAGATTGGGATTATCCAGAGGAGAGTCAGATAGAAGCAATGTATTTGCATAAATAGACAAATAAAGTATATGTAATATCACACATTCACTAGCATCCTTATTCGATAATCACTCTGTACTCTAACTTTCAAGCGATTCAGTCATTCTTAAGTATTTGTAATTCCGATCTTCATACTGAAGAGTGGAGATAAGTTTGTATTTCAATTTGATTATTCAATTCAAGTTATGTTATTACCATAGTAATCATTTATCTTGTATTGGATAGCCTTACTTCGACTAATTGGTCCTTAGTCTAGCAAATTTAGATCAATAGATCTTTTTTGCCCAAAACAATTTGGCGTCCACCGTGGAGCAATTAGCTTGTTAGTAAATCGATCATGTATCACCCTCAACTTATGTCGGTAGTTCCACGTACACGCCAGTGACCTCACACTTTAATGTCCAAAGCCACCCTAGGCTTAATTTGAACTATTACGATTAAAATAAACATAATATTCAATAATAAAAGAGTAGCGAAAGACTTTTGAAATAAATATTCAATATTTATTAATATTCACCTCATAAATTGAGGAGATAAATTTTACAAACAATCGATATTGGAATGACAACGAAAGACTTTCAATCCATCCTAATTACATGACTATGTTATCTAATACTTTCACCTATTACATTAATTAGGAAAATTAAATCATATATTCAAACAACCTTGAAAATTCTTCAAAAACTAAACTCCAATCGCAAGCCTTCTTCTCCGTCTCGTTACTACTAGACAACCTGGGGCAAGTCGACTGATGTGTTGTATGAGACAGATGACACCAACCAACCATGCAAGGAAAAAGAGTGGTTGGTTAGTCTAATAAAAGACTAAGCAAGGGTATTTTGAGTCAAGTTCTATATGGTCATATCTAGTTACTATCATTGTCTCTCGAATAAAAGTCGAGAGACGATATATAACTAAAAATACTTCCACTGAAACGAAGGATGGGCAAAAGATATGTGGCAAGCAAATACCCGAAATGAATTTAGGTATGGGAAGAAGATATGATTGGTTTGAGAACGTTTTACAATCAGCACACAACATATAAGAAAATCCATTGAATAATTGGGTTTGACCAACCTCACCGCTTAACGCGAATTCAGTTTGGAAAGACGATCCGCTTAAACTGGAGCACAAGCAGTTTCCAAGTTGTACTCCTCGCTCAAAGTTTATTATTTATGTGCTCGCAACACTGATCTTATTTAATTTTCACCATACCACAATTATTCGTAAAGCTTTTAACACAGTATCAAATAAAATGAGAACAACACAAGGTGACGTTACGTCCAACCCAATTGCACTAGCAAGGTGCTTAAACACTTCTTATCTTTAGCGGTGGATAAGAAACAATGGTCATGACCTTAAATGTATTAGGGAATTATTCCGACTAATACAAAGTTATAAATAGATCATTTTGCCTCGCAACACCATAATATCCCTGACAACCAGGACTATTAGAGTCCATCTTTACTTACTATAAAGTCCACATTTAACACACAAAGTCCACACACAATATCACTATTAAAACAATAACAACATTAATTAAGTACTTAAACATATATAACTATGTATATATATATTTGATAATAACTATAAACCAATATACGAAAATATTTTAAACACACAATGGTTACTAAATATTAATTAGGTTTTAGAAATTACCCAATTAATTTATAATTAATTTAAATATTAATTGTCGGTCAAACAATGAATTGAAATGACAAGAGCGAACCATCACTTGCCTTAATTAGATTCAACGTTGAATCTAGACGAGACGAATATCGTTGATTTTCTTCCTGAGAGCTTAACTTATTCTCAACGGAAACTCGCATAAGGTTTCCGGTCCACAAGCGATCCGTTGAATAACGATATGAACTGAACAAAATAATTAATATCGATTAATTTATTTTGACAAACTCAAATAATTAGATTCAATATTTTGTATGAATTTAGTCATAAATATAATAATTGAATAATTCTAAGGACAAATACGAATAAAAGTTGGTTGAAATTATACCGTTCGATCAACCCCGAGTCAAATTTGGACTAAATATGGGCTTTTGGGCCCAATAATCCAATATTCATCCATGTGAGCAATGGGGCCCACTGATTGTTCTTCTTCAACAAATTGAATAACAGTTGAACGATGAGCGGCGGGAAAGATCGGTGCTTGCGACCCACTCTAGCCGTCCTGGCGGCGAAGGCCTCAGCCGGCGGTGGCTCCTGAGCGCGGTGGTGTCACGACCGGCAAGCATCATGACAGAGGCGGTCTGAGGTGGCGGCGATATTGGCTAACGCGAATCAGCCGAATGTTTTCCCAGATTGAACCTTCGTCCAAGCCCACTTCGGACGGCTCGTTGGTGGCTCAAACGAAGACCAAATAACGTGAGGTCGGTGGAATTGGGTTCGTGGTGTTGCAAGGATTCTACGATGTTGGTTCTCGGTGGTTGTGGATGGATAATGGCATTGCAAAAGTGGCACAAACAGTGGCGAAAAATGAACGGCTGGACAACACTCAAACAGAGCAAGCGACCAACCGATTTCGAGTGGCTCGTTCGAGGACCAAACGGCGACGAAACGAGATGAGGCCGGTGTTGTTAGACTTGTGTTGACGTAGGATACCACCGAAGATGGAGAATTTCATCAAAGGACAGCTGATGGCGTCGGAAAACCACCACAACAGTGGTTGGTCGGAAAACGAGGGAGTCGGGTTTGTTTGGATTAATTGGATGCTGAAAAGCCTTCGATTACGCTCTTATTCATAGATCTTTCATAGCCTTGATTGACATGCACACAATCATGCTCTTACCTTGTCGAGATTGATCTAAATCATATCAAATTTCGAAAATTTCCATAAACATGAACAAATCGCGTTCATTCGAAACAAGGCCAAATCTGGACGATATTCGGATCATAAAACCCGTGAGTTTAGGGGGCTTTGATTGCCAACTCGTTGATATCAATCCTGGATTCGGCATTTGTCAAATCGTCAACCAACGCGCTCCAATTTTGAATTTGAAGTTGGAGCCATAACCCGCGAAAAAAATAGAGCAAAGGAACGAAGAACATTCATCAAAGTTTTTAGTATTTACGCACGGGCTCCCCTTCTTTTGGGTTAATGATAGGACAAAAAAACCTACCCACAAGCGTGTGGGATCAGTTATAACTTTTCAAATATCGTTTCTACGAGGACTATGTAGTACTTATTATAGCTTAAACTGGTAAGTTAAGCCGTAAAAAGGGAGATTCATTTGATTAACAACTAAGAAAATAAGAAACCAGAATTGCAAAGGATGGTTGTAAACAGTTGGGGAGAAGATTCTAGCGCTACGGATCCCCACAACAGTGTCTTGGTAAACTTACGGATATATGTCTGAAAATGGTCTGAATCTGTCTGAAGGTAAGCTATCTAAAGTCTCTACTAACTCCTTTCATATACAAAAATAGATGTGCCAAAATTCCAACTAACAATCGCTGTCGCGCAGAGCTAATCAAATCTAGACCCTTTGGCCACTTAGAATATTGGATCAAACTGGGTTAACATTCGTTGTCGCGGTCCGCTAAGTCCAGGCGAACCTAGGGTTTCTATGATAGCTTACGATTCCACAAGAGTGATTAGGTTGTTGTCACACAAATAATACTCAGGTTCAGTTCCTAGTGATCTGATAAAGTAATCTCCTTTCAGACTCATACCCTATATGAGTTATCTATTAAGGTTTTTTTCTTTCAGACTCAAACCTAATAGAAAGATAATCAACTTTCATCAATTGCATTAAGAACTCTAGGATTAAATCAAACAAGGTTTCATATTTCAATTCAGTCAAATATCATGCACACATCTACCAATTCATTGTTGGGATCACCCCAAATTCTAGAATTATGGAATTAGCAAGACATGCTTGGAGAAACAATCAAAATAATCATATGAACAAAAGAAATCATTCAACTAGATTAGGAGAAGAGAAATACTTGATCAAATCCAGAGTTTCTATGATAGGTTATGAGTTCTTTTGAAGAATAAAATCTTTAAAAGAACTCCAAAAACACTTGGGGCTAGAGAGAGTTTGAAAAGTGGCTGAAGAGAGCTGCCAAACAAAACCTAGATAAAATATTTATACCATCCAAAATAACAAGGGGCAAAATATAACAAATTCGGGTCGCAGACAATACGGCACAGTCGGTGACAAATCGTGCACAATTTGTCACTGACCATGTACTTCAATTAAGGCTTCAACACGACTAAACACAGACCGTGCACGGTCAGTCACTGACCGTGAAGGTCTCCTGAGCATATGGCACGATTTGCCACAGACCGTGCACGTCTCATGAGTGTTCTGCACGGTTTGGCGTTGAGCGTTGCTCACCGTGCACCTTGGTAGATGGTCATGTACTTCTTCTTTGCTCCATAAGTTTCCTTGTTGGCATGCATAATCCGTCTTCTTGGCTTTCCTCGGCATAATTGCTTTCCCAATGATGTCTATGTCGCGTAGCACACCTCCATTGCCCACCAAACTACCTGAAAACATGATGAAACTCGTATAGTCATCCAAATTAAAGAAAACGATGCAACTAACTAAAAATGCAATCTAATAACATGAAAAAAGCCAAAGTTAAAGTCTAAATGCATGTCCTAAACCTATATGAAATGGATGTTATTAGTTAATTACGCTATTTTGCCCAACTTTCTGAATTTGTGGCAATTGTGACATTATTTCGGTTTTTCCGATACAAAATTATAAGGGAAATTCATGTTGGTGCCCCCTGAGTTTAGGGTTATTCCTGTTGGTGTCCCACAATTAAGTTTTTTTCGGTTGGTGCTCCTTGTTTGCTTCGTAACCAAACATTTTCATGTTTGTACCATTCTAGTTCAAATTGATTAAATCCAAGTCTACCATTATGTTCCTCGCCCTCAAATTAGTAAGATTTGACTCCTAAAATACCCAAATTCATGTCCGAATCATGTCGATTTGAATTCCGAAGCAACAACCCGTTTCGACCTTAAGAATTCAAATCGAAATGGTTTGAGTATGAATTTGATTGTTTTAGGAGTCGAATCCTACTAAGTTGAGGTCAATAAACATAATGATGAGCTTCGATTTGATCAATTCCAACCGAAATGATACGGATATGAAAATTTTCGGTTACAAAGCGAACAAACCAAAACTTTAGGGGTACCAACAGGAAAAAACATAATCGTGGAACACCAACAGGAATAAACCTAAACTCAGGGGCACCAACAGGAATTTCCCAAATTATAATTAAGTTCTCAAACTTTATGTTATAACCATAATCCCACTTGTTCACTTGTTTAATGCCCCCTTCGCTATATAAATGTAAAACTTTGATAATAAAGTCTCACAACCTTCTTTTATAAACTAGTTAAGTTTATAAAATAAACTTAACTCAATTTTATTTGTACAAAAGTCATTCTAACATAATTCTTGGACTTAATTTATATGAAAAAGTAAATTACTCTTTCATAAAAGAAATAAAATAAAATTTTCAACTTTTATTATTATCAAAAGTAAAGTTACAATAATACCCTTCTAATTTAAGGTGAGTTATTACATATCCTCTCCCAAGAAACCATCTGTCCCACTTTGACGGCTGAAACCCCTAATCCCCAACTCACTCTCGTTGAAACACAAAACAAAAACCAAATCCAAGCAAACGTTGTAGCCCAAGGCGTCAGCCAAAACCCTACCAATATTACCCCAACTGGCCAAGCTAGCTAAGTCCAGCAACTCATGAACATGATGGAAACCCGTAGGAACGAACTCGACGAATAGTGTGTCCACACCGAAGCCCTTATCCACCAAAAGACCCAATCCGACGTGGAGGTCGCTCGACTAACCCATGAGAACGAGCTTTTGAAATCGCAAGTACAATCAGTCGCTTCAGTTCTAGGAAACATTAGGCGACCCATTAACACTGAATGCATTCAAGTGTGACTCAATCTAGATAACGAGACGATGACACCACCAGTCTTGCCAATGCAAGTAGGTATTATAACTGTGAATGACGATATGTTCCAAACACCCAGATCAATTCATTTGTAACTAATATTGTCATTCCCCCATAGGTCAACGCGACCGAGCCGATCCCGACTCGAGTAGTATCAATGCAGGTCGACCCGATCATTACGGGTCCTACGAACATGGAAGCTCTCATTGAGCAAAAGATTCAAGAGAAACTAATGGACTTGGACGATTGGATGGCCAGGATCTCTAGCGTCACTTAACTGATCGAGAAAGAGGTCGTCGATTGCTATGAAGACTCGCCTTTCATAGAAGCGATTGCACAGATCGAAATTCCTACAAAGTTCTATGTCCCTAATATTCCCAACTATGACGGGATAGATGACCTAGATGATCATATTTCTAATTATAACCAAAATTTATGACCAGTTCGATTCCAAGAGGGAACCGTGAGACTGTCATGTGCAAATATTTTGACACAGCGCTCATGGGACTCGCGCTAACTTGGTTTATGCATTTACCACATGGCTCAATCGTCTCTTTCGCAGAATTGGTCAATTCCTTCAAGATCTAATTCGCCAATAGTAGGTGACTCGAGGACCAATCTAGCGATTTTTACAAGATCGTGCAAATGTATGGAGAACCTCTACGTGAATATCTTAACATGTAAAATAGGGAGAATGTCGCGATTATAAATTGTGACATCCTGACCTCAATCGAAGCTTTCAGTCGAGGGCTAATCTGGGGAAGCGTACTCTACAAGGAACTCACCAAGTATCCTTATAGACGCTTCGAGGATGTTTAAGACAAGACGATGGCCCAAGTATGCCTTGAAGAAGACGAAGAACCTAGTAAGTTCGATAAGATCCTCGATCGTGTCGATTGAAGATCGAGTTCCGACCATGTTGGGACAAAAGGCACCAACCCTATCTGAAGATCCGCAACGACAACCTTCAGGTAAACAATCTTTATGACAGGAACCATGACAGAAAAAACGACCGTTGTTACCTCAAAAGGTCCACTCTTACAACTTTAACGTATCTGCATCGGAAATCGTTAAGAGTTTCGACAAATACGGAAATGAAGTAAGATGGCCCCAAAAGAGCGAGACGTCAAATTCGAGGAAAAACATGTCAAAATGGTGTGAATTCCACGGTGACTACGGACACAGAACAAACGTGTTCATAGCGTTACACAAGGAAGTTGCACGTCTGCTAGCACAAGGATTCATACATGCGTGATATCCAATAAAGCAAAATCAACACTCGAACGACGAGATCACATAACAACTGACAAACCCCCTTCTCCTATACATACCAAGATTATTAATACCATTACAGGAGGATCGAATATATGTGGAAACACATAATCTGCGACCAAGGGCTACTATTGTGGGAGTCGACGCTAGGGACACCGCCACCATCACTTTCGACAATTCAGAGACAAACGAGGTCATCCCCCATCATGACGGTTTAGTAATCTCTCTTTCTATTCAAAATTTCTTGACATGTAAAGTACTAATCGATACTGGCATCTCCACAAATTTGTTGACACTAGACGCCTTGAAAAGTATGGGACTTAGAGAAGAAGATCTCCTAAAAAATCGACCTCATTGGTCGGGTTCAACAGAAAAATGAAACATACTTTGGATGAAATAGTGTTGACAACGTACGTTGGAGGTGTCAACCAATAGGAAAAATTCTTTGTACTTGACTGTCCCTCCCCATACAATGTAATCATTGGCAGACCATGGATCCATGCCATGAAAGTTATACCTATCAGTCAATTAAGTTCCAGATAAAGTGGAGGATACATGAAATAAAAGCCGACCAACAATATGCCAAGAATGTTACATCACTTCGATGAAGGCGTTAGTCAGGACAGGTCAAACATAGCAATTATAGAGAAATGAATGGTCTATGCGATACATTGAACCAGAAACTGAATCGTTAGATGACATCACATTGCACCCTCGAAATAAACGCAAGTGATAAAGGTCGGGTCGGGTCAGACTTGAGTGACGAAAATAGAGAACATCTGGTCGGATTCATGCGACTCAATGTTTATTGCTTCGTGTGTGATAGGACAAAAACCTACCCACAAGTGTATGGGATCAGTTGTAGTTTTTCAAGTATCGTCCCCACGAGGATTATGTAGTATTGATTGCAACTATTACTGGTAAACTAAGCCGTAAAAATGGAGATTATGAGTTTAACTAATAACTAAGGAAGAAACAAAGTATGCAAAATATGATTGTAAATCAATGGAATGAAGATTCTAGGACCATGGATCTCCACAATAATGCCTTGGTGAACTTGCTAGATATCCTTTTGAAATTTGCATGAATTTGTCTGAAGGTAAGCTATCTAAAGTATCTACTAACTCCTTACGGATGAAAATAGACGTATCTAAATTCCAACTAACAATCGATGTCGCGAAGAGCTAATCAAATCTAGACCCTTTGGGCACATAGAATCTAGGGATAAGCTGAGTTAGCATTAGCTGTTGCGTTCCGCTATGCGCAGATAAACCTAGGATTTCTACGATAGCTTAATAGTCCACAAGAGTAATTAAGTTGTTGTTGCATAAATAACACTCGAGTATAATTCATAGTAGTCTGATAGGAATAATCTTCTGTCTATTTCATACCCTATTTATGTTATCTATTAAGGTTATCTCCTGTCGGTCTCAAACCTAATAGAAATCTAATTAACTTTCATCAATTGCATTAAGAACTCTAGAATTGAATCAAACAAAGTTTCAGGGTTCAATTCAAGCAAATATCATATCCAAGTCTACCTACACATTGTTGGGATCATCCTAACCCTAGAAATATGGAATTAGCTAGACATAATTACAAGAACAATCAATGAAATCATATTAACGATGGAAATCATAAACAAGATTAAAGAGAAAAAGAAACTTAGTCTTGAATCTAGTAGAACAATCTCCAAAGTCGAATTCTTCAAAAGAGGTAAAACAACTAGGTCTAGAGAATTAGAAAAAGTGGCAAAAGATTCAGAGATTCTGAAAAATAAACCCTAGAAAAGTATTTAAACCATCTAAACATAGTCATGGACCGAAGCCAAAAAGTTCGGAAAAATACGAAGTGCACAGACCAAGGCACAGTTTGTGCAATTGAGACCGCACGGACTACTCTTTTACAGAGAGTAAACACACAGACTGTGCAGTTGAGTGCACGGTCCTGTGGTACCCCTTGCAATTTTATTTGCACGACCTCATTCTTTACAGAAGCAAAATGCACGGACTGTGCATCTAAACGCACGGTGTAAATGGTACTTCATGCATTTCTTATGTTTTTTGCATCTGGCTTGCTTTTTAGCTCATTTGTCTGTGTGGGTCATGTTGTTGGCTCGACTTTGTCTCATTCCGGCCTGAATAGCTCCACTTATCACGTCCACGCTACCATATCCCATAAGAGATGACTCCAATGCCCACCAGTCTACCTGAAACAAGCAAAAAACTAGTGAAGACATCTATACTAAGGAAGATGATGGAACTAACTCATAAATGTTGAATAACAAACATGAAATAAGCAAAACTAAGGCCTAAATGCATGTCCTAAACATGGATGAAATGGATACTATTAGCGTGGTCGCGTGTGGACATGGTAGGAATAAGCCTAGACATGATTACACACAAACTAAACATCGACCTGACCTACCTGCTTGTAAAACAAAAACGAAGAAAATTCACATCTGAGCGGAATATTATCGTCGACGATGAAGTAAAAAACCTCCTCGAAATAGGTAAAACTAAAGAGGTTAAATATCCAGAATGGCTTGTTAACGTTGTCATGGTACAAAAATAGAAGGGAAAATTGATAGTCTGCATCGGCTTCAGAGACTTGAATAAAGTGTGCCCAAAAGACTCATTCCCATTACCACATATCGACGCAATGGTAGATGCGACGGCAGGGCACGAAATGCTCACGTTTATGGACGCTTGCAACGACAACAATCAAATCCTCATGGATCCCGACGACCAATTAAAGACAACATTCATCACAACCCAAGGTACATACTGTTACAAGGTTTTTCCCTTTGGATTGAAAAATGCAGGGGCAACCTACCAAAGGCTAGTGATCAAGAAGTTCAAATACCAGATCGAGGACACCATGGAAGTCTACATAGACAACATGTTAGTAAAGTCAAAAGTCGCTTCGAATCCCATTAAACATCTAGAAGATGCCTTCATAATACTCAAAAGATACAACATGAAACTCAATCCAATAAAATCCTCCTTTGGAGTATCACTAGGAAAATTCTTAAAATACATGGTGACCTAGCGGGGAATCGAAGCAAGTTCCAACCAGATCAAGGCAATCATAGAATTAATACCACCCTGATACACAAAGGACGTACAATGATTAACCAGACGAATAGCTGCACTGAATAGGTTCATTTCTAAATCGTTTACCAAGTGCAAACTTTTCTATGATGTCCTTACAAAGAATAAGTTGTTTGAATGTACGGGAGAACACGAGAAAACATTCCAAAAATTAAGGGCTTATCTAGCAAACCCACTACTATAGTCTAAACCAAAAGACAAAGAGACACTACCACTATATCCAGCAGTATCCTAGGCGACGATAAGCGTCGTCTTGATTAGGGAGGAAGACGGAAAACAACTACCAGTTTACTATGTAAGTAAATCACCACTGCCAGCGGAGACGTGCTACTTATCACTTGAAAAGCTGGTCCTAGCACTAGTATAAATTACGACCTTACTTTTAGTCGCATACTATTATTGTACGTACTAACCATCCAATGAAGACAGTCATAAGGAAGCCAAAATTTACAGGTGGAATGGAAAAGTGGGTGATACATATGAGGACTCGACATCCAATACGAGCCAAGAACCGCCATAAAATCTCAAGCTTTGGCCGACGTTGTGGTCGACTTCAGTCTGACGCTGGAACAAGAAGCATCAAAAGAAACATTGCAATTATCTAATGCACCAGACGAGGGCACATGGGAACTACACACCCATGGAGCATCGAACGCAAGAGGAGTCAGTCTTGGAGTTGTACTAAAGTCACCACAAGGGGACAAGATAGCCCAAGTTGTTTGCTGTGAATAGGAAGCCATGAATAACGAAGCAGAATATGATGCCCTCATTTTCGGGCTTACACTCTCTCAAGACATGTCGGTGCAAAATATTGAAGCGATCTGCGACTCGCTCCTGATCGTCAATCAAGTACAACGCTTATACGCCACCAAAGACGACAAAATGATAGCCTACCTCCATATCGTAAAAGACCTAACATCAAAGTTCAAAAACTTCAACATTAAACAAGTCCCCCGTGACTCTAATGCCTAAGCAGACGCCTTGGAAAACTTGTGATCGACTATCAGTCCAAGGGATTTTCCCACGGTCCTACTAGCTCACATCACGACCCCTATGGTCGCCAAACCACAAAGACCACCTACAAATGTCGACACACCCTCGAACTCCGGAGACCTACCATTAGAAGAAGAGGTGTCAACAAAAGTAGGAAACAATATAGAAGAAGACCTCATATCTAGTGAGGACGATTGGACAGTGTACCTTAAGTCAAATGGCTCAAGGATGGTATCCTACAAAGCGACAAGACAGAAGTGAAACAACTATAGGTACAAGGTAGCGCTGTATGACTTGATAGAAGGTGAAATATTTAAAAAACCTATCACAAGCCTCCTCCTACGATGTATGGAAAAGAACAAGGTCCAACGCATCCTACAGTCCTTACACGATGGTGAATGCGGCAATCACACAGGCGGTCGAAGCTTATTTGGCAAAGCACTAAGAACGGGTTATAATTGGCCGATGATGAATCAAGATGCCCTAGAATACGTTAAGAAATGTGACACCTGTCAATGACATGCTCCAATCTATCACTAGCCATTGGAACTACTACATCTGACGCTATCCCCTTGGCCATTCATAAGGCGGGGCTTGGACATCGTTGGAAAACTACCACCCGTGTCAGGACAACGTGTTTTCTTCCTAGCCATGCTAGATTTATTTTCCAAATGGATCGAAGCCGAAGCGTATCGAGAAGTAAAAGATAAACACGCTGTCTGATTCATTAAACGTAAAATCTTGTGCAGATTCGGCGTACCATCATAGATCGTATACGACAATGGCTCCCAATTCATTAGCGATCAGATGAGATATTCTACAAACTGTGGATTATCAACCTGGTCAGATCAACTCCACGTTACCCACAATTCAATGGACATGTTGAGTCTAGTAATAAGATCATCATTAATAACCTCATAAAGCGACTCATAGGGGCCAAAGGGAAATGGGCCGACGAAAACCTCTCATACTTTGGTCCGACAAGACCACTCCTAAAACGGCTATGGGACAATTCCCTTTTTCACTGGTGAATGGATGTGAAGCTTTCATCCCAACCGAAATCTTGATATCAACTGCGTGATATGGCTTATAAACAGAAGATCAGAACAACGTCGAGTTATCACACAATCTTGACACTGTCAACAAACTTTTAGAAAGAGCAAGAATGAAAATGGTAAGGTATCAGCAACAGGTTGCAAGAAGCTACAACAAAAACGTAAGAGTCAAAGTGTTCAAGATAAGAGACTAGGTGTTGCAAAATGTGTTTCCCGATACCAAAGACCCGATCGACGACAAGTTGGCCCCACAATAGGAAGGGCCTTACCTGATAAAAGAGATAGTCAGCCAAGGTGCATACCGATTAGAGACTAGCGACGGACTACCAATTCCAAGAAGCTGGAATGCCACACTTAAAGCTGTATCATTTCTAAAATCATACCTTTTAATACTTACATTATTTGCATATTGTTCTTTATCATCTCGATTTATTCTTACAAAGCACTTATTGACTTAAGTATCGAAGGGTCTTTGGGAAAGCCAATGGCCAACTCATCAACAATATTTTACATTTCAAAGTAAATAAAACAAGTTAAGGATATTCCAAGCTCGAGCAATCAAATTGATCAACATAAAAAAAGTGCTTACATTACATTACACGATCGATCGAAACACAACCAATACATTATTACAATGGTCACCCTAATAAGGTACAAACCTAATATTCCTACAAACAACTCCTCTCTGATACATGACAAGTTATACAACTGACAAAACACAAACACATCTACAGGTACACACGACCAACACAAGAACGATGCGATATGCGATGCTCCTTCCACTCCGCTGACTGAGGCAACCTGGAAAAAAAGACAAAAGAAAAACACACAAGGTATGCAAACATACTACCATAAAACTACAATACGCGACCTACGATGGAGGATGGGTCACTAAAACATTATCCCCCTGTCATCACAACAGGGCACGCAAAATATCCAAAAATATCATCACCACAGGTACAAACACATCAGCTTAAACCGTCACCACGATGACACAAATCCACCAAAAACAACATAAAAATATTCCTTTTGACAAACACACAAGATTAAGATTCTCCTGATTTTCCAGCCGTCTCAAGAGGAGCCGACAAAAGGGATGGGGTTGCATCATGCAACATCTCGCCGATAACGACCGCATCACCTTATTCTCCTCTTTAGGGACCTCCTTGAACAAGCCAGCCAACTACAACATCTCTTCCCCAGGTTCGCCAGCCTTCGGAGAAAATAGCATAGCCAACTTCTTCTTTTCCTCCTCCAAATCCCATGAGGCATGCTGACCACGGCTGACTCCTCCATAGCTTCAACATGGGCCTGCAACAAGAAGTAGGTGCCCAAGTCTCAGCACAATGGGAATGACGATGCTGATCCTCCATCAACGATTTAACTTCACCCTCCAAGTCGGCAATTCGACCTTGAACAACTGATCTTTTGTTAACTTCAGTCGATCAGTCACCGTCAAACGTTTTACCTCAGTCGAGTGATTGGTTTGCATCTGGTCTATTGCTGACAAAGCCAACTTGGCATATTGAAGCGCCTACGTCAGAGGCAAGTGGTTATTATCGACGAAAAAAGCGAAACAGCAAAAAAATGCAACCAACGTAGAATCTAAATCACCTTCCACACCAGAAGTCATCCATCATTGAAAAGGTCAGCCACATGCACCTTTTGTAACGCCTACCTCATAGAGACGTCTTGGGCAAAGTCCGGATCATGCAACAACTTCTGAATACCCGTTCTTGGATCCTATTGCCAACAGTTTCAGATCGATCAGCTCTTTCCCCGACAGACGAGCGTTGGATCTTCCCGATCGGGGAGATGTCAACATTGCACAATACAATAAGAAGACCACGACAGATGTAACAAACCAAAAGCAAACGTGAGAAATAGAACAAGTGCCTTGGGATTTTGGCGACAAACAGAGTCCTCATGGCGATAGGAGTAACAGGAGTCTCGACAAGACAATTTACGTTCACGAAGATCCTCTCTCGTTCTGGAATCGCCAGCAAAAGGGCAATTACTTCACTAGAATCCGACCCTTCCACTATATGATCTAAGGCTGGCACTGCATGATAGAACATGTGAGTATAAAGTTAACGAATCAACAAGGAAGAAAAATGCTTTGAAAGAATATGTTACCAGTCGTATGCCAATTGTCAAAAAAGAAATGAGCAAGCAATATCTTCATCCAACGACTTGCGCTCCATGAAGAAAAAGCGCAAACCTGAACCACGATCGTGCACATCAACTTGAGCCACTAAAGGCTCCCGATTTGGACGACCGCATCGCTCAGATTCCAGGAGTCCCGTAGAGAATCGAGAAAGAGACAATTGACGGATACGAAGACTCGCCTTTCGTAGAGGCAATTGCGCGTGTCGAGATCCCAAAGAAGTTCCATGTCCCCAACATGCCCAACTACGATGGGACTGGGGACCCCGACGATCGAATTTCTATATACAAGCAAAAATTAATGACTATTTCTATTCCAAAAGGGAATCGCGAAGCGGTCATGTGCAAAAGTTTTGGCACGATCCTCGCAGGACCCACACTAACTTGGTTCATGCATATGTCGCAGGGTTCGATCGCTTCATTTGCCGATCTGGTCAATTCATTCAAAATCCAGTTCGCCAATAGTCGAAGACTAGAAAAACAATCAAGCGACCAATATAGGATCGTGCAAAGGTATGGTGAACCCTTAAGAGATTATCTTAACAAGTACAACAAAGAGAAGGTCGCGACCACGCATTGTAATGTCCCAACGTCTATTGAAGCCTTTCGCCATGGATTGGTCAGGGGCAGTGAACTCTATCGCGAGCTGACCAAATACCCGTGTCGGAACTTCGAAGATGTACAAGCCAAAGCCATGGCCCATGTCAGACTAGAAGAAGACAAAGAGTCCACAAAAGACGACCAACCAAGATGGAACACGACCCATTGGAAGTCGTATCACTTTTGAAAACTTATACTTTGCACTTCATTTAGATTCAGTCGATTATACTTATCCAACCATTTACTGACTTAAGCATCGGAGGGCCGTTGGGCTCACACCCAACAGTCACCCTTTGATCTTTTCTATACTTTTCAAGTGTCTTGAACATGAACACGACAAGAGACCTCAAGACAAAATCAAGTTGATCAACATACACAAAACACAATCATACATAGCGCTTACACATTACACGATCGATCGGTACATAGGGAATAGAGGAACAAAAATAAGACATATTTTTACAAGACTTGTCCCAGTTTGTAACACCCCCAAATTTTCTTCCTTTGAAAGTATTACTGCCAGTGACCTCGGATATAACATTCCGAAGTCACCCCAGGCTTTTCCAAACGATAAAACCATCAACCAACAGTTATAATACCAAATATTACAACTTTTATTAAAATCAACGTCTCGGAATTACAACATGATTCCAAGCACTTTTAAAATACGACATTAGAGTTATTACAGCGGAAGTCTTTACACAAAATCACCTTTTTAATACAGCGAAAGTCTTAATGTCAAACAAAGCGACAATTAACTTGTCAAAACACCGTTCATCTTCACAGTCGTTCTAGCCTTCACGGAACATCAACATACCTGATGTGCCGAATCGAACGGATGACACCAGCCAACCATGCAGAGAACAATTACGGTTGGTTAGTCTAATGAAAGACTACACAAGGGTACAAAGCAGAGTGGTTCGAAGTAGTTGTATTAGGTTAGACTCATCTCTCATCGAATCACAACCGATAACGATAGTCAACCACCATACTTCTACTGAATACATGAAAAGGCATGATCAAGAGAAGATTCTGGAGACCGAGTCTCACAGCAATCAATCCCAAAAGAAGACTCCAAATGAAATGAGCCTTATAGGAAACATGACAAATGTTGGGAAACTTAATTAATAATATTCATACAAGCGTTCAAAAACGACTTGATGTTTCGGCTCACAACCAACCTCACCGCCCCAGGGCGAATCCAGATTGGAAAGAGAACTTTACTCTGATCAAAGTCAAGACGAGATTTCCTAGCTGCACTATTCGCCGAAGGTATATTAATTTTGTACGACAAAGGCACTTATCTGATTTAATTCCAAAATCAAACCACATCACGTTATAAACTTTTATCATGACCAGCTCGTCCCAAGACGAGAGATCTCTTGGGAGCAACTCCCGAGATTTGCTCCCGAGATATGTGTGACACTAGCTAAGTGCACAACCTCTATACCCGAGTATAGAGGCTAGTCATGACTCACCAATGGTATTAGGGTCTCAATGCCCTTTTCTCCATTTAATTATCAAGAAACGACTGGACCTCCTGGGCCCAGTAAACATTCATACGAATACTCGTGCTAACTAAACAGTTCAAAACAGTCATATATCACATCAAAACAAAGCCATCAAGGCCAACATCATAGATCTATCAATCTATATATATATATCAAAATAACGTTGCTACTAACAGTATATGCAACCTATTATAATCTTTCATATGAAATTCACCTTTAAAATCTACAACAAAACCATTATGAACATAATAGCGTTGTATCTAGCAATATACAACCTATTATAACGGCTCTTCTTTTCATCAAATAATTTATCAAAACTGTTCCCAACAAAACAGTAAATCATCCCAAATTAATTAACAACTAAACAATTGATAATTAATGGTAAATATGGAATGATGAGCAAGAGCGAACCGCCACTTGCCTTAGATCCGGCGAGAGCTTTTAGCAAAGCTTAAGAACAACTGGTTCATGGATCTGAAACTGGGGCAGATCTGGACTAGAGGCTTAATGGGCTAATCGGCCCAACAACAATATAACAAGGAGGGGGCCCCACAACAATATAACAAGGAGGGGGCCCCACTCTACTATTCCTCCTTCTTCTACCTCGCAGCAACAGCAGCACCACAACAACGATGGAGCTCGGCAGCTCCAACACCAACACAGCCAACACCGGGAAGGCTTCTCCGTCGCCGGGAAGGAGGCTCGTCGACGTCGGGGATGGAGCACAGTATGGCGCAACAGCGGACGGCAGTGGCGTCTCCAGCAGCAGCGGCTCTGTTTTTGCCGGGGAGGAGCTCGTCGACTTCGGCTCTCGATCGGTCTAGCCGGCGGGAAGGAAGTGGCTCTCCTTCTCGTCGGGGAGGATCAGCAGCCAGCAGTGGCGACGCACAACACCACGCAGCTCACGACAGCGGCAGCAGCAACATCGACTTGGTCGCGGCTCGCCGGAGGAGAAGGCAACCGAGAGGGGAGCTGGGGAGTGATGAGAGGGAGATATGAGATGGGTATCTTCTACCCTTCATCCCCACCACCTTATATGGCCCAAGGAGGGGGCAAAGGTCCGACAACTCCCTCTGTAGGGGACCGGCCAAGGCACCAAGTGGAAAACCAAGTGGGAAGATGCAGAGATAAGAATTGAACGTGGAGGGATAAGTTTGCACAGATAAGATTGGGTATGGGTTTTAAACCCCAGAAATTATATGTTTGTATCCAAACAAATATTCTAAGTCCCGAAAATACATCGAATGTATTTTATACCACTCAGGGAATTATTACGGAGATCATGGATATTACGGAAAATCCGAACTCCACTGAAAGCGAAATAATTATCGAACGAAGGATGGGAAAAATTACCCAAATATCCTTACTAAAAATTAAGGGATATTACACAATTAAGGTACATGTCTTATACAAATACTACGATGCTCTTTCCTGGAACTACACGACATGTCACACTCAATTACAAGTCTACTCGACCAACGTCACGCGACTTAACCATGAAGCGACTGACGAGTCCACCTGTAAAACAAAGCAAACGACAAACAAGGAGCAGTCTCTTGACCCTTCGCCTTCACAGGAGACGCCCTCAGCCGTCTTCACACGATTATTGGCTGCTTTAAGCTGACTCTCAGCTTGAGCAATACGCTTGTCGGCCCGTCGCCAGAACGCCTGCAGTAAAATCAGGATGAAGATCACACCAAAAGAGAGAGAAGTTATAAAATCAAACCATCCCATCAACTGACGCTCTGGCCCAGTTTAATTTTGGGACAATTGTTGGGCCTCGTTTTTTTGACCCATTGGATCCGCCCAATAATCTTGAACCAGGATGCCTTCTAGAAGGTCTGGATAAAGTAAACACAAGAAGACAACCTCAAGAGATCTCGGTCCGATCAGTATGAAGAGTGATGACCTCCGCGAATCTCGGGGCGACCAGTGTGCAGAGTGACGACCTCCGCGGATTTCGGAGCGACCGATACGTAGCTTGACGACTCCCGCAGATCTCGGACGATTTTACCCGACTCCCGCAGATCTCGAACGATTTTAACCGACTTATTTGTAGAAGTAGTATAAATTTGAGGAGAATTATCATGTAACGGGAGACATTATCAGTTTTACTCAATTAAGCTATATTCTACTGTTATTCTCGCTACCAAGAATAATTCTCTGGTTCAATCTCTTATTCGAATATTTAAGCGACCGGCGTCTAAATCTTTCGACTCGATTGGTCTCCCATCCAGAGGAGATAAGCTCTTTTTACATTCAATTAGTTTTATTTATTCCATTATTAAGTTGAATTGGATTATTTAGATATTACAGATCTTATCGTTGTCTAGCTGTCCTTTTTTAAGCGATTCAGGTCGGTTCGATCTTTTTCGCCCAAAACACTTGGCATTGTAATTTAGTGCTTTACATTATTCTTGAGTTACTACTTATGAATTTGTGTTGCATTTATTTACCTCTTTGAATTTATAAAAGAGTCCTTGATGCTAAGAATCGTTTCTCATTGTGATTGACTAGCATGGAAGGATAATTTCAAATTACAAGAAGCAATCCTGGAACTATCTCTACTTTCATTGGAATCTAGTTGTTTTTTTTGGCTATTTGATATTTGTTTTTCATTGTGACTGTGTTATTACCAGGAAATGATGCAAGAATATCTCCCTAATCCCTACTGATATTGTAGGTTTTTTGAATGCATACTCAAATTGTAGTTGAATATGGATAAATGACAATTTTTCTCCATTAATATGAATAGTTGAAAGTTGGATGCTTTTGAGTCCCCTTTTCCTATTATTTCTTAAGGTCTTTGTTACATAAACCATTTCGCTTTTATGGTTCTCTTATGATTTATTGAGTTCCTTATCTAGAAAATAAGGCTAATATGTTTTTTATAAATTTGGTAATAGGTCTGACTAGCATTTTCACATAATCAAGGCGGAACAAATCCGCTTTTTAGAACTATATATGCTCTTGAGTGTGATCTCAATGGATGCTACAATATTTTGAAGACATTACAAATACTACCGATTCTCTTGCAAGCACTCTGTTTTTGTGCCATGCATTTTTTTTAGCGATTTGTGTAATTTCCGCGTAAAGGTTGTTCAGTTGTTCTAGGCTGAATTGGGAAAATTATAAAGGCAATTGTATTATTATGCTAAAGTAAGGATTTCTTGTATAAACTAGGGAGTGGCCCTTAGAACTAGCTATGACTTTGCTGGTGCTTAGTGGAATTGTTGCTATGGAATTATTTGGTTTACCGTAGCTTGTGTCCCTGCGTGTCCAAAATTGTGTTTTGGTGTTAATCACCCAGTCGGGTGATCGGGTGACTCGGGTGCGGGTGTTGTGATCTTCGGGTGCGAGTCGGGTTACCAGTTTTAAAAATCAGGTCGGGTGATGGGTGTGGTCCACCCATCCATCACCCGATCCATTACCATCCCTAGTTAGAAACAATGTGTTTGTATAAATAAACGAACAAAGTATATGTAATATCACACAATCTCTAGAATCCTTATTCGATAATCACTCTGTATTCGAGCTTTCAAGCAATTCAGTCATTCTCAATCATTTGTAATTCCGATCTTCATACTGAAAAGTGGAGATAAGTTTGTATTTCAATTCGAATTCTTTTATTATCGTTGTAATCATTTATCTTGTATTGGATAGCTTACTTCAACTAATTGGTCCTCAATCTAGCAAATTTAAATTAATGTCTTTTTTGCCCAAAACAGACGATAGACTTTTGTTTTTCAAGACTTTAGCCCTACTCGACTAAAATCGTACGTCCACCGACCACCGTGCCTTTAGTTGAAATATAAAAAACTGGAAGAAAAAAGCAAGTATTGTCATTTTAAACTAAGGCAGAATTTACCCAATCTTCATTGTAAGGCTCTTGAAGATCCCCTTGATATGGGGCAACATCAAGGTGGTCAAGACCCTTGAAGATCCCTCATTTAGGTGAGGGCAACGTCATGGTGGTCCATTCTACACTGTTTTGTCCGATCCGTTGTCCGATGACGCCTCTTAGTGCTATACTCATTTTCCCAAGATTGTTTTAGGCTCTTTTTTTACTCGGTTGTATTTTCTTGCTTGTTTTGTTTGTTTGTTCTCATGCCGGTGTGTCCGAATGCCGTTTTTTCAGCCTATCGATTTACCCTATATTGTTATATATTGTAAATCGAATTTTTACCTTATTAAAAATAAAAAAATAAAAAAAAGAATTTACCCCAATCTAGAGGAACTATACTTTGACAAAAATACTTGAACGAATCAGTTATCCGAAGACAATATACATTCATCTGCACCTGACCCGACCAAAATGACCATGAAAATTATGAGACTGGATCGAAAGTTTCAATCAAATCCAGACATTCTTCTAATCAAATTGTGATAATAAAATCACTCGAATTGGATATTTTACCAAGTGTAAAATTTCCAAAACTTCCCTCAAAGAAAAACGTAGAGAACTTGTGTTTCATACCAAAAGATGACCTGAATTTACTACACTTTTTAACGACGCCCAACTCTAATGGGCAACCCAAAATTCTGGTAGGCCCTGATCTCTCCACCTAGCCCCGCCGTTACAATCACCAGTCCCCACCCTGTCGCCGGCATCGTCTCCACTCCTCCGTCCGTCCACGTCCACGTCCCCGAAGACACCGTCGGCGAATCCCCTTCTCTCATCGACGCCCCCACCACGCTGGACCCGAACATCGATGACTCCCCCGACTCCGTCCTCCCTATCCTCGCCCCCTCCTCCTCCGGGCTCTCATGTTCCGCTCCCGCCTTCTCCTCGACCCCATTTTCGTGTTCCGTCTTTTTCGCCCTCCTCGGCAGAGGAGGCAGCTGCTGCCTCCTCACGCCGGCCTCAGATTTCGTGGGCGAGCCCGAAGCGCTGAGCGGCTGTGAGAAGCGTTTTGAGGCCTTCTTCGGGTGCAGCGGGATCATGGGAGGCTCGAGCTTGTTGCTTCCTGGCCACGAGACAGCTACCGACACGTCCTTGCACATGAACTGCTCGTAGGCTCGGATGTTGGCGTATGCCTTTCCCTTGGCTACATTTCCACCACCGTTGTTGTGCTTTTGCTCCTCCCGCTTCCACACGTAGACGTGCGAGTCTTCACTCGCGCAGATCACGTGCTTCCCACAGGGGCTGTACGAGGCTGCGATCTGGCTGCTCGTGTTTCGAAACCCTGTAAGGAAATATATGGTGTACAATCATTGTAAGCTTGTTTTGTACGGAGTATGTATTTAGGTGCTGAATTTGTAAGACGAGGAGCTATTTATTCCACTCACCCATGAACTTTTGGACCATTTCTGTGCCCTCGTAGATTCTTATCCGGGAGTCTGCCGAGGTTATTAGGACTTCGGATGCATTGCCCGGGGTGAACTGGTTTCAAGCATCGTGGAATTTTGTTAGATTTATGGGGTCTCTTTCATTCAATATGAGGGAGAGTTTGGGGAGAACGGATTACCTCGAACCCAGTTATCTTGGCTGTCTTTTTCTTCTTGTTTGGAAGATCAAAGTGGCTTATTTGGGTAAGTTTCCTATCTGTAATAAACAGTGTTGGAAGTAGCCTATGCTGTTAGTATATGTAGTAATACTTGCATAAATCAACAATGCTTGCATAGTTTTTGCTTCACAAATTGGATCAACTTTGTTAAAGCGTATGTAGATGTAGAGTTGATACCTGCAGTGCTGTACATTCGACAACTTCCTTTATGTGAACCAACAGCAGCAGTCTTCAATCACCATAAGAGACCAAGAGGAAACGGTAAGAAGCCAATTTAGATTATTAAAACAGAGCAAAGAACAAAACGAATGAGTCAACCAACTTTTATGATAAAAATCCAGTGTCTTGCTGAAAAGGTTCATGTGAAGAACAATTTTCTTATAAAAACAAACTAATTTGGTGACACAAGGATATATAAGAGATGAACCTGGCCATCAGGGCTATAACAAGCAGCTGTGACCATCTCATGAATGTCGTCCCAGTCAACAACGCGTCGTCCAGGGATGTACCATATTCGAAGCTTGGCATCAAGTGAGCCACTGATGAAATAATCGTCATCCACAGGATTGAATTGTATGCAGGTCACTGAAGAAGGTATCAAAATCAGGCTCAGTTTATTGAGTGGAAACGAAGGGGAAGACATCAATTATAGGTGTAATTAAGTGTCTCACCATAATCATTGTGAGCAAACAACCTCAGACAATTCGCCGTTTCCAGGTCCCAAAGCCTTACAGTCTTGTCCATGGAAGACGACAACAATTGAAACTGCAGAAGAAGAAAAATGGAAGACAATTTGAACTGCAGGATCCATATACACCAATGCCACTTTTTTTTTTCTTTTTTGTTGGATGAGACAGAATCATGATGTAATGCAGACCTAGCTAGCACAATAAAATCCGAGATATCTTAACATCTTGGTGGATATTAATACCATATATAAGCTATCTTTTTAAACCAATCAAAGCACAGAAATTAGCAAATCCATACAATTAATTTATGCCTAAATAAAGAGAAGCCATCTACTCTTACCTGAGATCTGGACCAAGAAAGGTCCAAGACATCGTCAAGATGACCAATCAAACAGCAAAATGGCTTCTCAGACAATGCAAACACGGTATCAGGCAACTGGACATAATCAGGAATCATGCCTCCCTTTTTACTAGCCAACTTCCACTTCTTCTTTCTATCCAAAGGCCCCGATGTGAAGTCCGGGGCCAGGTTCCGATCAGGAGAAGGGCAGATCCCGTCGTCATGGAGCCTTGAAGACGCGATCTCACACTCCTGCACTTCCCATACACGAATAACCCTGTCTTCTCCCGCGCTTGCGAGGTATCGTCCATCCAAATTGAACTTCATGGTCCAAATAGACCCCTCATGTGCCTGGATCTCCTGGCACAACCTCAATGCTGTTAGCTCCTTGATTGATTTCCCCTGTTGCCGAACCTTAACCCAATCTGAAGAAGGGGTGCTTTTTGAGGGAGAGCTTGTCAGAGAAGGAACCGACTTCTGGTGCTGCTGCACCATTGCTGCAATCTCCTTCTCTGCATTGAATCCGGATGTTACCGAGCTCTTGAGGTTCTTGAAGAGGGATGCGCCCCTTTTCTTGCTATACCTGTTGTTGTTTCATGTCAAACAAAGGAATAAAGCTGATCAGTTCATTCCTAGACAAAATCAATACAGGGTTTGATCATGAAATCATAAGCTTCCTGAATGAAATTATCAGCTGTAATGTTTCATAACCAAAGAGAAGAATTAGATGGGATACGGTACAGCCACTTGTAATTTAAACCAATTCACTCAAAGTTTTCATTATAAATACTCCCAAGTTGAAAAATGTTATCAACATCCATAGACAATTTCCCATAAAAAAGCTCTGTTAATGAACACGAAACCCAAAATTCTGTAGCAAGTAATCATAAAATCAAATTTGACATGAACAATGGAACCTAAATTTACAAAGAAAGGATGCTTTCAATTCAATCAATCTTCTTTGTACGATATGTTGCAATTCCTGATACAATGCACAATTGGATTTCTGATAAACATATTCTTCATCCATAGAGCTTTTCATGACAGATTTCGTATTGATAAACTTGAAGAAAACGCAACCGCAAGATTCATACCTGAAGCGTCTGGAAATGGAGCTGAGCTTCCTCTCGCCGTCGCTCCGGGCTCCATTGCCGGCATTCTGCCTCCTCATGAGCTCCTTCACAACGGGGGAATGCCCGACGGTCCTCTCGAACTCCTCCATCGTCAATTGCTTCCCAGTTTGAAGGTCTCTGAGCCGGTTCCACATCCCGTGCTGGTCGAATTCCTTCACAATAAACTCCTTCCCGGTGTCCAGGTTCTTGATCAGAAAGAACGCCGTAAGCTGATTTCCGTTAGAGGGAGAAGCCGGAACCAGCGCCGTCTGTCCTCCGCCGCCTTGGCGGTCCCCGCTTCCTTCCGCCGCATCTCCGCCGGCTTCTCTCTCCTCATTCCTCCTCGCGATCCTCGTCGCATCGACGTTCAGCCGGCACATTCCGACGAACGGTGCCAGCGTGGATGCCGTCCTTATCAGGCGCTGCTTGGAGACGTTGCAGCCGATGATCTCCTCTCGCCGACTCTTCGTGTAGAAGGAATCGAGCTCCACGTCCCCGTCCGATCTCGACCGGTACAGCACCGCCGGAAGCGACGACGGTGAAGGCAACGTGGACGGTGACGCGGCGGCCGGCGGCGGAGGCCTCGGTGGCGGTAATTCCTTGCGGCAATCCGGCAGCTTGGCGGCAATTTCGGGGGCCGGAGGCGGTAATTCCTTGGGTTTTTCTTCGAATTTCTTGGAGGATAGGCGCATGGTGGTGATGCGGAAGAGGTCCTTGGCGCTGTTGAGTCCCATCCCTTGCAGCAATCGCTTGCGGCGCTCCTTGATGGAGCCCGGCGCCGCCATCCAGACGTCGTAGCTTTCCATCGGGGATGGACGGTGCTGGTCGGAGGCGGCAGCGGCGGAGGAGGGCTGCCGGACGAATGAGAAAGCGGAGGCGGAGGAGACGGCGGAGGCGAAGGAGATGCGGCTGTCGTCGAATTCATCGTCGTCGCCATCGGAAGAGCAGCAATCGAGGAGAGCGGCGTCGACGGAGGAGACGCGGTTGCTGGATTCGAAGAAGTGATCATCAGATTCGTCGTCAGTATTGCAGCCGAGGCCGTCCCAGGTCATTGTCACCGTCCTCTTCACCGCCGTATCGGCCGCCATTGTCACTGCTCATTTGCTTCTTGTAATCCCAATCGATCGTTCTCCGTTATCGGTCGAATTATCGATTTCTCTCTCCTTTTTTTAATAAAATCCAAAAAAAAAAACGAAAATTGGGGTGGAGAGAGAGAGGGAATCTGGAGAGGTTGATTTGGATTATTGCAAAGAAGAGAGAGAGAGAGAGCGGAGGAGGTGGAGAGGGATAACTAAGGGAGATTTTCGGTTGGTGGGAGCTTAATTTTGGTGAGAGAAGACTTCAATGGTTTGAAATTGGAGTGAACATGTCTTCACGTCGCCTTTTATATATTACTGATACATTTATAAGTATCTATAAGAACCATTAGTAATAGAATTTTCGGTACGATTATATTTTTTTTTATAGGTTGTTTTTTGACAAAATGTCCCATCTAAATCATATATCCGGACCATATTAAGAGAATTCTTCAATATAGGATCAAGGTTCTTCATAGGGTTTAAATTGACATCTTGTGTGCCCTAATCACTTCTATAGTAGAGGGCTTAGATGATATTCCATTCGTATCAAAATACTTGTCTTTTTAGACAATTGTACATATATTAAGGAGAGTATAAAATATATAAATATATCTCTATTTATTACTTTATTTTGTTACTTTTTCAATACAATTACTAATAATTTTTCTCTCATTTATTAAGAAGTGCTAAAAACTATAAGGACATATATGTTAAGTAGATATAAAATATACTAAAAAGACAAGTATATTGAGACACAAAATTAAGACTAGAAAGACAAGTATTTTGATACGGAGGGAGTAGAACGCTTGATTAGTTTTTGTGTAGTAATGCTGGATTCTGACTTCATCAAAATGAGCTAGGAATTCATGGGTGTCTTCAATTTCCCATGATATATCTCATATTCCTTGTAGAGTATTTATGACTATTAGGTTGTCTCCTTCAATTGTTAGATTCTTTATACCAAGCCGACACGTATGGACCACTTTGATCTACATCGCATTGGCTTCTACCTGTACTACCGATGTTGGATAAATGTTTTGCCTATCCATGAAAATAATCTTATTATTCTTATCCCTAATTAAGACACCTATGTTAGTCTCTCCGTTGCCAACCTTCGATGCATCAAAATTTTATTTGGTATAGCCTGGTGCAGGTTTCGTCCATGCAATTTCCTTTTCATTCTCTTGTCTTCTTTGTTGTTTATGTTCTGCCGCTATCATGCGAATAAACTTGTAAGCTGCACAATTTTGAGACGTTGCATGTTGTGGTACTTTTTTGTCACAAAATAGGGCAAGTGCCCCTAGCAATTTATTGAATTAAGCTAAAGAGGAGTTTGCCTCCAAAGAGACTATCCCTAAGGCAATCAGAGAGTGTAGCAAATTTAGTAAAGGAAGAAGACAAAAGCATAGCATAGTTTGCAAGTGAGTCAGTAATGGAATTGACTGAGCGGCGTGAAACAATTTTAATCAATTTTTGGTCATGAAATCAACCCCAAATGGATCTAGACTTGATCTAATTCAACCCGATATTTATTGAAAAACAAGATCGAATGACTAACTTTGATCCATGTTCAATAATACGCAGTGGAATTGTCCAAATGAGTGCAACTATAATTGGTTTTTCCTCCTTAGCCTTTACTCTAATTGATGAAATTCCTTTGATGGCTTTCTCTTATGGTCTCTCATGAACGTGTTTTCTGCAGATAGTCACACTACACATTCCACTTTCAATTTGCATATTGTTGGGCCTAGCACCCCCCTTGGAAGATGGATCGAGCAAAATGGGCCCAGGCCCAAGACAGATCGGAGGAACAGGGGAGAGTACAGAGGAGGCGTCGAAGCTTCTCTGGTCGAACACTATCCGACAGGTCGCGAAGATCCCGCAGAGCATTAAATGCTTAGATTGATCAATGGCCATAACATTCAAACACCACCGTAATAGCAGCAATTAATGGCAGAATCCCTACAATCACTCCCGGCGTTGAAGATACGATAGGATTAAATCATAAACGATAAAAAGGAGAAGGACTTACCATATATGGGGGAGGAGAATATAAAGAAGGGACACTCATACGATTACGTTACACACTCACTCGAACTTGCTCTAAAAGAAAACGGAGACACACTTGCTCTAGCCTAGCTCACCAGGAGTTAATCACGCCTATTTTCCGCCGGTCGAAACCTAGAAGTCATCGATCGAGTTTAATAAAATCTCTTGTCTTACTACGATAAGTTGTACCTCCATTCGATTCGATCAATACTATATCTAATAAAATCATCTCGCTATTTCATATTTTCTTTTTACTCGTTGATTATCTACTTGGTTTGGATTGATTTCTATCACCCGATCGACTAGTTACCCCGTCTAAGGCGATTTAGGTCGTCTGATCTTTTCGCCCCAAAACAATTTGGCGCCCACCGTGGGGCAACTTGCCAATCACCCTTTCGAAACTTTCCAACCATGACTATCGACCCACCTACCAACACTGAAGAACCGTGTCTCGAAGACGAAACCCAAGCTCTAGGAAACACGACCAAAAATCCTACTCCAATCCAATTCCAAGAGCTTTCCCAGAAAATGACCACCCTCCAAGAGGAACTAGCCCAGCAACGCCAAAAGACCGAAACCCTAGCCGCCCTATCGACCCAATCCGAGGCCGAAATCGCACAGCTAACTCGTGAAAATGAGTCTCTTAAGTCGCGGGTACAATCAATGGCCTCAGGGTCTAGGAACATGCCCATCCACAGCAGCGTCCGAACGCGCCTCGATATGGATAGCATCGAGCCGACACCTGCGAGCATACGACGGCCCGGACACACAGAGGGTACATCTCGAATTCCTTTTGCTAATCCATTTTCGACTAACAATGTCACCTTTTCCACACCGATCGAGTCGGCAGGGGCCCGAATCGATGAACCGCAGGTTACCAATCCGCCAGATGTCCTAGCTCTTTTCCAACAGACGCTCGACCGACACATGAAGACGATCGACGATCGCTTCAACAGACTTCCAGGAGTCCCACAACCAATCGAGAGAGAAGCGTCCGACGGATTCGAAGAATCCCCGTTCGTTGAAGAAATCGCTAGGGTCGAGATCCCCAAGAAGTTTCATCTCCCCAACATGGCGACATTCGACGGCACCAGCGACCCAGATGACCATATCTCTCTCTATAAACAAAAACTAATGGCTGCATCTGTTTCAAGGGAGAGCCGCGAGACCGTCATGTGCAAAAGCTTTAGCACGACCCTCGTGGGTCCCGCACTAACTTGGTTTATGCGTTTGCCTCAGGGAATGATTGCATCATGGCCGAGGTAAGATTGGAAGAGGACCGTGAGTCGCGTAAAGCCTCACACGGACCCGATCCGTCTGATCGTAAAAATCCCTCCGACAACCGTCGAGACAGACGTCCTCACCCCTATTCTCGTAATCGAAATGAGCCGAACCAGGTAAACTCTTTCCAAGATAGGTCACAGGATTGGAGAGACGGTCCGGCGTTGCCTCCTAGGGTCCAATCTTATAACTTCAACGTTTCCGTGACGGAGCTCGTCAAGAGTTTCGACAAGTATGGAAAAGAGGTAAGATGGCCCCGAAAGAGCGATCGACCGGACGTCAAGAAGGACATGAGTCGATGGTGCGAGTTCCATGGTGACCACGGTCATTCGACCGACGAGTGTATCACCCTATGAAAGGAAGTCGCTAGGCTGCTCGCACAGGGGCTCCTACGCGACATAATCTCAGAGCGGGCAAAAGCCACCATGGAACGACGAGATCAGGTAAAACAAAACAAACCCCCATCTCCCATCCATACAAAAGTTGTCAATACTATTTCAGGTGGTTCGGACATATGTGGAAACACATACTCCGCGGCTAAACGGCATGCAAAGGAAAACAAGGGTGATAAACCCGAGGCGTCAGGATTCAAGCTAAGAAAGACCTCCGACCTTCCGACGGTCACATTCGACGAGTCTGACTCCTACTCCGACGGGTCGGATAGCCATCACGATGGTCTGGTAATCTCTTTATCCATTGGTAATTGCTTAATACGAAGAGTACTAATCGATACAGGGAGTTCAACCAATCTTTTAACCCTCGACGCCCTTAAAGAAATGGGTCTGACTGAGAATGACTTAATCAAAAAGTCGACCCCACTGGTCGGGTTTAGCGGTGAGGTTAAGCATACGACCGGCGAAATCATTCTAACCACCTACGCTGGAGGAGTCAACCAACATGTGAAATTCTTAGTCCTGGATTGTCCGTCTCCCTATAATTGTATTCTTGGCAGGCCATGGATACACGCTATGAAGACGGTACCCTCGACGTATCATCAAGTCATCAAGTTCCCCACTGAATGGGGAGTCCAAGAAATCAAAGGAGATCAAAGGACCGCTAAGGAGTGCTACGTCGCTTCTATGAAGAGCGCAGTCGAACACAAGACCGCATAGCAACCACAGAGCGGCGAAGGACCTAGTCGGTACGTCAAACCAGAAATGGAAAAGCTCGACGAGATCGTACTAGATCCTTCAAAGCCAAACCAAACGGTAAGGGTCGGGTCGGACCTGGACGACTCGACCAGACAATAACTCCTCGATTTTCTCAAGACCAATGCCGACTGTTTTGCATGGTCGCATGAGGACATGGTCAGAATATCTCCAACTATTATTACTCATAAATTAAATGTAGATCCATCTCATCCCCCTATCAAGCAGAAACGCATGAAGTTCGCCCCCGAGCGGAACAAGATAGTCGACGACGAAGTCAAAAGCTTATTAGAAACAGGGAAGATAAGGGAGGTCCACTACCCCGAGTGGCTGGCCAACGTAGTTGTAGTCCAGAAGAAGAATGGCAAGTGGAGAGTTTGCATCGACTTCACAGATCTCAACAAAGCTTGCCCTAAAGACTTGTTCCCACTTCCCCACATTGACGCCATGGTCGACGCTATGGCAGGACATGAAATGCTTACCTTCATGGACGCTTTCAGTGGCTACAACCAAATCCTTGGAACCCGAAGATCAAGAAAAAATGGCATTCGTCACTAGTCAAGGTATCTATTGTTACAAAGTAATGCCTTTTGGTCTAAAAAATGCAGGGGCTACCTATCAACGACTAGTCAACAAGATGTTCAAAGACCAGATTGGGGACACGATGGAAGTCTACATAGACGACATGTTGGTCAAGTCAAAAAAGAAAAAAGATCATATAGACCATCTTCGCGACAACTTCGAGGTGCTAAAAAGGTACAACATGAAACTAAACCCTGCTAAGTGTTCCTTCGGAGTGTCGTCAGGAAAGTTCTTGGGGTACATGGTGACACAAAGAGGAATAGAAGCCAGCCCAGAACAGATCAAGGCTCTCATCAACCTTCGATCCCCCCGATGCATCAAGGACGTACAGAAACTTACCGGTCGGATAGCAGTCCTGAATAGATTCATTTCAAAGTCATCCGACAAGTGCAAACCCTTCCACGACGCTCTCAAGAAGAACATGTCCTTTCAGTGGACGGAAGAACACGAGGCAGCGTTCCAGAACTTGAAGGAATACCTGGCTAGTCCCATGCTACTAACCAAACCTAAAGGCAATGAGCCCTTATTTCTATATCTAGCAGTGTCAGAATCAACCGTAAGCGCAGTACTGGTCAGAGAAGAAGATGGCAAGCAGTCACCGATATACTACGTTAGTCGGATACTGTTACCAGCAGAAACGAGGTATTCGTCACTTGAAAAGCTCGTACTATCATTGGTGATGGCCTCGAACAAACTCAAACCTTATTTTGAATTCCATACTATTACTGTTCGCACTAATCAGCCCATGAGAGCCATCATGAGGAAACCTGAGTTCACAGGACGAATGACCAAATGGGCTATACACCTCAGCGGTTACGACATCGAGTATGAGCCCAGGACAGCAATCAAGTCGCAAGCCTTAGTCGACTTTGTGGCCGATTTCAGTCCGACCCTAGAGCAAGAAACCACAAGAGAGGCGACACAACTGCTTGCGATAGAAGAAACAGGCACATGGGAACTCCACACATATGGTGCGTCAAACGCCAGAGGATCAGGGCTAGGGGTTGTGCTGAAATCGCCACAAGGGGACAAGATAGCTCAGGCCGTAAGATGTGAGTGAGACGCTACTAACAACGAAGCTGAGTATGAAGCGCTCATATTCGGACTCATCCTGGCTCGCGACCTAGGGGTCCGAGAGATCGAATTCGTTTGCGACTTCCTGCTGGTCGTGAACCAGATACAAGGGTCGTACAGCGCTAAGGAGGTCAGAATGATAGCCTACCTGGAGGTAGCCAAGAAGATGATCGGACAATTCCAAACATTCGACATCAGACAAGTACCCAGGGATCTTAACTCTCAAGCTGACACACTTGCCAACCTAGGATCCGTCTTGGACCCGAAAGAATTTCCATACATACCATTAGCACACATCATGATGCCAGCCGTCCCAAGAACACCCGTCGAATCTACCATACCACTAGAAGAGCTCGTCGCCATTGAGATAGGCGATCGACTAGAAGAAGACATCGTCAACACCGACGACGACTGGATGCTACCCTACATCAGGTGGTTAAAAGACGGCAACCTACCTGACGACAAAACGGAAGCAAAAAGGCTCAAGGTACAAGCACTCTCTTTCGATATCATAGATAACATCTTGTACAAAAGGTCTGTCATAGGGATACTCCTACGATGCCTTAAGACTCCAGAAGTCGGACGCATCTTGCAATCGCTACACGAAGAAGAATGTGGAAACCATACCGGTGGACGAAGCCTCTCGGGGAAAGCCCTACGAAACGGATACTATTGGCCCACGATGAACAAAGACGCTATGGAATACACCAAGAAGTGCGACGCATGTCAGCGGCATGAACCCGTCCATCATCAACCTTCAGAGCTCCTCCACCCGACTCTGGCTCCATGGCCCTTTATGAGGTGTGGGAATGGACATCGTCGGGAAGCTTCCGCCCGTGTCGGGTCAAAGAGTCTTCTTCTTGGCCATGACAGATTACTTTTCCAAGTGGATCGAAGCCGAAGCCTACAGAGAGGTAAAAGATCAACACGTCATTTCATTCATAAAACGCAATATCCTGTGCAGATTGGCGTCCCATCAGAAATCGTGTGCGACAATGGCTCCCAATTCATCAGTCATAAGACTCGAGCCTTCTACGATCGATGGAACATCAAGTTGATCACGTCTATACCTCGGTATCCGCAATCCAACGGACAAGCCGAATCCAGCAACAAAATCATCATCAACAACCTCAAGAAACGCCTCACTGGGGCTAAGGGCAAATGGGCAGACGAACTCACATTCATTCTCTGGTCCGACAGGGACTCCTAAAAATGCGACCGGACAATCACCTTTCTCTCTCGTCTATGGGAGTGAGGCAGTCATTCCGGCCGAGTTACTGGTCCCGACCGCCCGTTGCAACCTTCAGACAAACGAGCAAAATGACATCGAACTGGCACACAACCTGGACAAAGTGGACGAGATCAGTGAAAGAGCCCGAATCAGGATGGTCAAGTCCCAACAACAGGTCGCAAGGAGTTACAACAAGAACGTCCGGATCAAGGCATTCAAAGTCAGAGATTGGGTCCTCAGGAAAACTTTCCAGAATACCAAGAATCCATCCGACAGAAAGCTCGCACCACAATGGAAAGGACCCTACCTAATCACCGAAGTGGTCGGACAGGGAGCATATCAGTTGGAAGATAAAGACGGACAACCAATCCCAAGAAGTTGGAACGCGGCACACCTAAAGCTATACCATTTCTGAGCCAACAAGGTAAAACATTACATAACTTCACACATCGCTCATTATCGCATATGCATCTCTATTCTTTAAACAACTAGCATGTAACACTAAGTGAGGACTTCCTCCTTACAAAAACAAGAATGCAGAACAGCATTGACGTATACATTGGATCCAGTCATCCGCAAAAAGCGCTTACATTACATCTATACGATCGATCGGAACACGGGGAGATGAACAACACAGGCACGTCGGCACACCGCCTGCCTTATACAAAACATAAGGTACGACACCTTATTACATTTATGCAATAGAAACATATTGCTTACCTCCCCGGCATAAAGTCATGACTAACACATACACCAACATTTACAGGCCTTCTCTACACACATACATACAGCGAGCCCCACTCGACGGAGCACACGGGTGAAACCGACATACAAAATATGCAACGTCATCGACGATCTCCATGAAAGTCTGACGACATAAACGAAACAAATGGACATACAATTCTATATGTAAAAGCAGATCGCATCAAATAAAAGCACGAACATTTTTATACAAATGTGCGACCCGCGATGGTAGACGGGTCGCCAAAACATATTGTCTGCCTACATTCCTGTAGGACTTCATCAACATTCACTTAAAAATATTCTGCGACCTGCGATGGTGGACGGGTCGCCAAAAACACCAAATATCCAAACCCACACACAAGTGGGATAACAAGTCAAACTACGCAAGAAAAATAAGTCAGGCATCAGGGACGACGACACTACCTTCAATAGGGGCTGGCTCCAGAGAAGCTACACCATCAACCGGCTCGACATCGCCGGAATGGGCCTCGTCCTCGCCAACGCCCCCATCCGCAGCTTCCTCTCCGACGCCAGCCAAGCGGAAGAGCTCCTGACCAGGATTTCCCTTCGGGAACATGGAGTCCAAAGTCTCATTCTCTGCCTTCAGATCCCATCATCAAACTCTTCTATCATTTCGACACACGACTTCAATGCATAAAAAGCACCGACGTCACCTGCGATCTGGCCAGCTGCGATTTGAGCCTGCTTCATCTCTTCCTCGACGCCTGATCGGCTCTCTTCAAACTCTTTCCGGCTTACGACCAACTCCTCTTGACAACTCTTCAGCTCCCTGGTAAGGCGGCGCTCAGTCTCTCGACAACGACACTCTGCTCCCTCTAGCTTGGTCCTCAAGGACACAAGGGCGGACTCCGACCTGGCAGCCCTTTCCTCGGCCTTGATGACCATCGTCTTGACACCGGAGTATGCTCCCAAGAGGTACTGAAAAGTCTAAAGGAAGAAAATATAACACGATCAGAAAACACAGTCGACGAAAGAGAAAGAGAAACACGAACGGAGACAACTCACCCTCCACGCGGAACACCCCGCTTCACCAATGCAGTCCAGGGGAGAGATGTCGTCGACCTCCGATTTCAAAGACGGATCCTGGGCGTGAAAGAGGTCGGCAATCGATTGACCGACCGCGCCGATTTTTTCGATCCCTTCAGCGATCGCCTCTTTCTTCCTAGGAGGCTCTTCTGCTTTGACATCACCAGGGGAAACACCCGCTTTCCTCTTTAAGCCACCTTTGACTTGAGGCACCGGATCTGTCGGAACCGACTTACTCGACACGATTTTGGCTGCCGCCTTCCTCTGCTCGATCAGGCCCTTCCCAGACACTCCCTTCAAATGAGCACTTGCTCGACCACCAGGGGAAGCTAACACGACAGACATAAAAAGATCATAAAGCATGCGATAAAGTGAAAAAGTACAGAGACAACTCCCAAGGTCGAAAGCTTACCCTTGACGCTAGATTACGAAACAGTCGACATGTCGTCTTGAGCGGCAGGGGATGTCGACAACAGGTTGACGTTGACAAAACTCCTCTCCGACGCCGGAACAACAAGAACAATTCTGGAAAAACCCTCCGACCGAGCGCTCACCTCCAAATCTTCTGCCTCAGGAACTACAAAAAAGAAAAGTTAAAACAAAGAGTTAAGATGCATAAACAAGCAAAGGAGAGAACAAACACATACTCTCTACTCGCCACTCCATCAATAAGAACGAACACTCTCCCCCCTTCTCCAGAGACGAACGCTCGACAAAAAAGAACTTCGACCCCCATCCGCGATCGTTGACATCAAGATTCTACACCAAAGGCTTCCGACCCTGTCGAATGCGTAACTGGACACGGGAAGAACTCTTCGACCCAAGGAGATAATTGTACCACAAGGCATCAAAATCAAAACCAGCCCCAGATCGGACGTTCACAAGGTCCAAGACCCTGAGAACCCTCCATGCCTGTGGCATCACCTGACATGGCGCCAGCGCCAAAGTGGCCAAAAAATCCCTAACAAGGGGAGAAAAGGGGAACATGTGACCAATCCGAAATGGATACGCGTAAAAACAAACCCAACCCTCATATCGGGCATCGGCCCTCTCATCCGGGTGAGGCAATCTGGCGACCGTTTCTGGGGGAAAGCCTCCAACTTGAAGTATTTGCTCGAGCTCCGCCTGGGACAAAGTACTTGTCAAAGCATCAGACTCCTTCAGAATGAAGAGGGGAGGAGCTTCGCCCTCGCGCGAGTCAGAGAGAGTCTTCAACGAATCAGAGGCTTCACTAGAAACCATCTCAAGAACAGAAAGAGAAGGAAATCGAAGAGCTATGGTGAAAAGGGTTGAGAAACCTACCATAGAAGCTTGCAAGAGAAGAAGAAGTGAAGTCAAATCGCCAAGCGTCCGCTCCGAATTTATGGAGGGAGATGATGATATGCAGAGATGTCGCATCGTGCTCCAATCTCCCACCACGTAGCCCTGGACAACCGCGCCAAAAAAGGATGGTGGAGATCATGGCTAAAGAAGTTGCCTCGGATTTCACTTGCTCGCCTAGCCGAAAGCCTAAAGCAACTTGGGGCTATTGTTGGGCCTAACATCCCCCTTAGAAGATGGATCGAGCAAAACGGGCCCAGGCCCAAGACAGATCAGAGGAACAGGGGAGAGTCCAGAGGAGGCGTCGAAGCTTCTCTGGTCGAACACTATCCGACAGGTCGCGAAGATCCCGCAGAGCATTAAATGCTTAGATTGAGCAACGGCCACAACATTCAAACACCACCATAATAGCAGCAATTAATGGCAGAATCCATGCAATCACTCCCGACGTTGAAGATACGATAGGATTAAATCATAAACGGTAAAAAGGAGAAGGACTTACCATATATGGGGGAGGAGAAGATAAAGAAGGGACACTCATACGATTACGTTACACACTCACTCGAACTTGCTCTGAAAGAAAACGGAGACACACTTGCTCTAGCCTAGCTCACCAGGAGTTAATCACGCCTGTTTTCCGCCGGTCGAAACCTAGAAGTCACCGGTCAAGTTCAATAAAATCCCTTGTCTTACTACGATAAGTTGTACCTCCATTCGATTCGATCAATACTATATCTAATAAAATCATCTCGCTATTTCATATTTTCTTTTTACTCGTTGATTATCTACTTGGTTTGGATTGATTTCTATCACCCGATCGACTAGTTACCCCATCTAAGGAGATTTAGGTCGTTTGATCTTTTTGCCCCAAAACACATATATACATGGTAGTTGTTGGGCCACAGTTTTTTGGGTCCACTGGCCCAAGCCCGAAGAATTTGCTGAACTTTCTTCTAGAAGATATAGAGGAACAGATAAGCGGGATGTTACAAACAAGTAGACGTTGGAGAAGATCTCGGTGGACTGTTGGACGACTCAACGACTACCGAAAATCTCGGACTGACTTATGAAGCCGATCTTAGCCTAGGATTATCATAAATATGGAATTAGACCACCAATGTAAGATACGCAAATATTCTTATTCAACTATAGCAACATCCTATTACTCTTTACGAAGGAATTGTCTTCTCAAATTATTCTCTCATATCTACATTGGAGCGACTGACGATTGAATCTTTGTGTTTGTTCATATCTTCCTTCAGGAAGATTAGTTTATATAACGCTTGTTTAATTCTATCTACTTAATTATCGAGTTGAGTTGGATTATCTAGATATTATCGATCTAATTATTGTCTAGTTGCCCTTCTTAAGGCGATCTAGGTCGGTTTGATCTTTTCGCCCCAAAAAAATTTAGCGCCCACCATGGGGCATCTACCCAATCAATGATCCGATCCTCATCCTATCATGGCCGATCTCGGAAATCCCATGATCCCTGCTGAAGACCAAGTTCAGGCTGGCGCCTTGGTCGCAAACCAAGCCAAAGACGTCGTCAACCCACCAATCTTGGATACCCAAATCCAAGAATTGGCGAAGAACATGAGCATCCTCCAAGAAGAGCTAGCCAAACAACGCTCAAGAACCGAAACCCTATGTGCTCAATCTAAAGCTGAAATTGCACGACTAACTCGTGAAAATGAACTTTTGAAATCGCAGGTGAATTCAGCCGCTTCGGCCCCAGGAGGATCGAGACGCGTAGTCAACACTGAGGGCCTCTCGACACATCTCAACATGGATGGAGCAATTTCGACGCTCGTAGCAGCAGTCACTCAAAACGTTACTCGACCTATTGGTATGTTCCAAACCCCTCTAGTCAATGCTTTTATGACTAGTGCTCCACTTCCCGTGACCGAGCCCACAGAGACTCGAGTAGTCCCTCCACAAGTCACCACACCGATGGATCTCTAAGCCCTCATACAACAAGGTATCATCGAGCATATGAAGGCTTTGGACGACCGCAACGCTCGAATTTTAGGAGTCCCACAGCCGATCGAGAAGGAGGCAATCGATGGATATGAAGACTCCCCTTTCGTAGAGGCGATCACACGCGTCGAGATCCCAAAGAAGTTCCACATCCCTAACATGCCCAACTACGATGGGACCGGGGACCTCCACGATCACATTTCCATTTACAAGAAAAAATTAATGACCATTTCTATTCCGAGAGGGAATCGTGAAGCGGTCATGTGCAAAAGTTTTGGCACGACCCTCGTAGGACCCGCACTAACTTGGCTTATGCACTTACCGCGGGGTTTCATCACTTCGTTCATCGATCTGGTCAATTCATTCAAGATCCAGTTTGCTAGCAGTCGAAGACTGGAAAAGCAATCAAGCGATCTATATAGGATCGTGCAAGGGTACGGTGAACCCCTAAGAGATTATCTTAACAGGTACAACAAGGAGAAGGTCGCGATTCCGCATTGTGACGTCCCGACGTCAATCGAAGCCTTTCGCCGGGGGTTGATCAGAGGTAGCGAACTCTACCGTAAACTGACCAAATACCCATGCCGGAGCATCGAAGACGTGCAAGCCAAAACCATGGCCCAAGTCAAGTTAGAAGAAGACAAAGAGCCTATAAAAGTAGACAAAAGTCCTAATCGAGTCGGCCGAAGGTCATCTTCAGACCATCGATGCGACAAGCAACATCAACCCTATCCCAAAGGACGAAGCGACCCAGGTCAGGTAAACAACTCTTATGACATGAACGAAGATTGGAAGAACAACCCATCTCTCCCCCCGAAGGTCCATTCTTACAACTTCAACATTTCCGTGTCGGAACTTGTCCAAAGTTTCGACCTGTTGAATTCCTTGGGTTTTGATGGTAACAAACATTCAACTAATCTGGGTACTAAGTGTTTCAGGAACAAAGACAGTTATCTCAGGGAACCATTGCAGCAAAGGATCGCAGAGGGAACAAAGCTTTGTTCATGTGCTTTGTTACCTCTTAAGGAACATCAGTGACGAACAAGATCAAGCTGCGAATGGAAGGAAGATATCCAGCGTGAAGATTATGGAAACTTTCCTAGAAGAATCACGCGGTCAAAGGATAGGATTTCGGCTGGAAGGATCTCACCGAAAAGAAGATTTGGAGAGATAATCTGAATGTGTTATCTTAGGAAAACTTTCCTAAGATAATATATTTGGAGAGAGAAGAATCTTATCTTAATCCGTTAATGTTATCTTAGGAATTATTTCCTTAGATAATATCGGTTGTTAAGATAATATTCTTCAAATCAATTAATATCATCTTGTTATCAAGTTTAGGAAGATAGGATTATCTTATTATGATTAGGGTTTGGTCGAGTTGTATTTATATGGGAATGTGGGATTCATTTCTATGTAACCACGACGACGGAAAACTGAGAGAACGAAAAAGAGAAAGAAAAGAAGTGAGGTGTGTGTAAGTCTTTGAGGGTTGAGTTCGATTCATCGTTGTAGAAGAGTCTTCGAGTCTAGCTGGTTGTTTAGAGGTCGAAGTCCAGGATACAAGTGTAATCGAACAAGAAATCAATAAGACAAGTACACGCTTCAAAATCCTCTCAAGCGGAAGCTTGAAGGTAGTGGTTTTTCCTTGAGAAGCTAGTTTTGCTAATCAGGGTTTCCACTATACATCGTGAGTTCGTTCGTTATCTTTCTTGCTGTTTTTTAATCCGATGTGCCTTCTGTGGGAACAAAGCCTTTGTTCCCTCAGACGTAACTCTAACGATCCAACAATTGGTATCAGAGCCTGGTGCTCTAGATTGTTTTCGTTACAGAATTTGCAGGAAAGATGTCGTCATCAAGCAATGCAATCAGAGATTCATTCTGGAAGCCACCGATTCTGAAGGCAGGAGAATATGACTGGTGGGTGGAACAAATTGAGTCCCACATCTGCTCCCTTGATGGACAGATCTGGAGAGTCATTGAGGTTGGCCCCATGGCTATCCCAAATGAAAAGGACGCTACAAAGCCTAAGCCAAAGATCGACTACACCGATAGAGACTGGAAGAAGCTGGAGAAGAATTGCAGAGCCAAGAAGATCCTTCACATGGCCCTTCTCCCCACGGATCTCAAGAAAATCATCGGCTACAAAACCGCCAAGGAGATTTGGGAAGCTCTAAGACGTCTCCATCATGGAAATGAAGATGTCAAGAAAAACAGAATTCTTTCCTTGATGAAGGAGTACGATCAAATTTCTCAAGGAGAGGATGAGCACATTCAAGAGTTCTACTCCAGGTTCCAGGGGATCGTAGGTCAATTGGAGTTCCTTGATGAAGAGATGCCAGACTGGAAGCTCACTCATCACTTTATGCAAGGCGTCAACTCTCAGTGGGACGCAATTGCTCTTGCTCTGTACTCCCAAACTGACGTCAAGTCTCTCACCATGGAAGAGGTTGTTGCCAAGCTTGAAAGCAACGCATCTGTATACAACCACAAGATGAACAAAAAGGGAGAAGAGAAGGCTCAAAGCATTGCCTTGAAGGTTGAACGTGCCTTTGACCTATCTCAAGTTGAAGACGAAGATGAGGACGGTGATGAAGATGTGACTCTCATCACTAGAGCTATGAAGAAAATATGGTCTCAAAACAAGGGCACACAGAGTTCCTCTGAAGGGAACAGAGACATGAAGGATGTCGTTTGTTACCACTGCCAACACAAGGGACATTTTGCCAATAACTGCTTCAAGAAGAAGGCAAGTCACCTTCCAGTTCGTGAAGGGAAGCAAGCAATGGTCGTAACGTGGGGTGATTCCTACTCAGATGATGAAGATTCGTCACGCTCTAGGGATCTCTGCTTGATGGCCATAGAAGACCATGACAAATCAAAAGGCGGCATACATGGAACTGAGGTAAGTGAATCTGAACTCATCTCAAGCTTGAAAAGTAAATCAAAAGAAAGCTTGATATCTTTTATTAAGAAACTTGTTCATGAGAATAGTCTTTTCAGTGAGCAAATTGAAGAAAAGGATGAATCGATCTCAAGTTTGATCGAAGAAAATCAGGGTTGGGCAGACAAAGTGCTCGAGCTTGAGAAAGGTTCATCTTTTCCTTCAAGTTCATGTGTCGAATGTCCTAAGCTCGCTGAGAAGATTACGTCTCTTGAGTCCTCTGTCTCCTCACTTGAGTCCGAGTCTTTAATGTTAAAACTTGGAAATGCAAAACTGTCTAGTGATCTAACCAAACTCAGTGAGGAATAGAAGGACAAGCCAAAAGGCATTGTCTTTGTTGCAGCCAAGAATGAAAAGAAGCCCGAATCAAATGAAGTACCTCGCTTTGGAATTGGGTATCAACCTAAGCTTCCTGTTGATGGCACTAAGTCTAAACGTCCTGGAGTCGAAGGAAAGCAGTCAACGCAAGAAAAGAGGGAAAGTTCCTCGAGGAGGAACAATCACAAAGATTGCTCAAATTCGACTGATGAGAACAAGACTTGGTACCATGGACAGAAAGCTCATTCCGTTTGGTTGAAACAATCTCAAAGCGGTAAGTCCAATCATATTGATTTTCATTCTAGGATTGCTAACGAAACAATTTGGCCTAGAAAGAGCAAATATGTCGATCTAAAGTGCCACAAGGTTTGTTGGTATTGCGGGCATTCTGGTCACTACAAACAAGAGTGCCTCCTGAAGAAACACAATGAGGAACTTGCTCGAACCACTAGGGAGAAAATGAATGCTAAACCTCCAGAAATCAAATATGTTTCTCCCACACCCAGAAAGCATAAGCTTGTCTGGGTTCGCAAGAACTAACTCTTTCTGTACAGGATAAAGTGAGGAAAGTTCCCGATATTTCATTCGTACAAGGGTTAGTTACTTGACAGGGAACAAAGCGAATCTCACCTCACTTCTGTAGGAATATTTGAGACTCTAAGGCCTGGTGGCAAAGGTAAAAGAAATGGAGATGTGGATAAAGGCTTAATGACTAAATTGTTCCTTGTTTGAAAATTCAGGTACCATGTACATCTAGAAAAGACATCACTGTGTCGAGAAAGATTGGCAAACAAGGAATCTCGTGGAACAAAGAATCAAACACCAGTTTTCTCATTAAGACACCTGTTGGGGAACTCTACATTCAGTTTCATACGAAGCTTGGTTTGTTCCCTTAACCACATGTCTATTTGTTGTGTTCCCTCAATGATTGGCTAAACTACATGGTAAAGTGTGAAAGGTTAATCATCATGTCTTGGTCTACATTTCTTCTCTTGATCATTTGTTGAACGCCTTGCTTAGACTCATGCTAATACTTCACTAATGTGCAAAATTGCATGCATGATTCTCTATGCTATCTTGTTAATACATGATTCAACTTTCTTTCGGCCTAAAAGAGTCAACTTGATGCATTGATCCCTCATTATAAGCCCAAATGATTGTTGACTCTACAGCCTACCCTATCCATCATGCTTGATGCTTCCTATGAGCCTCTCTTATCATCCACATCTGGGAGCCTCTCATTCATGATTAAACATTATTAAAAATTCTCGTATATATTTATGTGTGATGTTCTTTGTACCCTCTCTGGTAACATTACCCCTGCATCACACCCCTCTACTTTTTCGGAAAGTCGAGAATACAAATTGTCGCCTCTGTGGTCTGTGGCTGAGATTTGACAGGTATGATGTGTAATGATGGCTTGCAACTGCTTGAGAAGTGTTCGTGCATAAAAGGTGATGTGGTGGTTGCGTGATGGTTGTTGCGCTTGAGATTTTGTGGGCTTTGATGGATTTGGACAGAATCTTTTACAAGATCTATTTTTGGAAGATATCTTATTGGCTGTGATCTTGGAAAAAGAAGGAAAGAGGAGGATTTGGAGTAATACCCTTTGCACTTGAAAAGATATGGAGAATGATTCTCGTGGTTACTCCCCTCCTACCTATATGGCGACTTCAGCAAAGTTACCTTATCGCTCCCTTGTACTGTTCCAAAAAAAAAAAAAAAAAAAACTGGAACATTCCAAGGTACACAAAAAGGCGACCAATGGATCCTTCTTCTACTGGTGGTTGGAGGCTTGTAACCTATACAAGGAGTAGTTTGTGTTACAAGAAGGTGTTGGTTGGGTCAAGGTTAGACGTGAGATGAAAGCTGGTGTGGAGGAAGAAGAGTCTGAAGGTGCAGACTCTGAGGGGGAACAAAAGGTGGAATCTGATTTGAGGAAGGACCGTGAGAAGTTTGTCTCGCGCAATATCTTTGTTGGCAGAACAACAAAGGCGTCTTACGGAGTAAGTGAATGCCTAAATTGCTATTCATATTTCAGCTCCCTTTGCAGGCACCAGTGGTGCTTGATTCGTCTTTCTCTGGCTAACCAATCCCTCTTTTGTTCCCAGCACATCTTCCCCTACTACTTTGCTTTTCTTTGCTTCTGTTTCATGTGTTTGCAATGATTGGCATGTTAATCATATGTGTTACATGTGCTCATTTTGTTGTTGTCTTTACATGCAGTCTATGTTTGTGCGTTTCAATCTAATGCAAAAGGGGTTATTTTGCTTATCTTGATGTGGTCGTTTTCTCTCTATCTCCTTACCTATGTTTTTGATGATGCCAAAAGGGGGAAAATGACAGGTAGCTTTGGTTAAGGGGGAACAGAACATGGTTTCATATGTTGCTGAGTTGAGGGGGAACTAATACTGCCTTAGTGGGAAGACTTTCTCTCCATAACTGTCTTTATCTCATACGTGTATGCTTTATTGTCAAGGGTGTTTGTCACAATCAAAAAGGGGGAATTTGTTGAATTCCTTAGGTTTTGATGGTAACAAACATTCAACTAATCTGGGTACTAAGTGTTTCAGGAACAAAGACAGTTATCTCAGGGAACCATTGCAGCAAAGGATCGCAGAGGGAACAAAGCTCTGTTCATGTGCTTCGTTACCTCTTAAGGAACATCAGTGACGAACAAGATCAAGCTGCGAATGGAAGGAAGATATCCAGCGTGAAGATTATGGAAACTTTCCTAGAAGAATCACGCGGTCAAAGGATAGGATTTCGGCTGGAAGGATCTCACCAAAAAGAAGATTTGGAGAGAGAATCTGAATGTGTTATCTTAGGAAAACTTTCCTAAGATAATATATTTGGAGAGAGAAGAATCTTATCTTAATCCGTTAATGTTATCTTAGGAATTATTTCCTTAGATAATATCGGTTGTTAAGATAATATTCTTCAAATCAATTAATATCATCTTGTTACCAAGTTTAGAAAGATAGGATTATCTTGTTATGATTAGGGTTTGGTCGAGTTGTATTTATATGGGAATGTGGGATTCGTTTCTATGTAACCACGACGACGGAAAACTGAGAGAACGAAAAAGAGAAAGAAAAGAAGTGAGGTGTGTGTAAGTCTTTGAGGGTTGAGTTCGATTCATCGTTGTAGAAGAGTCTTCGAGTCTAGCTGGTTGTTTAGAGGTCGAAGTCCAGGATACAAGTGTAATCGAACAAGAAATCAATAAGACAAGTACACGCTTCAAAATCCTCTCAAGCGGAAGCTTGAAGGTAGTGGTTTTTCCTTGAGAAGCTAGTTTTGCTAATCAGGGTTTCCACTATACATTGTGAGTTCGTTCGTTATCTTTCTTGCTGTTTTTTAATCCGATGTGCCTTCTGTGGGAACAAAGCCTTTGTTTCCTCAGACATAACTCTAACGATCCAACACGATCGATATAGGAAGGAAGTAAGATGGCCTCGAAAGAGCGACAGACCCAACGCCAAGAAGGATATGAGCTGATGGTGCGAGTTCCACGAAGATCATGGTCATTCCACAGACGAGTGCATAACCCTATGCAAGGAAGTCGCAAGACTCCTCGCGCAATGACTACTGCGCGACATCATATCCGACAAAGCGAAGGCCTAGACCGAAGGGACCAGGTAACGACCGATAAACCATCCTATCCAATACATACTAAAATCATTAACACCATTTCAGGAGGGTCGAAGGTGTATGGAAACACATACTCGGCCGCCAAGAGATATACCAAAGAAAGCAAAGGTGACAAACCAGTCCGGTCGGAAGCAAGGCGACCCCAAGCCATAGACACACCCGCCATCACCTTCGACGACTCCGAAGCCAAAGAGTTAGGCGACCATCACGATGGTCTGGTAATCTCTTTATCAATCAGTAATTGTCTCACACGTCGAGTATTAATAGACACATGTAGCTCCACGAACTTGTTAACACTAGACGCCTTGAAGGGTATGGGTCTAAGTGAGGACGAATTGACCCAAAAATCCACTCCGTTAGTCGGGTTCGGTGGAGAAGTCAAACATACCCTCGGTGAAATAGTTCTTGATACTCGACTGCCCGTCCTCATACAATGCAATCCTCGGCAGACCCTGGATTCACGCTATGAAAGTTGTACCCTCCACGTACCATCAAACTATAAAGTTTCCGACTAAATGGGGGGTACATGAAATAAAAGGCGACCAACGGGCTGCCAAGGAATGCTATGTCACATCAATGAAGGGGGCAGTCGAACGACATTCGGCATAACAACTACATTACGGCGAAGGGACCAAGCGATACATCGAGCGAGAAACAGAACAATTAGATGAGATCGCGTTGGACCCTTCAAAGCCAAAACACACGGTAAGAGTCGGATCGGACTTGAACGATTCAACTAGGGCTGATCTAATAGCATTTTTACGATCTAACGCTGATTGCTTTACCTGGTCACATGAAGATATGGTAGAGATTTCCCCCGACATCATTACTCACAAGTTGAATGTAGATCCGACCCATCCCCCGGTCAAGCAAAAAAGGAGAAAATTCACCGTAGAGCGGAACAAAATTATAGATGACGAAGTCAGAAACTTGCTTGAAATAGGTAAAATCAGGGAGGTCAAATATCCCGAGTGGCTGGCCAATGTCGTCGTGGTCCAAAAGAAGAATGGCAAGTAGAGAGTCTGCATCGACTTCACAGACCTGAACAAAGTTTGTCCCAAAGACTCCTTTCCACTGCCACACATCGACGCAATGGTCGACGCGACCGCGGGCCACAAAATGCTCACATTCATGGACGCGTTTAGCGGATACAACCAGATCTTAATGGACCCAAACGACCAAGAAAAACGGCCTTCATAACCAGCCAAGGTACATATTGTTACAAAGTTATGCCTTTCGGACTAAAAAATGCAGGGGCCATATACCAATGACTCGTAAACAAGATGTTCAAAGAGCAAATCAGAGACACCATGGAGGTCTACATCGATGACATGCTGGTTAAGTCGAAAGAAACAAAGGACCACATCGAGCACCTAAAGGAGGCATTCGAGGTGTTAAAAAGGTACAACATGAAATTAAATCCCACCAAAAGTTCTTTTGGAGTGTCTTCAGGCAAATTCTTGGGATACATGGTGACGCAAAGGGGAATAGAAGCAAGCCCATACCAAATTAAAGCGATCGTCAACTTAAGGTCCCCCCGATGCGTCAAAGACGTTCAAAAGTTGACAGGACGGATAACGACGTTAAACAGATTCATATCAAAGTCCTCCGACAAGTGCAAACTCTTCTATGAAGCCTTAAAGAAGAATAAGTTGTTCGAATGGACAACAGCACACGAACAAGCCTTCCAAGATCTAAAAGTATATCTGGAAAGTCTACTCCTACTAGCCAAACCAAAAGACGATGAGCCACTACCATTGTACTTGGCGGTATCAGAGTCGATAGTAAGTGCAGTCCTGACAACAGAAGAAGACGGAAAACAATCCCCAGTCTACTATGTAAGTCGCTCCTTACTCCTAGCCGAAACAAGGTATACGTCACTTGAAAAACTAGTCCTAGCCCTGGTAATGGCTTCAAACAAACTCAGACCTTACTTCAAATCACATGTTATTATTGTGAGGAATAACCATCCCATGAAAGCCATCATGAGGAAACCAGAATTTACAGGACGAATGGAGAATTGGGCGATACACTTTAGTAGGTTCGACATCGAATATGAGGTCAGGACGACAATGAAGTCTCAATCTTTGGCAGACTTTGTGACCGATTTCAGTCCAACACTGGAACAGGAAGCCACAAAGGAAACTGCGCAGCTGACAACTGAAGAAGACAGGGGCACATGGCAACTCCATACAGATGGAGCGTCAAACGTAAGAGGAGTCGGGCTAAGAGTCATACTGAAATCACCACAAGGGGACCATATAGCCCAAGCTGTGAGGTGTGAGTGGGACGCGACCAACAACGAAGCAGAGTACGAAACACTCATATTCGGACTAACACTCGCGCAAGACCTCACAATTCAGAATATCGAAGTGGTATGCGACTCCCTTCTAATCGTCAACCAAGTACAATGGTCGTATGCCACCAAAGATGACAGGATGATGGCCTACCTAGACATCGTCAAAAAATTGACAGGGAAATTCCAGTATTTCACCATCAAGCAAGTCCCACGCGACCTCAACACTGAATTCGACGTCCTAGCAAACCTCGGGTCCGCTCTACACCCCAACCACTTCTGTAACATCCCATTGGCACACGTCACGACTCCAACACTCCCCAAGACTCTCAAAGCAACCAGCTGTGACAACACCTAAGCAGCAGACGAGTTGCCTTTAGAGGAAGTCATCTCGGCAGAAGTAGGCGACGACACCGAAGACGACCTCATAAACAGCCAAGACGATTGGACTATACCTTACATCAAATGGCTAAAGGAAGGAATACTCCCAGCAGACAAAGGAGAAGCCAAAAAACTCAAGGTACGAGCAGCAATCATTGACATAAAAGATGATATTATGTTCAAACGATCTGTCATAGGTAGACCTGGCAAAATATGACCCGACTTGTTCCGACCAAAATTTTCAGGGTCATAACCTGTAAAGTTGAACCCAAAACCCGTTTTCAATCAAACCCGATGACTCGAAAAATTTTCGGGTAAAAAATGGGTCGGGTCGGGTCAACCCGATGGGTAAAAAAAAGGCGGGCAAATGGGGGGGGGGGGGATGAATCAGGCACTCACCTAAAAATTCCCAAATTTTAGGGTTTATTCTTTTCCATTCTTTCACAAGTTTAGCGCAGCCTCTCCTCGCCTCATCCAATCTGCGCAGCTCAGCTCATCGCCTCCAAGCTCCAAGCTCTCCTCGCCTCGTCCAATCTGCGCCGCCTCCAAGCTCTAAGCTCTCCTCGCCTCGTCCAATCTGCGCAACTCCTTGCCTCCTCGCCTCATCCAATCTGTGCAGCTCCTCGCCTCTTCCAATCTGGGCAGCTCCTCGCCTCATCCAATCTGTGCAGCTCCTCGCCTCGTCCAGACCGGCGGCCGTGATAACCCCCTTCATCGGCTGTCCTGTAACACCCCCAAATATATCCTTGAAAGGTATCACCGCCAGTGACCTCAGATTCCACATCCGAAGCCACCCAAGGCTTAACCAGTTTATACAAATCATAAAACAACATTTATAATACGAAATGTCATAGTATTAGATTAAATCAAAGTTTCGGAATTACATCCATAATCCAAATACAACCAAAATATATTACAGCGGAAGTCTTAATACAGCGGAAGTCTTTTTAAAATAAATGGCACAAAAGTCTTGATCTAGCGATCACGCCTAGGATCTCAACCTGATAAAACTCTTTAAAATTCCATCTGCCTTCCTCGTCGTTTCTAACCTTCATGGAACTACAGTTTATCTGATGTGCCATATGAGACGGATGACACCAGCCAACCATGCAAGGGAATATAACCGGTTGGTTAGTCTAATGAAAGACTATGCAAGGATAAAACAGAAAGGTTCTAAGTAGTCGTATTAGGTTAGACCCATCGCTTCTCGAATGAAAGCCGATGACGATAGTAAACCTCAATACTTCTACTGAAATATATGAAATAGAATGATCAAGAGAAGACTCTGAAAGATTGAGTCTTACGGAAACATATGAAGAGAAGACTCCAATGAATTGAGTCTTATCGGAAGTATGACAAGTGTTTGGGAACATTAAAGTTTCACGCAAACGTTTAAAAGCGACTTGACTATTTGGGTCCACGACCAACCTCACCGCATAATGCGAATTCAGATTCGGAAGGTGGACTTACTCTAATCGAAGCCCAGACGAGTTTCCACGTTGTACTTCTCGCCCAAGGTTCATTAATTATGTGCCTAATCGCACTTATCTTATTTAATTCCAAAACATATATTTACGTTATAAGCTTATATAATATCTCCTCACAAGAGATAATATCTCCTCACAAGAGATGTAAAAGGGATATCTCCTCACAAGAGATAATCCAACCCTGAGTAAGGGCATGGTCATGACCAGAGAGAGTACTAGGGAAAAATCCACATAGTACCAGTTATAAAGAAATAACTAAACCTCGCAAGGTACATAGTGTTCCTACGAATACTCGTTCTAACTAAACAGTTAAAACATATGAGCCATAATCCACATCAATGCCATCGAGGCAAATAACAGATATAATAGCGTTGTTTCTAGCAATATATACAACCTATTATAATATCTGTATTTCAATCATATATATATATAATAGCGTTGTTTCTAGCAGTATATACAACCTATTATAATATTCCTTTTTAAATCACATACAGTTATCAAAACTGTTCCCAGACGAAAACAATATTCATCCTAAATTAATTAACAATTAAACAATTGATAATTAATATAAATATAGAATGATAAGCAAGAGCGAACCGCCACTTACCTTAGATTAGACGAAGCTCAACGAAGCTCAAAGACAACGGGTTTCCGGGTCCGAAACGAGGACAGAACTCGGATTTCAGATCCCTACGGAACGACCCATAACGAAACCCTAAGTTAGATTCGACAATAAATAGTACGAATCTAAAGAAAAACGAACGAAATTGAAGGAACGGAAGTCCTAGTCGAGATCACAAAGCCCAAGCCACAACCACGAGTGCCCAGACACACCGCGGGTGCGCCGGCCCTGCCGCGGGTGCGGTCGAGCTACATCGGCGACATGACGACGACGAAAACTCACCGTGATCGACGCGTTTGGATTCGATTAGGATGGGATTCGACTTCCCAACTCCTTGCACTTCCAAACACCACTTGGAGAGTACCTTCTCTTCCTATGGTAGCTCCGGCGACACTCCGGCGAAAGCTTGAGCTTTCCAGTAACAATGTAAATGAGAGATTTGAGAGAGAGAGTTTGAGAGCTGTGATTCAACTCCACTCCAGCTCCTTTCCTTTTATAGCCCAAGCAAGGAGGTCAAGCAACCAAGTGACTCATGGTAGGCACCTACAACGACCGGATGGGACAGTTGCAGAGGCGAAGACGACGCGACGTCTGAAGTCCGGCGCTGCAGAGAAGAAATGATGACACCGCGGGGTGCGGTGGCCTCACCGCGGGTGCGGTGAACCCCCACCTGACCGCCTCAGAAATTGGCCTTTCACCGCGGGGTGCGGTGGACTGACCGCGGGTGCGGTCAAGGCCATTTTCTGTGCCTTTTGTCCTTTTTTTGTCCGGGAAGAATTATGGGCATGGTTTTTAACCACGGGTTAAATATATATGTACCCGAACGAATATTTTAACCCCAAAAATATATCGAATGTATTTTATTCCACTCAGGGAATTATTACGGAGATCAAGGATTTTACAGAAAATCCGAACTCCTCTAAAAATAATTCGACTAGTAGTACGGGAGTTGGAAATATTACCAAAATGCCCTTACCAAAATGCCCTTACCAAAATGAGGGGTATTACATCACCTCTCCCTTAAAAGAAGTTTCGACCCGAAACTTGGCCGAATAACCTACAAAAAGCGAGGCGTTACAACACTACCCCCTTAAAAAGGTTTCGACCGCGAAACTAGGCCGAAAACAGCTCGGGAAAGCGTCTAAGCATATCCTCCTCAGTCTCCCAGGTTTCCCAAGTAACCTCCTCAGTTCCTAACTTGGACCATAAAATCTGTACCAAAGGTACCACCTTGCTGCGTAACTGCTTCTCACGGCACTCGAGAATACGCGCTGGTATCTCCTCGTAAGTATAATTTGCCTGAATCTCAATGTCTTCATAACTCAGCACATGAGACTCATCTGGCACGTACTTCCTCAACAAAGATACGTGGAACACGTTATGCACTGGATGTGCCGACAGCGGCAATGCCAATCGATACGCTAGAGACCCAACTCTGTTAAGGATCTCAAACGGTCCCACGTAGCGAGGGTTAAGCTTCCCACGCTTACCGAATCTAACATACCTTTTGATGGCGACACCCTGACAAATACTTTGTTACCAACCTCAAACTCGACATTCCTACGCTTCAGATCTGCATAAGACTTTTGTCGACTTTGAGCTGTCAACATCCTTTGTCTAATTAAAGCAATGTCCGAGACAGTCCTTTCGACTAGCTCCGGTCCGAGCAGAACCTTGTCGGCATTCTCATCCCAACAAATTGGAGATCTACACCTTCGACCGTACCAAGCCTCGAATGGAGCCATCTTTATGGTAGCATGCCAACTGTTGTTGTACGTGAACTCAATCAGACTCAGGCTGTTCTCCCAGCTAGTCGGACGATCGAGTGTACAAGCTCTTAGCATATCTTCCAAGGTCTGGATGGTCCTCTCAGACTGTTCATCCGTCTAAGGATGAAACGCAGTACTGAATATCAACTCGGTTCACATGGCCTTGTGTAATTCTTTCCAGAATCTTGACATGAATCGGTCATCTCGATCCGATACAATGGTCTTTGGAGTACCATGCAAATAGACAATCTCGTGTAAAAACACTTCTGATAGCTTATAGGTTCCCCATGTTGACTTGATAGCCACGAAGTGAGCACTCTTCGTGAGCTTGTCAATGATTACCCATATAGTATCCTTCTGGCTTTGAGTCTTTGGCAGCCCCGTGACGAAATCCATAACAATATCCTCCCATTTCCATTCTGGTAGTGTTAACACTGGTGCAGAGGTCAGACACTTCTTCAACTTCTGAAAACTAGCCTCGCACTTGTCATCCCAGACAAACTTCTTGTGGAATTTGCGGAGCAGACCGGTCATAGGTAGAGCGATCTTAGAAAGTCTCTCCACGAACCATCTATAACCCCCTTCATCGGCTTTCCAACCTCTCCAACGCCCTGCTGATCTCCAGTGAATATTTCGTCGAGCTTTATATCGATTACGCCGGCCTAGGTATTGATTCTCGATCTTTTTGTTCAACTTCGCACCTCTGCTTTATATCCAAATTCAGAAGTTGTTGAGCCTCTTATTGGTTTATAATTGCTTATTCGATTGTTTGCTTTTGTTTCCGTTGTGAACTTCACCTTTGTTTCAATGGCTTACATGATTTTTTTAATGTTTTTTATTAACTATGTATGGTTCGATGGCTTGCTAAACCAGGTTGACGATATATTTGATTACTAAGGTATAGGGAAATACAATCTACAGACGTAGATTGAATCTTTCTACTATGGTTTTTAGTACTTTGATTTCCAATTTTAGTGCTTTATGGATCCTCTCTGTTTCCAATTTTATGTCAAATTTGTGATTTCATTTTTGAGTCTCTATAGTTCTTGACCATGGTGTGTTTCCAATTTGACATCTGTTGTGCAGAAGCGGTTCAAGCAGAGTCTTTGCGCTATAAGCTTCTTGGAGGACTTGTTGTAAGGAGGTAAATATTTACTTGGACGAAGTTGGTTTATTTTTTTGAGCAGGACAAACTTGTTTCTTGCACTTATTTTTTTGAGTTGACATATTTTTGTTTGAAGATATACAACTATACAAGACTTATAAGTGTAGAACTGTATAAATTTATAAGATAGTTTTAATAAAATAGAACTAAGATGTTAAAATTAAGAGTTAAGGCATTATGATAACATTATTTTTACCTGGATTAAAATTGAACGATAGATAGCCATGCGAAAAAAAAACATAATATAAATATTTTGTAAATTAAAGCAAATTAAATTAACAAAAAAATAGGAAAAAATTGTGTAACTCGACCCATTGAGTTGACCCGAACCGGCAATAAACCCGTAATAACCCGACCTGGTTTGACCCGGTAAATTTTAGACCCGAAATAACCCGACCCGAAATGTACCAGAACCCGGCAGTACTCAGACCCAAACCCACTCTTCCGACCCGATTCCCAGGTCTAGTCACCGGACTATACCTATGCTGCCTAAGAACAACCGAAGTCAGGCGCATCCTACAATCCCTACACGATGGAGAATGTGGGAACAACACTAGAGGACGTAGTCTATCCGGCAAAGCCCTCAGGACAAGTTACTACTGGCCAACGATGAATAGGGACGCAACCGACTATGTCAAAAAATGCGATGCCTGCCAACGACACGCACCTATCACCCACCAACCATCAGAAATGCTGCACTCGACGCTGGCACCTTGGCCTTTCATGCGATGGGGGATGGGCATCATTGGGAAACTGTCGCCGGCGTCCGGACAACGCGTCTTCTTCCTTGCTATGACCAACTATTTTTCTAAATGGATTGAAGCTGAAGCATATCGAGAGGTAAAAGAGAAACATGTCATTTCATATATAAAATGTAACATTCTATGCAGATTTGGCGTCCCCTAAGAAATCATATGCGACAATGGCTTCCAATTCATCGGTAGCAAGACGCGATCCTTTTCGCAAGCAATGGAACATCACCTTGGTCACATCTACACCACGGTACCCACAATCCAACGACCAAGCTGAATCCAGTAACAAGATCATCATATACGTACAATCTCAAAAAATGTCTCACAGGGGCAAAAGGAAAATGGGCAGATGAGCTCCCTCTAATATTGTGGTCTGACAGAACCACCCCAAAGAACGCGACCGGACAATCCCCTTTTTCACTAGTCTATGGGAGTGAAGCAGTCATAACTGCTGAACTCCTCGTCCCGACGGCTAGATATGGGTTGCAAACCACGGAGCAGAACAATGTCGAATTATCTCACAACCTTGGGAAGGACCATATGTGATTAAAGAGGTTATCGGTCAAGAAGCATATCGACTCGAGACAAAGGATGGACAACTACTACCATGAAGCTGGAACGCGACTCACCTAAAGTAGTATCACTTTTAAACCTATCGCCTTGTATTCCCTTTATGTCTAGTCAATTATATCTATGTATATCCTTTTACTGACTTAAGCATCGTAGGGCCATTGGGCTCACACCCAACGGTTGCCCCTTTGACCTTTTTATGTGTTTCAAAGTTATCTTAAGTAGAAAACAAGAAGCCTCGAGGACAAACATCGCCATTGTGCAAACGAGCACTCTTATACATTTAAGCCTTACATTACACGATCGATCGGTACACAAGGAATAGAGGAACAAAACAAGACACACTATTTACAAGACTTGTCCTATATGAGGTACTTGTCTTTACCCGAAATTACAAAAAACTCTTCCCTGGAACTACACGGCATGCCACACTAACAACTAAAATGACAGGTCGCTTCGACCAAACACCACGCATCCCGGCCAAGACGCGACCGACAAGTCCACCTGCAAAATCAAGCAAAAGAAAAACAAGGTATACAGAAAACAAAGCATTCATAAAACACACGATCCGCGATGGTAGACGGGTCGCCAAAACATTGTCCATGCCATCTCCATGATGGGGCACAACACAACGTCAAACACCTAAGTCAAAACATCCACAACACAGCACATGTAAGATATTGTCGTTACATAAGAACAAATTCAAGATTCGTCTGACCTCTCCTTAGCATGTGCAGGAACAACCTCTTGGCCCTTCGCTATCTCAGGAAGCTCCCTTGACGCATCTCCGACATCTTCTTTGGTCGCCTCAGGGTCGGCTTCCTCCTTCTGCTCGTCCTCTCCCAGGCCGACAAGTTTGAACAATTCATCGCCAGGGTTGCCGTTGGGGTAAAGGAGGTCTGTACTAGCCTTCTCCTCCTCAATACTCCATGTTGAGTGGGTTCCCGTAACATATTCTTCCATCATCTCAATACGTGACTTTATGCAAAAATACTTCCCCACATCACTAGCAATCTGGGCATCCTTCACATGAAGCTCTTCAACGTTGCCTTCCAGCTCTTTGAGACGAGCCTGAACCTCCATCAACCTCTTCTCAGTTGAAGTCAACTTGTTCTCAGCAGCCTTTACACGACTATTAGCGGCTTTAAGCTGACCATTGGCTTGAGCAATCCGCCTATCAGCCTCGTTGCTTAAAGCTTGCACAGTTGAAAATGCTACGATAGAATACTCGAGAGCATGTACACAACAAGTCATGTAATTAGTTATAAAAAAAGAGGGGGTTTTACGCATACACAAATAGCTCTACATGTACCTTTCAAGCAACGGCTCTAGCTTCGTCGATGCAATCGATGAGGTGCACATCGCCGATCTCCTTCTTAGCCTCAAGATCCAGAGTTTGGAGCAAGTCGCTCAAAGATCTGCCACTTAATTCGCCTGCCGACGGCTCCGCAACGACACTTGCTTTCCTTTTTGCTCCAGAGGTCTTGGACGAAGGCGAATCCACGACAATAACCTTAGTCGACGCATATGCCTTAGCCACTGAGAGTTTGTGGTCCAAGAGACTCTTCCCGGACAAACGAGCACTAGATCTTCCACCGTGAGACGCTATCAAGAAGACGCAACAAAATAAGGAAACGATGACTCCAAAGACCAACCACACGCATACCTGCAGGAACGAACAAGTGCCTTTGGTGATGGATGCAGAAGGAGTCGACATTTCGACAGGGATGGACGCCAAGAAATTGTTGTTTCTAAAAGATCGATCAGCCTCAGGAAGAGCAAATAGAGCAGCAATCTCCATTTCAAAGCCTTCGGGTTCCTCTGGATTAGGCGCTGCAACGAAATACATGTTAGCAAAAGTTTAGAAGATATTCGATGAGAAATCTGAAAAGACAAACACAATACCTGTCTTTCTCCAGTTCGAGAGCAGGAGAGAACAATCGACACCCCTTTCGAGCGACCTACGCTCCACAAAGAAAAATTGAGATCTCCATCTGCGATCGTTAACATCAAGGTTTAAAGCTATGGGATTTCTATTCCGCCGGAGGCGTAATTGGAACCTAGATGAGCCATGACTACTCAGGTAATAGGTGTACCATAAGCCATCAAAATCAAAGTCAAAATCAACACCAGAAACTAGGAGATCAACTACCCTAAGCAGACGCCATGCATGAGGCATGACTTGACAGGGGGCGAGCTTTAAAACAGCAAGGAAATTCTGGACAAGGCTAGAAAAAGGAAAGGAATTGCCAATCTTAAAAGGGTATTCGAAGAAGCAAATCCAACCTTCCCGGTGCCAATCAGCTCGCTCATGAGGGAGAGGAAGATGCGCTAGGTGCCCTCTGGAAACTGGCCGACGTCAAGAATCCTATCTAACTCTGGCTGGGTCAAGGTACCAAGCAAAGAATCTTTTGGACTCAGAATTCCTAAAGGGGTGAAGACGCCTTCCTCCCTAGCGGAACCACCAGATGCGATTCTACCCTTCTTGGATCTCGATAGCGCCATGAAAGAAACAGAGTGAGAAGGAAACAATAAGAATTCAAATAATTTACCTTGGAAAGTTGAGAACTTCTGCATAGAAGAGATGGTGAAAAGAAGGGTGAATGATGGCCTATTTAAGAAGGTGAAACCGCCACATCTTCGTTCAATCTGATGGCCCAATCAAACAATGCCACGTCACCTAGACGTATGTGAGAAAATCGGGAGCAAAGATTGTGCAAGTTTAGAAGATCAAACCGTCCCATCAATTGTTATCTCCGGCCAGCTATAATCTTGGGGCAATTGTTGGGCCATAACTTTTTGGGTCCACTGGCCCAAGCCCGAAGAATTTGCTGAAATTTCTTCTAGAAGATCTGGAGGAACAAAGGAGCAGGACGTTGCAAACAAGTAGACGTTGGAGAAGATCTCGGTGGACTTGTGGACGACTCAACGACTTCCGAAAATCTCGGACTGACTTATGAATCCGATCTTAGCCTAGGATTAGCATAAATATGGAATTAGACCACCAATGTAAGATACACAATTATTCTTATTCAACTATAGCAGCATCCTATTACTCTTTACGAAGGAATTGTCTTCTCAAATTATTCTCTCATATCTACATTGGAGCGACCAACGATTGAATCTTTGTGTTTGTTCATATCTCCCTTCAGGAAGATTAGTTTATATAACGCTTGTTTAGGTCTGTCTACTTAATTATTGAGTTGAGTTGGATTATCTAGATATTATCGATCTAATTATTGTCTAGTTTCCCTTCTTAAGGCAATCTAGGTCGGTTCTGTATTTTCGACCCAAAACAGTAGTTATCACCAAGTAACCACCCATGTAACTCTCCTTTCAATATATATACAAAATCATTATTAGAGAAAGCCTATGTATAACTTATTAGGCAAGGAAGGAGAGAATATAATTTATCTCGGGTTTTAATGTCTTTAATCGATACCGATCCATCACGGTGTCGTCTTTTATATTAAAACTGGATCGTATAACATGAACTTAATAGTTATAATCAAACTGAAAAACACATAGGCCACATGAACGTTTATAAATATTATAACATTCTCCCACTTGGCCTTTGTGTTGACTTGATGGTTCAATAACTATAAATGCGCACTTTAATATCAAGTTCATTTAACCTTTAATAACCTTAATCGAATTAGAACTGATTGGATCATGGCGGTCACACGTCATTGAGCGACATGATCCCTTCCATGTATCACAAACCAATCCCAGCTCAATGCTACTTTAAATTGAGAAATACCATAATTCTCAAAACAATCACATGTCATCTAATAACCATAAGTATATACACATACTATAATGATAACATGTTCAGTACAACAAAAACATAACATAAGTGAATTCAAAGTGTCACATACATAATGAGCGTACCATTATCAGAATAGCAAGGCTTTGTCTATAACACCCATACGCTTTACATGGCCAATGAACGCCTTGGGTGGTAGTCCCTTAGTCAACGGATCCGCTATTATCATATTCGTTATAATATGCTCAAAGAACACTCTACGCTTCTGCACCTCCTCTTTGACTGAAAAGAACTTCAACTCCATGTGTTTAGCACCCTTAGAGTACTTGTCGTTCTTCGAGAAGAAGACAACTGTGGAATTATCACAATAAATTCTCAGCGGCCTGGCTATACTATCGACAATCCCAAGCCCCGAGATAAAGTTCTGCATCCACAATGCATGAATCGTGGCCTCAAAGCATGCCATAAATTTGGCCTCCATGGTGGAAGTAGCAATGACAGATTGCTTCCCACTCTTCCATGATACTGCCCCTTTAGCTAATAGGAATAGATAGCCAAACGTCGATTTCCTACTATCAACGCATCCAGCATAATCTGAATCTGAATATCCAATGACCTTTAGATGATCAGATCTCCTGTACGTAAGCATGATTTCTTTGGTGCCTTGCAAGTACCTGAGAACCTTCTTAGCAGCTTTCAAGTGGTTCATTCCAGGATTACATTGATATCGACCCAACATTCTTACAACAAAGCTGATATCTGGTCGAGTACAAGTCTGAACATAGTTCAAACTCCCTACCACTGATGCATATGGGATTCTTTTCATTTCATTTCATTCCAATTCATTCTTGGGATATTGCATTTTACTGAACTTGTCCCCTTTCTGTATAGGAACTATCTCTGGGGAGCACTTCTCCATTCTGTATCTCTCTAAGATCTTATTGATATAACCTTTCTGAGACAATTCTAACAATCCTTGTGATCTATTCCAAAATATTTCTATTCCAATCACATAGGATGCCTCACCCATATCTTTCATTTCAAAGTTCTTAGAGAGATACTTCTTTATATCATGTAGTATGCCCATGTCATTTGCATCAAGCAAAATATCATCAACATATAAGACTAAAATTACAAACTTGCTCCCACTAACCTTTATGTAGATACAACGATCAACAATAATCTCTAAAAAATCGTATGACGTGATAGTATCATTAAACTTTAAATAACATTGTCTGGAAGCTTATTTCAGTCCATATATTGATTTCCTCAGCTTACACACCTTGTGTTCATTTCCCGTGGCCAAGAACCCTTCAGGTTGGTCCATATATACTTCCTCATCAAGCTCACCATTCAGAAAGGTGGTTTTCACATCCATTTGGTGAAGATCAAGATCATAATGAGCCACCAAAGCTAAAACAATTCTTAGAGAATTCTTCTTGGATACTGGAGCGAAGGTCTCTTTATAGTCAATGTCCTCCTTCTGGGTGAAACCTTTAGCAACAAGTCTGGCCTTATAACTTTCAATGTTGCCCTTTGAGTCACGTTTAGTCTTATAGACCCAACGGCCTTGGAACCCTTAGGCAACTCAACTAATTCTCAGACTTTATTATCACCCATTGACTTGATTTCTTCTTTCATGGTAATCAACCACTTTTCAGAATTGTCACTTTTCATGACTTTTCAGAATGAGACCGGGTCCTCATCAAGGCTTAAGTCACATTCATTTGTAATAGCATAAACCACATAATCATCTGGAATGGCAGATCTTCTTTCCCTTATAGATCGCCTTAACGGTTCATGTGGTTCATGTGGTTCATTATACTCTTCTTGAATTGTGACTGGTTCATCTACCATACTTTCATTCTGTGGGATATGAGCATCATTATGTTGTTCCATTGTGTCATTTGACTGTGATGCAACAATTGGTACACCAACTTTAGAAGAAATAACAGGTGAAGGAACTTCAACCTGAATCACTTGAATGTCCAACTTTCGTGGTTCACCACTCCTACTAGTTTGACCATTTTCAATGAACCTAGCATTACCTGCCTCAACTATTCTCGTACTATGGTTAGGGAAATAAAATACATACCCCTTTGACTTTTCAGGATAGCCAATGAAGGACCCACTGATTGTCCTTGGATCAAGTTTCTTTTCATGTGGATTATACAACCTTACTTCTGCTTGGCAACCCCAAACACGAAGATGTCTCAAACTAGGTTTCCTTGTCATCTACAGCTCATAAGGTGTATTAGGAACTACCTTACTAGGAACCCAGTTAAGCACATACGTTGCAGTCTTTATTGCATATATCCTCAATGAAAGGGGTAAAGAGCAATTACTTAACATGCTCCTAACCATACCCATTAATGTACGATTCTGCCTCTCAGCTACACCATTCTGCTGAGGTGTACTAGGCATTGTATATTGTGCACAAATACCTCTACTTTCAAGCAACCTTGCAAATGGACTTGGACATTGTCCACTTTCATTGAATTTTCCATAAAACTCACCACTCCTATCAGATCTCACTACCTTTACTTTTCTATCTAACTGCATTTCCACCTCATTAATGAACACCTCTAGGACATTCACAGATTGAGACTTTTCATGCAGCAGATATGTATATCCATAATGTGAGTAATCATCAATAAAGGTGATGAAGTACTTTTCATCGCTCCAAGAAGGAACGTCAAAAGGACCACATATATCAGTGTGAATTAACTCAAGAAGCTCAGTGCTTCTCGTGGCTGGTTTCTTTACTATGTGTTTAGTCTGCTTTCGTTTAGTGCAGTCTACATACACATCTAAGTCACTAAAATCCAATTGAGGAAGAATTTCATTCTTTACCAACCTTATTATCCTTTCTTTGGAAATGTGACCTAATCTTTGATGCCACAAGAAAGTATAACTTTCATTAGATGCACTACGTTTAATGCCTTAACTTTCAATATGAAACCAGGATTCAGAAAACTTAACATCAAGATTGAACCTATAAAGTGAATCAATCAAAGTACCACAACCATAAAAGTAATCATTTTGGTACAATGAAAAACCACCATGTCCAAACTGTTTTGGGGCGAAAAGATCGAACCGACCTGAATCGCCTTAAGAAGGACAACTAGACAATAATAATATTGATTATATCTGAATGATCCAAATCAAACAAATATTTAGACGAAATAAGATTGAATAGACGCAAAGACAAGCTGATCTCCTTTGAATAAGAGACTGGTCGAATCAAAGGATCTAATCGTCGGTCGCTTCAATACTGGAATGAAGATCCGAGCTAGAGAACAATGGTGAGTGCAAGCCAGAGAGTAGTGGATAGTAGTTCGTATTTTGTTCAAGTTCACCCCCCTCTATAATGATCCAAAATCATCTTATATACACATTTAATTTCCAAGGATTAGCTAAACTAGTCGTTGTCGTCCGTGATCTTCGGAGTTCGTTGGCTTTGATTACCAAATGGCCACGATCTTACAACATTTATGTTTAATCATCTTGGTTGTAATTGCCATGTAGGTTGGTATATCAATCCACACATTCCCGGGCTCAATAACTCCTCATATCCGTTGAGGCCGAGATCTTCGCTCGTCGCTTAATCAGACGATCCTTCTAGAAGGGAATGCTTCTTCGTCCAATGGGCCGCTCTGGTGGAGGTCCGTTAAGGATGAGGCCCAACAATAGCCCCAAGAAATCGAACTGGGCCGGAAACAGTTGTTAAGGGACGGTTGGATTTTTTCCAAAGCCTCCTCTGAACGCGATCCCCCTCTTACTGATTCTGCTATAATGGATCGATGACGTGGTGCTTTCCCATTGGTCGACAGGTTTGACTGCAGGCGGGCAGTTTTCCCATAAATGGCAGTCACTTCCGTTTCTTTTCACCATCCTCTTTTTGCTCACGAAGGGTTTCTGGATCAAAGGTAAAAACTTTTTCGAATTTCTTATTGTTTCTTCTTGAACAATGTCGTTTTCAAGATCAAAGAAGTCCAAAGCTTCATCTTCTGGTGTCGGCGAGAAAGATATCGATTTCTCCCCCTTGAATCTTCTTAGCCCAGAGGATTCCTTATCCGGGACTTTGACTCAGTCGGAGTTGGATACGATTCTAGAAGTAGGCCAGTTCCCTCTTGAAACGGTTGCTCGACTCCCTTTGCCCCAAGAACGTGCCTACTGGTGTCGCGACGGATGGGTTTGCTTTTTTGAGTATGCCTTCAAAATAGGTCACTCTTTCCCTTTTTCGAGCTTGGTGAGGAACTTCTTGTCTGTTCTTAATCTTGCCACATGCGTGGCATCTCCTTAGGGTAGTTGATCTTTTGGTGTCCAGTGTCGAGGTCGATTTCGACTTTGATGCTCTCTGGTATTTGTATTACCTAAGTAGTCGAGGTTCTTCCCGCTTTCAATTGCGCCTTAGGTCAGACAGAGAACCAATCGCTCTAAATCTCAACGTTAACGATCGCGGATGGAGGTCGTGATTTTTCTTTGTTGAGAGGAAGTCGCTTGAGGGGGGATTCGACTGCTCTTTCTTGCGTGACGTCTGGAGGACATCAGGTATCGTATTAACCTTTGAGACTTTGTGTTTTGATGTCTTGTTAACTTCTTGCTCACGTGTGTCTATTTTCAGTGCCGAGTCCAGAAGAGAAGACAGATTCCAATTTCGCCGCGGTTACTGAAGTTTTACTTGCTTTTTTGGAGGCCGACAAGTCGTTCAAGAACGTGAATTGTCTAACCCTTAGCCCTCTGAGCATGGCGACTCCGTCCACTTCCGTCACCAAAGGCACTTGTTCGTTCCTTCAGGTACGCGTGTGGGTGGTCTTTGGAGTGACCATATGTTTATATGTTTGTGCTTGCCTGACAGTATCTTGGGGCGTGAGGTTGAGCGCTCACTTGTCCGGAAAGAGTCTCTTGGATCAGAAGCTGTTGGAAGCAAAAGCTTCTTCGTCGGCAAAAGTTGAAGCTAAATCCCTTTCGAGGGTCATCGCCTTCGTCTAAAACTTCAAGGGAGAAAAGGAAAGCGACTGGTGCTCCAGGGCTTCCGGTGGGCATGATGAGGGGAAGAGATTTGGAAGAGGTGCTCCATACTTTGGATCCGGAAGCCAAGAAGGAGATTGGTGACTTGTACCCTGTTGGGCCTGGCATCCCCGGAGAAGACGAGTCGGGAGAATCGAGCCCAAGCCCACTGCAGATCGGAAGAACAAAGTAAAAGCCCAGAGGAGGCGACGAGACTTCACTGGTCGAATGCCCTCCGACAGGATCGCGAGAATCTCTCCATGCATTAAATGACCAGATCACGCAACGGCCACGACATTTAAGCCACCGTAATTATAGAGATTTAATGGCATAATCTTCACCATTACTCCCAACATTGAAGATAAAATATATGGCAAAAAATATAACGGTAACAAAGGAAAAAGACTTACCATTTTTGGACGACAATGAAGATAAGGCGAGAAGACACACAATTACGTTGAGGACACAAGCATTCTGGCTCACAAACGGATCAGAACAACACTTACGCTCCCCGCCTAGCTCTCTAGCAATCATCTGCACTTACTCTCCACCGGTCGCCACCTAAAAGTCATCGGTCGAGTCCTACACGACCACTCAGTCTAAACTACGATAAGTTGTATCTCGATTCGATCCGATCAATACATTATCTAATAAAATCATCTCGCTATTCTACATTTACTCTTTGCTTGTCAATTATCTGCTTGGTTTGGATTGTTTTCTATCACCCGATCGACTAGTTACCCCGTCTAAGGCGATTTAGGTCGTCCGATCTTTTCGCCCCAAAACAATTTGGCGCCCACCGTGGGGCAACTTGCCGATCACCCTTTCGAAACTTTCCAACCATGACTATTGATCCACCTACCGACAATCAAGAACCACGTCTCGAAGACGGAACCCAAGGTGCAGCAGTCACAACCGAAAATCCTACTCCAACCCAGTTTCAAGAACTTTCCCAAAAAATGGCCACCCTTCAAGAGGAACTAGCCCAGCAACGCCAAAAGACCGAAGCCCTAGCTGCTTTGTCAACCCAATTCGAAGCCGAGATCGCGCAACTAACTCGTGAAAATGAGTCTCTTAAGTCGCAGGTACATTCAGTCGCTTCAGGATCTAGGAACGTGCCCGTCCATGGCGGCACCCGAACACGCCTCGACATGGACAACATCGAGCCGACGCCTCCGAGCATACGACGTCCTGGACACACTGAGGGTACGTCTCGAACTCCTTTCGCTAGTCCATTTTCGACTAACCATGTCACCTTTTCCACACCGATCGGGTTTGCTGGGACCCGAATCGATGAACCACAGGTTACCAATCTGCCAGATGTCCTGGCTCTTTTCCAGCAGACGCTCGACAGACACATGAAGACGATCGATGATCGCTTCAATAGGCTCCCAGGAGTCCCGCAACCAATCGAGAGGGAAACGTCTGGTGGATTCGAAGAATCCCCGTTCTTCGAAGAAATCGCAAGGGTCGAGATCCCCAAGAAGTTCCATCTCCCCAAAATGGCGACGTTCGACGGCACCACCGATCCAGATGACCATATCTCTCTCTATAAACAAAAACTAATGGCTGCATCTGTTTCAAGGGAGAGCCGCGAGGCAGTCATGTGCAAAAGCTTTGGCACAACCCTCACGGGTCCCGCACTAACATGGTTTATGCGTTTGCCTCAGGGAATGATTACATCCTTTGCGGATCTGGTCAACTCTTTCAAAAGTCAATTCGCCAATAGTCGGAGGCTCGAAAGACAATCAAGTGACCTCTACCGAGTCACACAAAGGTATAACGAATCCCTTCGGAATTATCTTAACAGGTATAATAAGGAGAAAGTGGCAATTCCCCACTATGACGTCACAACCTCCATCGAAGCCTTTCGACAAGGCTTGGTCAAAGACAGCAATCTCTACGACGAGATTACCAAGTACCCATGCAAAAGTTTTGAAGATGTCCAGGCAAAAACCATGGCCGAGGTAAGATTGGAAGAGGACCGTGAGTCACGTAAAGCCTCACGCGGACCCGATCCATCCGACCGTAAACATCCATCCGACAACCGTCGAGACAGACGATCTCATCCCTATTCTCGTAATCAAAATGAACCAAATCAGGTAAACTCTTTCCAAGACAGGTCACAGGAATGGAGAGACAGTCCGGCGTTGCCTCCTAGGGTCCAGTCTTATAATTTCAATGTTTCCGTGTCGGAGCTCGTCAAGAGTTTCGACAAATATGGAAAAGAGGTAAGATGGCCCCGAAAGAGCGACCGACCGGATGTCAAGAAGGACATGAGTCGATGGTGCGAATTCCATGGCAACCACGATCATTCGACCGACGAGTGCATCGCCCTACGGAAGGAAGTCGCTAGGCTGCTCTCACAAGGGCTCTTGCGCGACGTAATCTCGGAGCGGGCAAAGGCTACCATGGAACGTCGAGATCAGGTAAAACAGAACAAACCCCCATCTCCCGTCCATACAAAAGTTGTCAATACCATTTCAGGCGGATCGGGTATATGTGGAAACACATACTCCGCGGCTAAGCGACACGCTAGGGAAAGCAAGGGCGACAAGCCCGAGGAATCGGAATTCAAGCCAAGGAGGACATCTAACCTTCTGACGGTCACATTCGACGAATCCGATTCCGACGGGTCGGATAGTCACCATGATGGTCTGGTAATCTCTTTGTCTATTGGTAATTGTTTAATACGGAGAGTACTAATCGAAACAGGGAGTTCGACGAACCTCTTGACCCTTGACGCTCTTAAAGAAATGGGTCTGACTGAGAACGACCTAATCAAGAAGTCGACCCCACTGGTCGGGTTCAGTGGTGAGGTTAAGCATACGACTGGTGAAATCATTCTAACCACATACGCTGGAGGAATCAACCAACAGGTGAAATTCTTAGTCCTAGACTATCCGTCTCCCTATAATTGTATTCTTGGCAGGTCATGGATACACGCTATGAAGGCAGTACCTTCAACATATCATCAAGTCATCAAATTCCCCACTGAATGGGGAGTCCAAGAGATCAAAGTAGATCAAAGGACCGCAAAAGAATGCTACGTCGCTTCCATGAAGAGCGCAGTCGAACACAAGACCGCATAGCAACCACAGAGCGGCGAAGGGCCTAGTCGGTACGTCGAACCAGAAATGGAAAAACTCGATGAAATCGCACTAGACCCTTCAAAGCCAAACCAAACGGTAAGGGTCGGGTCGGACTTGGACGATTCGACCAGACAACAACTTCTTGACTTTCTCAGGGACAATGCCGACTGTTTCGCATGGTCGCATGAGGATATGGTCGGAATATCTCTAAACGTTATTACTCATAAATTAAATGTGGATCCATCTCATCCCCCTGTCAAGCAAAAACGCAGGAAGTTCGCCCCCGAGCGGAACAAGATAGTCGACGACGAAGTCAAAAGCTTATTGGAAACAAGAAAGATCAGGGAGGTCCACTATCCTGAATGGCTAGCCAACGTGGTCGTAGTCCAGAAGAAGAACGGCAAATGGAGAGTCTGCATCGACTTCATAGACCTCAACAAGGCTTGTCCCAAGGACTCGTTCCCTCTACCCCATATCGACGCCATGGTCGATGCCACATCGGGGCACGAAATGCTTACTGATGCGATTCTTGGTGGACCCCACAGGCCATGGACTCACCTGGGTCCTGTGGGCTGTCAACCACCCAGCCAGTCCCTCAGTCAGAGCACGCCGGCTGGCGAGGCCTAACCCAACCAAGAACGCCATGGGCTGCAGCCCATACACCCCAACCTACAAGGGCCTATTAGGCTTTAATTGCAGGATGTTGCCAGGGGGGATCGAACCCCTGACCTTTGACATATTCCCAATTCCATGGGAGATATGCCAACCAACTATACTGCAGTGTAGTTGGTTGGCATATCTCCCATGGAATTGGGAATATGTCAAAGGTCAGGGGTTCGATCCCCCCTGGCAACATCCTGCAATTAAAGCCTAATAGGCCCTTGCAGGTTGGGGTGTATGGGCTGCAGCCCATGGCGTTCTTGGTTGGGCTAGGCCTCGCCAGCCGGCGTGCTCCGACTGAGGGACTGGCTGGGTGGTTGACAGCCCACAGGACCCAGGTGAGTCCATGGCCTGTGGGGTCCACCAAGAATCGCATCACTTACCTTCATGGACGCTTTCAGCGGTTACAATCAGATTCTTATGGAACCCGACGATCAAGAAAAAACAGCGTTCATCACCAGCCAATGTATCTATTGTTACCAAGTAATGCCCTTTGGTCTGAAAAATGCAAGGGCTACGTATCAACGACTAGTCAACAAAATGTTCAAAGACCAAATCGGAGACACGATGGAAGTCTACATAGATGACATGTTCGTCAAGTCCAAAAAGAAAAAAGATCACATAGACCACCTACGCGACAGCTTCGAGGTGCTCAAAAGGTACAACATGAAACTAAACCCTACTAAATGCTCCTTCGTAGTGTCGTCAAGGAAGTTCTTAGGATACAGGGTGACACAAAGAGGAGTAGAGGCCAGCCCAGAACAAATCAAGGCTCTCATCAACCTTCGATCCCCCAATGCGTCAAAGACGTACAGAAGCTCACAGGTCGGATAGCAGCTCTGAACAGATTCATCTCCAAATCATCCGACAAGTGCAAACCCTTCCACGACGCACTCAAGAAGAACAAGTCCTTTCAATGGACGGAAGAACACGAAGCAGCGTTCCAAAACCTCAAAGAGTATCTGGCCAGTCCCATGTTACTAACCAAACCCAAAGGCGACGAGCCCTTACTTCTTTATCTTGTAGTGTCAGAATCAGTCGTAAGCGCAGTACTGGTCAGAGAGGAGGATGGCAAACAGTCGCCAATATACTACGTCAGTCGGATGTTGTTACCAGCCGAAACAAGGTATTCGTCACTTGAAAAGCTCGTGCTATCATTGGTAATGGCTTCGAACAAACTCAAACCATATTTCGAATCCCATACTATTACTATTCGCACTAATCATCCCATGAGAGCTATCATGAGGAAACCTGAGTTCACAGGACGAATGACCAAATGGGCCATACACCTCAGCGGTTACGACATCGAATACGAGCCCAGGACAATGATCAAGTCACAAGCCTTAGCCGACTTTGTGGCCAATTTCAGTCCGACCCTAGAGCAAGAAGCCACAAAAGAAGCAACACAACTACTCACGACGGACGAGGCAGGTACATGGGAGCTCCACACAGACAGGGCATCGAATGCCAGAGGATCGAGGCTAGGGGTCGTGCTAAAATCGCCATAAGGAGACAAGATAGCTCAAACTGTCAGATGTGAGTGGGATGCGACTAACAACGAAGCTGAATACGAAGCGCTCATATTCGGACTCATCCTGGCTCCAGACCTAGGGGTCCGAGAGATCGAAGTCGTTTGCGACTCTCTACTAGTCGTAAACCAGATACAAGGGGCGTATAATGCCAAGGACGCCAAAATGATAGCCTACCTGGAGGTAGCCAAGAAACTGATCGAACAATTCCAAACATTCAACATCAGACAAGTGCCCAGGGATCTTAACTCCCAAGCTGACGCACTCGCTAATCTAGGATCCGTCCTAGACCCGAAGGAATTTCCACACATACCATTGGCCCACATCATGACGCCAGCCGTCTCAAGGACATCTGTCGAGTCAACAACATCGCTTGAAGAACTCATCGCCATGGAAATAGGCGACCGACCAGAAGAAGACATCGTCGACACCAATGATGATTGGATACTACCTTACATTAGATGGTTGAAAGACGACATTCTACCCGACGACAAGACAGAAGCAAAAAGGCTCAAGGTACAAGCACTCTCTTACGATATCATAGATAACATCTTGTACAAAAGGTCTGTTACAAGACTACTCCTACGATGCCTCAAGACTCCAGAAGTCGGACGTATCTTGCAATCGTTGCACGAAGGGGAGTGTGACAACCACACCGGCGGACGAAGCCTCTCGGGTAAAGCCCTACGAAACGGGTACTATTGGCCAACGATGAACAAAGACACCATGGAATACACCAAGAGATGCGACGCCTGTCAGCGGCACGCACCCGTCCATCATCAGCCTTCGGAGCTCCTCCATCTGACCCTAGCTCTATGGCCCTTTATGAGATGGGGAATGGACATCATCGGAAAGATCCCCCCCGCGTCGGGTCAAAGAGTCTTCTTCCTTGCCATGACGGACTACTTCTCTAAATGGATCGAAGCCGAAGCCTACAGAGAGGTAAAAGATCAACACGTCATTTCATTGATAAAACGCAATATCTTGTGTAGATTTGGCGTCCCGTCAGAAATCGTGTGCGACAACGGCTCCCAATTCATCAGTCATAAGACTCGAGCCTTTTACGATCAATGGAACATCAAGTTGGTCACATCTACACCTCGGTATCCGCAATCCAACGGACAAGCCAAATCCAGCAACAAGATCATCATCAACAACCTCAAGAAACGCCTCACAGGGGCTAAAAGCAAATGGGCAGACGAACTCCCACTTATTCTCTGGTCCGACAGGACTACTCCAAAGAATGCGACTGGGCAATCGCCTTTCTCTCTCGTCTACGGGAGCGAGGCGTTCATCCCCGCTGAGTTACTGGTTCCGACCGCTCGCTACAACCTTCAGACAAATGAACAGAACGACATCGAACTAACACACAATCTGGACACAGCGGACGAGATCAGGGAGAAAGCCCGAATCAGGATGGTCAGGTTCCAACAACAGGTCGCAAGGAGCTACAACAAGAACGTTCGAATCAAGGCATTCAAGGTCGGAGACTGGGTCCTAAGGAAAACTTTCCAGAACACCAAGAACCCATTCGACGGAAAGCTAGCACCGCAATGGGAAGGACCCTACTTGATCACCGAAGTGGTCGGACATGGAGCATATCAGTTAAAGGATAAAGACGGAAAACCGATCCCGAGGAGTTGGAACATAGCACATCTAAAACTCTACCATTTCTGAACCAATGAGGTAAAACATCACACAAATCTTATACCTCGCATATACATTGCTATCTGTCGTATACAAATCGCATGCCATCGCATATACATTGCTATCTGTCGCATACAAATCGCACGCTATCGCATATACATTGCTACCTATCGCATACATATCGCATGCTATCGCATGTACATCGCTATCTTCTTTTACATGTCATCATCTGACACTAAGCGAGGACTTCCTCCTTACAAAAACACAAATGCAGAACAACATTTGCATTGGATCCTGTCATCCGCAAAAAAGCACTTACATTACATTACACGATCGATCGGAACACGGGGAGATGACAACACAGGCACGTCGGCACACCGCCCGCCTTACACAAAACATAAGGTACAACACCTTATTACATTTACGCAATAAAACATATTGCTTACCTCCCCGGCATAATGTCATGACTAACACATACACAAACACATCGCAGGCCTGCTCTACATACATACACACGGTGAAACCCCACTCGACGGAGCATACGGGTGAAACCGACATACACGAAATACAAAACGTCGTCGACAACTTCCTTGAAGGTCCGACGAACATGTACAAAACAAACAAGCATACGATTCTATATGTAAAAATACAATTGCATCGAAATAAAAGCTTTTTTATACAAATACGCGACCCGCGATGGTGGACAGGTCGCCAAAACACAAACTTAACACAAAAGCCTACATTGTCCAATCTACTAATGGAAACTAGATTTCTAGCACACTCAGGAACATAGAGACATCCTTCAAGATCTATGTGACACCCGGTATCCAAGATCAACCTATAAGTCCCAATGCCCTCAATTCATGCCTTCATTCTGTTCCCCATGAACAAGTACTATTCATCTCTTCTTGTGGGCTGGATCGAACTGAATCCCTATTTAATATGAGACGCATGAGTAGTAGCTCCAGAATCTAACCACCAAGTATTGTTAGGCACTTCTATAAGGTTTGATTCAAAGCAAACAAAACTATAATGTGTACCTTTCTTTTCGAACCAAGCCTTCCTTTTCGAACAATCTTTCTTGAAGTGTCCCATTTTCTTGCAAAAGAAACACTTCTTCTCCTTTCGGATTTGGCTCTCAGGTCCTTTCATGAAAGCCTTATCCTTCCTTTTGTCCTTCTTATTTGGCTTCCCTTTACTGCTGCTGGCACCATTACGACCTACGAGATGAACAACCTGATCCTTCATCTTCTTTAATCTCCCCTTCTCTTGAACCAGCATAGCCTTTAATTCCTGAAAGTTCCACTTATCCTTAATGGTGTTGTAGTTCACCTGGAACTGGCCAAACTCAAGAGGTAGAGAGTTGATGATGAACTGACCAAGAATGTCTCATTTACGTCCATCCCTAAGGTCCTTAACTTTGCTGCCAAATTAGACATGTGCGTCACATGATCATGGATAGGCTGAGACCAGTCAAACTTCTTCGCAGTCAGCCGACTCATAAGGCTGCCTATAATTGACTTATTGGCCAAATCCGATTGTGAACACTCCTTAATTTTATGCATAAAATCCCTTGCATTCTCCATCTTAGGCATGTATGGCTTAATACTTTCAGCCATTGTCATCCTCATAAGGTTCAAACTCAGCCTGTTAGACCGCTTCCAAGCCTCCTAAATAGACTTTTCAACATCGGAGCTATCATCTGTAATGGTCGAGGGCTGCTCATTTACTATTGCAAGGTCCAAAGCCATAATACCCAGTGTAAACCGGATTTGCTCAGACCAATCATGATAGTTTAGCACATTGAACTTCACAACAGAGTTAGCTGATGCAAATAAATTTGATGAAGCTGCAAACATTAATACATGTTTACTCATTAGTGCTTTGAGAACCTTAATACAAATTCATAAACTATCATGTCAAACTTTAAAGCATGCATTCAAGTAACCTTTGGACAATACTTAAACACAAGCACTATCATTGATGCTAAAATTTCATACTTTAATAATTAATCATATACATACACAAGTCAAATAAGCATGCTATCTTTGGATATACACACTATTCAACCTAAGTAGTAATGACTAGATGTCTAGATCCTTTTAATATTATTAACTATATTCAATGGTCCACCTTTGGGCGACCTCCTAGAATATAGATAATAAAACAATTGATCAATCAAACTTTCATGTCATTCATAGCATCTCTTTAATCATGATCAATCGAGACGTATACTTTTATTTCAAATATATAAATGTAACACAACAAGGCCACTTTAGTGACTAAAATGTTATATACAATATAAACATTGAACATTAATGGGTAAGATTATCATGTGTTAATCTTTCATAACACAAATTACCCTATATATACGTAAACCCTTTTAATGAATGATTATTACAATTTCATGTGACTTGGTCACCATATGACCCACTTATAATGTGAGTCCGATAATACCAAAATTAATCCATAATATCACTGAAATATATATACAGTGTCATCATTACACGTTATATACGTTACTGTTCAGGCACCGATCACAACTTACAATGAATGTCATTTGCAATACATGAATATACACACATGAATGTTAATCCATGCACACACTAAAAGCAATTCAAAACTTCATGAATCGACAGTGCACAATTTAAAGAATTAACAATATCATCAAAATCAAATTGACAATCAACATGTGTGTAAACAATGCCGAGCCAATATATTTGTATATCATACTCGATCATTTCGCATGAAATCAATCCCAAATGAATCTAGATTTGATCTAATTCAACCCGATATTACAAAACCGAACGACTAACCTTGATCCATGTTCAATAATACGCAGCGGAATTGTCCAAATGAGTGCAACTATAATTGGTTTTTCCTTCTTAGCCTTTACTCTAATTGAATCTCTAATGGATGAAATTCCTTTGATGGCTTTCTCTTATGGTCTCTCATGAACGTGTGTTCTGCAGATAGTCACACTACACATTCCACTTTCAATTTGCATATATACATGGTAGTTATCACCAAGTAACCACCCATGTAACTACCCTTTCATATATATACAAAATCATTATTAGAGAAAACCTATGTATAACTTATTAGGCAAGGAAGGAGAGAATATAATTACTCTCGGGTTTTAATGTCTTTATTCGATACTGATCCATCACGATGTCGTCTTTAATATTAAAACCGCATCGTATAACATGAACTTAATAGTTATAATCAAACCGAAAAATACATAGGCCACATGAACGTTTATAAATATTCTAACATGGCGTACGTGGGTGATTTGAACCATACCGTTAGAAGCTTGAACAAGTTGTTGACATTGCTTCACAAGATAAAAAACCGGGTGCACTTGCAGGTTCGTAGTGTTGATTAGCGAGCAAGCTTGTGCATAATCTGAAGCAAGAACCATCTTTGTAACACCCAAACACATAGCAAAGCGAAGGCCATGGAAAATGGCCCATAATTCAGCAGTCAAGGAGCCACAATTCCCGCATAAGAAGGTGAACACCTTAAAAAAAGAGCCCTACGAGTCACGGATGAGCCCGCCATTTCCCTCCACACTTGGATTTCCCTTAGAGACAACATCCATGTTAAGAATGAACCATCCAAGAGGCGGAGGGACCCAACGAGCAGGCGAGACAGGGGACCCTCGAGTAGGTGAGAAAAAGGACCCTCGGGCAGGTGAAGTGGGGGTAGTTGATAGACTAGGAGAGGATGCCTTAGCAACTAGAAAGCATCAACAAGTAAGGAAACCTTGATAGAGAGCCTCATACTATCGTCAACACCCGAAAATACTAAGGATTACAACACTTATAGGAGTACCAAAGCATGTACCCAAATGTGGAGCTCCACTGATCACCCTTTTTTATATTACTAGATATTCGCTGTTGCAAATCTATTGAACTAAAGAAATCAGTAGCTAAGGCATTACCAATGAGGGCAAGTCATATATCATGGATAGGGTGACAATCATGTAAGACATGGAAGCAAGTTTCCGATATAAAACAGCAAGGGTAGGCTGAAGATGAGGACAAAAGGCGGCGAAACCTATTATCATTACAGAGGATCGTGTTATAAACCAACAAATAGATGAAGTGGCAGACCCGTTGTTATACATGTAGAGACCAAATGTGGGACCATAAAGGATCGTGATTATTATCCTAATCATTCCTTAGCATACGGATAGAAGATCCAGTTGAAAAAGTACTAGCAGGGGTGCACTTGTAGAAAACTCTATCCATAACATCGTCTTAATCCACCACATTAACAAATGAAGCCTTTTTTGAATATTAGGTGGAAGCAAACATGAACTGAAATGTCAATTCCAGTCATTCTCGGCCCAAACCTCCGCAACAGTCGCACCGAGTAACTCCTCTGAAACCGGAGATAACGCAAGCTCAATCAAAGGCCGGTAAATAAGCCATGACTGGTCTCAAAACAACGTCGAACGCCCATTTCCGATTGAGGTCTGGAGACCCTTATCCAAAACACAAGCATTGTGAACCACCCCTTTCTAAATATTAGAAGACTTTTGTCTTTGCTGAAAAATGCCCACATATAGATGGCTAGAGCAATATTTGCCCCTCAAAACTCACCGCCAAAGAGATTGTGGTTCTTGTAGCAAACATCATACAAGTTTGGATAAGATTGTGAGGTTAGACTGCCTCATCGATCATAACCCCAACCCACCAAGTTTGCAAGGACACATAATTTATTCCCAAGAAAGAAGATGTGCCTTAAGATGATATGTGCTAGAGCCCCAAATGAATCCCCAAATATGCTAATCTATAGAATCACAAGTAGAACGGAGAATCATGGTAGATTGCATCACATACTAAGGGAGACTCGAAAGAACCGAGTTCACTAGGGCCACTCTTCCAGCCACAGACAAGGATTTGGACTACCAAGCCCTTAGTCTGTTGGATACCTTGTCCAAAAGAAAGTGGTATCGATCCTTCGTCATACGACCACAGGTCGTAGGCACCCTAAATAAGAGCCAAAATTGGTCACAACTGGAATTGAGAGTTGCGAACCAATTGAAATCTAGTGTTGGAACGATGATGTTCCCTCTAGTTTTGATGATGATAAACTCAAATACACTTGATGATTTTATTATGATTATGAGATTCAGGAACGAAGTGAAAGAAAAGGAATGATGAAAACCATGTGGTGAATCAAAACAGAAGTTGTAAGGAACATAGAAGTCAACAATGGAAAAACGCGCATTATTCAACAGAAGAAATATGACGCGCGTTTGTGAGAAGGAAAACGGAAGGGAACAACGCCAAGGTACGATGTGACGCGCGCACTGTTAGCCTTGTCGATCTGCCGAATCTTCTATTTTTGGAAAGAGATCTTTTGGAAATGACTTGGGCCGCAAGGAATGGGTTTGTTGAAGATCTAGCTATTAGGAAAAATCGTAAAAAATTATTTTGGAATATTTGATTTGATTTCCTTAAGTAAAATTAGGGTAAATCAATAGGATATTTTAGACTATAAGAAAGGAAGACGTGAGCTTCACTTTATGACACACGACTGCAGCATTTCCAAGAGCTTGAGCATTCGGAGAAGAAGAAGAAAAGAGAAGAAAAACACTTGCAAGTATGAGACTTTGGTGAGTTGAGTACTTTATAGGGTTTTGGGTGTCTTAGGTGTTGTTAGGAACGTTGCACAAGAAGCCTAGATATCTAGGAGTGAACTAGGTTGAGATAAGACTTGCTTGATTGTAATTCCAGGATTAATAACACAAGTAGACATTTGAAATCCTAATAGGGAAACCTAAATGGTAGAGGTTTTTCTCAGTCAACTAGTTGGTTGATTGAGTTTTCCTCTCTAAGGAACTTTGTTTCTCTTACTCTGTTTTCTGTCATTATACTCCGCTGCCCAAGGAACAGTTCTACCGTTCCTTGTACTAACACACTCGATTCTAAAATTGGTATCAGAGCAGGTTTGTTCTAGATTGTATTTTATTTATAGATTTTCAGGTAACAATGACTGCTAAACTTGGATTGAACTCTTCAAGGCCTCCCTTGTTGCTCGCTGGTCAGTATCAACACTGGAAAACTCTCTTCATCAAGTGGGTCCAAAGTCATGATTTTCAATGGTGGTTGATCATCTCCCTTGGAGATCTTGAGATCACTGATCTTGTGAAAATGAAGAAGATGAAGAAATGGGATCAAGAAGATCTTCAAATCATGGAGAAGAACTGCAAGGCGACTATGCTCATCAACAATACTCTTAATCAACAGGATGTCTAAAGCTTCAATCTTGTGAGACAACCAATGCTAAGTGGCTTGCCTCAGAACAAATGTACATGAGAAGCAAGGATCTCTGTGAAATTGATCGTTTCAAGTCAAGAAGGACTTCTATAATTTCAGGATGGCTGACAACGAAGAAGTGAGTGCTTACCAGGCTAGATTTGAAGCAATCACAGCTAACTTGACAGCTCACTCAATCACTGATGAAGAGATCCTCCCTGATGAAAGGATTATCATCATCATCGATGGTCTTCCTTATCATCATAGGATGACCAAGGCTATCTTAAAGGAGAATCCCAACACTGTCAAGTTGACGTTCCTTCAGGTATTTAGCAAGATTCAAAAGTATGACAATGAAGAAAAAGCTAGGAGAATGACCGACAAAGGCAAGGGAATTGCCTTGATGGTTGAGAAGGCAGTAAACAGGATTGAGAATGATCAAGATGACGGTGACATCGCTGACGATCTAGAGACTGCTTTACTCACTAGAGCTACGCGTTCCCTCTACATGAAAGAAAGAAACATGAACGGAGGGAACAATGGTGAAAAGCGCGATATTAAAGATATCACCTGTTAAAACTGTAACGAGAAGGGTCACTATGCTAGCTCATGTCCCAAAGAAAAGAAACAAGGAAACAATTCTGGGAACGATGAGAATGATTCTAATGGTGAATACCCTGAAGCTTGGGGTGGTAAGATGTGTGCCATGGCTCTTGGCAACTGAACCGTTCCTTCTGAGGAACCTGAGGTAGATCCTAAAACCTTTCTAAACTCTCTCGTGAATTTTGATAAGAAATCTTTGATTGCTCTCATCAAGGAAATTTATGCTGAAAATTTTAAAACACAAGAGGAACTAGCTAATTCAGAAGATGAATGTAGTAGTTTAAAAGAAGACATATCTATAACCGCTAGTAGCTCAACTGTTCCTTGTTCTTCATGTGATGCAAATTGTGATAAACTTCAAAGGTTAAGAAATAAGAAAGTCTCTATGTTAATGAATGAGGTCTCTCACAATACTGATGCAAGTGTTATAGCTGGTCAAACTAAGCTTGAAGTGTTGATGTCCGAGATAAAAGCCTATGTTCACAAGATTCACTCCATGATGGTGTAGCAGAAAGCTAAAACTGAAGACATACAGTTTGTCGAGGCTAGATATGGCATTGGGTACACTAGATATAAGTGTGGGGGGCTGTCAAGCTTATTCTTAAGCAAATATTCCACGCTAAGAGATATAAGATCATATATCTTATATAAGGAATTATTATTACCTTATCTATATTATCTTACTTATGCTCCAAGCAAATATTTTATCTTGTATTTATGGTAATTCTATCTCTACTAGGATTATCCATGGACCTCTATATAAAGAGGGTATCCAACTCATGTAACACACACATTCTACTACTATTTAATACAATACAATTCCTACAAAAAACCTTACTTTTGTTCCCAATCGTGTAATCCTTGACCCTATACTCCACAATCAAAGCGGATTGCGTCTTAGTACGAAATCCACCCAAAACAATTGGCGCCCGCTGGGGGATGGGAGTAAAAAAAGATTACACCTTTTTTTCCGACCACAAATACTACAACCTTTACAACGTGTCAACCAATGGACCTACCATCGACGTTACTGGATCTGAAGATGTCGTCGTCACCACCGAGACGACACCATGGGTGTCACAAATATTTTATCTTGTATTTATGGTAATTCTATCTCTACTAGGATTATCCATGGACCTCTATATAAAGAGGGGGGATGTCAAGCTTATTCTTAAGCAAATGGGTGGTCCTAGCGGTTTGGGGGACCAACACATCACCGACATGGCAGAACTCCGCCAAAAGATGAAGGCTTTAGATGAGTCACTCATTGTTCAAAGACCCAGTCGAAAGATGTAATACCCTGTATTTATAATCCGCTATAAGGAGTAGAGTGTTACCCATGTCAACAAAAGCTATTTCTTTTCAGGGTTCAAGTGATGCCAAAGAACTCTGAAGTTAAGCGTGCTAGGGCAGGAGTAGTACAGGATGGGTGACCTCCTGAGAAGTCCCCGGGTTGGCATGTGATGGCGCTTCTAAGGCCGCGGGCCTTACAAATGGTATCAGAGCCGACTCTGGGTTACGAGTGGACATGGCCTGGATGGCGGTTACTCGACCCGGAGGGTGGTCTTTGGGCTTGACGAGGTCGTCAAGGGTTTAAGTAGGGGTGATTGTAATACCATGGATTTGTAATCCTTTATAAGGATTAGAGTGCTACCCATGTCAACAAGAGCTCTTCCTTTTCAGGGTTCAAGTGAGGACAAAGAACTCTCATGTTAAGCGAGCTAAGGCGGAAGTAGTACTAGGATGGATGACCTCCTAGGAAGTCCCCGGGTTGGCATGTGATGGCGCTTCTATGGCCGCGGGCCTTACAAGATAACGACTCCAAGAGGTGATGAAAGAGAACGAGACGTTGCATTCACAAAACGTGTCCATGCCTCCACCAACATCTCGTTCTTGACTCCAATACGTTTGCAATGACAACAGCATCAGACGTCTCAACCTTGATTCCTCCGCTGTCAATCATTTATGGTGGTAGAGGTGTCGTAGCGAGGTATATACACCTTCTCATTGTTGAACTTGTTGAGAAAAATTCTCAATGTTTCTACTAGGTGCTGGGTTACACGGTAGAGGTCACTGGACTGCTTCTAAAGCTATCGCCTACTTGCAAACTGGGTTTTGAACAAGTTGATTAGCCCCGCAAAAGAAGAGATGCTCCCGTTGGGCTGTGTATGAACCATGTCAACGCAGAGCCTTTTAGGATGGACACGAACACATGCACATCCTTAATTGTCTAATCATATTTTTATTTTCAATTTAGATTATATTTCATTTTAAAATATTTGTAACTATAATTTGAGATTTAAAATGACTTCAATTAATATATTTTCTTGCGTATATGGACACATATTTAAAAATAATAATTTTTAAATACATTACTATTTGACCATTCTAATATTCGTTCTTTTTTATATCTATTCATGGAATTAAAGTTAAAAACCATTCTAATTTTGACATTTTAATTTGTATTCATGGGGTAAAAGTCAAAAAAAATCAAATTTAAAAATTATATCACTAAAATGAAAGAAACCCAATAAAATTATCTAAAACTCCCAAAAAACAACTTTGTATATTTTCTAAAAAAGTATTTTTAATATTAAAAAAATAAATCCAGTTAACTTTTGTAAAATATGGAAATTAGAAACCACTTTAAAATTATGTTGATTTGAATTCTTTTTAAAGAATATAAAGATTGATTTTGATTTTTGTGAATGATAAAAAAATGTTCAATTCAATTGCTTCTTTTTCTTGAAGAATTAATATTTAAATTCAAAAATAGATGTGTGTAGTTATAAATAAATATATCTTATTAATAGATTTATTCAACCAAAAATTATATAGTATATTTTTTATATTGTTTAGATAAGTAAGTTGCAATTAAATTGTATGAATATGTAACTAATATTTATAAGATATTCATCTAATTTGAAAAAAAAATCCTTCATTTTTTGTCAATAGTTAAAACTTTTATAATATCCGATCTTTTATAAATAATTAAAATAATAATATGATATAAATTTTGAAACATACTTATCAAAAGTGATTTATAATATAAAGTAAAATAAACTTTTCTTATTTTAATAATATAACATATTATTATAAATATATATATATATATTAGTTAGTAGAAGTAGATCCATTGAACATACTTTTCTACAATGATTTTAAAAAAATCCATGAAAAAAACAATTATTCAAACTTGTATTTAAAATAACTAAATATAAACTCTATTGAACAACCAACATTGGTTTGAATAACTATGATGACATTTTCAGTTAATATTGTATTTCTTTTAATATGATATTTTTTATGAACAGTAATGATATAAAATTAACCATATTTTAATATCACAAAATGTATTTGATTTCCTGAATTTTAATTTCATATTATTAAAAGTATTTAATAAACCCCCTCCCGTGCTTGGCACGGGTCGGATAGTGTAATAGTTTGAGATTATATGCTGAAGTGGTGCACGGGAAGTCATTTTGCAAATTTGATTTCTTATTTTAATCAGGTGGTGATGGGCCCTAAACTACTTTCCCGACCCAGTTTTTGCCCAAACCAAGCTTGAAGCTACGGCTCTGGGCGCTCAAATGACCCCGACTAGTTGGCAAAGCTTTCTTTTTTGAAGAAAATTAATTAAAATGTTTTCTGGTCGGGAAAAAAAACTAGAGACAATTATAGCCGTTGGATTTGGAGACCCTTGATCATCGTTACAACTTTAAGTGGACCGTCCGATAAGATAATATTAAGCGGTCAGGATTATTCAATGGAATTAGAAAGTCAGGAAGGAGAGTGGACCGCATTTTTCTCTCTCGGCTTCTTCTATTTTTACCTTTCATCTCATCCCCCTCCTCCTCCACTACCCAAAAGCTTCCCCTTGTGCTCCCATCCTCTCTCTCTAGACTTCGAAGATCTCATAAGACGAAAAAGGTGAGATCCTCCCCCAATTCGATCCCTATGGCTTTTCTGATGCACACGATTAATGCTATTGTTCTTTCTGGTTGTTTAAATCTGGATCGAATTTGACGGCGGCCTGGATCCGTTGCCTTCATCAAATCGGTTGTATATACGTCGCATTCTCCTAATTTTAATGCGAGATTGATCTAGACGGGGTCTTCTAGGGTTTTGGAATACTACATTGTTGTCTTTCATTCGATTTCTTTGAATGATCTGTGTTATTGATTATTTTTTTATTCGCACGCAATTTGGTTGTTTCTCAGGCTTATTTCCGATACGCTTCATTGTCATCATCGCTGTGTCTTTTCTTTGAATGTTGACTATTCTTGTTTGGTAAATTCGGAGTGAATTGGCTTTGTCTTATGATGCCATTCAGGTTTCTTCTTGTCTTAGCTTTTAAATCTGATTCTGAGGTAAATGTCATTTGCCTCTGTGGTGTTTGATCGGTATTTATATTCTCAACTCTGGATTTTGGAACTTAATATCTTGGAAAACTTAATGCATTAGGTCTCTCTCTTCCTCGGGCTTGTTGTAATAAGATAAGCATTTAGAAAATGGTTGTAGAGTCAGGTCCATCTGATGATTAGTCAATGGTCATTAATGTGATGCAAATGTCCTAGATTTTGCTTATAATGTCTTCATGACAATACTGTCTTCTTTTCTTAAATGGTCATGTTAGTGAGATTAAATTTCTTTACTCTTGTTACTTATTTCCTGAGTGATGGAGATTCCTTCTAAAGCATTAGAGTTTATCAAACTTGTGATCCACCCATTGCTACCATGTGACCCCTTTCGATGAACATAGTAGGTGACCATCCAGTTTTCTAGTTACATCCAGCAAAGCTTATGTACAACTGCCTTGTTTAGGCTTACCCATTGACCATTGTATTAAAGTCCACATCTAGTTTATTCATCTGTCATGTAGCAAAGTACTTTCTCTGAGAAAGAAGGCTATTGGGGTTAACTCCACATTGCAGCGTAATAGGGACTTATATGTTGTGTCCATACTCCATAGATAACCTACTGTATGATTTTGTTGCTGGACGAGAAAATGTTTCTATTGTCAAATTATGGTAGGAGTGTAGGACTGCTTTCTCCTACAGCTTTCTTTAGCAAAATCTTTCAGTCATCATCTGATTTCCTTTTAGTGCTCAGACATAAAGAGTCCTTAGCTTCTTAAGATAAGCTAACAAAAGTGTAATTTCTTTCACAAATATTGTCTTTGCTTGAACTTGAAGTAGCCTATACATTTGAATAATCTTATCTTTGTTATACATAAACCCAACACATCATGATTGTGATGCTCTATAGTTTATGGAACTTGTGATGATTTGGATCATAATATAACAGTCTACTGGTCATGAATACCAAAAAAAGTTGTATTTACTGTCTCTGAATTTGCTGAACTCATGACAGGCACTAGAATATGGCTGATGCTGAAGACATCCAACCTCTCGTCTGTGACAATGGAACTGGAATGGTCAAGGTATTATATGCACTCATTATTTTCTTTATTGTAGGGACAATTTTCCCCTGGAAGTTTTATTTGGAACAATCAATGTGTAATTGTTGTCTCACTGTCTGAATTCTTCTACAGGCTGGTTTTGCTGGAGATGATGCCCCCAGAGCTGTGTTCCCTAGCATTGTTGGACGACCACGTCACACTGGAGTCATGGTTGGCATGGGTCAAAAGGATGCCTATGTTGGGGATGAGGCTCAATCAAAGCGTGGTATCCTAACATTGAAGTATCCTATTGAGCATGGTATTGTGAGCAACTGGGATGACATGGAGAAGATTTGGCATCACACATTCTACAATGAACTTCGTGTGGCTCCTGAAGAGCACCCAGTTCTTCTCACTGAGGCACCTCTTAACCCCAAGGCCAACCGTGAAAAGATGACACAAATCATGTTTGAAACTTTCAATGCCCCGGCTATGTATGTTGCCATTCAGGCTGTTCTCTCCCTCTATGCTAGTGGCCGTACAACAGGTTAGCTCTTTCTCTTTTGTTTAACATCAAATTTATCTATATGTCTATTAGTATGTGGCTATAGTTATGGGTGGCGAACTAAATATGAATATCTGGCTATTTCATTGGTTAATTTTTGTTTTCGATAAACAGTTTCTGGTGCTATTTTCAATCTATTTTATTGATTTCAATGAAATTACTCTCATTCTTTCTCTTCTGTTACAATCTGGGTTGCTGAATTTCCAAACAAAGGGAAACCGTTTAAGAGATATTCCAATGTAAATCAGTCTCTGGAAGGGGGTCGTTTAGTGATTTAATTGGCAGGATCAAAATATTTTGCCCATTTGTGTCTCACATATTACATTTTCCTGGCAGGTATTGTTCTGGATTCTGGGGATGGTGTCAGCCACACTGTCCCCATCTATGAAGGTTATGCTCTTCCACACGCCATTCTGCGTCTTGATCTTGCAGGACGTGATCTGACTGACCATCTGATGAAGATCTTGACTGAGCGTGGGTACTCGTTCACCACTTCAGCAGAGCGTGAAATTGTCAGGGACATCAAGGAGAAGCTTTCATACATTGCTCTGGACTACGAGCAGGAACTTGAGACATCCAACACAAGCTCTACTGTTGAAAAGAACTACGAGTTGCCTGATGGACAGGTGATTACCATTGGGGCTGAGCGCTTCCGATGCCCAGAAGTCCTCTTCCAACCTTCTATGATTGGAATGGAAGCTGCTGGAATCCACGAAACAACATACAACTCCATAATGAAGTGCGATGTGGATATTAGGAAAGACTTGTATGGAAACATTGTGCTCAGTGGTGGAACTACTATGTTTGCTGGTATTGCTGACAGAATGAGCAAGGAAATTACAGCATTAGCCCCCAGTAGCATGAAAATTAAGGTGGTTGCTCCTCCTGAGAGAAAGTATAGTGTCTGGATTGGAGGCTCCATTTTGGCATCTCTTAGTACTTTCCAGCAGGTATGTCCAGTTTCTCTTTGCTTGGTTGAAACTTGAATGCAGATTTTCTTGCTGTTCTAATTAAAAATTTATATGTTGTCTGATAACTGCAGATGTGGATTGCTAAGGCGGAGTATGATGAGTCCGGCCCATCAATCGTCCACAGGAAGTGTTTCTAATTGGGAACAACATCTATGCAGCTAATGTACACTGCTGTTCGTATGGAAGCTTCATCTTTCATCTATTATTCTGCATTGGAGGTCGCTTCCTGCGCTCTTCATTTTTTTTACTACAGTTGCCATTGACTTTGAAATTGGAAGGTTTATTGCCAGTATACTTTTAATTCTTTCATCATTGAGTGTATTCATAGCAACTCTTCAAATAAAAACCAATTACCCAAGTTTTTGAGCTGCTTCACTTCTCCCCATACCCATCCGACCAACTCAGTTTTGGAATATTTTGTAGATCTTGTGCTGATATATTTTGAGTAATTTCAGTTTGTGCTTATTTGCGAATGCTCCGTCATACAAATCAAATATTATTTTGTATCAGAAGAACAACTATGCTTTGGTTTATGCAAATAGATTGGCAGGGTAACCAAAATACTTCCTCTGAAGAGAACCACCACCTGGAAAAGAAGCTACGAAAATCATCCTGACAAATGATAATCTGGAACTGAAAATACTGCAACTATTTTTTCTCTATGTATGCTTAAAAATGTACGTTTATACATGGAACACAAAAATATGAGATAAGCCAAGCTGTAGCAATACCTTAAGCTAAGTTGGCCCATGGGACATTGGAGTTATAAGCTGGGAAAGTTCTCTCCCAAGCACTTTGTTAGACCGCTCAATTGGAAATGGTATTAATGAAAGTTGTAGTGCAGTCTGCACTTTCCCCCTAAAAAGTTACATAAGCTAAGTTTTGTATCCCCACGTCAGCTTATTAGTCAAAAAGGTACGCTAGGTTGATAAGAGTATAAATAGTAGGGATGGACACAATTGGTTAATCAGGTCTCGGTTAATGAAACTGAACTTCGGTTAACTGAGATTTCAATTATTGTTTTTATCAGATTGTTAATCATACCGTTAACGTGGTTTGCTATACATTGGTTAGTTATCGGTTTCGGTAAGGTTAATTGATTTACAAAATAGTCATAATCTAGAAAAAGTTATGCTTTAATGCTTCAAGTTTTACTATTATTATTTTATTTTTTTGTAACTTTTTTAATGTTACAACCTCTTGTGAAATACATAAAAGTAAAATAAAGAACATCGTTATCCATCCTACTATTTAGTTTATCACCCAATAATTTTGACACAAAATAAAACATTAAAATAAAAAAGTCAAAGACCGGACAAATTTGTTCAATCTAGTGCAATGACCCTTTAAAACACCCTCTTATTTACTTTCACCAGCTATATGGGTCATCTCCACTTGATTGGTGTTTAATCATAATGTAAAAAAAGATATACATTAATGCTTAAGTCTTACTACTATTAGTTGCTTTAACTTCATTGGATTGGTGTTTAACTTCTACATAAATAAAAACAAGAATAACATCCAATTATTTTTACCCCTACAATATTAATTAGTATCCTAATCACCCTTATTCCACTATCTTGTACCCATAAGCCACAATCACCCACTTTATTTTTGCTGTTATCCCCTAATTTGTAAACTCAAATACATCCATTATATTATTTATGTTAATTAATGATATATTATACATGCTAACAAATAAGCAAAATATTGAACGAATAACTAGGCCATTTGAATATGGAACCAATCAGTACTGTATTGTTTGACTTTTGTCCCTTACTCCCTTTCACTTAACAAAAATTACTTGTTACCCTTTAATAGTAATTAATACTCTAAACCATCCTAAATTCCATTGTCTTGTGCCCAAAAGCCACAATCACTACTTCATTTATATATTACGGCCCATATGCCACAATTACTACTTCATTTATATATTACAAAAAAGGAAAGGGTGGTTGCATCTAGGATATTCAAATCGAGGCAAAACAATGCACTTCATTTTTGGAATGTGTCCACTACTAGTAAGCCACTCTATTTTTTTATTAACATTTTAAAGATATATTTTTTAAAATATCGGTAAGTCGGTTAACTGAGACAAGAAAAAGCCATAACCATTACTGTACTGGATAACTAAAAATTACTTCGGTCAATAAAACGAAATCGGAAATCAGTTTCTCTTGAATAAAATTAACAAAAAATTTAGTTGGTTTTTTAGTTCATGTTTTTGTGCCAACCCCTAATAAATAGCTTAGCCATGAGGGAGCTTCTGAAGTAGCAAACAATACTCTCTTTTCTCCAACAAGGTCCTCAAATGTTAGTTGAATAAGATTAACAAAAAATTTAGTCGGTTTTTTAGTTCATGTTTTCGTGCCAACCCCTAATAAATAGCTTAGCCATGAGGGAGCTTCTGAAGTAGCAAACAATACTCTCTTTTCTCCAACAAGGTCCTCAAATGTTAATTCATTAAATGTTCCACGAATGCAAAGTAATATAGTATTGCAAAACATAGCTTATTTTGTATGACAAAAAAAAAACGACTATAACAGTATAACTTGACGTCTATTTAGTATATATATATATAAAGAGGGTTGTTCGGGTATGAACGGGTCCTCCCATGCAAATGTAGGGATTGATCCTCTTGACCATTAGATCAAATTCAAGTTTAAGCTGGCTTTAAAGGGACGCGGTGACAATTTGTGAATAAGTCAAAAGTTAAAAGAACATAGAACCATTGAATTGTTTTTAATCAATGTTGAGATTCAAGATTCATTAAAAGAGGTTATGTGCCAAACACATGCTTCATTAATAGAATTTTAGTAAATAAAAGAATATTCTTTATTAAAAGAGTTTGTGTGCCACTTTATGTGTGTATGTGCATCACTACGCATGGGAATGTGCATTCAGTGCATGGGACTGTGCATCCCAACAGATGGAGAATGTGCATATCTTCATTGAAAAGACTTTGTTTTTGGAGCGTATCAATCAGTGTGTGTGCATGTTCATCACAACCCATAGAGAATGTGTGTCATAACAGATAGAGAATGTGTGTCACAATGCATAGAGAATTTGTATCGCTTTATTAAAAAGACTTAGTTTTGTGAGCATGTGTGTTGTATGTGCATCACAGTGCATTGAGGTTGTGCATCACAGTCCATAGAGAATGTGTATCACAGTGTATGGATAATGTATGTCATAGTGCATGAGGAATGTGCATTGCTTCATTAAAAAACCTTAGTTTTTGGAGCATGTGTGTTGTATGTTCATCATATTGCATTGTGGTGTGTGTCGTAGTGCATGGTAGATGTGCACCGCAATGCCCAAGGGATGTTCACCACTTTAATAAAAAGACTTAGTTTTTGGAGCATGTGTGTTGTATGTGCATCATATACATGATGGATGTGTGTCGTAGTGCATGAGAATGTGCATCGCAATACATATGGGTTGTTCATCGCTTCATTAGAATGACTTAGTTTATGGAGCATGTGTGTTGTGTGTGCTTCACATTGTATAAGGGATGTGTGTCGTAGTGCATGGGGAATGTGCATCACATTGCATGGGGATTGTGCATCGCAATTCACATAGGATATATGTTCATCGCTTCATTAATAAGACTTAGTTTTTGGAGCATGTGTGTTGTATGTGCATCACATTGTATGAGGGATGTGTGTCGTAGTGCATGAGAATGTGCATGGCAGTGCACATGAGCTGTTCATCACTTTATAAGGAAGACTTAGTTTTTGGAGCATGTGTTATGCATGACATTGCATGGAGTATGTGTGTTGTATAATGCATGAGAATGTGCATCGCAGTGCACATGGGATGTTCATCATTTCATTAACAAATCTTAGTTTATGAAGCACGTGTGTCATATGTGCATCACAATCCATGGGGGATGTGTGATTGCATGAGTATGACATCGCACTACACAAAGAATGTTCATCGCTAACTTGTATATAATATATCATTGTATGCAATTGTTTGAATGATATTAGAAACAAGAGAGGGAAACTAAAGAATTTGGAAGAACGGAAGTTGTTCATCTACACCGACCAATTGTCCCTCGAACACTTCATCCATCAAATCATATGATCTCTCCATCAATATTGTACTCATCCAGAACATCAAGACATAGAATTCCATCTAGAAGGCACTCTGTCACTATCAACGTCTTTGTCGGCGAGCATCGATCGTAGATCAGCGGCAGACATGTGGTCGAGTCCAAGCGGCGACTTGTTTTTATTGAGACTCTCAAACGTAATAACGCTTCTCTCTCCATCCATGAGAAGCTGGAAACCCTTGCAGAGCTTCTCGATCAAGGCCTCGCCGCCGAGCCTCAAGATGAGGATGAAAACATTGAAAGAGATGAGAGATCAACAACACATAGAAAGAGAACGATCTGGGCAATAAATATGAACCATCAAAGTTCTCTAATCCGAACGGATGTGAAAGGTTTGCATGACCACATCTTATATTTGGTTCGCATATAATCAAAACACTATATATATATATATATCCAAAGGGGTGTCGCGGTATTAATAACGTTGCTTATTCAGCCAAAAAGACAAAATGGTATATTAAGTAACCTTCTCGAAACACTTTGGTATTTTAAAATACAATAGGGACAAAGAGGCACGCTCCGGTAAAACGGAAATTGTGGTAAAACGGAAGTACTAATCTGGAGCGTCGGATTGATGTTGATGGATGGTTGGATTAATGGGTTATAGGAGATATATGGTAGAGCCCTAACCACCAAATCTAACCTAATAAGTATATTATTAATAAGAAATAATTAATTTTGGTTGTTATAGGAGAGAGAAAATAATACAATATTCTCTTTCATAATCGATTTTGCTCCCATTCAAATATTAAAAATTTAAATAGGAAGAACATTTCTAAACGTTCGTGAATATTGTTAATATGTTCACGAATATCAATCATTTGTTAATGAATATCGTTTATGTTTGTTTGAATATCGATTTCTATTTAATAAGTGAAGATTTAATATCTTAAAAATGTGAATATCATCACTTAAATCATGAATTTCACCACTTGATAATATGAATATCACACTAAGTTACATAAATATCTCAATTAATCACATGAATATCAAATTTACTTACACGAATATCACCACTCAATTTATGAATATCACTACTCATTTTGTGAATATCGCCCACCACCCAATTACATTAATATAGTCACTCAAGTACATGAATGTCATCAACTAACTACACGAATATCACCACCCAATATCTTCGAAGCTTTGATTCATGGCGGTAAGGTTTACCAATGATATTGTCGCGTCGATTTTGGGTCGTACAGTCGTTCGATCAACCTGAATATGAACATTATTATAATGAATATCAACAATATTATTATAATGAATATCAACAACATTATATTGAATATCACATCATAAAATTTGAATATCAATTATTCAATGCATAAAACCTCCTGAATATGAACAACATTATAGTAAATATCACATCAAACAATTTGAATATCAATTGCAAACAGTACAAACAACACCATCAACAAGCAATTTGAATACTATAATAGCGATATTCATTCCATATGTGATGATATTCACGTATTTTATACACATAGTCATACAAGTAAGTAGTCGATATTCATAAAAACAGTGTCAATATTCAGAGTTTAATTCGCACATGATAATTATTCAAAGTTTAGGTGAATATCACATCATAAATATCAAATATTCAATGCATGAGACATACATCCAATATGAATATCAAAAGCATTTGTATGAATATCACATTAAACAATTTGAATATTAATTACAAACAATACCCCAAAACACCAAAACTGAAACTTCCTAGAACAAGCTGTCAATTAAACACAATAACACCTTCTTCAGAGTAGTAAGAACTTACTTTCATGATTCTCCTTTGATGTTGAAAGTTTCAACCCAGATACCACGGAGTGCCCTGTCGAATTGCACTTCAACTTCTGCAAGAATTGATAGTAGCTTTCCAGAAATTCAGCGTGACTTCAACTTGCTCATTCTCTTTCTTCTGGACTCGGAATTGGGTGATTCTAACTCCCAGAGTTAGATCTGGAAGTCTAATTTCGTCCCTCAAAATTGGAGAATTTTCTGAGTTGTAAATCAAAAGATATGGCATTTTAACTGAGAGGTTGCTGAGATTTTCGGGAAGGAATTGACAGCAACTTTCCAGAAATCTAGCGTGACTTCAACTGGCTCGTTCTCTTTCGTCTGGACTCGGAATTAGGTGATTCCAACTCCCAGAGATAGATTTGGAAATCTAATTCCGTCCCTCAAAATTGGAGAATTTTCGGAGTTGTAAATAAAAAGATATGGCGTTTTAACTGAGAGGTCGCTGAGATTTCCGAGAAGGAATTCAGCGAGATGAGTTTATGGGTGAAGGACGTGAAGATGGGGATGGATTGATAGAGGGAGAGAAGTTGAAGACGACGGCGTGTTGAAGCCCTCCTATGTGGCCGATTCCAGTCGGAAGTTGAAGACGATTCAGTCGAGGTCGAAGGCGGCGGCGGCGTGTTGAAGCCCGGCGGCGTGTTGAAGCCCTCCTCTGTGGCCGATTCCAGTCGGAAGTTGAAGACGATTTCAGTCGAGGTCGAAGAGGATTCCAATCGAGATCGATATTAACTGGGAGGGAGAGAATAAAATAAAAAAGGAAGGGTAGGATCTCTTATAATTTAGGTAAAAAAATCCCTAAATTAATGGGAATCATGCGTGTTCAATTCCACCATATAAACATGCACCCAATTACTTTTAATCACAACCATTCATTTATTTGTAATTCAATGACCCTTAATAGTACTTCCGTTTTACTCTAAGAAGCCGTTTTACTAGAACCAAATTCTATGGACAAATATATATATATATATATATAAAGTGTGTTCAGACGAACAAATTACTATTTTTCCTCACTGGAGCTCAAATTGGCCCGGTATACTATTTTTCACCGAACTAACTAACTTTAAATTAAACCTGGTTCACTATTTAAGAATGCTTTTTGACTTACAAAAATAATATATATAAACTAGATGGTTGAACCCGTGCTCTGCACAGGACAAAACATATTATTGTTTTATTTTTAGTAATATATAAATATTAATTTGTATGTGTTTTTTCATAAAAGGTCATCTTTTATATTTTCTAAAATTTAGGGTATATTTTATTAATGATTTCTAATTGCGTAATTTAGCTTGTAATTGTGACTAATATTGAATCGAGTATCTATTTTTATTTGTTAAAAAATGGTTTATCTTTCTGTCGATGATTTTCTAATAGTTTTGCTAACGTATTAATGTCATGTACTTTAAATAAGGATAAGTTTTATTTTGTTGTACACTACAATACATTAAGAGTTGAACTTTTAATAATCTTATAAATTCGACCATAGTTTGTTTTATTACAAAAAACTTATATAAATTAAAGATGATAATATATGACTTGTTGTATAATAAAATAATTTAAGAGTTGAACTTATTATGATATCAAATTAGAATACGAAAATATACAAATTTGACTATAGTTTATTAATGGAAAACACTTAAATAAAATAAAGATTATAATATATGACCATTTTTTAATTATATAAAAATGACATTTTTCTATTGATTATAAACATTTATTAATAAAAAATATTACTTTACATTTAGGATAGATATACAGATTATTAATGTGATAACAATAATAAGGAAAATGTATTATTGTATTGTTTTGGATGGAAAGATAAACAATTTTGTAAAATTGAAAGCATTTATTGGGGATGGGTTAGGTGTGAATTGACTTTTTATAATATGGGAGTCGGAAGTCGTAGAGGTGTGAACGACCATAAAAAATCTTATTGAAAAGTTAATATATTAGTTTTAATTGAATACTTAATGACATTTAATTGTTTTAAATTAGAAAGTTACTATAGAAATATAAATGGATATTGTTTCCAAATGAGACCCATCCAGACTTCTAGTAATTAGGAAGTTACAACGGATGGGTAAAACTTACCATGTCATTCATATTGTCTTAAATAAGATTAGATATTTTTTTAATTTGTCCTTTCATATTTCATATATATAATCGACAACAGTTATAAAATATTATTTATATTTAATTATTAGTATTCCATATATAATTAACGAATTTTAAAATGATGCTAGGTGGGATTCTTTTTAATTTTTGAAACATTATTTTTTAATGGCTTAAGAGCCTAAGTTATACATGTAGGTTAGGTTAGATTAGATAGTCGGTTATACTCGTGCATAAGCTTTTTCATAATATTTGTATAATATAATAGGATTTGGATGATTTTTTTAATTTGTCCTTTCATATATATAGTCGACAACAGTTATAAAATATTATTTATACTTAATTACTAATATTTCATATATATTTGACAAATTTTCAAATGATGCTATGTGGGATTCTTTTTAATTTTTGAAACATTATCTTTTAATGGCTTAAGAACCTATGTTGTACATGTAGGTTATGTTCAATTAGATAGTCGATTATACTTGTGCGTAAGCTTTTTCATAATTTTCGTATAATATAATAGGATTTGGATGTTTTTTTTTTTGAATTTGTCCTTTCATATTTCATATATATAGTCGAAAACGGTTATAAAATATTATTAACATTTGATTACTATTATTGCATATATACTTGACGAATTTTCAAATGATGCTATGTGAGATTTAAAAAAAAAATTGAAACATTATTTTTTAAATGGCTTAAGAACCTCTGTTGTACATGTAGGTTAGATTATATTAGATAGTCATTTATACTCGTGCTAAGTTTTTTGATTATTTTTGTATAATATAATAGGATTTGAATATTTTTTAATTTGTTCTTTCATATTTCATATATATAGTCGACAAAGGTAATATTATTTAAATTTAATTATTATTGTTGTATATATTTTGACGAATTTTCAAATCATGATATTGGAGATTCTATTTACTTTTTGAAACATTTTTTTTAATGGCTTAAGAACCTAAGTTGTACATGAAAGTTAGGTTAGATTAGATAGTCTACTATACTCGTGCGTAAGTTTTTTCATTATTTTTGTATAATATAATTATTTTTACATATATTAATTTTAAGAGTAATTTTTATTGTGATGTACAGAGATGTGGATAAATTGTTTTGTTTAATTTTTTCGAATTGTTAATTTATAATTTAGTATATCATTAAGTTATCTGTTTTTAGCTTATATACTATAACAAAAATACCATCAAGATTTACAATTATAAAATGGTTTCATCATCAAAATATAGAATTATAAATTGGTTTTAAAATTGTAATGTTTGGAATTCTTAAATTCATAGATTTCACATATTTTCTTCTTCATCAAAAATTATATAACTTAAATATAGGGGAGTGATAGTCTTACCCTGGGGGTAGACTACCCTCTTACTATATGGGCTAAATTTTACCATCTCATTTAATATTTAATGCTGTAATTTATATTCTTAATTATTTAATGTATGTTGTTTCTAAAAGTTTTCGGTACTTTTGTTTCATTTCAAGATGGTGCTTAATTTATACGGAGTATTTCATTGTCTACTTTATATGTAAATTAGTTAAAAGTTTCCGGTACTTTTGTTAATCGGCTTTCGTATAATTTGACAGAGAATAACTTAATTTCATCAATAAACATTTGACCATACTTATAAGATAAAGCTATTATATTTTATCAAGAATTAATTAATAAAGTTATATATGAATCATTAATTATATTTTATAAGTGTTTATAAAATAAAGTTAACTTGCTTCCATCCATTAAATTCAAAAGGTAAAATAAACATTTGACCATAATTATAAGATAAAGCTATTATATTTTATAAAGGATTAATCATAAAAGTTATATATGAATCATTGATCATATTCTATAAGTGCTTATAAAATAAAGTTAACATTTTTCTATATATAATAAAATATTAACTATTAAAAGGATCTTGAAATCATGTTTGATACATCTACTCATTTTACGTATAATATAAATGTTTTTAGAACATTAATATCATAACTTCAATTTTGTTGTGTTTGCATCAAAGAAAATTTTCAAGTTGATAGAATGACTATGATTCTAACATAATCAATCTAATAGACAATTATTATTTTGTAATTCTGGTGATCCCTAATTACCTATGATGAATTAAAGTTTCTAAAGCTTTATTTAATAGATCGAGCATACAATATATCAGGTTGATGGAATCTTACAAACTGATTTTGAGGATTTCTCACTGATGGTGTTCTGAAATCTCGATCTTGATAACCTTGATATAAATTTTTATTTCGTTTTATAAGTTGTACGTCATAGATATATATTAACAAATTTGATATACGTTTTTCGTGTATATAATAATCAATACTTTGTATGTCGGTAAAGTATATTTTAAGTGGTTTATAAAAACGTACTTCATCTTATATAAGTTGCGTAGTACCATATTAGTATATACATGTTATATAATTCTAAAAATGGAAATAATGATCAACCAATACATCACTAAGTATGATATAAGATATATGAGGTATTGTAGTATTATATTTATGTTACATTAATAGTTGCATAAATTATCTTATATTGATGTCTGAAACACTATTTAAGTTGTTATTTTAAACTTTTTATTAGTTATATATCTTACATTAATCTTATATAAAGATATAACTTATATTTAAAGCTGACCAAGTTAACTTATGTTGTTCTTCAAGACATTCACTAAGTTGTTTTTGTTATTTTAAACATTACATTGTTCATTAGCCAAACTTAGTGAATTAAAAGTATGGATTATATAAATTGTTTATTAGCCAAATTTAGTGAATTAAAAATATATCTACATTTATATGAGTATTTGGTGAATCAAAGTTATATGATTATTTGTATAAACTTATTACACATAAATCATGCATGCTTAATAAGATATCCTTTAATATATTGTACGTTCTTACTTTAGAATTGAAAAACAATTAGATTATTAACTCAAACTAGAAGCATGGTAACCAACTAATATGATTATATGAACTAAAACTCAAATATAAAACAACTTTATAATCTTATCGTAGGATCATAGTGAAAATTTTCAATTCTTTCTTACGATCTTAAAATTCCACATAATGCAAAATTCGGTTGTCTTCAAAAAAATAATACAATAATCGGACCCTTACTTTTTCTTTTTTGATTGAATTAGATTTTTTTGTCTGTATATAATATTCTCCGTATGTAGCATTCTCAATTAAAAGGCCATTAATGTTGGCTATAATTTTATAACCCCAATTTACAAAATTACAATATTTATTTTTAATTAGAATGACACATCTTCAAAGATATAATAAATCAAAATAATAATCGAAATTATCTATTGTTTAAATATAACATATAATGATATTAATCCTTTTAGACATCATATTTAAAGTCCACTCATCACTAATAAAGAAAACATATTCATAAGATCAATACATGCACAGGTTTACAAAAACATCTCGCATATTGATTTACAAGTTCAAAGTAATTAAAAAAAAACACAAAAATATTCATTTTTATAAACTTTATTTCCACTCAACTATATTTACTCGTAATTCCCCTTCCCAAAAACACAAAATATTTATTACTCCCTCCGTATGAAAAAGATTGTCATTCTAGAGTTTGATACACTTATTAAGAAATACAATGATTATCCTATATTCTCATAAATTTTTCTTAAAATTTACAAGTATTAAATAACTCATCTCAATTGTAGTCAATAAACATAGAGAATTTGTATATAAAGAGCAAAAAATACAATTTCCGTTGTCAAACCTCGTAACTCACCAATAAATTATTACCTAAACACTTAAAATGACAATCTTTTTTATACAAAAATTATGGGCTAAAATGACAATCTTTTCAAAACGGAGGTAGTACTATATAACAACGGCAATTATTACTCATGTCTCGTAAATGTAAATAGAAATTAATGCTACATATAAAGTTTGCCATCTCTTTATATGCCATTTCAACAAAAATAAATGTAAATAATATTGATTTATAAGGTCCTACCCTCAAGGGTAGGAAACACATTTTCCGCTAAATATAATATTTATCATCACTTTTTATGCTCTTAAATGGATCTTAAATGGAGACATTTATTGTGGTACAAATGTCACCTTTTATATGGCTAAGCATTAAAATACATTAATTCCCTCTCTCCTCCAATAATTATACACAACTTCTCCAAGAACTAGGGCCTTTAATTGATTCCGATAACTTGTTTGCCAGTTAAACACAATGCTCTTAAGTGTAGAAATAATGGAAAAAAGAGAAGAGGAGGTACACCTGGGGATAATTTTTTGTGGAATGTGCATTGTAGGAATTTAGATACTTTTAGCGGGATTTCAGAAAATATTTTTCTAACATCTAACTTAGGTCTCATGTATAAATCATATAAGAAAAGAATAACATACCTTTTGATGCAAATCTTCTTGTTAAGATCAATTTGGAGATGAGAGCCTCAAGTGTAACTCTTCTATTTGACCCACACGAGCACGGGACAAAAGTTCGCAACTTTTTCTCTTGCACAAGGAGAAAAAGATAACTTTCCTTATATCATCAAGTGAATAGATACCACATGAGATAATTGAGAATTCCATTGTATCTAGAAATGGATATATATAACAATTATATTATCTTATCTTTTATAAAGATAACTTTCTTTATATCATCAAGTAAATAGATAACACTTTATAATTACTTGGCATGCCCCTAATAGCCATCACATGGTCGGCGCCCATAGTCCCTTTTATGGGCCTCAGATTAGTTTGATCTAGCTCAATTACTCTATTTTGTGTGACCATATAGGACCCGATTATAATTAACAATGAGCTTAATCTTATTTAGCTCATAAATCATAGTTGACTTCTAGTAAACTACTATGACTACCTAAATATCCGAATTATAAATCTCTATTATTAATCATATTCTATTATTCGTAATTGTGATCTTAATCGAATGATATATTCCTTCGTAACTGTTTTGAATTTCCCTTTCTTCTATTCTGCAAATGATGCTTGAATTTCTTTTCTTCCTATTCTGTGAAGGATGTTGGAAGTGGATGGTAAGAGATAATGTATAATATAAGTTAGACATCCTTTATTTTGTAAACTTCATTGATTTTTGTATTTCTGGGCAAGACACAAAAATACCCATATTGACATGTTAGTATATGTGTTTATTTTTCTTCTCTAGGTGAAATTTAAAACGGAAATTTCGCCTGATAACCCTGAGTTTTTGACTTTTTTGCCTAATAACCCTGAATTTTTGACTTTTTTGCGAAATACCCCTCCATCCATTTCACTTTAAAAAATATTAACTTTAAGGGTTTAGGGTTTATGTTTAGGGATTAAGGGTTTAGGGTTTGGAGTTTAGGGTTATGATTTAGGGTTTATATTTTCAAAATTAAAATAAATATAACCCTAACCCCAAAACCCTAAACCCAAAACTCTATACATAAACCATAAACCCTAAATCCCTAAGCCATTAACCCTAAACCCCAAACCCCAAATCCTAAACCCTAAAAAATAAAAAAATAACGGTTTTTTAAGTGAAATGTATGAAGGGATATCCGGCAAAAAAGTCAAAAACTCAGGGTTATCAGACAAAATTGTCAAAAACTCAGGGTTACCAGGAGAATTTGTCAAAACCTTAGGGGATTTTGCGAAAAAGTAAAAAATTCAGGGTTACCAGGCAAAATTTCAGAATTTAAAACAGCCAGTCTATGAATATTGAATGTAACAACTCACGTTTGAAAGTATAGTAGTATTAATGTTTTCAAAATTTTATCTAAAAACATATTTCATTTAATATACATGGTTAAATAAAGAATAGTAGGGATTATTAAAATAAAATATATTTTTAGATAAAGTTTGAAAGTATGATAATAAATATTGGAAACGGTTCACGTGAGAACAGTTTCTCCCGCAAGAACAACTTTCCCGTGAGAACAAGCCATGCGGTGACATTTTTGTAATATGCCTAATTTTAAAGATAGCCTAACAATTAAGTGAGCCTATTTTAGATTACAAAACTCACTTAGGAGGCGTTTGGTATAAATTTGGGTATGAGCTAGGTTGGGATGAAGAATTGGTTTAAGGTGGTATTGGGTTGGAATTTGATTCCCTAGGGTGATTGTTTTGTTTTAATTTTGGAATGAAATTAGGGTTTTGAAAATATTAGCCCATTTCTGATTCACCAGCTCACTAAAAAAAACCCATCAGCGCTTCTCCTCCTCCATTTCTCTTCTCTACACATATCTATTTCTCCTCTGTTTGATTTCTCGTTCTCTCCTGCAATTTCAACATTCTACACAATCGAAGCCTTAATTTTCAACCTTAAAATAGTCGTTCGTCTTCAATTTTAGCCCTTCGACTTCATCCCTCTCCTCTTATTTCCGTGATAATCAAACTTATAGTTGGAAAAAAAATTATTCTTCTTCCTTTAGTTGAGGCTCAAGGATGACGAAAAGGGAGAAGAAGGGGTTGTAGTAGTAGAATATGAAGGGTAGAGACAACAAAAAATGCAGCAAGAGACAACAAACAGTGCATGAGGTTGAAGAAAATGAAGGAAGGCAAGAGGTTGAATTAAGATGATGAACAATAAAGGGACGGGAATGAAAATCAAACCCGAGCTTGAGGAGAGGTATGGGAACCCAATACCTGAGGGTATGAGAAATCAGTTTCAAAATTAATAAAAACGCTAAACAAACACGAGGTATTGGGTTTCCATTCAAGAACCCGATACCTCATTCCCCAACCCCAGTAACCAAACGCGTCCTTAGTGTAGCTGGTTCAAGGGGAGAGGGAGAGCATGCCCACTCGTGTTCAAATCCTCCACTCCACCTTTCTTCTTTTTATTTTAATTCCTTATTTCACTTTTCCTTAATTGTTTAAGTGCATGCAATTGTGCATTAATCAAAATTTCAACCCAAATATTTTATTTTCACCCAAAATACTTTTCATACAAAACTTTCTATTTTTTATTTTAATTCCTCGTTTCTCATTTCATTTATTTTGACCCAAAATACTTTTCAACTATATGTGCATTAATTTTATTATAACGTGATATGAATTTGGTTATAAGGTGATGTGCATTTGGTTATAACATGATGTGCATATGGATTTTGTAGTATGTGCAATTATATATAAATTAATGTGCATTAACTAGACGTGTATTTATAAAATACTAGATGTGCATTTGGTTATAACGTGATGTGCATTTGGATTATACTAGATGTGCACTTGGTTACAATGTGATGTGCATTTGATTATAACATGGTTATAACGTGATGTCCCTTTGGATTTTGTAGGATGTGCATTAGTATACAACTAGATGTACATTTGGTTATAACACGATGTACATTTGATTATAACTTGAAAGGCATTTGTTTATAAAGTGATGTGAATTTGGCTATAGTGTGCATTTGGATTTTGCAGGATGTGCATTTGTATATAACTAAATGTGAATTTGCACTACAAGAAAAATCACTTTGGGCGACAAAAAAGTTTGTCGCCCAAAGTCAATATTTCGTCGCCCAAAACTTTCCGTGACAAAAAAGAGTTCGTCGCGGGGCCGTCGCCGTATACGAGTCGCCCTTTCCTAGGGCGACGAAAATAGACTTTGTCGCACAAAGAAAACAACTGCGACAAAATATAGTTTTTGTCGCCCAAACCTTTGGGCCACGAAAATGTGGCTTTGTCGCCCAAACCTTTGGGCCACGAAAATGTGGTTTTGTCGCCCAAACCTTTGGGCCACGCAAATGTGGTTTTGTCGCCCAAACCTTTAGGCCACAAAATTTTTGTTTTGTCGCCCAAACCGTTGGGCCACGAAAATGTGGTTTTGTCGCCCAAACCTTTGGGCCACGAAACTATCGTTTTGTCGCCCAAACCTTTGGGCCACAAAAATTTTGTTTTATCGCCCAAATTGATTTTTTGGTCGCCTATTTATTCCGTGGCAAACTCATTCACTTTTTTTATATATTGATATCCACTGTTAGTTTGTTTGCTGAAATGTTTTTGCTAGGTGCCTATACAAACGTAACACATTACATATACATACAGTTTTAAGCATACAAAGATAATAAAATTCCAAAATTTGTATTCAGACTCACCTTATTTGCACAGATCTCTCAAATGCACTTGAATTTATGCATACAAAAAAAATGTATGTACAAATTACAAAATTTGCCAACAAGTACATTTAAAAAATGATAAGTCAAACTATACAATTTTTATACTAACAATAAAAAAAGGTGTTCAGGCACCTCAGGGTATATTGTCCAAGGCTTGAGTCTCCTGAGACATGAAGCTAGAAAAAAAAACAGGAAGTTGATAAATAATGAGGTAAAGAATCAACTAATTAAAATTAAGCAAGCAATGCTCTCAATAAAAAAAATTGTACCAAATCAGATTTAGATATCTTGCTCATGTACACTACTCTTTCTATCTCGGTTTCTAGGTCTGGCCTGTTGACCTACAAACAGAAAACGTGTGCCTTGTCATTCATCATAGCATGTAGCGACTACTTTGTCCATCAGTACAAACAGACATACCTGGAGATGGTTTGTCATGCTCTTGCTTTGATGAGTTAGAACCAAGCATATTCAAAGAATCTGGTCCCGTCGATGAGTTAGCAATCTATAGCATGAAATAGAAGAAATTCAATAACGAAATTCTATGTATTGACACATAAGAAGTAGAAAAGAATCTCAAAGAAGCTAGTACCAATATAGAACAAAATGATAGCTTTTGCATTCCAGCAAAAGACAAAGGCATCTTGATTGCAATCAATCTTTCTTATTAAGTAAGAATCTTGTGCATGACTAGATAGATAAGCATGCTTCCATAAATTAGCAGCAAAAGATTCCAAAAAGAGTAAGGCTAGAGGTACAAATGGTAGATAACACAACAACCGAAAATGATAAAAGTTTCATCTGACTTTTTTGCTAGGTGTTAATTAGGCTTAGGTCAACTAGGGCTTACCTTCATAATAAATAACTCTTTCCTAAACACCTTCTTAACTGGTATGAAATTTAAAATTCATAGGGTTATGTTCAACGACTTACTCAAAATATGGCACACAGGAAGAGTTAGTCCTAGGCAGTGAACCGCGAAGGACTATGCCTTGACTTTTACATAAGTAAGAGTGACTATGTCAACAAGTTCTGTTTTTGAGAAGCTACACAGGTGCATACCTCAACATTTTTCTTCATATCAGTCAAAGGGATTGGATGTGCATTGACCCGATTTGCAGGAGGTGTACCAAATTGAGCAATACCTTCATCATCAAAGTACATAGGAGATGGAACAACAGCAGAGTCTGGCAGTCCTATGGTAAAGAGACAGGAAAGAGCGAAAGGCGCAAGGTTAGGATATTTTCTTATGGTAAGTGATTATTGACATTCAAGTTTTCCATTTTAACGGCTCTAATGAACCAAAATGACAATGTTTTGGATTGAAGAAAATATACCTGAACATAGCCCTAAGAGCCTGCATCGCCTTAAGCTCACCATACTTGATCTGAAAAGCATACTTGTTTTCAGTAGTGTAAGAAAGTACAAGTAGTTTGACAATAAATATGTTCAAACATATCAGTAGAGCAACTATACAACAAAAAACTTTGACATAAAAGGATAATGATTCTGACAAGAACTGCATAATGTAGTCAGAATGGTATTTTGCAACTAATGACACAATCAAGAGAGCTCGAGCAATCTATTAACTCATAACTAGAGCTATAGTTGTAACACAAACTTTCACAGTATTGATAAGAGAAGTTCAAGCTATGAGTTTCCTACACTACCCACTCATATAATGGAGACTCAGAAGCGTGTTTATGAAACTAAAATCCTAGCTGCAATAGTTGTAAGAGAGCATCGTAAATCCTCAATGTATTTGTAAGGATCCAGTCTTCCCATCACTAGTTCATGGCAACAAGCCAATGTGGGTGAGTTGTCCACACTCTAGCTGAGCTGACATGGTAACACAAAATTTATTACCAGTTTCATATCATCCACATTACCAATCTCCCCTCTCTTGCTCCACCAAAGATATAAAAAAAAAGACTAAGAAACTCTCATTTTGTACTCAACCAAGATCACTTCTTCAGGACATTCCTAAAGAGAACAATGACCATCCACTTTATTATAATGTACCACCTCAAAACATAACACACAAAGCAACCAAGGGTAATGAGACACATTGATCACACAAAAAACCTTACAAGAGCAAAATGTACACACACCCTTCTAACAGTGATTGCAAAGAAAAATAAGACCAAGAAAAGAATAAAAGTAAGACCAAGAAGATCCAATTTGATGACAAGTTGCAGCTTCAGCAACCAAAATATATATTTAAATCTAGGCCAAGCGATACAGGTTATCACCTATCAAGCTCATCAGAATCTTAATCTTGCATATAATCCAAATTACAGCAATGATCAACTATGAAGTTGACCTTTATAAAAACTACACAGTTGATTGGTGAACTCTGAAATTGTTGACCAATTAAGAAACCTCAAAAGGACCGAGCTCCATGAAAACGAAACAGTGCAGCAGCAACATTTCCCTTCCATAAGTATGGCAAAAGTATTTTGCATTACTAAATACACCGTGTGACACCAATTTATGATTTATTTACGTCACCACTATGAATAGATTGAAAACTATGAGGATCCTTCACCCACTCTATGAGGAGAAAGTAAGACATTTTTCAAAGGAAAACAAACATAGATCTCAAGAGTTTTTGTGCTCAAAATTAAGAGATATTATAGATAATATCTTGTTGCCTTGATTATATTATGTTTACGATGCTGAGTCATATATGACGATTCTCCAAGAAGACTTACTGGTATATAATGAGCATAGATCTCAGGAGTTATTGGTAAACAAGAAATAACACTTCTACGACATTATTCAGCTAGATCCCCATTTGCACCGAAAAGGAAAAGCTCTCTAAAATAGCAAATACAGTTAACCAGATACGATGTGTAGATAAAAGCTGAGGCTTATAATACAAACCTATGGAGCTGCTTCAAAAACACGAAACTCCTTATTAAGATTAGCATCTAACTGAAGTATAGCAGCAACATTACCACATCTGCAATGGAACGACATATGAAAGCTTTAAGTTGAGGCCTTAAAAATAAGATGGGAAATTTGATGATTTCCAGAAGTACCTATAACAATAATAGCACCGAAAAGAAATTGTTTGTGCGGTTGAATGAATCAATTGCAGTGCCACCGAAAAGGTAACCAACACCACGAGGACTCAATCCCCAACCATCCACAATGTCTTCAGGATCTGACCATAGCAGGTCACACATAGCACCGAAAATAAATTTGGCATTCTCACAAAAAAGAAATTTTGCATTCACCAGAAACGTGTTTCCAATTTCTTGCTTATACAGCTCGTAAATCACATGGTTTCAATTCCCGATTTCTAGAAAAAAGCCCAAATTGAATATTTTTTAGAAACAAACCCTAATTTTCACCTACTTTAAACAATCCCTTATTTCAGATTTCCATAAACAAGCCTCAATTTAAGTTCTAGTTTCCAAAATCAAAACCCTAATTTCCAAGTGACTTCTAATTTTGAGACGAGGTACTTACCGCCATAATTAAGAGCGCGCCAGAGGAGCGTCTCGGCGGTGAGGACGAAGACGAAGAGATTACAGGAGGAGCAACAACGGAGGAGAGCTCGGCAGCGGACATGAGATCGGTTGCAGCGGCGTAGTGGAGGAGGGCGTCGACGACGTCGCAGGGCAAGCGGGAGGCAGCGGCGGCTGGCGAGGGAGGAGGAGCAAAGAGGGGGCGGGGTGGGTGGAGAGGAAGAAGAGGGTGGAGAGGAAGAGGAATTAAATCTTTTTTGAGCGAAATATCCTCCGCGCCTTTACTTTGTACGAAAAATCTTTTTTTTCATATCCCCGCTCTTTTTACCTTACAGAGGGCAACCAAAAAAAAATTGTGGCCATAATATCGGTTATCGGCTACGAAAGTTCATGTTTATCGCCCAAAATATTTTGACAAAAACTTTTTCTTTATTAATTTTATTTTTGGGCGACGAAAGTTCATGTTTGTCGCCCAAACTTATACTATGGGGTACGAAAGTTCATGTTTATCGCCCAAAATATTTTGAAAAAAACTTTTTCTTTATTAATTTTATTTTTGGGCGACGAAAGTTCATGTTTGTCGCCCAAACTTATACTATGGGCGACGAAATTTCATGTTTGTTGCCCAAAGTTCAATTTTGGGCGACGATTATTTTATTCGAAGCGCAAAAATACATTTAGGCGATGAATATGATATTTCGTCGCCCAAAAAAATATTTGGCGATGAAATTGTGTTTTCGTCGCCCAAGAGATACTTTGGGCGACGAAATATAATTTGTCGCCCAAATTTTTATTTTTCGTCGCCCAAAGACGTTTTTCGTGTAGTGTTGGTTATAACGTGGTTATAAAGTGATGTGCCTTTGGATTTTGTAGGATGTGCATATGTATACAACTAGCTAGATTGTGCATTTGGTTATAATATGACGTGCGTTTGGTTATAACGTGAAGTACACTTGGTTATAACATGATGTGTATTTGGTTTTAATTTTAAGTGCATTTGGATTTATAGGATGTGCATTTGTATATAATTACTAGTACAAACATAGGGGCCAGACCGCGGTTTTTATATAAAGCGGATCACAGTTTTAGAAACGTGGTTGTTCTCGGTGGGGTAAACGATTCAGACTGCGTTTTATTGTAACCGAGGTAAAAATTGAGACCGCGGTTAGGTGCGCTTCCAAAATTTAAAAAAAAATTCAAATAAAGACAGAGGTTCTTTGCAAAGAACCGCGGTCCCATGCCTTTTGTTTTTATAAAAACTAATATTTTCTAAGTAACTGGGCATCTTTAAATTTATATTGTTTTACTGAAAAATATGACAACATATCGCATATCAATCATACTATACAATTATAGACTATAGTTACATCTCTCTTTGTGGAGCACCATCCTTCCTCTCTTCTTGGTGAGCTTGCATCAAGAAATTTCTCAGCCTTTTGACTTCAGTAGAGCCGTATCTACATGCTTTTGTTGCTCTGCTGCCTCAGCGCGCTTCACGCAATATGAGTTTCTCTTTCTTATATAGCACCTTAGCATGTTTTTTTCTCTATCTTCACCAACACCAGGATCATGCTCACAGTCAGAAGAACACCGATTTGCATATATACCCTAAATGGATTTTGCATTTGCAAAAATACATGGTTGACTTTTTTTTTTGCATATATACACCATTTGGTGTATTTTTGCAAAATATTAAATCTTTTCTTTTAATTCAAAAAGTAAATTAAATCCATGAAATTAGAGAAAAGAAAAGGGAAATGAAAAGCAAAAAAATACACAAATATCATTAATTATTATTTTCTTTTCCAAAATTTTCTCTCAAAATTCCCTCCCAAATTTCCCTCTCAAATACATAACTTTTCCCTCCTAAATACAACTCAATTAATTTAATCAATTTTCACTTTTTTTTTTCTAAATTTAGTATACTGAATTATTAATTTTGAACCCAAACCCAAATTAACTCAAATTCATTTCCTTGTCTAAATTTTCCAGATTCACAATCTGCAAATTAACTCAAATTCATGTCTATATTTCCCAGATTCACAGTCGTCACTCCTGTTCGATTTCCTCTCCGAGCTCTAGTCGGTTTATGGATTTGCTTCGGTCGCCATTTGTCAGCTCCAGATCGTGCTCCGGTCGCCACCGTCTAGACCGGCTGCTTGGAGTCTCTGTTTTGGGCGTATTTTGCATGATGGGAAGAAGATGGTAGCGGCGTCTTTTACTTCTTCACGAACCTTCACCGCAATTACTGATCTGGTTTCCTCCGTCAAGGCTGGGTTGCAGAGATCCCGATCTTTTGCAGAGATCCAAGATCCGGTTTCGTGCAACTTTTGTTGTCTGGGAGGAAGATGATTTCGGCGCCTCCTTAATCTTCATGCTCCCTCGCCGCGCGCCGCGCTTCCAGTGGAGGTCGATTCGAAGGCTCGTCGATGCTCTTGCTCATAATTGCGTTGTCCTCTCAACTGCTCATCGGCTTCAGATCTGGCCTTCCATTTTTCTATTCGCACCGCCGACTGAAGTTGCCGGTTATTTCCCTGGTTCGACCGTCGGTGCCGATTGTGGTGACCTCAATTTTGGGGTTCTGTTGGTATGGCCGGTTGTGGCAACTGTTCTTCTTCTTCCACGTTCTTTGGTCTTAGGCAAATGCTTTTTTGATGTTTTTCTGGTTTTGTTTGTTTTGCCCTGTTAATATCCCTTGTTTTAGTTTATTTTGTATTTCCTGTTCTTGTGTTTCTGTTTCGTTTAGTATCTTGCCTTGTCCTGTGTTTCAGCTTGAGGAAAATTCAAGTTTTATTCCTTATAAAGTAGAAATTCAAGTGTTTAATATATACAATTTGTTTTAGATTTACATACAAGATATACTTATCTTGTCACGGTTCTTTATATATCCTCCACTCCACTGATAGTAAAGGGAAAAAATCAACACTTAACTTTAGTATGTAATGTGACAGATTCAATATGGTTTGATATAATCCTACCAACCTACATGATTTGTGTGGTTGGAATTGGTTGTATTGATATTTAGTCGAAAGTAGTTAATGTAATTTTCTTCGTTAATGATATTTCGCATATTGGTCTTCGCATATTCATAGAATTTAACACAATCATGTCATGATTCCATATATATATATATATATATATATATATCCTGATGGGTTCAATGTGGACTAGTTTGGGTTAAATTGATATGACACAATCTTGTCATGATTCCATATATATCATGACAGGTTCAATATGGTTTGATATATATCATGAGTGGCGGTCCGTATCACATAGGAAGAAGAAGAAAATGATTAAAATAGGAAGAAAATGCATAATCATTCCCGTCATACTCATTGACCTGTCCTGTCGTCTTTAATATGGTTTAAAATTACGCGACATTATCTTAAAGTACTACATTACATAAAACGAAAATAAATAACATGCTTCACAAAGTACTAAATATTACATGACAGAAGATAGTCACTACACTAAAATGCATTCCAAAATACTTCATAACGTACTAATACGTGATATTAGATAGTCATTATACTAAAGTACTAAATAAATACTAAATATTAGATAAACACTTCTCATGCATAAGAATATGTATCAAGTTGTTGGATAATTAATTTGCTTAATATTTCATGTTTAGATTTGAGTCTTTTGACATATGTTGTTAGAATGAATTTCAATTGTGACATTTATTTCGTTAAAATCGACAATAAAATATCTCATGGATGACAGGAATTTAAGGTTGATAGTATGAAAAATACAAACTTCTCTCTGTTCATTTCGACAATACAAATATACAATGTGACAAAAGTATAAAGACCAATGCCATGAAATATTCAAAAAAAGATAATTCGTGCAATTGTACCATGTGACAAAAAATCAATATAGCTTGAACATTGTTCAATTCAATTGTACCATATGCAGCCATTATACCCTGTCGCTTTGCTTACCCATGCCAATCACCGTCCTCGAACTAATTTCCTGGAGAACACACAACTTGGCAGTTAAAAGAACGAGAAGATTTAGTTCACGAGACAACTGAGCAAAAGATAACAAATGACAAGATAAATTTGGCACAAATAAGACATGATGCAACCAACAATCTCCATTGTACATCTAGTCGAAACACATGTGACAAAAAATCACATACAAACTTCTCTCTGTTCAATTCGTGCAATTATTCCTCCAAATCAGTGTAGCTTGAACATTGTACATCTAGTTTATACATGGTATGAGAGTTGATACAAAGAGCAGCTCCAATACAAAAGCCTGAGATTGAAAACATTACCCAATAGCCATGAAATCCTTTTGACAGCAAATGGACGGTGCTATAAAAGACCGGGTATTCAAACAATAAAAACAACATTAAAATGGATGTTTAGCCGATCTGGCAAAGACAAATATAAAATTCTCTGACATTGTAATTGTTCATTCCAACAATATAAATATACCATGTGACAAAAATATGAACACCATTGACATGCAATAATCGTCCAATGATAATTCGTGCAATTATACCACATGACAAGGTAAGAAATAATGACATAGTATAATTATATAACTATCTACATATAATAGAAACACAATGGTAAAGGATGATATTTGGTAGAGTTGAAATAAGTTGTACTTTTTGTTTACGTTATGTATATATCATTCTAGTCACTTAGTGAATATTTTTCCGTCATAAAAGAAATGTCATTAACGCTATTTTTTATACTTTGAAATTTTGGTATTACATTTGAAAATTATTTTTAATAAAATAGAAAGTAGGAAATTTGTTAACGAAAAGTCGTAAACGCTATAACTAGAATTTTCAACCTTAAAGCCCTTGTCATAAACTAAAAATTATCCTATCAACCAGGGTAATATTATTTAAAACCTTACATCTCTTGTCACCAAGTGATAACTTTTCTAACGACATAAGTAAAACAAGTTGTTGTCACTGATTTTTTTCAATTCAATGAAATTTTATGTTTCAAGTTTGTAACTATTTTAGCGGATGAGTATTTATGACAGGATATATTTTAATATATGACAGGATAATTCTAACGTTTAATTACTTCATTAATGAGTGATTACAACATTGAAGCAAAACAAATAATTCTCTTTGCAACTAAAGTGCCTATACAACATTAAATACACTAAAGTACTATAGAAATAAGACAACATTTTCTTCGTTAATGATTTTGCATATACTTCATTAATGAGTGATTACAACATAGGAAGAAAATACATAAGGAATCCTGTCATACTCACTGACATGTCCTGTCTTCTTTAATATGGTTTGAAATTTACGCGATATTATCATAAAGTACTATATTACATAAAACAAAAATAAATAACATGCTTCATAAAGTACTAGATATTAAATATATTATCATAAAATTTAATGTAATTTGCTTATGACTTTTTCTTGTGAACTTTCTTTTTTTCGAAGACATAAGCAAGTCATGGTCGATATGGTTTCAAATTAGTTGATGCATCTTGTGTGGTTGGAAATGGTTGAATTGATATTTAGTTGAAAGTAGTTAATGTAATTTTTTTCGTTAATGATATTTCGCATATTCGTTTTCGCACATTCATAGAATTTAACACAATCCTGTCATGATTCCATATATATCCTGACGGGTTCAATATGGTTTGAGATAATCCTACCGACCAATATGAGTGGCGGGTCCATATAACATAGGAAGAAGACGCGAATTATTAAAATAGGAAGAAAATACATAATCATTCCCGTCATACTCACTGACCTATCTTGTCATATTTAATATGTTTGAAATTGCGTGACATTATCATAAAGTACTATATTACATAAAACAAAAGCAAATAATATGTTTCATAAAGTAATGGATATTACACATATTATCATAAAGTTTAATGTAATTTGCTTATGACTTTTTGTTGTGAACTTTCTTTTCTTCGAAGATAGAAGCAAGTCATGGTCGATATGGTTTCAAAGTAGTTAATGTAATTTGTGTGGTTCAAATTGGTTGAATTGGTATTTAGTCGAAAGTAGTTGATGTAATTTTCTTCGTTAATGATTTCGCATATTCATAGGATTTAACATTACCCTGTCATAATTTAATATATATATATATCCTAACGGGTTCAATATGGACTAGTTTGGGTTAAATTGATATGACACAATCCTGTCATGATTCCATATATATCTTGACAGGTTCAATATGGTTTGAGATAATCCTACCGACCAATATGAGTGGAGGTATATATCACATAGGAAGAAGAAGAAGAGAATGATTAAAATAGGAAGAAAATACATAACCATTCCCGTCATACTCACTGACCTGTCGTCTTTAATATCATGACAAGAATTTAAGGTTGATAGTATGAAAATATAAACTTCTCTGACATTGTAATTGTGTATTCCCAAAATACAAATATGCAATGTGACAAAAATATAAAGACCAGTGACATGCATTATTCGTCCAAAGATAATTCGTGCAATTGTACCATGTGACAAAAAATTAGTGTAGCTTGAACATTGTGACATTTTTATTTGGTTTACAAAAAATTAGTGTAGCTTGAACATTGTGACATTCTTATTCCTCTAACGCTCTCTTCACATTGTCTGCTCCAACTTGCATTTTGAGTTTCCATTAGACACCGACACCCACTATTTCAACACTTAAGTGAACTCATAACACAAATCAATACACTTCACAGCTGCCATTGCAAAATACTAATAAAAAGATCATATGACATATACACTTGTATCTGACAAAAGTATCCGAAAAGCTATTTTGAAGTTAAATGCAAGGTTCCTGAATGGTGACAGGATAGTTCTATATGCTTAATTACTTCATTAAGCATATAGAACCGTGCGAGGTTCTTGAAGTTAAATGCAAGCTATTTTGAAGTTAAATGCAAGGTTCCTGAAGTTAAATGCAAGCTGTTTTAAAGTTAAATGCAAGGTTTCCGAGAGCACTGAATTTGACTCCATCACCGCCAAATTGAGACCTGGCCCCACCGACACCGCTACCACCGCTCCAGCCGAAAGCAGCCCCACCGCCACCGCTAACACCTCGAAGGTTATAGAAAGGCACTCCGCCGCCGCCGCCCTCGCTCCCTGTCACCCCGACGACGTCGCAGCCTGAGCAAGAAGTGTTGCACTTCAGCCATGGCATGCAATGCAAGGGTGGTCTTTCCACTACTTTCTGGTCCATATATTTGTTTCCTAATTTCCCCTCTCAAATTTCCCTCCCAAATAACTTTTTCCTCCTAAATTTCCCTCCCAAACCCAAATTGACTCAAATTCATTTACTTTTTTAGATTTCCCAAGATTCAACCTTAAAGCCCCTGTCATAAACTAAAAATTATCCTGTCAATCTGGGTAATATTATTTAAAACCTTACATCTCTTGTCACCAAGTGATAATTTGTCTATCGACATAAGTAAAACAAGTTATTGTCACTGATTTTTTTTTTAATTCAATGAAATATTATGTTTCAAGTTTGTAATTATTTTAGCGGTAATTATTTTAACGGATGAGTATTGCTAACATGATAGTTTTTAATATATGACAGGATAATTCTATACGTTTAATTACTTCATTAATGAGTGATTACAACATTGAAGCAAAACAAAATAATCCTCTTCGCAACTAAAATGCCTATACAACATTGAAGACCCTAGAGTACTAGAGAAATAAGGCAGTATTATACTCTGCATAGTATCTTGTCACCTATACAACATTAAAAAATAGACAGTTAGCCAGTAGCCAACCAAGGTCTTCTGTGCCTCTACCCCCTCCCCCCAAAGCCCAACCAGTAGCACCCTCCCTCCCGACAACCATGTTGCTCCCTTGCAAATCTTCATACATATGCACACAATTGGGTGGGAAAGCTGTTCTCTGCCTCTTCATCATCACCTACAGAACCAAATCACTCTTTATCATCTCAGAGAACCATAATAATAAGGAACTCAAAGAAGAATCATTCATTTCCCAAAACAGACGGGCAATACAGCCTAATAAAAAGGCTTTTACACATACACGCAATAGTCAGTATTGCAACTGACAAGGGCCTTGCGGTGCAGGATCAACGTAATTAAGTGTAGCATCAACAAATTCAATCATGATTTTCAAGATAACCTGGCAATAAATTTGTTAAGCAATTACCTTCTCTGTTTCCCTCTGTAATGTTAACACTTGAAGGGATGTTTTTACCTGTATCAGATCAATTTAACAAGCCAAACTTTTTAACAAAGGTAGAAAAGATAAATAATGATGAAGGGATGCACTCTCAAGTGGAATGATGAGCACTCACAAGATGCCTGCCTATCTTGCGGTAGGGCTGAACAGCAGGAAGACCAAGAGGAGTCGTCCAACGCACAGGTTGATTTTCAGATGCAATGATCTGAATCCAAACATGAAAACCAACAGCTCAAGCCAAGCCGGTTTTGTTCCCTCGCCTTCTTCTTTCTTCCAGCTTTAAATTCACAAACAAGGACTTGGCAAACCTGGGGTGAGCTTGGATTCGTTGTTGTTTGTTGGGAAAGATTTGAGTTGGAAACCAACTCTTCGTCGTCATCGTGTCGGCCGTCGTCGACATCGTCCTCAACGTCGTCAATCCGCCACTACGAGCTCCCAAATGGCGTCGTCCCGCTCCCGTTCCCAACCCTAGCCTCCATCTCTCTCTCCTCCGCTGCGTGGGAGGAAGAATCGAAATCCCCCCTCCAATGAAAGAAATCTGATTTCAAAAATTTATCTGGAATTAGGGTTCTAACAATTCGTTACGTGGGAGGTGAGCAATTGGGGGAAAAGAAGGAGGATGAAGTGGAAGTGAATTACCAAATTTAGGGTTCTAATAATCTAGAATTAGATATTTAAAAAAATTATTTTTTGAATTAAAATCTGATTTAAAAATTTTTGAAAATTTTTAGTATTTTAAAATTTTAAAATTTTTTTTAAATATTTTATTATTATGTTATATTTTATTTTCCAAAAGAAAAAAAAAATTCAAATTTTAATTTATCTTTTTATTTGTGGGATATTTTTGCAAAAAACACGAAAAAAAAAGTCAATAAATTATATTTGCAAAAAATAAAAGTACTAGGATAAAATTACAAAGCCATATATGATTTGGGATATTGATTGTTATTTTTCATAAATAAATGTACGTACCCAAAAATTAAAATAAATAAATGAATGGGTACTCGCGTACGTACCCAAAAATTGAAAAAATAATAATGAATGGGCACTTACACGAGTAGCTTCAAGTTTTAAAATGGCATTTTGCCATTATTTTCTTTTCTTTTTTAAATAAAAATTCAATCTACCCATAAACCCTATTCACCAGCCTCCCTCCCTTTCTTCTCCCCCAAACCTGCCTCCCTCCTTCTTCTTTACTGTATTTTCTCTTCCTCCTCCTTTTTCCCTCCATTCTCCACATCCATGGCGGAGGATATTCCACGGGCGGCGGCCGCTGGTGGCAGGGCGGCCAACGGAGGGCGCGAAGCTGGCGGCGCGGGCACGCGGACGGGCGGCGCGACGGCGAACCGGACGAGTAAGCTCCAGGCATTCGAACAGAGCAGATTAAGAAAGTTGAAATGAAATGATGAATTGGAGTTTCAGAGCAATTGAAATGCGTGAACCGGACGAGTAAGCTAAAAATATCCACTTATTTAAAATGCTTATCTGGAATAAATATTGCAATCAATGCTGTTTTGAGAGTATCATCCACCTAACGGTTTCATCTGTCTATTTGGGTAAACAGGAATTGCAGAGAAAGTTAAAAAAAAAAGGAGGAGGGAGGCAGGTTTGGGGGAGAAGAAAGGGAGGGAGGCGGGTGAATAGGGTTTAGGGATAGATTGATTTTTTATTTAAAAAAAGAAAGAAAATAATGGTAAAATGTCATTTTAAAACTTGAAGCCGGGCACGTACACCCTCCCCATTCACTATTTTTTTTTTTCAATTTTTGGGTACGTACAGGCTACTCGTGTACGTGTCCATTCATTATTATTTTTTAAAATTTTTGGATAGCGTGCCACTGTTGGTAATTTAAAAAAAAATACCACAGACATATGTTTTGAGTACGTGCCTCTTTACTGTATAAATAAAAAATGTATTTAGTCGTGATCAAAAATAACCATATTACCACTGATTTATTAATTATATGTAGAGCAAAAAAGATAACTGTTGTTTATCAAGTATATGTAAATGTAATAGTTGAGAGCAAGATACTTTCTGTAATAGTTATTTCACTTGAACTCATTATTAATGTTAAAGAATCACTTCATATGTATATTGAAAAAGATAATTGATGTTTAATTTATGTGTATATACTGATAGTAACAAAGCAATATAATATTACTACTAACTTGCACATTTATATTTTCCTACATGACAATATCTATGAAAAATGTGAGTTGTAAGTTTAGTCGGTATTAAGGATGCCATCCTCACACATGAATGTTTAGTAGGATGGATTGGACATAAAACAATACCTTTGTAATAAAATTGGACACACCTAATATTCTAAGGACTTCTCTTATTTTATCAGGTAGTATACAACAAGATTAAGATACACAAATGGTAAGAAAATTGTAGAACATATTAATTCAAACCCACATTGCAGAAATACTGCAATTGGCAGATAAAATAACCATACAACAATTCATACCTCAAGTTCATCCAGCTCCCAGTCAACTTCACAGAAAACCTGTCGGAAGGGAAATATTGCAATTAATAAAGTGTAGAAACGGCTACATTGTAAACACCTAATTTAACAAACAAAGAAAGAAGTTGAAACCACATAATGCACAAATCAACTTTTATAATTTGAGACAAGTTTCTCAAACTTATTGGGGCTTAGGATTAATTAGGTAAAGAATATGGACAATAGTGCTTTGTTCCTCCTCCTTCTCCTCCTCTTCCTCCATTAAAGGGCTATAGAAATCTAATAACCAAATAAAATTTATTAGATAATAAAGCTAGGCAATGGCTAAATATACGCGAAATAATGTATATATGGACGCTATTTTACACGCTTAACTTAGACGGCCGGTTTTACACGCTTAACATAGGCGCATAAGGGTATAGTAGGAATTTTAAAAAGACAGATCACGGATGTTTCCAAGGAATGGAAAGCTACACGCTTAACTTAAGCGTATAGGCACACACTTAAGTTAAGCGTGCTGGTGTAAGTGGGCCGGCCATATATGGGCTACACGCTTAACTTATGCGTGTAAAATTATAGCCGTTGGAAAGTTCCGTTAGAATAATACCGTTGGTGCGCTTAAGTTAAGCGTACTAACGGATCTATTTCTTCCTATTAATAGTCGAAGGTCTTGTCATTCCATATCCAAGAAACCGAAATTGTTCTTCTCCCAATTTTAAAGATGTATTATAGTGGTGAGGATAGTAGTGATGAAGAAAATGATTGGGTTCAAAGTGAAGAAGAAGAGGAGGAGGAGGACAAATGGATGGAGTCGAATTTTTTCGTAGATGTCGAAGATGACGAAGCGAGTTTGTACTATTTCGCGCTATTATAGGCCCAATAGGCCTAAACTAACAATAAAGCGGAATTAAAAAGCGAGCTTGTAATACTTCGCGCTATTTGATAAGCACTACTTTATAGGGCTTAAGTAAGAGTCATTAGAGGTTTTATTGGTGCCATTCGGGTAGATTTAGACACATTCATGTGCATGGCGTGTGGGGGCGAAGTTTGGTGATTAACAGGCCACGTGAAGGCTAAAAAGAATGCGTGAAGCAGCGTAAAATTGGAGCTGGAATGAAGATGGCCCCACCGTGATGTCGCCGTGACATCAGCGAGCTGATGAATTCTTGTTGGGCCGTGCTTCTGCTGAAGGAGGGAGTTTGGGCCGAGTTGATGAAGAAGGCCCATGGATTAAAAGGCCCACCGTGAAGAACCTCCCGTGTGGCATCAAATTGAAAGCAGCGGAGAGTGGAAATGGAGAATTGTGAAGACGGGTGACATCACCATGACGTCGGCATGTGCTGGAATTGAGATGGGCCGTGCGAAGCTGCTGGTTGGAGTGGGCTGATGCTGAAGCCAATTGATTGGGCCGAGATGTCTGCCGAGATGGTGTGGGCCATCACGTGATGCCGAGCAGCGGTCGTACACGCGAGATTGAAGGCCGAGAACGGGATTAATTTCCCTGTTTTAGTTTGTTTAATTATTATTGTTTTATTAATTCGTTTTAGGTTAATTTAGATATTATTTCCTTTAGTATATTAGGGTAGAGAAAAGGCTTGTTTGCCTATCATCTATTATCAACTCTCTCGAACCCTAATTTTCTCTCTACGTATTGCTATGAAGAACTAAGCCTCCTTGGCTTAGTCAGACGCTGAAGCTTTCGTTTGGATTCAGTTGTGAGATTCTCGTTCCTTATCTATTGCATGGTTTTTATCTTTCTCTTGCTTAAGTTGCTTATGATTGATATTGATATTCTCTAGTCTGATCATCTAGGGTTTGTCGTTATTGGTCTATTGCTAGATCTAGATTGTTACTGGTTGAGCATATCTATTTCAGAGTAGCAACTACATCGTACTAGTATCTGGTTGTGCTAGTCTTATGCAGAAGAGAATTGATTTACATTCTAGGATAAAAGCTGGTTGTTTTATGCTAGAATTGTATCCAACTATATTCCTATCCGTAAGGCTGCTGTTAAACTGAATCTTGATAGTTTCAGGGTTGTTTAATTAGTTAGTGCTAATAGTATCTGGTTGTGCTATTAGTTATATCTGAAAAGGAATTGGAATCACCATTGCATGAGATTTTGAATGAGTATCTATGATCAATTTGTCATACGAATAGTGGATGTTATTTGACTAAGTGCTTTTCCCCATTACTAAATTCATCATCTTTAGTTGTTTACTTTTGCATGCTTAGATTACTTAAACTCACAAAACCCCCCTTTGGTTACGTTTGATTGACATACGAATTGCATATTTAGATAGAATTCGTCTCCCTGTGGGTTCGACCTTTACTTACCTAGGACTACGGTTTAAGGTTTATTTGGATATTTTGCATAGTAGGAATTAGAACGACAAATTCCTGTTATCAAATTGGCGCCGTTGCCGGGGAGGCAATAATCTAGTTTGTGTGTGTGATTTGTGTGCCAATCTTGGTGTGAACCTATCTTATGGTTCACACCCGTGTTACTAATAATCTACCTCTAGTTTTTGATCCAGAAATCGAAAGAACTTTCCTTCAAGCTCGCAGGGCTGCGATTTTGCTACTTCAGGAAACTGAAACGATGGCTGATCGTGTTACTCTGGAATCCCTGACAGCTCCTAACTTGGAGCAACCAACTCGTGCTGTACAATTCCCTGCCCTGGGTGATGGGGTTAAATTTGAGCTCAAGACAGGAGTAGTCCATTTACTCCCGAAATTCAGTGGAACCCCGCTTGAGGATCCTATTCAGCACCTGGATGAGTTCCTTGAGGTTTGCACCAGTATGAGGCCATCTGAGATTACTGATGTTGGATCGTTAGAGTTACATCTGCGGGAACAAAGTCTTTGTTCCCACAGAAGTTTCAACGGATAAATATAGCAGGAAAGATAACGAACGAACTCACGATATATAGTGGAAACCCTGATTAGCAAAACTAGCTTCTCAAGGAAAAACCACTACCTTCAAGCTTTCGCTTGAGAGGATTTTGAAGCGTGTACTTGTCTTATTGATTTCTTGCTTGATTACACTTGTATCCTGGACTTCGACATCTAAACAACCAGCTAGACTCGAAACCTCTTCTACAACGATGAATCAAACTCAACCCTCAAAGACTTACACACACCTCACTTCTTTTCTTTCTTCTTTTCGTTCTCTCTATTTTCCGTCGTCGTCGTTACATAGAAATGAATCCACACCTCTATTAAGTACAACTCGGCAAACCCTAAATGTAACAAGATAAGATTTATCCAAATAAGGCAACAAGAAGATATGATTTTGTAGAGGGAATAATATCCCAACCGTCTATATTAATTTGAAGGAAAGATTCCATAAATTAATATATTTGGATAAGATAGAGTATTCTCTCTCCAATTATCTTATCTTAGGAAGGTTTTCCTAAGATAACACAATCGGGCTTCTTTCTCCATATCTTCTCAAATCGGCTTGATCCTTGGAGCCGAAGTCATTCATCCTTGACCGCGTGCATGATTCTGCGTTTGATTTGTTTCCATAAATGGCACGCTGGATTCTTCTTTCCATTCGCAGCTTCGATCTTGTTCGACGCTGTTGGTCCTTCAGAGGTAACAAAGCACATGAACAGAGCTTTGTTCCCTCTTCGATCCTTTGCTGCAATGGTTCCCTGAGACAACTGTCTTTGTTCCTGAAACACTTAGTACCCAGATTAGTTGAATGTTTGTCACTATCAAAACCTAAGGAATTCAACAAATTCCCCCTTTTTGATGGTGACAAACATCCTTGACAATAAAGCATATACATACGAGATAAAGACAGTTGTATGGGGAAAGGTTCTCCACACAAGACCATAATAGTTCCCCCTCAACACAGCAACATATGAAACCATGTGCTGTTCCCCCTCAACCAATACTACCTGTCATTTTCCCCCTTTTGTCATCATCAAAAACACAGTAGAGAGTTAGAGAGGAAAAGTCACATCCAGGCGAACATCATTCCCAATCGCATTAGATTGAAACGCACAAACACAGACAACATGTTAAGACGACGACACGATATGCAAGGATAACATTCATGATCAACATGCCAGTTAGTGCAAACACAAGAATCAGAGACAAGGAAGTACGAAAAGAGAGGAGTAGATGTGCTAGGGAACAAAAGAGGTGTGGGTCAGCCAGAGAAGTACGAATTAAGAACCACTAGGGCCAGCATCTAGAGTATAAGTATGATTAGCAATGGAATTCATCTTTTGTTCCCACTCAGAGCTTTTGCTTCCTCATTGGCGTCAGCATCCACCATAGCCTCAACTTGTAGAGGAGTGAATCTGTAGTGTCTTCTTTTCCCTTCTTTGTGTGTCTTGTGATGTTCACTTTTTTATTTTTTATTTATTTTTGAACATCACAAACTTCAGCTTGCCTTCTTTCACCAGAGATTCATTCAGAGCCCACTACCTCTCACGCGCAACATTAGCTTTCGAGCACAAACCTTCCTTAGGCAGTTGTAAGCCAGCATCACACACATACCTGTCGAACCCTATCCACAGACCACAGTGGCGATAATTCGTAATCTCGACTTTCCGAAAAAGTAGAAGAGTGTGATGCGGGGGTAATGTTACCAGAGAGGGTGCAAAGAACATCACACAAAACATATATGAATTTTTTTAATAATGTGTAATCATGAATGAGAGACTCCCAGATGTGAATGATTAGAGGGGCTCATAGAAAGCATCAAACATGATGGCTAAGGTAAGCTGTAGAGTCAACAATCATTTGGGCTTATAATGAGGGATCGATGCATCAAGTTGACTCTTTTGGGCCGAAGGAAATCTGATTCATGTATTAGCAAGATAGCATAGAGAGCATGCATGAAATGTTGCACATAAGTGAAATATTAGCACGAGTCTAGACAGGTCATTCAACTAGTGATCAAGAGAATAAATGCAGACCGGGACATGATGTTTCATCCTTCACACTTTACCATGTAATTTTAGCCAATCATCGAGGGAACACAACATGTAAACAGTCAGTTTAGAGAGATCATACCTAGTTCTATACGAAAGTGTTCGAATGGTTCCCTGTTTAGTGCCTTGGTGAAGATGTCGGCGATTTGATCCTTAGTTCCACAGAAGTCCATTGTCACCAACCCTTTCTCCACACAGTCACGTAAGAAGTGATGTCTTATCTCGATGTGCTTGGTACGTGAGTGTTGCACCGGATTCTTGGAGATATTTATGGCACTTGTATTGTCACAAAGAATGGGAATGGAGTTTAGAAGAATACCGTAGTCGCTGAGTTGTTGTTTGAGCCATAGGAGTTGAGTACAACAAGCAGCAGCGGCTATGTATTCAACTTCCGCAGTGGAGAGAGCCACGGAGTTCTGCTTCTTTGACCCCCAGGAAACCAGACACGGCCCAAGGAACTAAGTCATTCCAGAGGTAGATTTTCTGTCCACTTTATTCCCTGCGAAGTCAGCATCTGTGTATCCGACAAGATCAAGGCTTCCTCCCCTTGGATACCACAGACAAAGATCATCTGTTCCCTTCAAATATCTCAAGATCCTCTTCACTGCTTTGAGATGTGTCTCTTTGGGATCGGCCTAAAAACGAGCACAAAGACATACACTATACATAATATCAGGCCTACTGGCAGTGAGATATAGAAGCGAACCTATTATTCCTCGGTAGAGAGATGGATCAATTCCTTGCTCATGTTCGTCTTTTCCCATTGGATTGTTTGGAGATATGGGAGTGGTGAAGGGTTTCGCATCATTCATACCAAACTTTTTGACGCACTCCCTGAGATACTTCTGTTGGTGCACTTTGGTTCCCTCATCTCCCTGAGAGACTTGTAGACCTAGGAAGAACTTGAGTTCTCCAACCATGCTCATCTCGAATTCACTGGCCATCAGCTTAGAGAATTTCTGAACCAGTTTATCATCAGTGGATCCAAAGATGATATCATCCACATAGACTTGGACCACCAGAATATGCTTCCCTTCCTTCAGAAGGAACAGAGTCTTATCGACCTTTCCTCGAACGTATCCGTGTGTCAGAAGGAACTGTGAGAGCCTTTCATACTAGGCCCTCGGGGCTTGCTTGAGACCATACAGAGCTTTGTCTAGAATGTAGACATGGTCAGGTTGAGTGGTGTCCTCAAAGCCGGGTGTTTGCTCCACGTAGACTTCCTCCTTAAGAACTCCATTCAAGAAGGTAGTCTTGACATCCATCTGTTGCAGCTTGAACCCATGGAAAGAAGAATACGCAATTAGGAGTCTTATTGCTTCTAACCTAGCAACAAGAGCAAATGTCTCATCATAGTCGATGCCTTCCTGCTGGTTGTAACCTTTCACCACCAGCCTAGCTTTGTTCCTTGTGACCTGAACTTGATCATCCAACTTGTTTCTGAACACCCACTTGGTTCCGATCACTGTTCTGTTCCTTGGACGAGGAACTAACCGCCAAACCTTGTTTCTTTCGAACTGGTGAAGTTCCTCTTGCATGGCGTTTATCCAGTCAGGATCCTTCAATGCTTCTCCTACAGTTTTGGGTTCTTGCAAAGAGAGAAAAGCATTGAAAGCACATAAATTTTGTAGGGAGGAACGAGTGCTCTGAGGTGCTCCCTTTCTATAGTCAGTGACGATTAGCTTGACTGAATGAGCCCACTTTTGCTGGTAGTTGGGAACTTGGAGATTGTTGATGTCGAATTCCTCTGAATCAGCGTTCCCAGCACTTGAGCCTTCACATCCTGTGCCATTAGCATTAGGATTGACATCCCTCGTTCCTTCAGCAGAAGGGCAGTCCTCAGAGGGCTCCGCTGTGCCGTGACTTGGGCTTTGTTCCCCCTGAGGTGCCTGAGATACATCAGGGAGGTAAGCATTTTCTCCATTGCCCCATGAGTTGGCGGAATTGGGAGTTCTTGGTGTAGAGGGATCATTTTGAGTTTCTTGATCTTCAGAGGTCTCACCGCTGACATTGCTATCTACAAGCTGAAATAAATCATCTTCGGAAAGCTCGATGTTGCTTGATAGTTCCTATACATTGTTACCAGCCATAACAGTTTCATCAAATACAACATGAACGCTTTCCTCTACCTTTCTGGTTCTCTTGTTGAAAACTTTGTAGGCCTTGCTTTGCTGTGAATATCCTACAAAAGTTCCTTCATCACTTCTGGGATCAAACTTCCCAAGAGAATCTTTCCCGTTGTTGTGGACGAAGCACTTGCAACCAAATGTGCGCAAATGAAACACATTAGGTTTCCTTCCCTTCAGAAGCTCATAGGCAGTTTTGTTCAGAAGAGGACGGATGGTTGCTCTGTTCAGAACGTAGCACGCAGCATTCAAGGCTTCGGCCTAGAAACTCCTTGGAAGACCACTTGAGATGAGAAGAGTATGCGTCATGTCTTCCAGAGTTCTGTTCTTTCTTTCAACAACACCGTTTTGCTGTGGGGTCCTGGGAGCAGAGAAGTTGTGGTTGATACCTCTGTTCCTATAGAGGGATAGGAACTGAGAGTTCTCGAATTCAGTTCCATGATCAGTGCGAATAGACCCCAAGGAATGTCCAGTGCTCCTTTCGGCTGCCTTAAGCCAGGACTCAAACTCCGCGATCACTTCATCCTTTGTGGAGATAAATAGAGTCCATGTGTACCTGGAATAGTCATCAACAATAACAAAGACATATGTATTTCCCCCACGGCTCTTCGTGCGCATAGGCCCACAAAGATCCATGTGGACTAATTCCAGAGGACGTGTTGTACTTACATCCCTTTTTGACTTGAAGGAAGACCTCACTTGTTTTCCTTTAATACATGCGTCACACACGTCACTTCTCATTGCTTCAACCTTGGGAAGGCCATTCACCAACTCTTGTCTATGAAGTTTGGATAAGAGTTGAAGGCTAGCATGTCCAAAGTGTTTGTGCCACAAGTCTGTCGTCTCAGCAATAGACGACAGACATAGGTCCTTGTCAGGGATGAAAGCAGGGTCGACCTTATAGACGTTATTGTCGCATATCCCTTTGAGTAAGATTTTCCCTGTACTTAGACACTCAACAAGACAATCATCAGTGGTAAAGACTACCCTATTTTTTCTGTTTTGACATAGTTGAGCCACACTAAACAGATCAAACTTGAGATTATTTACTAGATTCACATTATTCACAGTGATGTGTTTAGAGAGTCTTACCATACCGATATCACAAACCTCACCCTTACTCTTGTTTCCAAAAGTTATCGATGCCCCTGAGGCTGGCTGGAGAGAAGTGAACCATTCACTGTTCCCTGTCATGTGACTTGAACATGCACTGTCAAGGTGCCAAGAGCCTTTCCTTGCTTCCTCCTCGGATTTATGAGAACCACCTTCTGATACGTTGTGACCTTTTGAGCTCATCAAGCAGATATCCTTTGAGAGAGGAGATGCATCATCATCTGAGTTGCAGTCACCCCACTTCGCAATCCTCATTTGTTCCTCGTTGAAGACCTGAGAAGAACCTGCCGCTTTGTTGAGGCACCTTTTTGCGAAGTGTCCGTTGTTATATCAGTGAGAGCAGACAACCTTCTTCATGTCATTGTGAACCATGACCGAACCTTTAGTGCCTTTGCTTCGAGACCATATCTTCTTCATGGCTTGAGTGATGAGAGCCACATCTACATCACCTTCTTGAGAGTCTCTATCCAAGACATTTCCTGACGACATCTTTCCTGCAGAAACTGTAACTAAAACAAACAATCCAGAGCACCAGGCTCTGATACCAATTGTTGGATCGTTAGAGTTAAGTCTGCGGGAACAAAGTCTTTGTTTCCACAGAAGTTACAGCGGATAAATATAGCAGGAAAGATAATGAACGAACTCACGATATATAGTGGAAACCCTGATTAGCAAAACTAGCTTCTCAAGGAAAAACCACTACCTTCAAGCTTTCGCTTGAGAGGATTTTGAAGCGTGTACTTGTCTTATTGATTTCTTGCTTGATTACACTTGTATCATGGACTTCGACATCTAAACAACCAGCTAGACTCGAAACCTCTTCTACAATGATGAATCAAACTCAACCCTCAAAGACTTACACACACCTCACTTCTTTTCTTTCTTCTTTTCGTTCTCTCTATTTTCCGTCGTCGTCGTTACATAGAAATGAATCCACACCTCTATTAAGTACAACTCGGCAAACCCTAAATGTAACAAGATAAGATTTATCCAAATAAGACAACAAGAAGATATGATTTTGTAGAGGGAATAATATCCCAGCCGTCTATATTAATTTGAAGGAAAGATTCCGTAAATTAATATATTTGGATAAGATAGAGTATTCTCTCTCCAATTATCTTATCTTAGGAAGGTTTTCCTAAGATAACACAATCGGGATTCTCTCTCCATATCTTCTCAAATCGGCTTGATCCTTGGAGCCGAAGACATTCATCCTTGACCGCGTGCATGATTCTGCGTTTGATTTGTTTCCATAAATGGCACGCTGGATTCTTCTTTCCATTCGCAGCTTCGATCTTGTTCGACGATGTTGGTCCTTCAGAGGTAACAAAGCACATGAACATAGCTTTGTTCCCTCTTCGATCCTTCGCTACAATGGTTCACTGAGACAACTGTCTTTGTTCCTGAAACACTTAGTACCCAGATTAGTTGAATGTTTGTCACTATCAAAACCTAAGGAATTCAACAACTGAAGATCAAATGAGGTTGAGAGTCTTTTCCTTCTCTCTGAAGGACTCCGCGAAGGACTAGTATCATTCTTTGCCCCCAGGAAGCATCACTACTTGGGTGAATTTGAAGAAGGTGTTTCTCGAAAAATACTTTCCAGCTATCAAGTCCAATCAACTCAAGAAAAAAATCTGCAATGTGGAGCAGCTGTCTAATGAGTCTCTCTATGACTACTATGAGCGCTTCAAGAAACTGGTGAAGAGTTGCCCCTACCATGGCTATGCTAATCATGATCTGATTCTTTATCTGCATGGAGGACTCCGTGAAGATGATCGTCAAATGGTAAATTCTGCATGTGGTGGGAATATTCTGAAGAGGACTTATGAAGAGGCTCTAGAGATATTTGCTACTCTGGCTGATGACTCTAGACAGTATAGTGGGAGAAGTTCCCAAAGCTTGGTTGTTGCTGGTTCTCAAGCGAAAATTAATCAGGCTGATTTTGATGTGTTGAGAGAGGAGGTGAGGCGTTTGAAACTTAAAGGTACGCCTCAGCAGGCTAAGGCCTGTGAGATATGTCGTGACGACTTGCATCCTACTGATTCATGTCCTACTCTACAAGAGGAAGTGAATGCAGTGGGAGGATATCAGCAGAGGCCCATGCATGATCCTTACTCCAATACATACAATCCTGGTTGGAGGGATCATCCCAACTTCAGATGGAGAGACCCAGAATCACAACAACAACAGGGTAACCCTCAACAACCAAGGCAACCATTTGTGCCACAACCTCCAGGGCAGAGCTCGAACCCTTCGTCGTCTATGGAGGACATGATGAAGATGCTGATGCAGAGCAACGTCGATCTCACTGCGAATGTTAATAAATTGACTAAGAGCTCAGTGCAATTCCAAGCAAATACTCAAGCTAGCATTCAGAACTTGGAAAGTCAATTTGGCCAGATCTCTCAGGTGGTGAGCAAGCTTGACGCGAAGATTTCTGGTAAACTTCCATCTCAAACGGAAGTGATCCCGAACATTAGGAACGTCAGTGCTATAACTCTGAGGAGCGGGAAGAGACTCGACGATGATGATTCTGAGGTCGACAAGGAAGCGGATCAGGAGCTAGAACAGAGCAGCGACGGCGACCGCCGTGAAGACCACGGCGCCCGCCGTGAAAATGACTCAGCTCTCGAATTTTCTGATGAAAAGTGCGGCGCCCACCGCAATATTCATGGCACCCGCCGTGACGGTGAGCAAAATCCTGAACTTTCCAATGACGTTCACGGCGACCGCCGCACCTCTCACGGCACCCACCGTGATACTGTAGTCGATACTGAGGCTGAGAAGGAGTATGTACCCCCAATTTTTCCTGAGTGGAAGCCTGTTGCACCATTTCCGTCTGCTTTGAAGCGTACCAAGCCACTTGCGCAGGACAAGGACATGTTTGAGATGTTCAGAAACGTTGAGGTCAACATGCCTCTCCTAAATTTGATCAAGTCTGTCCCTCGTTATGCAAAGTTCTTGAAGCAGATGTGCACCACGAAGAGAAACCAGGACAGGAACAGCAAGAAGAAAGTCAAGGTAAGCGAACATGTCTCTGCTATTTTTCAGAAGCGCTTACCCAAGAAATATGGCGACCCAGGTATGTTCACCATCCCCGTCACCATTGGAGGTACCAAGTTCAATAAAGCTATGTTAGATTTGGGTGCTTCCATAAATGTTTTACCTTCATCTCTTTGTGAATCCTTAGGATTAGGACCCATGCATGCGACCAAAATTTCCATTCAGCTAGCTGATAGATCTAGTGTGCATCCTATAGGGATAGTGGAGGATGTTTTGGTTAGGGTTAGTGATCTTACTTTTCCTGCTGACTTCTATGTGCTTGATATGGAACATGATATGCATGTAGCCCCTATTCTGTTAGGGAGACCCTTCTTGAAAACTGCCAACACTAAAATCAACGTGAGTACTGGTTCCTTGACTATGGAATTTGATGGCCAAACCATTAATTATAACATCTATGAAGTCATGAAATTTCCCTCTGATGGTCATTCTTTGTGTGCAATTGATGTACTTGAGCTTGTGGTACAAGATGTTTTTGATGAGGACCACCTAGATGACACACCACCTATTGTTGATTCTAGCTTGGATATTGCTATATCTACTGACTTGCAGGAAGGTGTTGATGAGTGGGACGCTTGCTATAAGCTCCCTCCGGAGCTTTCAGGTAAATCACCTTTACTGCTAACCCCGAGCGAGAGGCTCGTTCCATCTTTGGTGCAGGTCCCTGAAGTCAAGGTTAAACACCCCCCTGATCGATCTAAGCATGGGGTAGATGCGACTAAGAAGGTCAAGATGGAGAAGCCGCTGAAGAAGAAGCATGGTCTAAGGTTCAAACCTTTCCATGATTGGTTCAGGAAGGAGATATGGATTAAGAAGGTTCCTAAAGAGCCTAACGATATGGATTGAGGATTTTCGAGTAGTATGTCGAGCCAACGACATTAACCAAGGCGCTGCTCGGGAGGCAACCCGAGATTTGGTAGTTTATTTTCTCTCCCTTAGTCAATTTCTATTGTTTTTCTTTTAGTTTTTGTGTTGAACTAACCTGCAGGAAGCACGAAAAAGTGAAGCAGGAGTTCACGGCGCCCGCCGCCAACCTTACGGCGCCCGCCGTAAATGTCTCGCCAAGAAAGTTGGCCACGATTTGAGAACGGCGACCGCCGTTTAATTACGGCGCCCGCCGTAATTACGGCGCCCGCCGTAATTACGGCGACCGCCGCACCCCTTACGGCGACTGCCGTACCCCTTACGGCGACCGCCGCACTCCTTACGGCGACCGCCGCAATTTCTCAGGTAAAAAAAAATGAAAAAAAAAAAATTGAAAAATGGGCCCCGAAAAAACCTTAACCGGGGAGCAAAAGACGAAAATAAAATACCCCGACAAGACCTTAAACGGGGAGAAAAAGTCAAAAAAAAAAAAAGTTTTGCCGGACTATCCAGATTTCCCACGAGAGGTGCACATCATGTTGCTAACGGAGGAATACATTCACCCTACATTTATTTGGCAACGATGATGGCCCTGTAGTCGACAGCTGGAGAGGAGGTACATCAGGGCCCAACCACGATGACATCTGGGCCCATTTTTGAAGGCCATGCAACCCCGTCCCCCTGTCTCACCACTACTTCATCAGAGTGGTTCATCTTGGTTGCGTGGTAGGAGTTGATAGAGTTGAAGGCCGTACAGCCCCGTATTGTTTGATTACCACTACTCACCAAGTGGTCACCTTATGGTTACACGGTAGAAGACGATTATGGAGTAATTAAGACGCACACTCAACACTTGGATATGCGCTTTTATGAGTACACCGCCAGCAACAAGGAAGTGTCCAAGCCAACTCGACAACGTTGTGAGTTATTTTTTTGCTTTTCCCTATGCTTTATTCTTTTGTCTTTCATTACATTGAGGACAATGCAATGTTTAAGCATGGGGTGAGGTTTTATACTTGCTACGCTGCTGAGGAGAAAAAAAAAAGAAAAGAGCCAAAAATTTGAAAAAAGGCATACATTAAAAATCCTAGGATAGGTCGAAAACCCGAAAGGGCGGCCTAGGTAATAAGCAGGTGGCTTGGACCGGCATTAGGCTGGGGTAATATGAGGTCAAGAGTGACGTGAGCTTATGTGAGTACATCTATTGGAAAATGAAATGAGTGGCTTGGTGAAAACCCGAAAGGGCGCCTTGGCAAAATGAGCGAAAAGAAGAAGAGTGATTTTAGGATTTCTCACTATTCTTGGCGAGGCGTCATAAGAAGAGGAGTCAAAGAAGGATTGTCAGGTAGGTCACTCTGGGAGACATAAGGAGAAATAGATGGAGGCTAGGATTAGAGGTTACTCGCACTATTGGATGTCCGGGTTTAGCTTGGGGGAAGTACTCTGCTTGCCCCTTAAGCTTGTTGAGTTGTGGATGTGTTGTGAATGAGATTGGTGCCAGGAGCTTGGCATGGGTTAGGTGACTCTTAGTTGGAGGATATGCTTCCTGAGACCTTGGATGCTGCATTGGAGGAGTAGGCTCTTTATTAGTTTACTCGAGGACGAGCAAAGGTCTAAGCATGGGGTGGTTTGATAAGCACTACTTTGTAGGGCTTAAGTAAGAGTCATTAGAGGTTTTATTGGTGTCATTCGGGTAGATTTAGACACATTCATGTGCATGGCGTGTGGGGGAGAAGTTTGGTGATTAACAGGCCACGTGAAGGCTAAAAAGAATGCGTGAAGCAGCGTAAAATTGGAGCTGGAATGAAGATGGCCCCACCGTGATGTCGCCGTGACATCAGCGAGCTGATGAATTGTTGTTGGGCCGTGCTTCTGCTGAAGGAGGGAGTTTGGGCCGAGTTGATGAAGAAGGCCCATGGATTAAAAGGCCCACCGTGAAGAACCTCCCGTGTGGCGTCAAATTGAAAGCAGCGGAGAGCAGAAATGGAGAATTGTGAAGACGGGTGACATCACCATGACGTCGGCATGTGCTGGAATTGAGATGGGCCGCGCGAAGCTGCTGGTTGGAGTGGGCCGATGCTGAAGCCAATTGATTGGGCCGAGATGTCTGCCGAGATGGTGTGGGCCATCACGTGATGCCGAGCAGCGGTCGTACACGCGAGATTGAAGGCCGAGAACGGGATTAATTTCCATGTTTTAGTTTGTTTAATTATTATTGTTTTATTAATTCGTTTTAGGTTAATTTAGATATTATTTCCTTTAGTATATTAGGGTAGAGAAAAGGCTTGTTTGCCTATCATCTATTATCAACTCTCTCGAACCCTAATTTTCTCTCTACGTATTGCTATGAAGAACTAAGCCTCCTTGGCTTAGTCAGACGCTGAAGCTTTCGTTTGGATTCAGTTGTGAGATTCTCGTTCCTTATCTATTGCATGGTTTTTATCTTTCTCTTGCTTAAGTTGCTTATGATTGCTATTGATATTCTCTAGTCTGATCATCTAGGGTTTGTCATTATTGGTCTATTGCTAGATCTAGATTGTTACTGGTTGAGCATATCTATTTCAGAGTAGCAACTGCATCGTACTAGTATCTGGTTGTGCTAGTCTTATGCAGAAGATAATTGATTTACATTCTAGGATAAAAGCTGGTTGTTTTATGCTAGAATTGTATCCAACTATATTCTTATCCGTAAGGCTGCTGTTAAACTGAATCTTGATAGTTTCAGGGTTGTTTAATTAGTTAGTGCTAATAGTATCTGGTTGTGCTATTAGTTATATCTGAAAAGGAATTGGAATCACCATTGCATGATATTTTGAATGAGTATCTATGATCAATTTGTTATACGAATAGTGGATGTTGTTTGACTAAGTGCTTTTCCCCATTACTGAATTCATCATCTTTAGTTGTTTACTTTTGCATGCTTAGATTACTTAAACTCACAAAACCCCCCTTTGGTTACGTTTGATTGACATACGAATTGCATATTTAGATAGAATTCGTCTCCCTGTGGGTTCGACCTTTACTTACCTAGGACTACGGTTTAAGGTTTGTTTGGATATTTTGCATAGTAGGAATTAGAACGACAAATTCCTGTTATCACTATTATAGGCCCAATAGGCCCAAACTAACAATAAAGCGGAAATAAAAAACGAGTTTGTACCAAGTTCATATTAATTTCTCGTATTATATAAGTATACTAACATGTACCAAGTTCATATTACTTTCTCGTATTACATAAGTATACTAACATGTACCAAGTTCATATTACTTTCTCGTATTACATAAGTATACTAACATGTACCAAGTTAATATTACTTTCTCGTATTACATAAGTATACTAATATGTACCAAGTTTATATTACTTTCTCGTATTACATAAGTATACTAACATGTACCAAGTTCATATTACTTTCTCGTATTACATAAGTATACTAACATGTACCAAGTTCATATTACTTTCTCGTATTACATAAGTATACTAACATGTACCAAGTTCATATTACTTTCTCGTATTACATAAGTATACTAACATTTTTTGTATAAGTATGCTTCATATTACCTAGAAATAGAGGATATACACTACACGCTTATCGTAAGCGTGTATTATTACACGTGTATGTTAAGCGCATAACTACACGCTTATCTTAAGCGTGTAGTTATGCGATTAAGATAAGCGTATAATCATGCATATACTTACTTATTTGAAGATTGCAGTCTTATCCTCATAACTAATCATGGTCTGTTTCTCTAGAAACACTACAACTTATAGTTGTTTATACTTCTTCGTTTTGAACGTATTCGTTTTTCGATCGAAGTATACATCAGTGGACTATTAACTTTCCATTTTGTACTTATTCATTTTTCGATGTTAATCGTTTCATACTTTGTCGATTTTCTTATAGTTGTTCATACATCCTGTTATGGCTCGGTAAAGTTATGTTGCTATTTCGTACTTTGAGGTAAGTATCAAACGACATAATAAACATGAACAAACATACTAAACCAAATAACACAAAATAAATAACATTTACAGAAACACTCCCTACAAACGAATCGTGTCTAATCCAAACATAAAAACTAATGTGGCTGTGAGCCACTCCCTTCGCCAGGTTCCGTGACAGAATCACGAAACATCTGGGACTGGCGAGGTGGAGGTGGGGCCATGGGTGGAGGCTGCCCAATCAGCATATCAAGCCATAATCTCGCAAGTCCCTCGAATGTATGTGTCGCCGCCTCGGGTGTGCGTAAGTAAGTGCGGATATCAGCAACAACCACTTGAATGCGCTATATACAAAATAAGTAAAATTTGTCAAACTATTGCAATATACACAATAAGAGATAAAACGTTCAAATAATTCAACAAAAATAAGCGTGTAGTTATATACTACTTCTAAATAAACTATTTAGTGCTTTCTTATTTACAATTCATAACTAATTTAAGTTATGAAAAATTCATAACTATCTATTTTGACTTTTTTTAATTTTAATAAACTTTTTACTTAGTAAGTACTAACAATACTAGATTAGTTCCTTATATGATTCATTTTAAAATATTTTGGAACATTATTAGATTAGGGCCTTATATGATTCATTTTAAAATTTACTATACTTATACATTTTGGTATATCACTTTTGCATTTGCTTTAGATTTCATTTAACTTTTTTAATTTTATTTTATCTATTGTATAGTTAGTTTTTATAATGGTTTAGGTACTAGTTAATTTCTATATAAAATGTAAATATACGAGCCGATAATTCTAATCCATAACTAATCTATAACTAATCCGTAAATAATAATTAATAACATTAAATTCTAAATATATGTTAACTAATAAAAAAATTAATAATTAATTCTAATCCATAACTAATCAATAACTATATTATTCTAATCCGAATTAATTCAAAACCTAAACGATAATGCATTCTAATCCAAATTAATAATTAATAACATTAAAATCTAAATATATGTTAACTAATACAAAAATTAATAACTAATTCTAATCCATAACTAATCCATAACTTTATTATTATAATCCAAATTAAGTCAAAATCTAAACGATAATGCATTCTAATCCAAATTAATAATTAATAACATTAAAATCTAAATATATGTTAACTAATACAAAAAATAAGGCATAACTAATTCTAATCCATAACTAACCAATAACTATATTATTTTAATTCTAATTAAATCATAATCTAAACGATAATCCATAACTATATTATTCTATTCCAAATTAATTCATAACTAAATCATTATTTATTTTAAATTAAATCTTAACAAATATATTTACGAAAACAATTACGAAATTACCGCTCTGAGACCAATCGGACTCGATACAGGCGCTATCAGAGTCGTTTCTAACTCAATCAGAGTCGCCCTCGATTGGGCTCGGGTCCTAGCTCGACCTCCAATTCCACCTCGGGTCTGAGCTCTGCCGAAAACCACCATGGCCACCGCCTCCTCCTCCTCGCTTTCCACCCCCACTTCCACCGCCAGGCAAGGACTCCTCCCGCCACCACTTGCGCCGCCCGCCGTTCCCGCGCCGCCCGCCATTGCCTCCGTTCCCACGCCGCCCACCGTTCCCACTGCACAGTCGCCGGGATGAGCTCCGCCGCCGGTTTCAGCCAGTTCTCCGCCACCAATCGGGTCACCCAATCCACCCAAACCAAGATCCATGGCTAATTTCAACAATCGAAGCAAGGGGAAGAGAGATTTAACGAATCGAATTCAAATTTTATTTAGGTTTGAGAGCTCGGCAAGAGGAAGAAGACATCTCATCTTCTTAAGCGTGCAGTTTGGCTAGCTCATGCCACTACACGCTTAACTTAAGCGTGTAACTGCACGCTTAAGTTAAGCGTGTAGGTCTTACCTGTATTTTTAAAATATACACAATATCCCTGCACGCTTACCTTAAGCGCACAAAACCTTACGCTTACTTTAAGCGTGTATAATAGCGTCCATTTAGACGTAGAATCACATGTATTTAGCTTTTTCGTAAAGCTAATATATCAGATTGGTGATCCATTTACTTTAGCTGAAAGTAGATACATTCATAAAAAGCAACACATACATAATCTGAACACAATTTATTTTCCCATTTTGCCGCCTATATTTTCAACCCACAACTCAAACTAGATGCTTCTCACTCATCTATGCTTTCCCCCAAAGTCTAAAATAACAGAGATGTATCAAAATTGACACATAAATCCTACTAGAAAACAACTAAATCTCAATATTTCATGGAAATCTGGATACTAAACCCCGGCCCTAAGAAACTAACTAATTAAATGAGCACACCTTTGCTTATTAAAATGCTCTCTCCCAAAGCAACTGATTATTTTCCAAGTGAACTCAAAATAAAATAAATTAAGTCAAGATATGGCAGTGCTGTTCTAGAATTCAATCATAGAGTATACAAACTAATCATCGAAACAAGACAAACCCAAGATTGGAATTATGTAGAGATTTTTTTAGCAACTGATTATCTATAAAAAGAAGTGTGACACAAAATAAGAAGGTGACCTACTTGCATGAATCATAAACATCAGGAGTTATATCACAACACATGTTTTTTTTTTTTTGGGTAAAAGAGAGGCAACACTCTCAAGCATGGATAAATGCAAGACTACTTGGCCACCAGGCGGGGTGTAGCAAAATCCGAAACATTGTTTGAAATATGAAAGGTCACCCGATCGGGTGGGGAATCTAAAACATGAAATCCTAAGGGGAAATCAAAAGCGAGAGACGCGAGTCGGTCAGCCACCGAATTCGCTTATCTAAAGATATGACAAAATTGGCAAAGCCAATCCTTACAGAGGAAGCCTTGCGCCATTGAGACGAGGCTAAACAAGGGGTGATAACGCTCCATAGGTTTGCGAAGAAACAAGACCGCAAACTGCGAGTCCGTTTCAAGACAAACCCTCATGTATCCCCTGTCCCAAGCAAGCTTGAGACCCGATATAATGCCCCAGAGTTCAGCCTTAATGACTGAGCACAGTCCAATATTTTGAACGAAGCCTCCAAGCCAAGCACCCTGTGCATTCCTGTAGACCCCACCGGCAGTAGCTCGACCGTTGATAACCGCTCCATCCGTGTTAATTTTGACCCATAGCTCAGGGGGAGGCTTCCAGTGCACTCTAATCTCAACTTTGTCAATCCATTCCGTAGTCTCGATCTTGCTCATAGCCGCCTTGTACTCCCTTTCAACTTTACTGATGTGAGACGCCTTATCCCCTATGAACAACTTCTTGTTGAATGTCCAGTCATTTCTCCACTTCCATATAAACCAAATAGCAGTAGTAAAAAGATCGGCCCAATCCGTACCATCCGCAAGAGTCCCTGTCGAGACAATATTGAGCCGGAACCATTGAGCGAAGTTGAGATCAAAGAAATCGCTCCACGCGAAGGGGGTTTGCAATTGATGCCACACCATTCTAGCTTCTTTACAGTCACGAAGCAGGTGGAGATAGGACTTCTCCATCCCTAGACAGTGCGGACAATCACCATTATCACTGATGTGCCGTCTCATTCTCTCCTTGTTTGTGAGCACCCCTCCCCTCATAATCAACCAAGCAAAATAGTGAATCCGTTCCTGAACCCTAAGGCGCCAGACTTTCTTGTAAATTTGGGCGTCAGTATCCATGATGTCATTGTACCCATGGATCAATTTATATGCAGAGCAGACACTGAAGTTACCATCCCGGGTACATTTCCATCCGATGGAATCTTGGAGACTTCGATATTCAATCACCACGACTGCTGCAAGTTTAAGGAGTACACCTGCCGGGAGGTGTGGACTAATGCCATCCCAAAACCAGCCTTCCCCGGGCCTCCAATAGTGGTCCACCGTTGCGTTCCGAAGGTTCTCATCGATACTCGCAGTAATACAATCCTCCAGTTTTTGGTCCATGAGCCAGGAGTCCTTCTAGAAGCGGACGATCTTCCCATTCCTCAGCTGCCAGGAGGTACTCGGGAGGATAACTTCATTGACAACCTTATGGATGCTGCGCCAAATTGGTGAGGGGGCCCTGTGGATATTAAGAGTCGGTCTGATGTATTTGTGGCGAATGACTTCGCCCCACAAGCTGTCATTTTTTGTTAAGAAACGCCAAGCAAGTTTTCCGGTAAGCGCCTTGTTGAGTTCGACCATGCTTTTGAGCCCAAGTCCCCCCAACTCGTTTGGTTTACACACCTCTTTCCAATTAATCATGTGCATTCGTCTTCTTTCACCGCAGCTACCCCACACAAAGGCTCTAGTAATCTTGTCGATCTTCCTGCAGACAGACCTCGGCAAGGAAATAGTGGCCATGGAGTACACCGAGATTGATTGGATAACTGATCGAGCAAGGGTCACCCGACCAGCCAAGCTAAGATTCTTACCACGCCATTCAGAAAGTGGTTGTTGATCTTGACAAGCAGTGGTTCGAACGTGGTCAAAACACAACACATGTAGTCAAAACACGTTTCAACAATGAACTTCTGTAAATATTAATACTATTTTTTTTAGCACCAAAAGTCTTTTAACAGACTTCCTTCCATTTGTACGTTTTTTTCCCTGTGAAGTAAGTCCAAAAGTGTAGTTACAAACACAACTATATTACTTACCCTTTACGTTCATTGTACAAATCTCTTTCTAGTTTTTTCCACCAAGCATACATAAGAAGAAATCCCTCGCTGCCATAAGGTAACCCAGCTGCAATACGATCCACGTCAATGTTGGTTTTACCAAGGACCTTGGCTTGGTCATATGGAAGCATGACATCGTAGGGGCTTGCATCTGGAAGCTTCTCATCTTTATCTTTTGCAAGTTGGCTAACTTGTTCCATGATGTTCTTTGTCAACTCCACTTGTTAGAAAAAGAATTTGGTTCAATGTAACAAGTCATAAAAGCATGGATGGGGGAGAACAAAAATAAATCTATTATATAACTACTAAATGCAAAGCCCTATTGAACCACATGACATTCCAAAAATGCACCATTTTGTTTTTGCCACGTGGCACTATATTAACATTTTGGACACGTATCAATCAATCCTTAATTTTCGAATCACTGATTTTTTTTCCTTAAATCGAAGATATGCCAGTATATTTGCATAATTGATAACATGAATATTTATCAGATACAGTTTCCCTAAACGTGAATATTTATTTATACTAATTTCATATGATAAAAGATTTGGATAGCTACAAATTAAAACTACAGATTTTCTAAATATCCCTAATCATCCCCAAAAAACACAAAAGAATAGGTCATTAGCTCTGACCGCTAAAAATATTTAAAAAACTGTAATTAAGCGATTTCAATCTAAAAAAGGTTATCTTGCAGATCAAAAACCGACTAATCCCCCCGTTCACTAAATTTGTCTGTGAACAGCTACATCTCTTCTGCTCACTAAATTTGTCTGTGAAAAGTGTAAATGAGAATACTCGGTCTTCGGGGCCCCTCTGCCATCCTTTGTCCTGTCCCAACAAAAACAAAAAATGATTTCTCAACTCATACACGTGATTAATGTTAAATTAATTGGGTGGGAACATGTATTACTCCGTAGCAGGGGCGGACGCAGGATTGTAGTCCAGTGGGGGCTAAAATCTTGAAGAGTAAAATATTACCGTCTACCTTACACAAAATCCTAAACCATAATTTTTAATTGTACTATCTATTTTACACAAACAATCTCAATTTCAAACAACAAACTCTATATTCAAACTTCAAATGAAATTTTACTCAAAATTGACCAAAAATTACACAAATTAAACAAATTTCATCATTACTGTTGGATCGTTAGAGTTACGTCTGAGGGAACAAAGGCTTTGTTCCCACAGAAGGCACAACGGATTAAAAACAGCAAGAAAGATAATGAACGAACTCACGATGTATAGTGGAAACCCTGATTAGCAAAACTAGCTTCTCAAGGAAAAACCACTACCTTCAAGCTTCCGCTTGAGAGGATTTTGAAGCGTGTACTTGTCTTATTGATTTCTTGTTCGATTACACTTGTATCCTGGACTTCGACCTCTAAACAACCAGCTAGACTCGAAGCCTCTTCTACAACGATGAATCCGAACTCAACCCTCAAAGACTCACACACACTTCACTCTCTTTCTTTTCTCTTCTCCTTCTTTTTCGTCGTTCAAAGTCGTTCTTCGTCGTAGTTAGAAGTGAATCCTCATTTCACCTAAATACAACTTCGGCTAAACCCTAATCAAACAAGATAAGATATTCTGAAAACGGATTACTAGAAGATAGGATTTTATGTTAAGAATAATATCCTAACCGATCATATTGATTAAGGAAGGAATTCCTTAATTAATCTAATCGGAAAGGATATCAAACTTCTCTCTCCAATTTCTTATCTAAGGAAAGATTCCTAGGATAACATGGATCGGGCTTTTCTCTCTCCGTATCTTCTCGATCCGGTTTGATCCTTGGAGCCGAAGTCTTCAATCTTTTACCGCGTGTGCTTCTTGATTTGTTTCCATAATCAACACGCTGGATTTCTTCTTTTCATTCGCAGCTTCGATCTCGTTCGTCACTTCAGTGCCTTGCGAGGTAACAAAGTACATGAAAAGAGCTTTGTTCCCTCTGTGATCCTTCACTGCAATGGTTCCCTGAGATAACTGTCTTTGTTCCTGAAACACTTAGTATCCATATCAGTTGAATGTTTGTTACCATCAAAACCTAAGGAATTCAACAAATTCCCCCTTTTTGATGGTGACAAACACCCTTGACAATAAAGCATATACATACAAGAAAAAGACAGTTATGAAGAGAAAGGTTTCCCACTAAGATACTGTTAGTTCCCCCTTAGTTCAGCAATACGTTTTACCTCTTCTGTTCCCCCTCAACCAATACTACCTGTCATATTCCCCCTTTTGGCATCACCAAAAACATCAGTAAAGAGTTAGAGAGGAAACAATCAAGGCAAGATAAGCAAAATACCCCTTGTTCATTAATTGAAAAAAAACTTAAACAACATGCAAAGACAGCCGAAACATGCAAAATAGCTAAACACAGTCATTAAGCCACACAGGGCACACAAGTCAGAGAGAAATAAAAACAACTAAGGAGGATAGATGAGCAAGGAAACAAAAGAGTGGGTGGATGGCAGGTAAACGGTTAGGCATCACTATGACCAGCCGATGGAGCTGATGCGTGATGGGAGATAAGCGCGCATACGTCTGCCAAGAGAAGCGTCTGCTGAGCAGCCAAATCCTGCACTGCCTGGCAAAGACTTCTCAGATCCTTCCCCATAGTTGATTTCTCATTCAGTTCCCCCTCAGAACTGTCCGCCTCAGAATCTTCCAGAGTCTCAGAAACAGCCGGAACACTTTCCACTTTCACCCAGCCTTCGTCACCTTGAAGAACAAACTTCATCTTGTGCAGATTACTAACATCGAAGGGGCGGTAGAAGACACTCGATTCCGCCGACGAGTTGTAGACTTTATGGTACTCAAGAATCTTTTTGACAACTCGAGGGAACGGAAGAGCGTGCTGGTCTGTGTTCCTGGCATGGGACATGTGCTGCATCATAATCCTGGGGAGGCAAATCGGTTCCTTCTTCAATAGCGTAGATAGGAGGACAATATCCAAAATCAGCAGTCGGTTCCTTTTCTGTCCCCTGGGCGTTATGTTGCTGATCAAGAAGTGGTATAGTACTTTGTTGACGGCAGACATCTCAGATATGTCAAGAACACCACTTCCCAAAGCATTCTCAATGTCGGCCACTGCCCACACTGCTTCAGAATATGGAAAATCCTTAGGCCACCTTCCTTTCGGGTACTCGCCATACCCCTCATGTGGGACTCCCAAAGCTACTCCCAACTCAATACTTGAAAACAGATGTACCTTCCCTCCAAGCTTGTAGCTCCCCAGAACGGCGTGGGGTCTGACTTCCATCACATAAGATGAATAGAACTCCCTCAATAAATCCTCATCCACTCCTTCCTCTTCCACGAACAGCTGACTCCACTTCTGAGCGTCCAGTACTGCATACACTTCCTCCAGACAATTCTCCTTAAGGAACTCCGGGTCCACCAATAATTCTTTTACCACGGACTTATGGCTCATGCTTTTAACTTCATCAGCCCCCACCTTCCCTTTGGCTTTGGCGGGCTGACGACGTAGACTTTTGCGGAGAGGACCGACATAGACCTTGGCTTTCTTTGCTTTGTTCCCAAAGAGGGGTTCTGACTCCTCGTCAGAACTTACAGTGATTGCCTTCTCGGACTGTTTCTGAGAGCGAGTCTTCCTCTTGGAGGAGCATGCGGTCTTTACCCTTCCAAATGACTTTGGAACCTTAGGTGGCTCCTCCTCATCATCTCCCTCAACCAATTCCTTGACGAGACTCCTGACAACACCCTGAATCTTCTCCTTCACAGCCACGTGCTCCTCTGTGGTGGCTGGGGTGGTCTCTCTAGGTAATTCCTCTAGTACCTCTTCGATGGGGTCAGGATGGGTTGGAGAGGAATAAACCTCATCTCTTTCAGTAGAGGAGATGACAGAGGGAACTGCTGAGGAGATTTTAGGATTAGGGTTTTGTGGAGTGGGTTCTGTGTTTGGGGACATTGGGGCTACATAGGGAACCATGATGAGTTGGTCCTGGTTAGGTGATGGTGGAGGGGTAACGGTGGTGGTTGCCGGAGAGGTGGAGGTGGAAGGTAGGGATTGGGTTATGGCGGCGAGGAGAGCGGGGTCGGTTCCCATTGATGAGAGTTTGGAGAGGAGGGCTTGGAGGTCTTGGGCAATGGTGGTGGGAAGGTTTGAGTTGTAGGCCATTTCTGTGAGAGAGGGAGAGTTCTGGAAAGACAAGAGACAGAGAGGAAATGAGAGATTTCTTGAGGAAGATAAGGAAACAATGAGAAGGAGACTTACCCGGAGACCCAATTTATAATCTTTACCGAATCTTCTAGTGTTTCCAAAGATAAGTTCAGATCTTTTCAGTTTCCGACGGATAACAATTGCAATCTTCCAACTTCACAAAATAAAATCAGAATCTCGTCCAAATCCGACTTAGCCAGCCGAATTAACTTTCCCAACTCCTTTCTATCAAAACAGCCCTAAATGCTCAATGCGGTCCAACACAGACTTCCATCATTACACCCTGCAAACACACGTCACCTCAACCTGCAAGTCACAGAAGCTGGATCGTTTTCCCGCCAAACCAAAAAGTAGTAGGGTGTGATGCTAGGGGTTAGTTACCAGAGAGGGTACAAAAGACCATCACACCAAAATATATGATATTTGCGATTGATTTTTACATCATGCCTGAGGGGTCTCCAGTTGTGTATGATTAGATGGGCTCATAGGAGACATCAAGCATGGCGGTTACGGGTGAGCTGTAGAATCAACTATCATTTGGGCTTATGATGAGGGAACAAATCATCAAGTTGATTCTTTTTGGGCAGAAAGAAAGCTGATTCTTGTGTAACATGGTGACATAGATGATCATGCAAAACATTCAACATATCGAGGAAGTGAAAGCACATATTCAAGCCAAATGTTCAATTAATACCCAAAGAAGAGAATGCATATCAAGACCTGGAAATTCAACTTTCACAATTTACCATGTAATCTAGCCAATCATCGAGGGAACACAACAAATAGACATGTAGTTAGGGGAACAAACCAGGCTTCATATGAAACTGAATGTAGGGTTCCCCAACAGGTGTCCTAATGAGAAAACTGGCGATTGATCCTTTGATCCACAAGTTTCCCTGTATGCCAATCTTTCTCGACACAGTGATGTCTTTCCTAGATGTACATGGTACCTGAGTATTCAAACAAGGAACAATTTAGTCATTAAGTCCTTATCCACATATCCGTTTCCTTTACCTTTGTCACCAGGCACTTGAGTCTCGAACATTCCTGCAGAAGTGAGGTGAGACTCGCTTCGTTCCCTGTCAAGTAACTGACCCTTGTACGAATGAAATACCGGGAACTTTCCTCACTTTATTCTGCACAGAAAGAGTTAGTTCTTGTGAACCCAGACAAGCTTATGCTTTCTGGGCACAGGAGCAACATATCTAATCTTAGGAGGTTCAGCCTTCATTTGCTCTCTAGTAGTGCGAGCAATCTCCTCATTGTGTTGCTTCAGAAGGCACTCTTGCTTGTAGTGACCAGAGTGTCCACAATACCAACAGACTCTGTGGCACTTTAGATCGACATACTTGCTCTTTCCAGGCCAAATTGTTTGGTTAGAAATCCTTGAATGAAAATCAATATTTTTGGACTTACTGCTTTGAGATTGCTTCAACCAGATAGCGTGAGCCTTCTGTCCATGATACCAAGCCTTGCCCTCCTCAGTCGAGTTTGAACAGTCTTTGCCTTTGTTCCCTCCGGAGGAACTGTCCCCTTTTTCTTTTACAGGCTGTTTTCCTTCGACTTTGGAGCCTTTTTGCTTGGTGCCATTGACAGGAAGTTTTAGTTGATAGCCAATCCCAAAGCGAGGCACTTTCTTTGACTCAGTCTTCTTTTCATTCTTGGCTGCAATAAAGACAATGCCTTTTGGCTTGTCCTTCTGTTCCTCACTGAGTTTGGTTAGATCACTAGAAAGTTTTGCATTTCCTAGTTTCAACATTAATGACTCAGCCTCGAGTGAAGAAACAAAGGACTCCAGAGACATAATCTTTTCAGTGAGTTTGGGACACTCAGAGCAAGAGTTTGAAGAGGAGGATGAACCTTTCTCAAGCTTGAGCACTTTGTTTGCCCAACCCTGATTTTCTTCGATCAAACCTGAGATCGATTCATCTTTCTCTTCCATTTGCTCACTGAAAAGACTATTCTCATGAACAAGTTTCTTAATGAGAGATATCGAGCTTTCTTTAGATTTGCTTTTTAAGCTTGATACGAGATCAGATTCAGTTACCTCATCATTGAGTAGATCTCCCTTTGATTCATTTGGAACTTCAATGGCCATCAGGCAGACATCCCTGGAGTGTGACGATTCTTCATCGTCTGAGTCTGAGTCTCCCTAGGTGGCAACCATTGCCTGCTTCCCTTCATTTGCTGGAGGTATTCCTGCCTTTCTCTTGAAGCAGTTTCTGGCCATATGTCCCTTGTTCAGACAGTGGTAGCACACGACATCTTTTAGGTCTCTGTTCCCTTCGGAGGAACTCGATGAATCCTTGTTCTGAGACCAAATCTTCCTCATGGCCCTTGTGATGAGCGCAACATCTTCATCACCATATTCATCTTCATCTTCGACTTGAGACAAGTCAAATGCCCTTTCCACCTTTAAGGCAATGCTCTTCGCCTTCTCCTCTCCCTTCTTGTTCAGCTTGTGATTATAGACAGAGGCGTTGCTTTCCAGCTTAGCAACAACCTCTTCCATGGTAAGAGTTTTGACATCTGTCTGAGAGTAGAGAGCAAGAGCAATGGCATCCCACTGAGAGTTTAGGCCTTGCATGAAGTGATGAGTCCGTTTCCAGTCTGGCATTGCTTCACCAAGGAACTGAAGCTGACCAATTAGCCCCTGGAATCTGGAGTAATACTCCTGAATGTGTTCATCTTTTCCCTGAGAGACTTGGTCGTACTCCTTTATTAGAGAGAGAATTCTGTTTTTCTTGGCATCTTCATTTCCTTGATGAAGGCGCTTCAAAGCATCCCAGATTTCCTTGGCAGTCTTGTAACTCATGATTTTCTTGAGATCTGAGGGAAGAAGAGCCATGTGAAGGATCTTCTTAGCCCTGTTGTTCTTCTCCAACTTCTTCCAGTCATCATCGGTGTAGTCGACCTTTGGTTTTGGCTTAGTAGCATCTGTCTCATTTTTAATAGCCAGAGGTCCAACTTCGATGACTCGCCAGATCTGTCCATCAAGGGAACAGATATGGGACTCAATTTGTTCCACCCACCAGTCATATTTTCCTGCCTTCAGAATTGGTGGCTTCCAGAACGAATCTCCGATTGCATTGCTTGACGCCGACATCTTTCCTGCAAATTCTAAAACGAAAACAATCTAAAGCACCAGGCTCTGATACCAATTGTTGGATCGTTAGAGTTACGTCTGAGGGAACAAAGGATTTGTTCCCACAGAAGGCACAGCGGATTAAAAACAACAAGAAAGATAGTGAACGAACTCACGATGTATAGTGGAAACCCTGATTAGCAAAACTAGATTCTCAAGGAAAAACCACTACCTTCAAGCTTCCGCTTGAGAGGATTTTGAAGCGTGTACTTGTCTTATTGATTTCTTGTTCGATTACACTTATATCCTTGACTTCGACCTCTAAACAACCAGCTAGACTCGAAGCCTCTTCTACAATGATGAATCCGAACTCAACCCTCAAAGACTCACACACACTTCACTCTTTTTCTTTTCTCTTCTCCTTCTTTTTCGTCGTTCAAAGTCGTTCTTCGTCGTAGTTAGAAATGAATCCTCATTTCACCTAAATACAACTTCGGCTAAACCCTAATCAAACAAGATAAGATATTCTGAAAACGGATTACTAGAAGATAGGATTTTATGTTAAGAATAATATCCTAACCGATCATATTGATTAAGGAAGGAATTCCTTAATTAATCTAATCGGAAAGGATATCAAACTTCTCTCTCCAATTTCTTATCTAAGGAAAGATTCCTAGGATAACATGGATTGGGCTTTTCTCTCTCCGTATCTTCTCGATCCGGTTTGATCCTTGGAGCCGAAGTCTTCAATCTTTTACCGCATGTGCTTCTTGATTTCTTTCCATAATCAACACGCTGGATTTCTTCTTTCCATTCGCAGCTTCGATCTCGTTCGTCACTTCAGTGCCTTGTGAGGTAACAAAGCACATGAAAAGAGTTTTGTTCCCTCTGTGATCCTTCACTACAATGGTTCCCTAAGATAACTGTCTTTGTTCCTGAAACACTTAGTATCCATATCAGTTGAATGTTTGTTACCATCAAAACCTAAGGAATTCAACAATTACAGACTACTTTCACTGCGTAATCTCAACAAATTTGAATAAAAATTAATTTGTAAAATTTACAAATCCATAAACCCTAAATTTTGAAAGTTTTAACACAAATAAGGATAAATATAGTGAAAATATTACATATCTTATTGAAAAATTGTGTGCAAATTTGGATAAATTTTAGTATTTTTGAGAATTATACATAATAAATCCTATGTAAAAAATATTTTTAAAATTGGAAAAACTACAAAAATTAGTTTGCACTTTTTGAAGAAATATTTTGGGAAAAAAAATTAAAAACTTTGGGTGATGGAAAAGAAATCCCGTATAATTTTTTTTTTAATTTTTTGTTCTTCAAAATTCCAGTGGGGGCTCCCACCTGCGTCCGCCCCTGCTCCATAGTATGACATTTAAACTCAAAAAACCAAATTATAGCGAAGAGCTCATTTTGAATTAATACATGGACCAATGTAGGGTTTGGTAGGAAAATGAGTTTATAAAGAATTTATTTATTTATAAATAATTAATAAATAAAATTGTATAAAAAAATATATTTGATAAAAATGTCATTTTTATGAAAATATGTGTAATTTATTAGAAAAGTATGAGTAGTAAAAAAAATATTACACGTTTATGAAAATATATAAAAGTAGGTTTTAAAAAAAAATGTTTATAAATAATAAATATATTTAGATAAACAAAACCTTAGTGTTACATCAATTAATCATGTACAAAAATCTACTATCTACTATATAATTACTAAAGTCGAATAAAATTACGTTACATGTCGCTTTCACGTTAATTTAGCCACATGGCGCTTTCCGGTTGATTTCGCCATTTGTCATTTTCTCTAGTTTTTAGTTATTCTAAATAAATTAACTTATATATTAAATATTTCTATACTAAACATATAACTAATCTTTCCTTATTTAAATACAAATCAATTAGAAAGATTACAAACTTATATATTAAAAATTCATATACTAAACCTATAATAAATCTTTCCTTATTTAAAAAAAAAATCAATTTAAAAGATTACAAATCAATCTACTAACTATCTATATATTCTATATATATATTATTATTTATATATATATACTAAAACGAAAGCCTAAATCTTACGTGTTGGCCAATGCTTGAATATGCATTATATTTCTTTTCCTTATTGAGAAGATTTTTTTGATATACTTCTTTGATAAAAAAATATCTTATGGGAAGAAAAAAAAATACGTATCCTATCTAAGTATTAATATTAATAAAAAAATACGTATCCTAACTTTTAAAAGATAATTTAGTTAGATAATAAATATTAAATAATCGAATTTCAATTTCAATCTATATAATGTTCATATCTCTTTAGTATAATTTTTAAAATATAATTTAAAAATGTATAGATTTATATTTAAAGTATATTTATGTTACATGAAATCCGTTTTTATGCATACAAAATAATATGTTTGCATATTGCATATTGCATATTATTTGTGTGCAAGAAATTTGTATTCATATCTTTTTAGTATAATTTTTAAAAGATAATTTAAAAATGTATAGACTTGTATTAGAAGTATAATCTACTACATATATATACTAAAGCATAATACTCACTGTGCCATGTGGCGCCCCCAGAATGAGCCTGAATTTTACGCTGTCACGTGGCGTCACGGTATTGAATTGGACATGTGGCAGCCTGTGGTTTTTTAGATTTATTTTAAAAATAAAAAATCTGTAGTAATAGAATCCTACATTTTCCATACGAATATTATTTACAATAAAATCTTTCCAAAATGTACAACAAAATATTCTGTAATATTTGATTCTCTTTTCCAATATTGACCACTGAATATTTTGTAATATTTGTTTATGCACTATACGAAAATAGATTTGTAATACTTTTAACATTAATTCTTTCCAAAATGGACCACCAAAAATCTTTTTTAATTTGCCTTTTTAGGCTTTCGTTTTGTTACTCAATAGTCAATTGACGTTTTATCCAATTACACACAAATTAAAAAACAATTTATTGTTTCTTTAAATGCATCCATTAAGCAATAAATCCAAATGCACTTAAATTTGTATTAAATTCAATTTGAAAGATATCAGATCAGACGCGTACACATATTGTTTCCTCATTAATTAAAGAAGAGTACTAAACAACAACTGTTTTAGATATCAAAATAAGCACCCACCAAAGTAATTGGAAAATAAAAATAGTAATTAAGAGGGGTTGGAAAACAAGTAATTTTGAAAAAAATGAAATGCAAAAACCGTCAAATTAAATCGGAGAGCGTAGTATTTTTTCCAGATTTTGTAGGCATATTTTTCAAATTTCTCTATATATTTAATCTAGCTTAGTTACGATGTTTTTTGTTTACATTTTGATTTCATTTATTACTTTGCTATATATCAACTCTCTTCATCTATGATCAACTCCAAAATCACGTGATGTTTATATGAATTTAGGAAAATAAATTTGCAATATTTTTAACATTAATTCTATTTAAAATGGACAATAAAATATCCAATACACCTGTAGTACAATAATAAATTCGTACCAAACAAATAATTTGTTTTCAAAAACTGAACCTACAGATTTGCTTACAAATCAGTGACATAAGAATATGGAGGATGACTCAGAGGATTATATAGTGCACGTGTTTATATTTGGTTTTTGTATTACTATACTATTGGTTAATTATGAATTAATTAGCATTTTAATTATGTAATATTTTATCTACTTTAATTGAGTAAACATACACCTCTGATTACATACAAATATGCATCAGTGGCAATTCTCAGGGAAGTTTGTAAATTTAGTATTTAACTATCAAAATTCCCGTGCCAGACGGGGTTTTATGTCATATATGTTGAATAAAATATATTAATAATTATTAAAATTAATCTATATATCTAAAAAATAGATCTACATAATATTAATATCAAAATCATATCATGATCATAATTTCATGTATCAATCGTCCTTATAATTAGGAAATTTTGGATTTGTATATAATTAGGAAATTCTGAATCTATATATAATCAGAAAATAAATGGATTTGTAATCTTTGTGTTTAATTTGAATTTAAGTTAGGAAGAGGGATAAACAAATCCAAAATTTCATATGCCCCGTGTCACTCTAAGAATAAACCATGCCATTATATGCCACTTATCATCATCTCAATTTTTCAAGTAATAAAAATCTTATTTTAAAAATCAATATATATCTTAATTCTTTCCAATAAGGAAATTTGTAATCTTAATAATAATCCACCTAATTTTTTAAATCTTTCCATCATAAGCTAATCTTATATAAACAAATACACTTGGACCAAAAAAATCAATAAAATAAATTTCCATAATTATATAACATTTTTTCATTTTTAATAATCTTATATTGATCTTATTAGGACCTTAATTTGTACATTCGTTTCCTAAATGTTCATAATATGTAGTTAGTAAGTGATTAATTAGTAGCTTATAATAGGTCAATTATGTGCACTTTTTATTTGCACTGTAAAACTGCAAATATTTGCAATAAAAAAACATTATGCAGAATCTTAGAAAAAATTGTTTTATAAGGATACATTATTACATACTCTATTCTTAAATGAAATAAGATATAAATTATTACTTAGTAATGTTAAATTTCTAGATATTAGTTTAGTACAATTTTTTTTTATGAGTTTGGATCATATGCGGATCACTCTTCTTGTGCGGACGTGCGGAGCATGCACTTTTGGGTCTTATTTGTGCACTTTAACGTCTTATTTGTGCATTTTTTCAAAAAAAAAAAAATCTTTTTCAAATTTTTTTCCAAACATTTTTTAATTTTTTTTGCAAAAGTGTACAAATAAGGCCCAAAAGTGCACAAATAAGGTCCTATAGTGCATGTCCGCACGTCCGCACGGGAAGAGTGCTCCGCACCGGAACCGCACTCTTTTTTTTATTAAAGATAGTTTTCAATATTGAGCTATAAGTGTACTAACATTAATTTCATAAACCTAATTTTGAATTTTATTTATTTATTGTATCTATTTTATATGGTCATGGTTTGAGAAAGGACGCATAGAAATATATATCTAATTTATTTAAGAGATATAATCATAAATGCAATTACATTTTTTGGTCAAAGTATTATATTATAAATAATATACTATATGTCTACTAAAACAAAACTTCAATATGCCACATTGCACCCTCACAATAAAAATGTCACATGCTATTTTTTTGAGAATTTCATTTTTTTTAAAATCAAAATTTATATAGAAAAAATTATATCTTACACCTTAACTAATTCCTAATTTAGATACAAATCAATCAAAATAATCACTTCCTAATTTACATACAATTTCCTAATTTAGATACAAATCAATCACATAAATAAACTAATCACTTCCTAATTTACACACAAAAGAATCACATAAATTAATAACAAAGATTACCAATACAAAACTTCCACAACAATCTACTATGTATACACTAAACTAAAATCTAACTAAATCACATGACTCTCCCTAATCAAATCACCTTCATTTGTCATGTGTCATCCTCTCATTTTTTCACTTTGTTTTGATATATTTAATTATAAACTAAAAATCTAATATTTATCTACTAAACCAAAACTCCTCTATGTCACACGGCATCCCCCTATTAAGCACATTTCATCGTTATACCACATGACATCCTCCTATTCTTTTTGTCACATGACATTTTCTCAATTTTTCAATTTTTAAATTTAATATAATAAATATATATCAGATTCTCATATTTTCTAAACTAAACATGTCAATCATAATAACAATCTTCAAAAATCCTTTTTTTAAAAATTTAATATAATAATTATATATAAGATTATTCTATTTCCAAAACTAAACATCTCAATCAAAAGCATATAGTTTATATATAATATTATATTTCCATAATTAAAAATACTAAATAAAAAAGGCAAAAAATTCTAGGCACCACCATTAAGTAGTTTAATGAGGAATTATCAACTACATTTGGAAATATGCAATGGATAATATTTCAATTTAGTTACCATGAAAATATGTTTCTATGAAGTATTCTAACATTTCGGAAATATAAGACTAGGATCCAAAAGTTAGAGTCGCTAAAAGTAAACTTTATACAAAACAAAGGTGAAAACGTGCTATAAGTATAATGGTTTATGACCATGTCAATATATTTTTATGAAACATATTATTGGTATGCATAATTTGTTTTTTAGTCGTTCAAAGCGCGAAGTGTAATCTAATATATATCTACTAAACCAAAACCTTATGTGTCGTCACCACGTTTGATTTGCATACATGTCATCACTCAACTAACCATCATCCACTACATCATCCAACTATTAGGAAAAAAAGGATTATCAACTAAAAAAGCTGCAAAGAGTTCAGTAAAGATACAAAAAAAAAAAAAAATTGTTTTCCATGTATAGAATAAGATAAATTTTGATTATAGTAAGTAATCACAATCAACAAGATAAGTTTTTATTATAGAATCTCAATTTATATGCATAGGGTGTTTTTAATCTTTTATTTTCATAAGTAATCTTGAATAGATTAAAAAGTCTATTTTTCATATATCTTATTTGATGGTGTAAGTAAATATATATTAACTAATCTTGCTATATCATCTTAAAACACTTATTATTTTTACAAACCTTCTCTATAATTTTTCTACATATTGAAGCTATACAATTTTCTTACGATCAAGTCCACAAATTGCTTGAAACCCTAAACCCTAACCACGCAGCTCGACAATCATGTCATACAAGGAAGAATTATTTTGACTAATATATTAGACATACAGTTTTGAATCCTCGCATGCTCATGTCACAGTCATACACTTCATACCCGTTCAAGTTTAAACGAAGACAAATTCTCTTGAGTGATTATTTTGTTGTGACGATAAACAATAACCAGGGCCAATCTCTTACAAATGTCGGTTTGTATCTTCCTCGCCTTGTTTTCACTTATGGTCAGTTTTATGTTTGCATCATCAAGGTTTGAAGATTTTGATATGGGACAAAAACAAAAAAGATCTAAAACTACTACCAATGTAATATACAAAGAAGTTTTTCATAATTTGTAGCAATTTTGAACATCTTACGAGATTTTATGTTTAGGGTTTTATTTTCATGTATTAGATAAACATTTTGATTATGCTTTATCGTTTTAGTAGTATAGATGTTAGGGATATGACTATCCACGTTTCAAAACTACTTAGCCAATTTTACTACTAATAAAGTTATGGAGAGTTTCGTCTCTCTTTCGATAATGTATTTTGTTAATCTCTTCAAAATTTTGTATTCAATTAGTCCTTTTTTTACATTAGCATTTATCTACTTTTATAATAGTCACTACCTACATATTTCTATATCAATTAAATATATAACTTTTATATACTTTTTTTTTTAAATGTAAGAAAAAATAAATAAATCACGTGCAAGGCACGGGTACTACACTAGTTGTTTATACATACCAATAACACCAATAACGAATAAGAAATTTCAATTGGCAAACTTTCTAAAGGGGTCAAAAATTGTATTTTCTAGTTTTGTTTAGTGAAATATGTTTTCAAATAGGTCTTCTTTGAGCTATCTGAGGGCTCAAGACAGTTCAATAAGAGGGCGGGCGCCCAATCAGTCAGAGCTGCGGACTCTCAGCCAAATTCTTCACTACTTTCTGACATGGCTGAGATGAAGGAAATGATGAGGAGATACATGATGAAGGGTGGCCAATAGCAAGTCAAATCATATGGGATATGCTATGACACGATGCATCCGACCGATGCATGTCCTACGCTGCAGGAACCCACTGTTGAGGTGAATGCCATTGGAGGATACGGCCCTTCAAGGCCAAGATATGACCCGTACTCCAACACGTACAATCCAGGGTGGAGAGATTACCCCAATCTGAGATACGGGAATCAACAATGTACTCCTCAAGACCATGAAAATCAAGAGTATCAACAGAGGCCTCCACAATTCCTACCCCGCCCACAACAATATCAGCAGCCTGGGGGTCAACAACAACAATTTCGAGCTCCATATGACCCAAGACCCCAAGGTCAGAGCTCTAGTTCATCTATGTCCAGTGATGACATGTTTCGGTCTCTCGCCCAGGGCGTCTCGACGTTGGTTGGCACTATGACCTCCATGGGGTCACAAATTCAAGCGGTGGTCAAGCATCAGGAACTCTCATTCAGAGCATGATCCAACATTAGCAAGAGACGAAGTCTAGTATTCAAAACTTGGAGAAGCAAGTGGGGCAGCTCTCCGTAGCAGTGAGCAAGCTAGAAGCCCGGGACTCGGGAAAACTACAATCTCAAACGGTAGAAAACCCGAGGGAGCGAGTATGCGCCATAACGCTGAGGAGCGGAACACAAGTGGAAGAAGGTCGAGCTCAACAGAAAGTTTTCCTCGACCGCGAAGAAAAAGGCCGCGATCGCGGATTTGCTACTATCGAAGAGCCAAAAATCGACGCTTTTCCGCGACCGCGGACAGATTTCCGCGATCGCGGAAAAGTCTCTGCTGAAGAGGACATGATCAAAGATTTCCGCGACCGCGGAAAACCTCCTGGAGCCCCAGATCGCCTCGAAGTCATCCATGATGCTTATGTGCGCCCCAATTTCCCTCCACTCAGTACATTGAAGCCTCCCGCTCCCTTTCCCGAGGCTTTAAAGGACACCAGAAGGGTGGAAAATGACAGAGATTTATTTGAGACCTTCAGCAACTGCGAGGTAAATATTCCTTTGCTCAAACTTGTCAACAGTATCCCTCGCTATGCCAAATTCTTGAAGGAGCTGTGCAAAATAAAAAGGAAGAAAGCGGTGAAGGAGAAAAATAAGATCCGGGTAAGTGAGAACGTATCCGCTATGTTGCAAAAGCGGTTGCCCAAGAAGCGCAGTGATCCGGGCATGTTCATTATTCTCTGCAAGATAGGTGGCACCATGTTTGAAAACGCTATGCTAGATTTGGGTGCCTCCATCAATGTTTTACCTCTCTCACTGTATGAGTCTTTAGAGGTCGGGCCATTAGAGAAGACATGGATTGTGATCCAGCTGGCGGACAATTCATATGTGTATCCCAAGGGAGTGGTGTAGGATGTGCTGGTTGAAGTTGACAAATTGATCTTCCCTGCAGACTTCTTTGTAATGGATACGGGGCAAGATAAAAATGCAGCCCCAGTGATGCTAGGAAGGCCGTTTATGAACACGGCAGGTACAAAGATCGATGTGAGCAGCGGTTCGGTCATAATGGAATTTGACGGGGTAAAGGTCGGATTCAACATCGACGATGAAAAGAGACACCCTCCTGATGGTGACCCCAAGTGTTCAATTGATGTGAGTAACCCAAGTTGAGTAGGAGAGCACCAAGTCGAGCCACGACAATAACTAAGGCGCTGCTCGGGAGGCAACCCGAGGTATGTATTTCTTTTCTTGTCTTTTCATTCCATGTCTTTAGTTGTTTTTTGTGTTATTTTGTTTTTGCTTTTGTTTTTCTTTTTGCTTTTGTTTTTCTTTTTGCTTTTGTTTTTGCTTTAGACTAACCTGTAGGTAGGAGACCCGAACTAATTCGAAGACGGTGTAATCCTCGCACCAGAATCTTTTCCGCGGGCGCGGAAAAGTTACTGTAAGTCTCCTCAACCTGAATCTAAAAAAAATGAAAAAAAAAGGTTCTACCGAAAGCTTTATTGTCTGATTTTACATGGAGAGATGGTGTGCATCATGCTGCCAAGGAGGAGACATTCACCCCACCCTTTTTATTTGACAACGATGATGGCCCAACATTCGACAGCTGAGGAGGAGGAACACCAGAGCCCACACCACGATTACATCTGGGCTCCATTTTTGTGTTCATTGAAGGTCGTGCAACCCCGATTCTTTGATGTACCACTACACCTTACAGGGGATTTATTTGGTTGCACGGTGGAGTTTGTTTTGAAGACCGACGCAACACCAGAGACGTGTGCTTTCAGTACTATACTGCCAGCAACAACTTCCACGTCCAAGCCAACTCGGCGACGTTTGTGAGTTATTCTTTGCCTTTCCCTGTGCTTCATTCTTTTTTGTCTTTCATTACATTGAGGACAATGCAATGTTTAAGCATGGGGGAGTGTTCTATACTTGCTAGTCGTTGAGGAGAAAAGAAAAAAAGTCAAAATTTTGAAAAAAGATAAAAACAAAATCCTAGGATAAGTCGAAAACCCGAAAGGGCGGCTTAGGCAATAAGCAGGTAGCTTGGACCAACATTAGGGTGGGGTATTAATTGGTCAAGAGTGATGTGAGTTTATGTGAGCCCATCTATTGAAAAATGAAATGAGTGGCTTGGTAAAAACCCGAAAGGTGCCTTGGCAAAATGAGTGAAAAGAAGAAGAGTGATTATTAGGATTCCTCATTTTTCCTGGCGTGGTGACATAAGAAGAGGTGATATAAGGAGGATTCAGGTAGGTCACTCTGGGAGGCGTAAGATGATAGATGGAGGCTAGGATTAGATATGTTTATTCACTCTATGGTGTTCGGGATAAGCTTGGGGGAGGTACTCTGCTTCCTTTAAGCTTGTATGTTGTGTGTTGATTGATTGTGTTGGTGCCTTAGAGATTCATGTTTAGGTGAAATTCTTAGTGGAGATGATTTTTTTGTGCTTCCTGAGACCTTGGGGATTTGATTGGAGGAGTAGGTTTATATTAGCTTACTCGAGGACGAGCAAGGTTTAAGCATGGGGGAATTTGATCAGCGCTACTTTGTAGGGTTTAATTTGATCAGCGCTACTTTGGATGAGTTTAGAGCATAATTGTGGAGTATGGAGTTGAGGAGAAGAAGTATGATATTGGTGGCGTAGGAGAGCTTAAATGAAGATACATGGAAGATGGAGACAAGCCACGAGAGAAGACGAAGAAGGAAGGATGAAGAAGTTGAAGGAAGTCTTCCACGGTCGCGGAATTCACCGCCGCGGTCGCGGAACATCACGAGACGAAGGGAGCAAAACCGAGAATCCGCGGTCGCGGAAGAATTGTCCGCGGTCGCGGAAAAGTCGAGAGCAGCGAAGAACTTCAGTGAATTTTCTGCGGTCGCGGAAATCCCATTATCAGCGCGCGTCCGAAGATCCGAAGATTTATTATTTTACTTTATTTCTTTTTTCTTTTATTTCTTTATTCCGGTATGATTATTTTATTTCCTTTTAGACTATGTTTGTTATCTTTGGTTTTTAGGTTTAGCTAGGTTATTTAAACCTAGTTCCTAGAGCCTCTTTGGATCATCTAAGTTTTACATCAGTTTTTCCTTTTTGAGTTTTACGTTTCAAGACTATGAAGAACTAAGCACTCTTTGCTTAGTCCGACGATTGAAGCCTTCATTTGATATATGGTTGTGAGATTATAATTCTATTTCCTTTCCTTTGATTATATCTTTTCTCTTTAGCTTTTTCCTATTGATTCTTATTGATTTGACTGGATTGATCACCTAGTTGATATTAGTAATTGTCTATTGCTAGGGTTTGGATATTTCGGGTTGAAATCCCTTATCTTGTGTAGCAAACATGATTTTCTAGGACTGATTGGACTAGTTTATTATGAAAGAGAATTGATTATGTGTTAAATGATGCTGGTTGTGGTGTTGCATGTATCCTGGTTAAATCATATGCTTCTTGTTGTTGTTAGATTAAATCTTGAGGGTCTCTTGATTGTTTAATAGTTAGGGTTATCAGGACTGGTTGAATTGGTAACTATTTCTGACAGAGCTAAAAGTCGTATGCCTATCAAAGAAATCCTAAAGTACCTACTATAGAGTATAGCAAGCAAGTCAGGGTCGATCCCACATGGAGTCAGGTTATCTATTCTTGCTATTCACGTCACCGACTAGGAACTAGGGACTAGGGGGGGTTTGTTTGTGTTTTTCGTAACCAAAGTAAACAAAGCAAGTAAAACAAGTTCGCAAAGAACGGTTGAGAATAATAAGGGAAAAAGCGCCATACTTAACAAAGATCCATACAACAATAGAAAGGTCGATCACAGAATTCTATCAATCTCAAGTTCTTAATATTCCTATAGTTGTTCTTATCCCGATCATAGATAACTATTAGTTCTACCAGCCCTAATAGTACTTATCACCAAATCAAATCCGAAAACCTTCAAGACTCAATAAAGCAATAGCAATCAAACAAGGATTCAACAAGATACATGCAATAGAAATAACCCGTTACTACACGCATGCAATTAACTCTCTCTCACGATGAAGCGCTCGGATCCCCTATACGCAACAATCGTGCTTGCTACTAGATATGCAACCCAAACCCGGAATCACAAGTCCTAGCAATTAGGAAGATATTAATAAACCTAGGTGATCAATCTAGATAAATCAACATAAACCAATAATCAATCAAGCACAAGAGAATCAATCCAACTAGATAGGAAAACGAACAAGAGTAGAAAACTCACAACCAGTCAATTGTTGGCTTCAAACTGTCAAGTGCAACAATGGAGGTTTAGTTCTCCATAGGGTTTGTGAGCAAAATACGTAACACGGTGGCAACTAGGGTTGTCCTCCGTTTAAAGTCTTAACAATTAGACTTAAATACTAAGGCAAATATTCAGGAATAAAATAAAGGAAAATAACAAACTTGGAAACAAAGTCTCGGAAATAAAATAAAACAGAAATAAAACTCGGAACGAAAGTCTTCAGCGCGTCGTCACCGCGGGTGTGGTGACACCCACCGCTGGGTGCGGTGGCTCTCCAGTGGCTTCTGTCCACTTCTCTGACGACCTCGCCGCAGGTGCGGCAGTGCCCACCGCTGGGTGCGGTGGGACTCCAGAATCTTGTCTGGTTTTTGCTTCTTCCACCGCAGGGGCGGTGGTCTTCGGCACGGGTGCGGCAAGGCTCCAGTAACATCTCCTCTTCAAAGCTCTTCCTTGCAATCTCTCGCACCGCTCCTCAACTCGTCTCTTTACTCCTTTTGCGTCTTTCCTTGGTGGCTTCCTTCCTCAGTGTCTCCTAGATATCCACAATAGCTCAAACACCTCCAAAAATACCAAACTTCGCCTCCAAACGCCATACACATGAATGTGTCTAAATCTACCCAAATGACACCAATAACCCTCTAATGACTCTTACTTAAGCCCTACAAAGTAGTGCTTATCAAATTCCCCCATGCTTAGACCTTTGCTCGTCCTCGAGTAAACTAAAAGAAAGTCCACTCCTCCAATGTAGCACACAAGGTCTCAGGAAGCATATCCTCCAACTAAGAGTCACCTAACCCATGCCAAGCTCCTGGCACCAAACTCATCCACAACTCAACAAGCTTAAGGAGCAAGCAGAGTAATTCCCCTAAGCTTAACCCGGACATCCAATAGTGTGAGTAACCTCTAATCCTAGCCTCCATCTATGACTCCTTATGTCTCCCAGAGTGACCTACCCGACAATCCTTCTTCGACTCCTCTTCTTATGACGCCTCGCCAAGAATAATGAGAAATCCTAAAATCACTCTTCTTCTTTTTCGCTCATTTTGCCAAGGCGCCCTTTCGGGTTTTCACCAAGCCACTCATATTTTTTCATAGATGTGCTCACATAAGTTCACGTCACTCTTGACCAATTATTACCCCAGCCTAATGCTGGTCCAAGCCACCTGCTTATTGCCTAGGCCGCCCTTTCGGGTTTTCGACCTATCCCAGGATTTCAATTTTTGCCTTTTTTCAAATTTTTGGCTTTTTTCAAAATTTTTTTTTTCTCCTCAACAACGTAGCAAGTATAGAACTCTCCCCCATGCTTAAACATTGCATTGTCCTCAATGTAATGAAAGACAAAGGAGTGGAAGCACAGGGAAGAGCAACAAAAATAACTCACAGACGCCGCTGAGTTGGCTTGGACACTTCGTTTGTTGCTGGCGGTGTACTCCATATGCGTAGGTCCGGTGTTGGGCGGGTGTCTTCAATTCATCTCTACCGTGCAACCAAATAATCCACTGTGGTGAATAGTGGTATATCAAAGAATTCGGGGTTGCACGACCTTCAACGAACACAAAAAATGGGCCTAGATGTCATCGTGGTGTGGGCCATGGTGCCCCTCCTATCCAGCTGTCGATTGTAGGGCCATCATCGTTGCCAAATAATGTGTGGGGCGAATGTCTCCTCCTTGACAACATGATGCGCACCTTCTCCATGGGGAGCTCTGGACAGCTGGCCTACGATAGAACTCTTTTTTTTCATTTTTTTTTCATTTTTTTTTTTTTAGAAAACTGAAAGTAAAGGGGTGCCCACCGCGGGTGCGGTGGGCTGCTCACCGCGGGGTGCGGTGAGCTCTCCAGAACCCTCCATTGAACCTTTTCTTTCGTACCTGCGTGTTAGTGCACAGGCGAAACGAAACACACAAAAAAAAAAAACTACCTAGCTATGAAACCACAAAGATAAGAGAAAGAAAGAACTCGGGTTGCCTCCCGAGTAGCGCCTTAGTTAATGTTGTTGGCTCGACATGGGACTCAGACAATGTCAATCCACAGCATCGGGTTCCTTAGGTACCCTCTCATTCAACACCTCCTTCCTGAACCAATCATGGAAAGGTTTGAACCTTAAACCATTCTTCTTCTTTAGCGGCTCTTCCACCTTGACCTTCTTAGTCGCCGCTCCCCCATACTTAGATCGATCAGGGGGGTGTTTAGCTTTAACTTCAGGGGCCTGCACAATAAAAGGGAACATCTTTTTGCCCTGTGGAGTCAGTAAGGTGGGGCCACTGCCCAAAAGGAAAGTAGGAGACTCACCCTTCTCATCCAGTAAAGCCGTGACTTCCTGCAGATTAGAAGATACATGAATACTGACAGGCAAGTCAACTATGAGATCCTCTATTATAGGTTGCAATTCATCCAAAGGGTTGGGACTCATTACATCAACAAAGTTCAAAGAGGTGTTAATGATTGGTTTCATATCATATATGTTGTATTCAACTCCATCCCCATCAAATTCCATAGTTAATTTCCCACTTCTGACATCAATTGTAGTGTTAGCAGTTTTCATGAAAGGTCTACCTAACAGCATATGTGCACCTGTACCACCACCCATATCAAGAACATAAAAATCAGTGGGAAAAATCAGCTTATCTAGCATAATAAGGACATCCTCAACAACCCCTTTCGGGTAGACAATGGTTCCATCAGCTAATTGAATAACTAGCCTAATGTCCTGTAGTGGTGGCAGACCAAGAGACTCATAGAACGACAATGGTAAGACATTAATAGATGCACCAAGATCTAGCATAGCTTTATCAATCTTTGTCTCACCAATGATGCAAGGGATAGAGAACATACCTGGATCACTGCACTTCTTGGGCATACGCTTTTGAAATACAGCAGACACTTGCTCGCTCACCCGGACCTGCTTCTTTTTCTTCTACTTCTGGTTCCTCTTGATCGTGCAAAGCTCCTTCAAGAACCGAGCATACTTGGGAATGCTTTTAACAAGTTTAAGCAAAGGAATGTTGACCTCACACTTGCTGAAAGTTTCGAAGAGGTCCTTGTCGTCGACTACCCTTCTCTCCTTGAGCGCCTCTGGAAAAGGGGTGGGTGGCTTCTCGGAACCGAGAGGAGGAAAGTATGGACGAACGTAGGTGTCCACATAAGGCTCATCAACAGCTCCAGAAGTCTCGCCGTGGGTGCGGCCAGAAGCCACCGCCGGGTGCGGTGAATCCCTAGAAATTTCTCGAGAAACAGTACCGTCACCGCGGGGTGCGGTGGGCGCCACCGCTGGGTGCGGTGGACTCGACAGAATGTTCTATCCCTTCTCATCATTCTCGCCGCGGGTACGGTCACCCTGCCGCTGGGTGCGGTCATTCTCCAGAACACCCTCTTTTCCTGAGTCGTCCTCTTCAGCACTAGGATCGACATGCAATTGCTTTCCACTTCTAAGGGTCACAGCACTAACATTTGCCCGTGGGTTAACTACCGTTTGAGATGGTATATTTCCCGACATCTTTGCATCGATCCTCGTGATAGCTTCAGCCATTTGGCTCACTTGCGTTTCCAAATTCTTTATGCTTGACGTTGTGGCTTGAACATGAGTAGTGAAATGTTTCGTCAAGGCTTGGAGCATATCTGCAGTTGAAGGAGACGCATCAGGTTGTGGAACTTGTGGCCTTTGTAGAAATTGAGGTATTGGCTGTTGTTGTTGTTGAAACTGAGGCTGTTGTTGTTGATCCCTCCATCTAAAATTTGGGTGGTCTCTCCATCCCGGATTATATGTGTTGGAGTAGGGATCATGCCGAGGTCTTGGATCGCCAAAACCTCCTACAACATTTACTTCAGCAGGCGAATCATCTTGTAGTTGAGGACATGCGTCAGTGGGGTGGAATTGATCGGCACAGACCCCACACGCTTTCAGTTGTTGAGGAGTCCCTTACAACGTAAGTCTCCTCACCATGTCCTTCAACTCAGCAATATCACTGGCAGACGCAGAGCGACCAGAGTCAGCAGCATTGACTCCTCTCTTGGTAGAAGCTCTACCAAAGTTTCTTGTGCTCTCTGCCATCTCCTGAATCTTCTCCATAGCTGCTGCCGGATGTATGTTGAGAATATTTTCACCACATGCAGCGTCGACAATCCTCCTTTCATTGTCCAGCAGGCCATTGTAAAGATGAAGCACCAGATCCTGATTGGAATACCCGTGGAACGGACAGCTTGAGCAAAGTCTCTTGAACCGCTCATAGTACTCATATAGGCTCTCGTCAGCCTCCTGCTCAATGTTGCTAATATCCTTTTTCAAACTGTTTGCCTTCTTTGCAGGGAAATACTTTTCGAGAAATGCCTTATGCAGCTTGTTCCACGAATCAATGCTTCCTGTAGGCAGATGGTAATACCAGTCATCAGCAGTGTCCTTCAGAGTAAACCCAAAAGCTCTCATCTTGATTTGCTCCTCAGTAACATTCGCCGATTTCATGCTCATGCAAACTGTGTGGAATTTACCCATGTGTTTGATTGGGTCCTCGCCAGCCAGTCCATGGAAAGTGGGGAGCAAATGAATCAGCCCCGGCTTCAACTCAAAGTTTACACCCGCTCCTATAGCAGGAATAGTCACAGCCAAAGGTTGTTGTTGCAGGTCGGGCGCAGTCAACTGTCTCAACGTTCTATCCGCATCACCCATCTCAAATGCAGGGTTGTCAAAAACCAAAGTACGGTTTACTCTACGATCTCGGGACAAAGTTCTCTCAATCTCTGGATCAAAATCAAGAAGAGGTGAATTAGTAGCACGAGTGTGGACCATAAGATAGGTCCACACCAAGGTTGGCAACAAACAAATCACAAAAACAGAAAATTTGACTCCCCGACAATGGCGCCAAATTTGACAGAGCTAAAAGTCGTATGCCTATCAAGGAAATCCTAAAGTACCTATTACAGAGTATAGCAAGCAAGTCAGGGTCGATCCCACAGGGAGTCAGGTTATCTATTCTTGCAATTCACGTCACCGACTAGGAACTAGGGACTAGGGGGGGTTTGTTTGTGTTTTTCGTAACCAAAGTAAACAAAGCAAGTAAAACAAGTTCGCAAAAAACGGTTGAGAATAATAAGGGAAAAAGCGCCACACTTAACAAAGATCCACACAACAATAGAAAGGTCGATCACGGAATTCTATCAATCTCAAGTTCTTAATATTCCTATAGTTGTTCTTATCCCGATCATAGATAACTATTAGTTCTACTAGCCCTAATAGTACTTATCACCAAATCAAATCCGAAAACCTTTAAGACTCAATAAAGCAATAGCAATCAAACAAGGATTCAACAAGATACATGCAATAGAAACAACCCGTTACTACACGCATGCAATTAACTCTCTCTCACGATGAAGCGCTCGGATCCCCTATATGCAACAATCGTGCTTGCTAATAGATATGCAACCCGAACCCGGAATCACAAGTCCTAGCAATTAGGAAGATATTAATAAACCTAGGTGATCAATCTAGATAAATCAACATAAACCAATAATCAATCAAGCACAAGAGAATCAATCCAACTAGATAGGAAAACGAACAAGAGTAGAAAACTCACAACCAATCAATTGCTGGCTTCAAACTGTCAAGTGCAACAATGGAGGTTTAGTTCTCCATAGGGTTTGTGAGCAAAATACGTAACACGGTGGCAACTAGGGTTGTCCTCCGTTTAAAGTCTTAACAATTAGACTTAAATACTAAGGCAAATATTCAGGAATAAAATAAAGGAAAATAACAAACTTGGAAACAAAGTCTCGGAAATAAAATAAAACAGAAATAAAACTCGGAACGAAAGTCTTCAGCGCGTCGTCACCGCGGGTGCGGTGACACCCACCGCTGGGTGCGGTGGCTCTCCAGTGGCTTCTGTCCACTTCTCTGACGACCTCGCCGCAGGTGCGACAGTGCCCACCGCTGGGTGCGGTGGGACTCCAGAATCTTGTCTGGTTTCTACTTCTTCCACCGCAGGGGCGGTGGTCTTCGGCGCGGGTGCGGCAAGGCTCCAGTAACATCTCCTCTTCAAAGCTCTTCCTTGCAATCTCTCGCACCGCTCCTCAACTCGTCTCTTCACTCCTTTTGCGTCTTTCCTTGGTGGCTTCCTTCCTCAGTGTCTCCTAGATATCCACAATAGCTCAAACACCTCCAAAAATACCAAACTTTGCCTCCAAATGCCATACACATGAATGTGTCTAAATCTACCCGAATGACACCAATAACCCTCTAATGACTCTTACTTAAGCCCTACAAAGTAGTGCTTATCAATTTCAGAATAGGGACAAGAATATTCATAGGAAGGAATAGAGATAATCTAGGATCAACCAATCGAATGAATGGTGGATATTTGTCTAGCTAAGTACTTTTTCCCAATTGATTACAATCGTTGCTTTACTTTATTTAATTTAATTGCAACCAAACAAACAAAACCCCCCTTTGTTACCTTTGACATACACTTGTGCACTCAGAAAGATTACTCCTCCATGTGGGATTCGACCCTTGTTTGCCTATTCTACTGAGTTAGGTTTTTAAGGATTTACTTTGATTGAGCATCACGACCTCTATCAGCAAACCCGATTAAGCAACTAATTGACAAAGTCTTTCCAGATTTCGTTGCAAATGGAACCAACCCGTTGTACATCCAAGACAGGGCTATCCTGACCCCCTTAAACGAAGATGCAGATCAGATAAACAATTACTTGTTCAAACGTTTGCACGGACAAATGAATACATACAAAAGCGCGGATGAGATTTGCAAGGCATCTACCGATGTGGCTGCACAAGAGCATTTATACCCACCCGAATTCTTAAACAGCCAGGATTTCCCCGGTACATTGCGCTAACATCTCCTAACAATATGCCTCATAAGTTATAAAATCAACAACGAATGAAATAACATGGAAACCAATTTACAGGAATCCCACCACACGCGCTGGAACTGAAGGAAGGGTTGCCAGTGATGCTTCTAAGGAATGGCAACCCGTCACAAGGGTTGTGCAATGGCACCCGACTCATCATTATGCATTTGGGGGAGTGGGTTGTTGAGGTTGAGATTATAACAGGAACGTGTGTAGGGAATAAAGTACTAATTCCTAGGATAACACTAAGCACCACCCAATCAAAATGGTCATTCGTAATGAAGCGTCGTCAATTCCCCCTAAAAGCTTGCTATGCTATGACTATCAATAAAAGTCAGGGGCAATCACTAAAACATGTGGGGTTGTACTTACCAAAGCCAGTTTTCTGCCACGGTCAACTCTATGTGGCAATATCTCGAGTGACAGACCCACAGGGACTCAGTACATTGTTACTACACACGAGGAAATAGCCGGCTAACTACACACATAATATAGTTTTCCGAGAGGCATTCAACAACTTGGTCACCGAAATGAATGTAAGTACTAAAACAAATTTTGATAATAATACAAAACACGTACAAAACTATAAATCAGTGAGAAATGATTAGAAAGCAAGATTTTGACGGGAAAAACGCTTTTGTGGTACACACTACGACCAGCATGCTATAACGCTTTTAATAGAGCTTGCTCAAATATGTTACCTCATGTTCCAGGTCTAGCACCACAGGGTACTATACATTTGGCACCATTGGAAAGCATGAAGCGCATATCAAACGGTCTAACAAACTTGAGGTACGAGAAAACATTATTTTCATCAACCATGCGCTTTGAGGGTCGTTTGGTACTCAAGAATTAAAATAGCTCTACAAGAATAGCTTCTTTGGTTTAACCAAAACGCCTTCATATGCTGCAGGGTTTGGGGCTTCAGATATTCCTCAACTGCTTCATTGGCCAGCTACCATGGGGAATGATGTGCCCTTTCAAAGGGGTGCATTGCCAAAGGAGACTCCAATGACCAACCAAACGAGCCCCCACCAAACATAAAACATTGCCCCGTTCGATTTCTAGTGTTTAGTAATAAGTGTCATTTAGCCTTTAATTATTGTTAAGAAAATATTTGTCATTTTAGAGTTGTAGATAATGATTTATTAGTGAATTACAACATACAAAGTATGTTATTAAAATTGGATATAATATTATTTTTTATATAAATTATATTTATTTATTAATTAAAAGTGAAAAGAGTGATTATTAAATTGATTTTTGTATAAAAATGTTATACTAATATTTTAATTTAATAATCATATTTGTTAATAGCGACATCAAATGTTAAAGCGAGAAGTATTTTCAATGGGAGAGTATAAGATAATCATGGTAACAAGGTGGACAAACGATGAGAGTCATAGACGTTGTCCTGTAGTGCGAAGAGATGGAGATGTGGACCATACTAGTCTCATATCATGATCGAGTAACTCTTCAAGTCAACACGTGGGAAAGAATGAGAGTGTCGCGGGCTTCGGTTTCTAGATTAGTCTCAAGATATTTATCACATAATGCCAAAAATACTAATTAAATATGTGAAATAAAAACGGAAGTGACCGAGATATGCGATGCCACGTGGATGGTGAAATCTACGCACTCCCTCCTAGAAATCGGTTATAAAGTGGGAGGCTTATCTCCTCCTCCCTATATGCCGGACTCCTTGATTGCGATTTCCATTCCAGATCTCCTTCGTCCTTTTTCGTGCTCACCAAAAATGTCTTGCTGTGGTGGAAACTGTGGCTGTGGCTCCGATTGCAAGTGCGGAAACGGCTGCGGAGGGTAATTATTCGTCTGATTTCCTTCCCCTTTTGTTTCCAAATTTCCTGTGTGGCTCTCAATTTGAACGCTAATTCGGCAGGTGCAAGATGTATGACGATCTCAGCTACACCGAGAACGCCGCTCCTACCGCCAGCCTCGTCTCCGGCGTTGCTCCTCAGAAGGCGTAAGCGATTCGAATTAATCCTGTTTTATTTTGGGGCGGGATAAGGTTCTTGAGGTCTTCATGTGAAATTGAAATTAATCTGATATTTTCGATTTGGATGGGTGGATTAGGCACTCTGAGGGAGCAGAGATGGGAGTAGCGGCGGAGAACGGAGGGTGCAAGTGCGGATCTGACTGCAAATGCGACCCCTGCAACTGCAAGTGAAGCACTCCGTTTCAGCTTTACCTGCTACAAGGAATAACAAAGTAATGGTTGTGTGTTGTGTTACAATAACAGTTGCCATGCATGGCTAACCCTAGCGGGCGAGGCTTCTGTGGCGGGCTTTCCTGGTCTGTGTAAGAAATGTTTGTTTACTGGTTTATGTTCTCATGCTGACATCCTTCGTGAATTTTGTTGGCTTTCATGCACGATCAATCACTATATTTTATGTCATATAACCAATGGGCCTTAGCTCATTTATACCAATCACACGTCGCCATAATGATTGTGATGATAACTGTACGTCGTGTCGATTATGATGGCTAAGTCTTGTATCAGAGATTTAAATTCGTATCGTTTGGTCACGTAGAGTCAGTCCCGGTCCGGTGTTTGGATCCGTACAAAAACATTATTAAGAAGCTAATTACATCAGCAAAACAACGTACCAATAAACAAAATTCCAAGAAAATAAGTTCTTACACGCACCTACAATGGTGTTCTTCCCATGGTTCTTTAATTCAAATGGACCCAACCAGTTGGTTGCTTTAGTGGATCTTAGCGATTGAGCTGGGAGGGTTGCCTCCATTTAATGTTTATCGCCACAATGAATGTCTCCACAATTTAGCTTCGTGATATGATTATGAGTTTTTTGACACCTCAGCCTCAACAAAATTTGATTATTAGCACTTGTAAGAAGCTTTAAAAAATTATCTGATGCGATAATTTAGGTATTCATTTTATTTTGTAAGGATACATTTTGTTTGTCTTATATGAAGAAAAAAAAAAAAAGTGTTGAGAGGCTTGCTTGCCGAGAATGATGCAGCATACTATTTTCGATATTCCGGTGGTCGACCATTTTGAGGCCTTCGGCCCACTATTTTACTAGTTACACACTTTGGTGTGTCTCAAAGTGGTGTACTCCATGGCTAGGTGCACAAAAAAAACCCAAAAAAAATCTAGAAAAAACCCTAATAAGGCGTACGATCATTATAGGTATACGCCTCCACCAGGCGCACCAAATTACAAGAGCATTATTGGTGCACTCAGTTGAGCTGCACGGATCCTGAGCGCACCAGATCCAGTTATGCACTCAGCCAAAGCGTACGCCCATCCTAGGCACACATGTTTTATGTTATTTGGTATCTGAATTCCTTCATGCACCTTAGTTTGTCGTACGTTGTGACTAGGCACACCAAAATATTTGCATCAGCTAAAAAAAGTGTGTGAATATAGCATCAACCATTTTATATTATCCTTGAATCATGAAAGGTTATAATGACACTTATAACATATGATAAAATTATATGCTCTTCTGCTATAAATAATAATGTATATTAAGCATCAAAATAAAATTTATATAATTGTCTGAAAGTATGCTAAATTTATAAGTAATAAGAACTATGGGTCACACGAATTTAATCAGAATCAAATTTGTCAAACATATCATAACCGAATAACGATAATCAAACACCCTATTCAAGATGAAACAAGAAAGAATTGGGTCAAATGTCCCTTTTAAACTATTTATTGTGTTAATTGTCCTCTTATATCCTTGCTTTTGCCTAATACCCTATATAAAGCTTCTCATCTCTTTTCTCCTCACCTTTTTCTCCCTCTTCCTCATGATTTCTCTATTGTTCCCTCTTCTCACTTTTTCTCTCTTTCTAGATTTACGGCATCCACAACAAGACAATGACAAGGCTCTTCTTTCGATTTTGCCGTCGACGAGCTGCCGTTGCTAACGACAAGACGAATGTGACGAGCATAAGCGTATTTTGCCTTCTCTCAGCAGTTCGCAAATAAAAACTCCATGATGCCATGTATTTGGAGTTCGTTGGCGGTGAGGTTGTTGAACCTGATGGCCCGTGTAGGTGAACTTCGCCGAAGTAAGTTATGGCCCGTGTATTTGGAGCAAAAGCATGTGCCGCTTTTCTTTGTTTATTCAACTTGACCTTTATATATAGATTAAGAATGAATATGGACCATAACGTTAGATTTTTGGAGCAGTTGGCGAGTCAATATGAAAATTGAGCTGCAAAAATGGTTGTTGGATAAGATATGAGCATTCCATGGCATGTGTGCAAGGAAGATACGAGCGTGACATATGTGAGAGTCGGATTTCACTCGCGTGGATAAGCCTACGCGTAATCTCTCACGCCCACCAGAATTCGGTTATGGAGAAGATTGGTGTCAGTCCATCAACCGGCAGGTGACACTTGGCGGCATGGTAGTGGACGACAATGCCTATATATACCCTTGAATTCCACAAATGACAGGCAGGGGGAGAAAAAGGGCAACTGGCCATGAAGGGAGAGAGCTCTCAACAGCTCCATGGGAAAACTTCGGAAGAGAGGGGCCGCAATTTGGAAGGAGAGAGACGAAGCTCTCTGAACTTCGATGGCGAGAGCGAGATTCCGGCGAGAGCCGCAGACACCTCGCATCCTCCGGTGGTAATGGTGAGCATCGCCGTCGAAACGTATCCCGGATCTCACCCTTCTTCTGCCTAGCCCGCCTTCTCCGGTCTAATCCGTCATCATCTCCGGCCTGAGCTTGAATAGGCTACAATGAAGCTTCGATCCCTACAAGGGAGGATCTCACTCTCACGCTCCATCGTTTCTCATGCCATCTGCGATTCGACTATTAGCCATCAAGTATATTGCTAGCAACACTTATACTTGTAGGATTAAGTAGTTAATTAGCAAGACTATAGAATTGTGTGGTTAAAGGAGCTAGATCTGGAGAATGCAATGGTCAAAGGTCGGTATGAACTCCAATTAATTAGCCAGAAATAGAGGAACGAGGCTAAGCCAATTCTAGGCTATAATTAATTAGAGTTGATACGCGTACAAAATAGCTCTTGATAATCAACAGACCCAGTGTCTTAGGCTTGGACCATATTACTGCAACTTGGCATCGCCGACCTAGCTCGGATTATAGCTGTATCTAGGCGGGTCACGGGAGGCTAGCGATTTCAGTATTTTGCTTGATACATGGGGTGATTACACAGCTCTTGAGATCATTCTATACGTGCTCGATGTCTTGTTTGAATACTAGAAAGTATACGTTGGCTCGTTGCTATGTCTTTGGTGGAATAATTACCACTGAAAAGCCCAATGCCCGACTAATGAAATATAGAGTGAGTATACTCGATCAAGGTAATTCGACGGGTTAGTAAATCTCTCAACTATAGCTTTTCTACATATATATACATGCTCTTCGCATAGAAAACTGACTTGAGCGTCGGAGAGCCCACCCGGGGAAAGCCATCTCCGGGGGTTTTCAGGTGAATCTCGCGTAGGAGAAGGTTGCTGAAGCTCGAGAACAACTACATGTAATCTAGAGAGGTGTGAAGGAATAATATCAACATCAGAACTGAACCGGAGAGTCGGAGGTCCCGCCCTACGCGAAGCAAGTGACCAGGAAGTTGCTGAGGACGTCCCCCAAACAAACAAATCCTCAACAAATCCGAGTCGAAGGTGTGTTGACCCTCGACGTCTTCACGAACGGTTGAATCGTTGGCGGTGAGGTTGTTGAACCTGATGGCCCGTGTAGGTGAACTTCGCCGAAGTAAGTTATGGCCCGTGTATTTGGAGCAAAAGCATGTGCCGCTTTTCTTTGCTTATTCAACTTGACCTTTATATATAGATTAAGAATGAATATGGACCATAACATTAGATTTTTGGAGCAGTTGGCGAGTCAATATGAAAATTGAGCTGCAAAAATGGTTGTTGGATAAGATATGAGCATTCCATGGCATGTGTGCAAGGAAGATACGAGCGTGACATAAACTACATAAACTTTCATTAATGCGAAACTTTCATCGGCGTGAAACTGTCATCAACAAGTTTTAGGTGGTCATTTAGCTAAAAAATCTTATTTCAAGATCTTTTAGCTAATTGGATATCTCATTATGGGGTAATTTACCAAATTCAGCCAACAACATCAAACAATCATCATCTATTTTGAGAGGAAAACCCGTTCATATTTTAAATATCCATCTCCACCAAAGTAAGAATACCTTGCGGATCGTAATGTTCGTACAAAACATTTGTTTGTGGCCTTACTCAGGCCATTATCAAACAACATAATTAGCGATCGTATTGTCGGCTTTACAAAAGTAACAACAAATGTGGATAATAAAAATCTAATATCATTCTAAATAAGAGAAAGTGGGAAGAGGTGATTTAAAACCCAAAATAACAAACAAAGAGTCTAATTCCACCTCCACACAAGTCCCTTCCAAAGTCTGTGCAACTGAGAAGCCAAAAAGAACCGCCATAGCTTCCGCCATTTCCACCAACCAAGAAACTCGTAACCTACATACAACAGCCAGCACCACAAACCCATAGGAGCCGTCAACCCCCAAAGCAACACCATGAGACCTAAGCATAGCAACATCTATATTGATTTTCAATACATTAGCTTGGGGCGGAATCCATCCTAAGGAGGGCAGAATGTGTGGGAGAGCAGCAACAATTTTCTTATATTTAGCCACCAACTTGTTAAATCCAACTAGCTTACAGCATAGGACCTTTGCCATCATTACCTTGGAAAATGTTATAGTTTCGCAAAATCCAAGCCATCCAACAGAAAATCTTCTAGCCCTCTAGTCCCAAATTATCAACCACTAACAATGACAGCTCATGAAGATTAGAGGTCCCAGTAGACTCCAAAAACAAAGGAATTAAACGTAGTTAGACACTCAAGGAGTCGGTGAGAGCCTTTCAAGCAAACACTCTAAGCTTTGGAGGAACATATAATGCCTGTGGGAGGCAGTTTTCCCCCTTCGCCAAGACGCTCCCACGCGTAGGAAGAGTGAGTTACCAGAATTCTGTTATGGAGAGAGAGAGTGTCAGAAGGCATAGAAGCTTCCAATACGGTTATGAATCCCCTTCAATCAGCACTCGACACCTGGCGGCCTGGGAGTGGATGACCATCTCTATAAACATCACTCCAATCCTTGGGCGTCGGCAGGGGCTAAGAATTTCGGGCAAGGAGAAGAAGCAGAGAGAGAGAGAGACGGGAGCTCCATTAGTGCTCTGGTTTGCAAGGATATTCTGGGTTCTTTCGGGGTTTAAAGGCTATACGATTCCGTTACACTTTCTGTCATTTCTCTTTTCTTCATCTTTCAAACGCATTCCGGCGAATCTGGTACTGACTTGGGCGTCGGAGGGTGTTCTCCCGGAGAAGCTCTCTCCGGGATTTTCAGGTCGTCAGCGAAGGCCAGAGAAGAAGGATCCCATTGGAGGACTTTGAGCTTCAAAAGAGGAAGGAAGAGGCAGAAGTTCTGGGCAAAGACACAAAGAAGCCTATGATGATGAAGTGAAATCCCCTTGAAAGCCAGACTAAGGAGAGACAGATTTCTGGGCAATTCAAGTCTAGCTCGCGAGCAAGAAGCCGGAGAAGAAGCAGTCGCCGAGGATCTTCCCAGATCAAACAAATACCAAATACACCCGAGTTGGGGAAGTGTCGATCTCCAACCCCTTCACGAACGGTTGAATCGGGTTTCAACACTGGCGCCGACCGTGGGGAAGTTCTCGCATAGCTAAGTAAAGCGCAGATCAGTCAGCAATGGACAAGAGCCCGACGGCGGAGACATGGAGAGAGATGTCGCTCCAGGCAACATCCAGAGAAGACACGCGTGAAGTGATGGTTAATGACGAGGAGTGGGAGCAATTCCGCCTATTTCGCAAATGGCAGAAGACTGGTCAGGGGTATCCTATGAAGGAAACAACACCACCACAGCGTCGAGCGACGCGAGCACATCCTGAGCCTTACGTCCCGGTATATCCATACGAAGAATATGGAGAGCGTTACCCTGGGGACAGTGCCTCCGCTACTCGCGAAAGTCTTCAGTACTCACCGCGAAGAGAGGCGTATGGGGGGAGGCGCCCGGAATACGTGCCACAATACTACACAGGGTACGCAGCTCCGGGGATACCGCTGGAGTTGTTTGGGTCCACGGTGTTTGCAGACCACATACTGCTGGCACCTCCCCCAGCGGACTTCAAAATCCCTACGTTCAAAGAGTACACAGGGGACGAGGATCCTAGGGATCACCTATCTAGATACCAATATCTCATGCTCGCGAGTAAGGCGGACGAGGCGACAATGTGCAAGTGCTTTCCCAACACCCTGTATGGACCAGCTTTGACTTGGATGATCAGTCTACCGGCGAAGAGCATTGAAGGGTTCCAGCAGCTCGCAGACTCCTTCATGGCACACTTCGGGTGCTCCCAGAAAAGGAGGCTAAGCATGCAAGAAGTGCTGAACGTGAGGTAGAGGGAGGGAGAGTCCCTCGCGTCCTTCGTCAAGAGATTTACAACGGAAGCCGTCCAAGCCCACGACTTCGACGAGAAGGTAGCGCGCATGGCATTTATCCAAGGGCTCAAGAATGGCCCGTTCAAGCTCAGTGTCTGTAAAAAACTGCCCTCTTCATACACTAAGCTATTAGAGAAGGCAAATCAACATATAGTAGCGGAGGAGTTGGCCCGCGGAAACACAGTCCCTGTCAATTCGTCCGCGAGCAGTGGTAGAAGGAATGAACCAGCAAAGAGAGACGTGGGATCGTGGGAGCCGCGCATACATCAGACAACCGAACGAGGAAAAGCACATGAAAAGCCTTTGATTGCCGTAGAAATGAACAGTCGAGAGCGGACCATTTCCTATGCTCAGAAACCTCCACCTTCGCGGACCAGCATGCCACCCCCTTAAGCTCGACCGGGGAGAAAATTTTGCGTCTACCATCAATCCACAGCACATGACGAGCGGGAATGCCAGCGACACGGGCCACCACGAGGAAGAAACATGTCCTATTCAGGTCCCACCCCACCAAGGCAGACACCCAAGCGCCCCGCACCCTACACGCTTGGTGAGAAAAACTTCCCACGCCCAGACGGGCAAGTGGGAACCATCTCGGGAGGACACGAGCATAAAAGGCCCAACAAACGGGAAATGAGGAGAATCGCCAACGCTCCACCTCCGATTGGGAGACCCGTCATGAGTATTTCAAATCCCACGCGAGAGGAACATAAAATGACCTTTAGCTCAGAAGACTTGGCGGACTCCAACATACCAAGTACTGATCCGTTGGTGCTTCACGTGCAAATGGGGACAAAGATCGTCAAAAGGGTAATGGTAGACACTGGGAGCTCGGCCGACATACTGCATTGGGAGGCCTTCCAAAGAATGGGGCTCGATCCGGCAAGCTTAGCACCCACAAACTGCACCCTGGTAGGCTTCGCCGGAGAACGAGTGAAACCCATTGGGGTGATAACTCTCGACCTGATATTAGGAGAGGAAGGGGGCCCGCGTAGGTCTGAAAAGGTGGAATTCTTGGTCCTTCAGTCGCCATCCGCGTATAACGCCATCTTGGGAAGAATCTCACTGTGTAAGTTTCAAGCTGTGGTGTCTATCTACCATTTCGCCCTAAAATTCCCAACTAAGGTAGGCATAGGAATTGCCCGAGGACAACACGCCGAGAGTCGTACTTGTTATCTGGCAACACTAGAAGACGAGAGTCTTCCCGTGCTGAGTCTGGAAGGGGAGTCAGAACAGTTCACGCCACAGGAACAGGAAGAGCCAGAATTGGAGGTCAGAAGCCGAATGGAGGCCACAGTGTCAGAGGGAGAAAAGCAGCATGTGACTCCTTTTGCTCGCGAAGAAGAAAAACTGTATGTGGGACGAGCCATGGAGGCGATCACGATGGAAGGGATCACTGAATTACTAAAAACCTCAAGAGACGTGTTCGCGTGGACACCTAAGGATTTGAAAGGGATCCCGGTAACCCTGATGACACACTCACTAAATACAAGTCCGGATATTAAGCCAAAAATACAGAGAAAGAGAAAGCAAGCCGGAGACATGGCCCAAGGGGCCAGGGAAGAGGTAGAGAAGTTATTGAAAGCCAGGTTCATTCGCGAGGTCAAGTACCCCCAGTGGCTCGCAAACGTAGTCATGGTGAAGAAGGCTAATGGCAAGTGGAGAATGTGCGTCGACTTCACCGACTTGAACAAGGCCTGCCCTAAAGACAGTTACCCTTTGCCATCGATTGACCAGCTGGTAGATTCGACAGCAGGGCATGAGGCACTGAGCTTCCTTGATGCATACTCTGGGTACAATCAGGTTAAAATGAACCCGGCCGACGAAGAGAAGACTGCTTTCATCACGGAGCAGGGAACGTTCTGCTATACTGTTATGCCTTTTTGACTCAAGAACGCCGGGGCTACGTTCCAAAGGCTGATAGATCTGATATTCAAAAAGCAAATTGGTTCGTCCGTGGAGGCCTATGTGGATGATATAGTAGTCAAGAGCAAAAAGGAATCAGAACATGTTGAAGACCTCCGCGAGGTATTCGCCACATTGCGTAAGCATGGGATGAGCCCCAACCCTGAGAAATGTGTTTTTGGTGTCAAGGCAGGAAAATTCCTAGGGTTCCTAATCAGTTCAAGGGGTATAGATGTGAATCCTGATAAAGTTGAAGTTGTTCTAAAGATGGACTCGCCGCGAAGCGTCAAAGAAGTACATAGGTTTGTCGGGTCAATCAATTACCTCGGGCGTTTCTGTTCAAAACTCGCAGAGAGAAGTCTCCCTTTTTTCTCCGTTTTAAGGAATCCCCAGAATTTCCAGTGGACACCCGAATGTGAAACAACGTTCACGGAGCTCAAAGCACATCTGGTCAAGCTTCCCACGTTAGCTTCACCCATCCAGGGAGAAGAACTGAAGTTGTACTTAGCCACAGGATCAAGAGCAATCAGTGCTGTCCTAGTCCGCGAATAGGAGAAACCGGTGTATTTCGTGAGCAAAGCACTGGGATCAGCTGAAGTGAGATACCCACCCGTTGAAAAAGTCGCCTTAGCTCTTATCACTGCTGCCCGGAAACTACGTCCTTATTTTCAGGCACACCCCATCCAAGTCTTGTCCGACCTCCCTCTATGAAGCATGTTTGGAAGGCCCACCATGTCAGGAAGGCTGACCAAGTGGATAGTAGAGCTGTCAGAGTTTGAGGCGGAATACCGACCTCGCCCAGCGATCAAAGCGCAGTCCCTGGCGGACTTCATTGTAGAAACCAGTTTCCGTGAAACAAGTACTGAAGAAGCGACTGAAAAAGAGCAGTGGACCCTGTTCGCGGACGGGGCTGTGAATGAAGAAGGGAACGGGGCAGGCATCACTCTCACGTCACCTGGAGGAGAGCAGTTTGAGTACGCGTTAAACTTGGAGTTCGAGGCAACAAACAATGAGGCAGAGTACGAAGCATTACTCGCAGGCCTAGACTTAGCTTTAGCCAGTGGTGCTCGCAGGGTGGTATGCTACAGTGACTCGGAAGTATTGGTGAAATAGGTACAGGGAGAATATGAGGTTCGAACAGGGAATTTGCCCGCATATCATGCCAGGGCCAAAACACTCATCAACGCCTTGGACCACTTCGAAGTGCAAGCCATCCCGCGTAGAGAGAACTCCAGAGCCGATTACCTAGCCAAACTTGGGTCAAGGGCCAGAACACATAGGCGAGTGTGGGTAGATTCCAGGGCCTCCCGGGCCATCAACGTGGACTTAATGATGCTTGATTCAGAAGGAGACATGGATGATTGGAGAACTCCCATTTGGCAATACATCGCTACAGGCTCCGCGCCAAAAAACGCTCACGAACGAAGAAAGCTGCAGATAAAGGCAAGCCGGTTCTACGTTAGAAATGGAATATTATACAAGTGAGGATACATGGCCACAGGTCTGAAGTGCATACCCATCAAAGAAGGAAAAGAGCTGATGATAGAGATCCATGGAGGATTGTGCGGAGGAGATACAGGATGGAGGGCCCTAGTGTACAAAACGCTATGCGCGGGATATTTCTGGCCTACAATGAAGAAAGACGCCCTCCATGCAGCTCAAACCTGTGACGCATGTCAGAGACATGCACCCGCTTCGCATAGACCAGGAGTCGAAATGCAAGCCATCAGCGCCATGTGTCCCTTCGCGAAGTGGGGAATGGATCTGTTAGGACCTTTCCCGCGAGCACCTGGGCAGCTACAATTCATACTGGTTGCAATTGATTACTTCACCAAGTGGGTCGAATCCATCCCCCTAGCTGCAACGACTGTTGGTCAGGTCAAGAAGTTCCTCTGGCAAAACATCATCTGCCGATTTGGGCTCCCTCAAAGCATCGTCACCGACAGAGGTCCACAATTCAATACTAAGAAGCTAACCGACTTCTGTGAGGATCTGGGCATCAGGCTACAGTTCGCGTCCGTATCACACCCACAATGCAATGGTCGGGTGGAAAACGCGAACCAACGAATTTTGTTCGACCTCAAGAGGAGGCTTATGCGAGCAAAAGGGCGATGGGCAGAGGTACTCCCACTGGTACTCTGGGCTAACAGGACTACGTCCAAACGGGGAACATGGGAGACACCCTTCGCGCTGACCTACGGGTTCGAGGCTGTCATACCAATAGAGCATCTCTTTCCCAGCGAAAGACTTCTGGACTACGACGAAGAAAGCAACACTGAGAAAATGCAGCTAGAGCTATAGTTAGCCGAAGAGATACGAGAGATGGCCGCCATCCGTGAAAGCGAATACAAACGCCGTATAGCCACATACTACAACAAGAAGGTGAAAAGACGTAGACTCGTGGAAGGTGACCTAGTGCTTAGAAAAGTAGAAGGGGGAAAACTAGACCCAACATGGGAAGGCCCCTATATAGTTGCACGCGAGGTGGCACCAGGAGCATACCGCCTCAAGGACCACGCGAGGAACATGATTCCAAATTCATGGAACATCATGAGGCTCCGCAAATACCATCCATAAAGGGAAGCACGCCCCAGGTATGACATCAAGAACCTGAACTAGCTCTACCCAAAGAAAGCTTTTTTTTCTGCAAAACCCTAAAAACTAAAATTCCACCTCATACAGGCCACGGCAACGTGATACAAATGTTTAGAAATCAGAAGCCTGGGGGCTAGGCGAAATAAAAGTAACAAGGTACCCTAGACAACCGTAATATTTCATTCCCAAATCCTTTGCAAATATGACAAAAGAAAAGTAAATCCCTAAAGTCATCACTTTTCAAATTTCAGGAAAAAACCGAGTAATAAAAGACGGTATTGGGCTTAGCCACATTGAGTCAATACACATAGCAACACCAGGACGACACTGGCTTGGCAACAATGAGCAGTGGGCATAGCAACACCAGACGATACCGGCCAAGAGTCGGTGGTATGCGTAGCAACACCCAAACGATGTCAGATCGATGGATCGGCACGCGTAGCAACACCAGGACGACACTGGCTTGGCAACAATAAGCAGTGGGCGTAGCAAAACCAGACAATACCGGCCAAGAGTCGGCGGTATGCGTAGCAACACCCAAACGGTGTCAGATCGATGGATCGGTATGCGTAGCAACACCAGGACGACACTGGCTTGGCAACAATAAGCAGTGGGCGTAGCAACACCAGACGATACCGGCCAAGAGTCGGCGGTATGCGTAGCAAGACCATACGGTGTTGGTTGCATCACAGCCAGCACGCGTAGCAATATTGCAAGTCACTCGCAAGCAAGAAATGGAGTAGCGATAAGGTATATGAGCAACACTCTAAAAACTGTTGTTTACTACGTGAACCATGCCCTTGACAAATAAAACGATTGTGAAACAGGACTTGTCCAAGGCAAAACAAGAACGCATGAGTGAAGTAAGACAACACGCGTAGAACAGTTGTTTTTCCTTTCTGAGAACATTAAGAGCTTTTATATATCAAAAGAGTTGTAATTACAAGGTGTTACCGCTATTACAAGAAAAGCACCATGGAATTTTTTCCCTGTTCAGATGACGCCCATCCATGCAAAATACACCAAAATAACAAAAGCAAGACTACATTACAAACCCACCCTAAGGGTACCCCATCCAAAAAGACTAAAAAAGACCACCCTCTACTGCCCCCTTCTAAATACTTCTTCTAGTCTCCAAGACAAGAAGAAGCATGGGGGGGGGGGGGAGAAGGGGGATCGCGGACAAAAGAGAAAGGAGAGATTTAGAGAAAGAGCTGTTACCGAGGCCATCAACAAAACCTGTAACGACATTTAAAGCTAAGGCAGTAAGAGTTCCTTCACGAAACTATGAAACCAAAACGAGAGCAAGTAACAAAAGTGCCCGCGTAACTTAGAGAGTTCGAGAAAAGTATGAAGCAACAACATTCAGCAAGGCAAGAATTCATAAAAGAAATCCGGTATAATCCAAACATCACAATGTCTTAAAGATGTCAAACACAACACCAAATGCACCAAAAGCAAGGAAAAGTAACCCCCAGAGCAAAGGGTATGAAAAAAGAACTAGGGCTTGGTAACAAGAGCACTCGAAGCATCTCCTCGCGGAGACCCCTCCCTCGTACGCTTAACCCCAATCGAAGTAGCTGCCGGAGAGGATGGTTTCCTAGCAAAGGGATCCCCCTCCTTTAGCGAGGTCACTCCCTAAGCCTCCAAGACGCCGTCATGGTCCTCCTTCACATCCCCAAGTGTCGGAGCCTTATAAGGACCTCTAGGCTGATATTCCACCCCGGCAGGGTCACGTGCGTTGAGGCGTATCGGATCAAGCTTGTAGTGGTTGAGCACCTGCCTAGCACCGACCTTCAGACCATAAAAGAAATCCCCAGCAGCGTAATGCGCATATCTAGCCTTCATACGGAAGCCTGACACATACTCAGCTACGCCTTCTTGCCTACCCTCCGCACGAGCCTTCTCACGCTTGGACCAGCTCCGCCACCTTCCCTTCCAACTCTGAGCACTTCGACAAAGCAGTATCTTTCTCAGCCTTTGCGTGATCCGCTTCCGCCAAAGCAGTGTTCCTTTCGGTCTTCATGTGGTTCAACTCCAACAGTCTTCTTCTCCGCCTTCCCCCAGGCACTCAAAGCATCACGGCACCCTTTCATAGCCTACAAAAGAAAAAAGAAGTAAGATAACAAGCATGACCCGCGCACAAACACACGAAAAAAGGAGGAACACTTACATCTTCCAAGAAATAGGCCACCGATCCCTCAGGACAAGAAGAGTCACGAGTACGGCGACCAGACTTCTTTACTCGAGAAGATTTCTTCTCCTTCAGTTTGGACAGAGGAGGCTCAGGGCTGTCCCTCACCTCGATTACAGGAGCCTTATCCCCGCGGGGTGAGGCACCTGTATCACCAGCAACGTCTCCTATCTCCTCCACGTAGTTTTGAAAATTTTCCACCCCACCAACGATAGCACAAGGACCAGGACGATCCCTGCCATAACCCGGGTCGTCAAGGATGAGTCCTTTCTCCAAGTCGTCCAAATAGTCATACTGCATGGTCGAAGAGGAATCTAAAAAAAACAACAAAAACAAAAAGAGACAAGTATAACATCAGTAAAGATTTCAACATAAAGGAGCACAATAAGGCATCCTCACGAAGCAGTTCAGAGTGTTGTACGCGAAAGTTAAATTCCTTCAAAGAAGGCAGTCAGCTCACCCTCACAGGGGTGAGAAGAGCTTAGACCTAACTCCTCAAGTTTTTCCACTGTCATCAAATCACCATACTCAAAACTCGAGGTACGGTCAAACTTTGCTATTAAAGCCCTCTTCTCCGCCTATTGCTTTTTCTTAGCAGAATCAGAAGCGAGAGGGGAAAAGTGCAAGGCCCTCCCCGGGTGGATATTGACTCCGAATGAGCCTAGGACTCTAAACAAAAACCATTGATTTCTCCACGACCCCAGATTCGAAGGTTTGATGACCCGTTGAACATATTCAACCTTCCAAGACCAGTATCCGTTGGTAATGTCATGGGTAGAGATGAGACTCCTCACCACCTCAAGAGTAGGCTCCACTCCTAACTCACGACAATGGAGGAAAAGATAGCAGAAATTCCTCCAAGAGTTGGGGTGCAACTGGATGGGGCTAGTACCCTGCGCGTTTAAAATCTCCTTGAAAAGAGGGTGAATTGGAACACGAAATCCCGCGAACAAAGATGGAAAAGACACCGCCATGAAGTTCGGAAAATGATGAAGAGATCGCGAACCTTTCTCTGGAAGGGCCAAGATAGACCCCGGCGGAAAAGGGTACACTCGTGCAATCTCCGCCAAGTCCTCAAACTCCAATGTAGATTCATCCCCAGCCTCCTCCCGAAAGAAAGTATGCTCAGAGAACTCCATTCGCTTCACGGGCGCTTTCAGAATCCAGAGTCTGTTCCCAGAGCCCAACCGTGAAGATGAGGACGCAGGGTCTGCACTAGCTTGGGGCTCGTCTTGCCCTGACGGAGAAGTCTCTTCGCGAAGCCCCTCTTCGCGGATCCTCTCCGCATCATACCGAGAAGAACGATCATGCATGGCCTTATATAGAGCCTCAGGCAGAACCAGGCGTCTTCGAAGATATCCTTTTGGGGTGACCAGCTCCGTGGCCTCAGAAGACTCTCCCCGTGAAGAACGTTGGCTCTGCTCACTAGATGAAAGGATCTGATGTTTACGATTCATGCCTCTCCCCAACAGAAGCTTGGGCCCAAAGCTTGAACAAAAGAAAGAGGGCGTCAAAACTCAGTTAGGAAAGATCCAACCCTATCAGAGACAATCTGGGAAAAGCCCTAAATCACCCGGCAAGAGGAAGGGAATTCGAAGTGACCCTGGCGAGAGGAAAACCCTAGAAAATGTGCGAAATAGAGATGAAGGGCCCTGCCCCGAACCTGAAGAAGAAACTTCGGAAAAGTATCTCAGAGCTACAAAATTCGCCGTCGGAGAAGAGAATGAGTCGAAACCAGACTCCGGCGACCGGAAAAGAGTAACCTTTATCCTCGAAAACAAAGGTGATTTCGAACGCCCCCCCATTATAGCCCCCAAGCAAAGAGAGAAAAACATAGATAAAGGAAAGAGATTGAAAACCTTCCCTGACGAAGAGTGAAAACCGCCCGAGACGCGAGAATGGCGAGATTCGGCCACTGGAAATTGCGGAAGAAAAAGGAAGAGAGAAATCTAAAGGGGAGAAGAAGGTCAGGCGAGAAAGAGGGAGAGGCGGTCTATATAAAGTAGTGAGGAAGTTGAAAAGGCGCCAGAGTAGACACGTGGAACAACCCGAGAAAGACACTTGTCAGCCCGGGGGAGCCCCAGTGAAAAGTTTGAAATTTAAAAAGATCACGTCAGTAAGAAAAAAGGCGGGGAAGTTCTGAATTACTCCGCGAAAAGGTCCTCATCCACGCAACAGAAGCCATCCTAAAGGTCACCCACAGTTCCAAGTCTTTGTTCATCCTTCACGAAAGACTTAGGGGGCTGGCTGTGGGAGGCAGTTTTCCCCCTTCGCGGAGACGCTCCCACGCGTAGGAAGAGTGAGTCACCAGAATTCTGTTATGGAGAGAGAGAGTGTCAGAAGGCATAGAAGCTTCCAATACGGTTATGAATCCCCTTCAATCAGCGCTCGACACCTGGCGGCCTGGGAGTGGATGACCATCTCTATAAACATCACTCCAATCCTTGGGCGTCGGCAGGGGCTAAGAATTTCGGGCAAGGAGAAGAAGCAGAGAGAGAGAGAGAGCCGGGAGATCCATTAGTGCTCTGGTTTGCAAGGATATTCTGGGTTCTTTCGGGGTTTAAAGGCTATACGATTCCGTTACACTTTCTGTCATTTCTCTTTTCTTCATCTTTCATACGCATTCCGGCGAATCTGGTACTGACTTGGGCGTCGGAGGGTGTTCTCCCGGAGAAGCTCTCTCCGGGATTTTCAGGTCGTCAGCGAAGGCCAGAGAAGAAGGATCCCATTGGAGGACTTTGAGCTTCAAAAGAGGAAGGAAGAGGCAGAAGTTCTGGGCGAAGACACAAAGAAGCCTATGATGATGAAGTGAAATCCCCTTGAAAGCCAGACTAAGGAGAGACAGATTTCTGGGCAATTCAAGTCTAGCTCGCGAGCAAGAAGCCGGAGAAGAAGCAGTCGTCGAGGATCTTCCCAGATCAAACAAATACCAAATACACCCGAGTTGGGGAAGTGTCGATCTCCAACCCCTTCACGAACGGTTGAATCGGGTTTCAACAATGCCCATACAAGGTTCCAAAGCCGATTCCCCACATGAGTCGAATTAAACGCAGTTAGACAACCCAATACACCAAACCAATACCATGTCTTCACTAAGTAAAAGCCATTGTTTGTATGCGCCTAGCACCTCAAATCAGGCATTGCACGAGCACTCAATGGAATACTCATGATACAAGGTACATTAGTAGCTAGGGCCAAAAGTTTTACTTACCAAATCATATATCCATATATTCATGCCTCAAACCATCTCCAGTCCCTATCCATTTCTCATTCCAAATGGGAACCATATTCCCAGTTCAAATATGCCAATACAACCCATCAAGTAAAATGAACTTAGCACCCCAAATACTTGCCCACGTATAGCTTGGATTATGGCCTCTAAGCGAACCAACAAAATCAGTCCGCTGATAGTATTTCTCCTTAAAAGTCTTCGCTACCAAAGAGTTAGGATTATGAAGCAAACGTAGCCCTTGTTTAGCAAGAAGGGCCTAGTTAAGAACCTTCAAAATTTTGAAATCCCCATACCTTCTTGCTTCTTTTGCAAACACAAAAAGCCCCAACATTTCCAATGGATCTCCCTCTTATGGTTCTTAACGCCCACCAGAACCTTGCTAAAATCGAATGAATCTCATCAATAAGAGTAATTGGCAGCCCCAAGTATTTGGAATATCAGTCCACCAATGAGTAACCTCAAGTACGTATCCTTTTGGGACTCACATTCTTGCTAAAACAAATTTCAGACTTTACCATATTGACTTTCTGGACAGATTCTCTTTCATACACAATGAATAAATCAGCTAAATTCGAGCTTGTTGCAACAATGAAGAAAGCCCCTCAGCACACATACGGAAGAGATAGGGTGACAAACGACACCCTTGACGAAGTCCCCTTGTTGGTAGCACCCTCCCGTACACACCGTAATTAAACTTGAAGGAAAACGCAACAACTTCCAAGCAGCTCATCACTCGGCAAACCCAAGCATTAGAAAACCTCAGCCGAGCCATCAACCCCTTCAAAAACGACCACTTCACCCTATCATAAGCCTTCATCTTATCCAACTTTTACCCAAAACAACCCTTGTTCCCAGTGTGACGATTATTCATAATATAGAAAGCCTCAAACGCCAGCAGTGCATTATCTATGATCAAGCTATTAGAGACAAAAGCACTATGAGAATCACCAATCAGATCTCCTAAGAGAGGCTTAATCCGATTAGCAAGTGTTTTTGAAATAATCTTATAAATCACCATACATAAACTGATAGGCATAAACTCAGTCACCGATGTCGAATCTTTAACTTCCGGAACAAGGGTAACAATAGTTTGGTTTACTTCCTACAAACCAACTTTACCTCTCCACCATATTTGAATAAAATGGGCCACATCCGAAGCCACCACATTCTAGAATATTTGAAAGAACAATGCATGTATCCCATCCACACCTAGAGCTTTAGTAAGATGCATTTCAAAGAGCGTAAATCTCATTTCATCAGGGAAAGACACATGATCAAGTTCAAAATTCATCTCCCTGGTAAATGAACTTTGTAACCCTTGAAGAGCAACCTCCAAATCGTGTGAAGACTCCGAGTGAAACAAATTGAAATAGAAGTTAACAATCTCATATTCAATATCCCGCTCATTCTCCTTCCATTGCCCAACTGAATCAAATAGCCCTTTTATCTTGTTTGTAATCTTTCTATAGGATGCCTTATGATGAAAATAAGTGGTGTTTTTATCCCTATTTTGCAACTCATTCGAACGAGCCCGCATAAACTAGTATGTTTCCTCTTCTGTTCGTAGCCTCTCCAATTCAGCATACACTTCAACAGAACAGTTTAATGAACGCCCATATGGTGGGATTTGTAGTACATAAACCAGCAAACGTTCAAGCTCCGTAATACGCTTTTGTCTACCAAGAAATTCTTTGTAAGCCCAAGAAGATAGGCTAGTAGCACACATATGCAAATTCTGAAAAGGAATATCAATTGGTTCCTTCCAAACATCGTGAACGATCTCAGTGCATTTCTTGTGAGAAAGCCAAAGCGATTCAAACCAAAATAGCTTTCACTTCCCCGTCTCCGCCCGAGAGTTTCCCAACAAGTTCAAGCAAAGCAGCGAGTGATCAAATTGGATATGGGGAAAACACAAGACCATTTCATGTGGAAGTAGATCATAGCAATCTCAAGTGCATAACCCTCTATCCAAACATTATCGAAGAATAGCACCCTCTCGACTCCCTCGTTGCCAAGTATATTTCCCTCCAAGACAACCCATATCACACATAGTTGAACGAATATGTGTCCTTTAATCAAGATGGCAATTGCTAATAATATAATACGATTAATAATGAAGATTTATAAACCCGATATGTTAGGTAGCCTTAGTGCTTTGCTAGAAGTCAACTATGACTTATGAGCTAAATTATATTTGGCCCATTACTATTATACCCGGATCCTATAAGGTCACACACAATAAAGTAATTGGGCTGGACCAAAGCAACTCGAGGCCCATAGTAGGACTAAGATTTTCGGCTATGGCTAATAAGGTGGAAGAGTGGATTATTCATCAAATAATAATAAAGTGTTATCTATTTAATTGATTATATAAGGAAATTTATCTTGAGGAAATATAAGATATTGTATCAACCATAAATATCCCTTTCTTGTAACATGGGAATTATCCATTATCTCATGTGTTGAGAAAATACTCTCCCACCACAAACCCAAATTTCGGCAATGCCCTACAAGAAGAAAAACTTGGAGTTTTTCATCCCGTTCTAGCAAACAAAGGCAAGGCGACCTAGTACCGTGCTCGTGTGGATCAAGTAGAAGAGTCACACTTGAGGCTCTATTCTCCAGATTGATCTTAGAGAAGAAGATTTGCATCAAGAGGTATGTTACTCTTTCACATATGCTTCATGCCAAGTTTATACATGTGATCCTAAGTTTGATGTTAGAAAACTGTGTTCCAAAATTCCACCTAAAGCGTCTAAATCCCTACAGTGGTATGAGAGCCTCTTGGATAAATTGATATGATCATGATTAAAGTTGTTAATTTTGGTGCATGTTCTTGATTATTTTGGCTTAATTTAGTGGTAAAATTGATATATGGATTAGCTTGTATGATTAAAATTATGATTTTAATTGATTGGATGCATAAACTTGTGACTTTCATGTACTAGTATATACTGGAAAATCAGCCCCATAGGACCAAAATTTTCAGTTTTAAAGTTCTGAATTTTTTGCTTAGTTTTAACTTTAAAATCGATTTGTATGATAAATTTATGCAAGAGATATTATTTATTTTGTACATCATAGTCACACATATAAATACTAGATTTTATGTTGGTGAAGATTGATTCAAAAGCCTAGAAATTTAGACTTTCATGTGTTGTATTTGCCTTAATTTGATTAATTTGCATGAAATTGGTTCATGTAATAACTAAATGAGAACCCTAATTTTATGAAAATACACTCTAATTATTCTCAAGACCACAAAATTTGTAATTGTTGCAAAATTTGAGTGGGGGAGGGATAAGAACCGTGACTGGGTGACCCAAGTGGCTCACGACGGTTCGTGGGTGGTTCGGGATGGCTAGGGCGGGGCGTAGGGCGGCTCGGCACCGGAGGCTACTGCAGGGTGCGCCAAATGTAGATTAGATGGCTAGGGTAAGGGTTTGTTAGCCTAAGATCCTAATTGCCTAAAATAGATATGGTAAATTGGTAATAGATATCTTATCTTATGAGTATATTTTATCCAGTTATACGTAGTAATGATTAATATTTTAGTAATTTCATATATGATTTTAATTAATCAAAATAATAAGAAGATTGAATTAATTATTTTATGAGATAATTTAATTAATCTAATCTTAAAAGCTTATTATTATGATTAATAGTCTATTCTTGTATTTTAATATTTGATATTATAAAATGTGTGTATGATTTAATATTATGATATTATTATTGCATGTGTTGACTGGTATGGCCCAAAATAGGATAGAATATACGATTTGTGTATCGTTATTGTTTTCTTGTACACGATATGGGTATCGTTATGTATTTTGTAATTTAATTTCAAGAAATTAGATTAGATTTACATTATGTAAAATAAGAGAAGAAGATCCTATAAAGAATCCAGGATGAAGATCCAAAAAAGAATCAAGGATGGAGATCCAAGATACAAGAAGAATCTATGAAGATTAGATCTTATAGATTTTAAGGGTCATACTAGGATCACATTTATTGATTGCATTGTATTTTGCTTTAAATATTTGTAAGTCTATGCTTATTCGTTTATTTATGCTATTTATTTCACTAGTAAATAGACCTACATAAGAAACTTAGGTCCCTAAAAAGAAAATTGAGATTTTGCCTTTCCAGATCATAACCTATGAGACCCTTGAAATTTGATGGATATTTTTTGCCAAAACAAGGTGTCCTTCTTTGACATTGGGATAGTACGTGTAAATCTATATAAGGGGTTTACAACCTTGATTTTGTTATACTCAACAAAAGGCCAAAAGATAAAGTTTGGGATTTTGAGACATGAGATACATTTTACATAAGATTTAATATATCAACCATGTAACACCCCCAAATCTGAACCCATTTGGAAAGGTATTACCGCCAGTGACCTCAGTGTTCCTTACCGAGATCACCCAAGACTTTACCGTTTAAATACAAATCATGAAATACAATGATACAAAATGATAACTTTATTCCTATAAAACATGAGTCCCGGGATTACATCCCAATCCCGAATAGGACAAACACAGAGTTTAAACAAAGTACAGCGGAAGTCTTTAAACAAGGTACAGCGGAAGTCTTTAAACAAGGTACAGCGGAAGTCTTATAAAATATATAACAGAGTAAATAAGTTACAGCGGAAGTCTTATAAAAGATATTACAACAAGGATTGTGATCGCAATGATCATTTGCCCAAGGATCTCAACCTGATTAAAAGATAATTATTAAAACATCCAAAAACAACCGTCGTCTTCATAGTAAATCTAGTCTCCTCATATCTTCACTCAATCTGATGTGCCGAATCGAACGGATGACATCAGCCAACCATGCAAGAGAATTATCGGTTGGTTAGTCTAATGAAAGACTATGCAAGGGAACAAAGCAGAGTGGTTCGAAGCAGTCGTATTAGGTTAGACTCCTCGTCTCTCGAATAAAAGTCGAGTACGTTAGTCAACCACCATACTATACTTGAATATGACAAAAGGCATGCACAAAAGAAGATTCTGGAAGACTGAATCTTCACAGAAATCGACCCGAAAGAAGACTCCAACGGAAGTGAGTCTTAAGGAAAAAGGACAAATCTGGAACATTTACAGAATCAGACATCAGTGATTTAAAAGCTGACTTAGATGTTTCGGTTCACGACCAACCTCACCGCTTATAGCGAATCCAGATTAGAAAGAGAACGTACTCTGATCAAAAGTCGAGACGAGCTTTCCTAGCTGCACTATTTACTTAGCTGCACTACTCACCAAAGGTATATTAATTATGTGCACTCGGGCACTTTATCTTATTAAATTCCAAAACGAGCATTACGTTATAAGCTTTTAAATCTCCACCCGAGAGATATCGGATCTCCCCGCAAGAGATATTAGACCTCCCCACAAGAGATATAGAAAGGATGAACCTTAGAAGATTTGGCACTAGCGAAGTGCGCCAACCCCAAGTAAGGGTATGGTCATGACCAAAGAGAAAGTACTGGAGAAAATCCACCAAGTACCAGTTATAAAGAAACAGCTAAACCCCCACAAGGTACATAGCGTTCCTAACCACTAGTGCTAACTAAACAGTTCTAGCACAACAATAGTTCAGGATAAATCCACATAAATGCCCTTAAGGCGAACATAATTAATAGCGTTGTTCTAACAGATATACAACCTATTATAATATCATTATTACAGTTTCCAAAACAGTTTATATAACCATTTCCAGATAAACACAGTAATCATTCCAAATTAATTACTCAGATAAACTACTGATAACTAATGTAAATATGGAACGATGAGCAAGAGCGAACCGCTACTTGCCTTAATCCGCAGAAAAGCCTAATGACAACGACGGGATTCCGGGCTCGACACGGGTATAGCTCCGACAGCACAACGACCTTCGAGTCGACCCATAAAAGGAACCCTAAGTTAGATCTGACATAACAACAGTACGAATCTAAAGACGACGAAAGAAATCGAAAGGAAACGACGCCACAACGACGACCACCAAAGCCAAAAGCCCAAAAAGGCATTCTGGACACTAGCGGCGGTCGCCGTTCTTGGCGGCAGTCGCCGCAGTTCATCACGGCGGGCGCCGTGAAGAACTCAGACGACAGAAGCGGTGAGAAAACTCACCCAAAACACGAGCGACTCGGCCTCCTTCGACTTGCTTTGGTTTCTCACCTCCAAGGCTACCAAAAGCTTCACAAAGGCACTCTGGAAACACCACCAAACGACCTCCGGCGAAAGCTTCAGAAATCCGGCGAGGCACAACTCCGGTGAGGCAAGAATTTGGGAGAGCTTGGGCTGTGGATTGAGCTCAAAACCCCTCCCAAACACCTCCTTTTATAGCCAAATGCCAGGAAACACAATCATGGCCCTACGAAGAGCTACTCCGGCGCTGCCAGAGCCACGCCGGCGACCTTCGGGCAAGGACCTCCGGACAACAATGACGGCAGGCGCCGTCATAAATGCGGCGGGCGCCGCCATAGGCATGGCGTCCCTAGCTAGGAGAAGACCCAGCCTGCTCCTCGAGCCTTGCGACGGCGGGCGCCGCCACTGTACGGCGGGCGCCGCCCTTGGCTTTGCCGCCTCCTCAGCTCTTAGACGAAAACGATATTAACCCGGGATAAAATTATCGTACGCGAACGAGTATTAAAATCCAAAGCACGTCGTTTGTATTTTATTTCACGGAGAAAAATATTACAGATACAGAGAGCATTACCGAACGTCTTAAACTCTCTGAATTAAATCCGACGTACATAACGGGTACTCGGGAAAAATCTCGGAACTCCATAAATAGCTTACAAAAAATACGGGGTATCACAAACCAAGGGCTATAAATGTTATAACTAGTAAAAGTTACTTACCTTGATCACATAGGATTAGAGAAGTGCCAAAGTACGCCTAAGTCTTATATAAAATAGGATATTGGAATCATTTTATTCAAAGGGACAAATTTTATGTGAATAAAAATGTGCATATTTATGTTCAAAGCATGTATAAATTTTTTAAGCTTTTGAATGTCAAGCATGATTTATATTTAACATGTTATTTCTATTATAGATATCATGTCTAGAAACAATAACCCAACAATCATCAACCTACGTTCGATTCTTGAGAAGAGTAAGCTAAACGGAAACAACTTCCTTGATTGGGAAAGAAACATGAGAATTATTCTCATATCTGAGCGAAGAGAGAATGTCCTTGACACCCCTATCCCAAAACTAACTGCTATGTCTACTCCACGGGAGATAGAGGACGAAAAACATATTAAAGATAAGTGAATGATTGTCACTTGTCTTATGTTGGCTTCCATGGAATCGAACCTCAAAAGAGGTTTGAGAGGATGGACGCCTACACCATCATTCGCAACCTGAAAGTTATGTTTCATGAGCAAGATAGGATGGAGAGATACGAGACTCACAAAGCAACTATTGATTGCAAGCTTGAGAAAAGCAAGCCATTCAGTGCTCATGTGTTCAATATGATTGGACATTTTGAGAACATGGAAAAACTTGGCTTCCCCTATAGTCAAGAGTTGGCTACATACATCATACTTCATTCCCTACATGATGGATTTGCTCAATTCAAGCTAAACTTTAATATGAATGAAGTTGGAAAAACACTTGAAGAGCTACATTGGATGCTCAAAACTACTGAGCAAAATCTATCTATTGACACCAAGAAAGATATTTTGATGGTCAACAAGGGAAAAATGGTTCAAGAAATGGGCACCTGGAAAGCAGAAGAAGCATGTGCAAGGGAAGGGCAAGCAAGTTGTACAACCCCAAACAACTTCTGAAAAGGCTAAAGTAGTTGTTGACCATGATTGTTTCTACTGCAATGCAAAGGGGCATTGGAAAAGGAATTACCCAAAATACTTGGAAGATAAAAAATGGAACTATGAGTTCCACTTTAGGTACAAATGTTATAGAAGTCCTAACAACAAAAGGTTCAACTTGGATATTAAATATTGGTTGTGGTTCCCACATTATTTCGAATGTGCAAGGACTAAGAACAAGTAGATGCTTAGCTAAGGGAGAGGTGGACATGCGCGTTGGAAATGGAGCAAGGGTTGTTGCACTTCCCATATAAGATTATAATGTACCTTTACCTTCTAGTTTAGTTTTAGAACTTAATGATTGTTATTTTGTTCCTTCTATTACTAGAAACCTTATTGCAACTTGTATTTTGGATAATGAAGGCTATGATTTTAGAATCAAGAATGGATGTTTTTCTATTTATAAGAATGATGTCTTTTATGTCAATGCACTACTGAGTAATGGACTCTGTGTGGTGGAGTTAGGATCCAAAATATATAACATAAACATCAAAAGGCAAATATCAAATGATTTTCACATTACCTAGCTATGGCATTGTCGCTTAGATCACATTAGCTTAAATCGCATGATGAAGCTCTAACAAGATGAACTTCTAGCCTCATTTGATTGTGAATCATTTGAAACATGCGAGTCTTGCCTACTGGGAAAGATGACAAGGTCACCTTTTACTGGAGTAAGTGAAAGGACAACTAAACGTTTGGCCCTTATACATACTGATGTATGTGGACCAATGAACACAGAAGCTAGAGGTGGTTACAGTTACTTCATAACCTTTACTGATGATTTAAGTACATATGGATACATATACTTAATGAAGCATAAGTCTGAATCTTTTGAAAATTTCAAAGAGTTTCAGAATGAAGTTGAAAATCAACTTGGCAAGAAAATTAAAGCACTACGATCTGATCGTGGTGGTGAATATTTGAGTCAAGAATTTGATCATCACTTAAGAAGTTATGGGATTCTTTTACAACTAACTCCACCAGGAACACCACAATTGAATGGTGTATCTGAGAGGAGAAATAGGACCTTGTTAGACATGGTTTGTTCTCGAGTTTAGCTTATCTTTCTGGGGATATGCTCTGACGACTGCAATGTTTATACTAAACAAGACTTCATCCAAAGCAATAGATAAGACACCATATGAGTTATGGACTGGAAGAGTTCCAAGTTTGTATTTTCTAAAGATCTGGAGATGTGAAGCTTATGTAAAGCGTTTACTAATTAGACAAGCTTGCACCCAAATCAGATAAATGCTTCTTTGTAGGGTATTCTAAGGAAACAAAAGGATACTGCTTCTACAATCCCAGTGAAGTGGGAGAAGCTTATGTAAAGTGTTTGTTGCTAGGAATAGTGTCTTTCTGGAAAAAAAAATTATTTCCAAAAAGTCAAGTGGGAGAAGTGTTGATCTCGAAGAAGTTCGAGAAGAGCAACAAACTGAGCAACAAGATGACATGGATTACACCAAGTTAGAGATGACGATATTTGGCAATGCAATCCCGCATGGGAAGGCAACCCATATGCCGGAGGTAGTGGAGTCTCAAGATCTCACTCCTATCATTCCTCCACAATCTGATTCTAATGAGATTTCACAAAAATGTTGTGGAAAATCCTCCTGTTGTTCAACCGACACGTAGATCAGATAAGCCTAAAATGCAGCCAAATAAATACGTTGATTTCATATTGACTGCATGCTGCAACATCATGCTTTTAGAAAGTGAGAAGCCTACTACATACAAGCAAAATGTGGCGAGTCCATTCTCCGAAAAATGGCGCATTGCCAAGAAGTCTGAAATGGATTTCATGTCTGAGAATCAAGTATGAGACTTGATAGATTTGCCAGATGGGGTAGTACCCGTAGGAAGCAAATGGGTTTACAAACTCAAAACATACAAGGATGGAAATGTAACAGTTTTCAAGGCAAGACTAGTTGCAAAAGGATTTAAACAAATTCATGGTATTGACAATGATGAAACCTTCTCACTAGTTGTAATGATTAGATCCATTCAGATAATCCTAGCAATTGTAGCTCATTATGATTACGAGATCTGGCAAATGGATGTCAAAACCGCTTTTCTAAGTGGGTATTTAGAAGAGGATGTGTACATGACACAACCTGAGGTTTTGAGGATCCACAAAATCCTAGTAAAGTATGCAAGCTTAAGAAGTCCATTTATGGACTTAAGCAAGCATCAAGGAGTTGGAATCTTCGATTTGATGAGACGGACAAACAATTTGATTTCATCAAATGTGAAGAAGAACCTTGTGCTTACAAGAAGTTTAGTGGGAGCAAAGTGGTTTTCCTAATCTTGTATGTGGATGACATACTACTCATTGGAAATGACATTCCTATGCTAGAGTCCGTTAAGAACTGGCTTAAGAAGTGTTTTTCAATCAAAGACTTGAGAGAGGCGGAGTAACATATTAGGCATTAAGATCCATCAAGATAGATTTAAGAGACATATTGGACTAATTCAAGGAACTTATGTAAATAAAGGCTCTTGATAGGTTAAATATGAAGAATTCTAAGAAAGGATTCTTGCCTATGCAACATGGCTTACATTATAGCAAGAAGCAGTGTCTAATGACACCTGCTGAGCTAGAGAAGATGTGTAGGATCCCTTATGCATCAGCAATAAGATCCATCATGTCTGCCATGATCTGTATTCGCTCCAATGTTGCATTTTCTTTGAGCATGTGCAACAAATACCAATTGATCCAGGTGAAGCACACTGGAATGCAGCTAAGAACATCTTTAAGTACTTGAGAAGGACTAAGGACGAGATCTTAGTGTATGGAGGGGATGATGAGTTGATCGTTGGAGGATATACTGATGCAAGCTTCTAGACATATAGAGTGTACTATCCCACTTAAATTAGAAGGGTAATATGGTAATTTCAATTTGATAAAAATAAAGGTATGAAATTCATCTTATTTCTTTAGAGGAGTAATTTAAATTTTCGTTAACTTAAGTATATCAATGAATGTAGTTTTAGAATTTTAAATATAATAATAAATGGTACAAGAATTATTATGTTTAACCATGTGAGGTATAAAATAATAAATACCTTAAGTATGTTACCTCTTTAAGTTATGGATGATCTAAATTATAATTAACCTTATGTTGAATAAACTTATCAATTTTAACTTAGAGTATTTGAACCAAGTTTAACAAAGTGTTAGAAAGGGGTTTAAAGATGGCTAAATTTATAAGAAAGGGTAACTTAAGCTTCATTTTAACCTAAGTTAATTTTCCACAGCTTAATTTTTGGTTAAAATAATTTTATACACTTAGAATAATAAAATAAATAAGTTTGGGTAAATTTTGTAATTTTTGAAAAATTATTCAAGGCCATTGTTGCCAAAACTTAAAAAGTTGGGCAAAATACTGCAAAAAGGCTAAAATTCGGGGGGGCCGACCCATACCTTGTTCATCGTCTTCCCCCACGAGCCCAACCTTCTCGTCCGCGTGCCCCTATAAATAGAGTGCCATTCTCGGGATCGATTTTAACAATTATGCATTTGGCTGTGTAAGTAAGATCTAGACGTATAATATAGTTGCGGAACCGGAAGGAATCGTGCCCGAATAAGATCAAATTCGTCATCGAAAAGGCAAGAGATAATTGGAACGTGTCGATTACATTTTGGACGAAATCAGGGCCAAATTGAGATCTTTTTAACCAAAATTTGATATGGCTGCGTAGGGTTTTCGAGGTCTTTCCAACCCCTATAAATAGAGCCACACCCATTGAGTTTTTGACATCCAATTTCGTCTTCAAACGCACGAACCCTAGTTGCGCCTTTCATTCCTATTCGCCGCCGCTGTTCGTCGTCCAAATTCGGCCACCACCGAGCTCTTCCTCCACAATTACCACCACCACTAGTTGCGCCTTTCATCCCTATTCAAAAGCCCCTTGACCCCGACACCGGAGACGCACCGACGAGCCCCAATTTTGCCCACTCGCGATTCCGTTGGAGATTTTTCCAAATTTCCGGATTTGTATTTCTTTTATTTTTATTTTATTTTGCCTAATCTTGATTAATTTGGTTAATCTAGATTGCTGGAAAAATAAGTTAGGATTTATTTAATTTTATGAATATTAAAATTAAATTATCTATATTTATTTGGGTATTATCTTATATTATGAATGGTAAAATTATAACTTTTCATCTAGATAATATTTTGAGTTAGAAATTATTGGGATTGTAAATAAATTATTGGATCAATTTAATTATGATATTATTATTTAGAATATACGACTAATTGATTTTTAGAATCGTATAAATAATCGTTTTATTAAAAAGCCTTGAAATTGATTTATTTAAGAGTTAAATAAATTCAATTAGAAACCGACACATTGTATTCTCAAATTTTGATATTGAATAAATTTAATTTGAAACGGAAATCAAACAAAGAGCCAATTTGCTTTTCGAAAGCAACCATCTCCGATACGTCGTTCAAGTTCTTTGTGTTTTAAGGCAAGTGGCGGTTTGCTCTTGCTATTTTATTCCATATTTTCTTAATTGACAATTAATCTATTGTCTTAATTAAGTTGGGATAAATATTCATAATTTCTGTTTGGGAACTTATGTGATAAATTGGTGTGGAAAATGAATCCTATAAATTAGGTTGTATATTTTACTAGCAACGACCCTTATATATATATATATATATTACTATTGTTATAGGGTGCTAGATGAACTTTGGTGTGACTTGTTGTGCATTGGTGTGGACTTATATGCTAGTTAGCACAAGAATTCGTAGGAACGATATTTACCTTGTGAGGTTTAACTATTTCTTTATAACTTGGTATTTGGAGGATTATTGGCCTAATACTTTTGGTCATGATCTACCCTTATTCGAATATAAGTGGTGGTGCACTTAGCTAGTGCCGAAATTCGGGATTCGTCTCATGATCTATATCTCATTGCAAGATTGGTGTGGATTAAAAGCTTTGACGTAAATGCACGTTTTGGAATTAAATAAGATAAGTGTCGTTTTACACATAATTAATATACCCTCGGGCGAGAAGTACAACGTAGAACCCGCCCGGATTCTTGTCTAAAGTAAGTCCCCTTTCCAATCTGGATTCACATTATGTGATGCGGTTGGTTGAGGACTTAAATATTCAAGTAGTAAGTTTTCAAACTTTGTGTGATAAATATAATGTTCCCAAACAAACATACATATTCCTATAAGACTTACCTTCTTTGAAGTTTTCTCTTATCGCATACATTTTCTATCGTTTCAATGAGAGTATCCAAGTTATATATCGTCTACCGACAATTATTCGAGATACAATGATAGTAACTGGATATAATCACAAAGAACCACTCTGTTTGCACCCTTGCATAGTCTTTCATTAGACTGGCCAACCTTTCTCTTTTCTTGCATGGTTGGCTGATGTCATTCGTCCTATACGGCACATCAGTGGTTGGTCTCAAACGCCTTGAAGTAACAAATCGAAGACGAAGGCTTGCAGTTGAAGATTTTAAGTAATATTATTTTTTTAAAGTTGTCTAGTGTTGACTTAATCTTCTTAAATAAATGTAAAACCTAGTTAAGTTAGTCATGTGTTAGGGTTTATTTAACAAGTCTTCCGATGTACTGTAATTTCGATTGTAAAACTTATCTCTTCAATTTACGAGGAAAGATTTTAATAAAGGTTTAAGTATTTGTTATAAAAGTCTTCCGCTATTTACTCTGTTATTATTTAATGGTCATTTATTTATTTAAGCATAATTGTTCCGATTAAAGCCTTGGGTGGCTTTGGACTTTACAGTCTGAGGTCACTAGCGTGTGGCACTACTGACGTAAGTCGGGGGTGTTACAAACATGGTATCAGAGCAATGTTTTAAGATTATTGACCTATTGTTAGGTTTGAGAATTTTCAAAATTATTTTCGAAAACTATTTTTAAATTATTTTATTTAATTAAGAAATTTGAAATAATTAAATTGTTAGTATTGAATTTAAGGTTTAAAATTTCTTAATGTTTAGGAAATTTTAAAAGTAATGATTTAACTATTACACTAACATTAATTTTTATAGTTCTTTTATAAAATGGTGTTATAAACGGGTAAAATGAAGTTTGTGATTATAATTTTGAAAGTGTGGTTTTGGGTTTTATAAAGAGATAATAATGTCACTAGTTAAGAAACTAACTATATAAATAATTATTTTATTAAGTTAAATATATAAAGTTTGAAAGTATAAGGTTTGATAATAAGTGGTTTTCAAACTTCTGCAAGTTTCGATTCAATTACTTATTCCTTATGTCCATTCATTAGGATATTCTCCATTCTTGTGATACCCCGTAATTTTGTAAGGCTATTTTGGGAATTTTGGATTTTTCCCGAACGTCCGTTTGGTACGTCAGATTTAATTCTGAGAGCTTAAGACATTCTGTAATGTGCTTTGTCTCTGTAATATTTTTCTCAGTGAAATAATATACAGTCGACGTATTTTGGGAGTTAATACTCGTTCGTGTACGACTTTATTTAACGTGGGTTAAGATTATTACCCAAGAGTGGTTATCTAATGGGCATAAAGTACAAGATTCCTTAACCGAAGGTTATTGTCCAAGAGCTATTATCCAAGAGGCAAAGTGCAAGAGGTTATTACCCAAAGGTTGGAGAGGAAGCTTCCTAGCACCTTCCTAATCCTTGGATTTGCCTATAAATAGAGAGCATTGGGAGAGAGTGAATGGGTTGGAAATCCTAAAACGCTCTCAAACTCTAAAAAACGCTCTCAAGGAAAACACTCCCTCTCGGAAGGCTTGAGTCGAGCGTCGGAGCTCGGTCGGTGTCGTTCTCGGTGGCCAAAGGAAGCTTGGGAGACCCTTAGAGGCCTAGAAACCAAGCAAGGCGGAAGACGAGCCAAACCGATCGTCGAGGGTAAGTTTTTCCCTCTCGTATTTCTGTTTTCGTTCGCGACGGCGACCGCCGCCAGGGAGACGGCGCCCGCCGCCAGGAACGGCACCCGCCGTGGAGAACGGCGCCCGCCGTGATGAGGTTTCCCAGCCGCCGTGATGTGTGGCCAAGGAGCGACGCCCGCCGTGGATGAGCGGCGCCCGCCGTGGATGAGCGTCGCTCGCCACGTGTGAGGCGGCGCCCGCCGCATTTAAGGCGGCGCCCGCCTTGATTTGGGCGGCGCCCGCCGGCGAGAGGTAGTGGCCGTGAGTTGTTGTGGTTGGCTTCCAAGGCCTTCGTTCGGGTTTCGTTTCCGTCGATTCCTTTCGTCCTTTCGTAGTTTCTGTATTGTTGTTTGTCGAATCTAACTTAGGGTTTCTGTATGGGTCGATCCGAAGGTACCGGAGTTGGCAGATTCGTCTCTGTGTCGAGCCCGGAATCCCGTCGTTAGACTTCGTTCAATCTCTGCGGACTCAGGCAAGTGGCGGTTCTCTCTTTCTCATTCGTTCCATATTTGCATTAGTTATCAGTTATTCATCTGAGTAATTAATTTGGGACGATTATCCTATTTGTCTGGAAAAGGTTTTATAAACGGTTTTGGAAAATCATATAATAGGTTGTATATTTGCTAGAACGACGTTATTATCTGTGATCGCCTTCCAGGCATTTATGTGGATTTATCCTGTACTGTGGTTGTGTTGTAACTGTTAGTTAGCACGAGTATTTGTAGGAACGCCTGGATCCTGAGAGTTCCATGCACGTTTCTTTATAACTGTAAGGGCGATGAAGACCCAACGATAGTTGAAGTTTGAATTCTGTGAGGTTTATTCTTTTAAAGGGCGAGCAAGACCCAGCGATAGTGGTGGTTTGGACTATGAGAAGTTCATTCCTTAGATATGTGTTCTGTGTAACAGGGCATGTATAATTAAAAGCTTACCACGTTAATCGTTTTGGAATTAAATAAGATAAGGTGCTCGAGAGCACTTAATTAATAAACCTTTGGCGAGTAGTGCAGTTAAGTAAATAGTGCAGCTAGGAAAGCTCGTCTCGGCATCGATCATAGTACGTTCTCTTTCCAATCTGGAATCGCTGTAAGCGGTGAGGTTGGTCGTGAACCGAAACATCTTAGTCAGTTTTTAAATCATCGTTATGTGGTTCTGTAAGATCCAGACTTGAATGTAGTACGTTCTCTTTCCAATCTAGATTCACTGTAAGCGGTGAGGTTGGTTGTGAGCCGAAGCATCTCAGTCAGCTTTTAATCGCTGTTGTTTGATTCTGTAAACTTTCCAGATTTTTCATATTTCCTTAAAGACTCAATCTCTTGGAGTCTCTTTTCGGGTCGATTTCTGTGAAGATTCAGTCTTCTAGAACCTTCTCTTGTGCATACCTCTTGTTTATTCCAGTAGGAGTATGATGGTTGACTATCGTCATCGGTTATTATTCGAGAAGCGATGAGTCTAACCTAATACGACTGCTTCGAACCACTCTGCTTTGTAACCTTGCATAGTCTATTCAGTAGACTAACCAACCGCAATTGTTCTCTGCATGGTTGGCTGGTGTCATCCGTTCGATTCGGCACATCAGATAGAGCGAAGATATGAGGAGACTAGATTGACTATGAAGACGACGGTTGTTTTTGGATGTTTTTAATAATTTCTTTTAATCAGGTTGAGATCCTTGGAAGATGACCATTGTGGTCAAGATCCTTGTTTGTAATATATTTAAAAGACTTCCGCTGTACCTTGTTTAAAGACTTCCGCTGTACTTTGTTAAACTCTGTGTTTGTCCTATTCGGGATTGGGATGTAATCCCGGGACTCATGTTTTATATGAATAAAGTTATCATTTTGTATCATTGTATTTCATGGTTTGTATTCAAATGGTAAAGCCTTGGGTGATCTCGGTAAGGAACACTGAGGTCACTGGCGGTAATACATTTCCAAATGGGTTAAGTTTTGGGGGTGTTACAATTCTTAGGATTTATGCCATTCAAAGGTTGGCATTTCTCCTATTTGCCTTATTCTCAAGTATGAGAATAAGATTGTTTTAAGAATAATGATGGTGGGTTAGTCAATCTAATATGAACTATTAGTTGGTCCCATAAAATTCGTGTCATAACGTAGTTGATTTAAGTATTATATGATACAAGTTGGAAATTTTAAATTAACGTTATGGTTCTTCAATAGATGGTGAACACCCGATCCACCAACCGAGCGGCCGATGAAGGTCCTAGCAATGGTTCCCGAATTCAACCGAGGAGTGCTGCTCAGCAAGGGGATGACGTGGGATCTGGCTCGCACAACAATAACCCGCCCCTACGGGAAGATGTTCGTCAGGGATAGGTGGACCCTTAAGTTGCGGGGGGAAGTTCCACCTGATCCACCTCCTGCCCCGATCGTGTTGGATGCTACGGTCATAGGACTGATAGTGTGGCGGGTTGTCGAGATAATGACAACCCAGGAAATACCGCAAGCTCAAAAAGCTCCCGTTCCTCAAGTTGCAACTAATATTGGGGGACATGAAGACCTTGCACCTCCAGTGATTCCCGAGAGAAATGAAGGGAACTATAACCGAGCGTTAAAGATAATTAATTCGATGCACCCAGATAGCTATGATGGAACCGGGGAACCAGTCAAGGTTGCCTATTGGTTCTCCCATATGAAGCGACTATTTCGGAACGTGGTCTGCACCGAGGTTGAACAGGTGCAGATAGCTTTGTTGCATTTGAAAGACGGAGCAAGTTTGTGGTGGGAAGGAACTGGATTGGATGACCACCCGAATTTGAGTTGGGCAATGTTCAAGGCAAAGCTCACTGATCGATTCTTCTCCCGTGCTATTTAGAGACGAGAAGCTGAAAGAATTCCTCTACCCAGAGACTGGGGGATTAAAGGTGACTGAGCTGGCGGCAAATTTCAATCATTTGCTACGTCATGTTGGTTCTAATGTGCATTCTGAAGAACAAAAGGTCTGGTACTTCCATGGATGGATGACTCCAGAAATAAAACCCCTAATGGTGCATCACGGTTGCTTTACTTTGGAGCAGTATGTGGATGCAACCTACAAAATAGAGGTTACGCTGGAAGAATCCACCCGAAAGCTGGAGGAAAAGAATAAGGCAAAAGGCGGGAAACAAAACTGGAAGTTTAATACATTTAAGCTGCCGACATTGCCTACCAAGTTTGAGAAGTCTGGTAATTCTAAGATCGAGACGACTCAGTCAGACACCACCAAAGGCTCAGGATGGAGTAGCGGTGCAATTCAATGCCACAACTGTGGTGAAACAGGGCATAAGAATTTTATTTGCCAAAAAGAGAAGCGGGTATGCCATAATTGCGGAAAAGAAGGCAACAAACAAACTTACTGTCGGCAGAAAGGCCAAGTGTTGACACCATCATACCAGGCATCAAGTGCTGGCAGTAGGCAGAACCCAATGCCCGAAAGTGTCCGCTTCTGGTCAACTTGCTGCTCGGAATAGAGGCAGGGCGCCTATCGAATCTTTAAGTCAGGGGCAACGACACTTTGTGATGCGTCAGTCCGACGGGAAGGACACCATGGACGACTAGTTATAGTTTTCGTTAAGCCTTTCTTAGATTAGGAGCTATGACGTGTGTTTCTATAGTCTCCGTAGTTGTTTGATTTATTCATTTGACATTCCTTCCGTTGGTTTAATACAAAGTTTTGAATAATAAAGAAGTATTTCCTTGTTTTGGAAATTACTAAATTCGTTACTATTTCGAGTTCTGCATTCATACAAGAATCCTTGAGTGCCAAAACAGTACATGTCACGTGTTGATAAGGACTGACTGAACTCATAAAGGATGGTGTAACGTTTGGGACATGAATGATTGTTCCTTACATTGTTAGCGCTAGTTTCGGGTTCGAAACTATTTTTAAGGGGGTAGTATTGTAATATCCCACTTAAATTAGAAGGGTAATATGGTTATTTTAATTTGATAAAAATAAAAGTTATGAAATTTATTTTATTTCTTTAGAGGAGTAATTTAAATTTTCGTTAACTTAAGTTCAAAAGTTAGGTTAAGATAATTTTATACAAATTATCAAATGGGTTATAATAGTTTGGTGTAGAAATAAATAAATAAGTATAATAATAAATATAGTTTTAGAATTTTAAATATAATAATAAAGGGTATAAGAATTATTATGTTTATCCATGAGATGGATAAAATAATAAATACCTTAAGTATGTTACCTCTTTAAGTTATGAATGGTCTAAATTATGATTAACCTTATGTTAATTATAATTTAAATAAACTTTTAAGTTGGAATACTTGAACCAAGTTTAACAAAGTGTTAAAAAGGGGTATAAGTATGGATAAATTTATAAGAAAGGGTAACTTAAGCTTCATTTGAACTTTAGTTAATTTTTCTACATCTTGATTTTGGGTTAAAATAATATTATAAACTTAAAATAATAAAATAAATAAGTCTGGGTACATTTTATAATTTCTGAAAAATTATTCAAGGACATTTTTGCCACAACTTGAAAAGTTGAGGAAAATATTGCAAAATGGCCAAAATGTGGGGGGCCCGACCCATACACTGTTCATCGTCTTCCCCCACGAGCCCAACCTTCTCGTCCGCGCGCCCATGGTGCTTCAATGGCGGAATTGGGCCTTTTTCAGGATCTATTTTAACAATTAGGCATGGGGCTATGTAAGTAAGATCTAGACGCATAAAATCGTTGCGGAATCAGAAGGAATAAGATCAAATTCGTCCCCAAAAAGGCCACCACTAGTTGCGCCTTTGATCCCTCTTCAAAATCCTATTGACCCCAAAGTCGGAGACGCACCAAAGAGCATCAATTTTGCCCAGGAACTGGCGGTGCCAATTCGCGATTCCGGTGGAGATTTTTCCAAATTTCCGATTTTGTATTTCTTTTATTTTTATTCTATTTTTCCTAATCTTTATTAATTTGGTTATTCTAGATTACTGGAAAAATAAGTTAGGATTAATTTTATTATATGAATATTAAAATAAAATTAATTATATCTATTTGGGTATTATCTTATATTATGAATGATTAAATTATAACTTTTCATCTAAATAATATTTTGAGTTAGAAATTATTGGGATTATAAATAAATTATTGGATCAATTTATTTATGATATGATTATTTAAAATATACGACTATTTGATTTTTAGAACCGTATAAATAATCGTTTTATTAAAAAGCCTTGAAATTGATTTATTTAAGAGTTAATTAAATTCAATTAGAAACCGAGACACTGTATCCTCAAATTTCGATATTGAATAAATTATCTTATTATAATGTATTTATTGTGTGTGATTTGGGTACGTCTCGGATTTGCGTTTGGAACAGAAATCAAGCAGGGGAGCCAATTTTCTTTTCGGAAGCAACCATCTCTGATACGCCGTTCAAGTTCTTCGTGATTTAAGACAAGTGGCGGTTTACTCTTGCTATTTTATTTCATATTTTTATTAATTAACAATTAATCTATTGTCTTAATTAACTTGGGATAAATATTCTTAATTTCTGTTTGGGAGCTTATGTGATAAATTGGTGTGGAAAATGAATCCTATAAATTAGGTTGTAAATTTTGCTAGCAACGTCCCATATATATATATATCATAACTATTATTATAGGGTGCTAGATGAACTTTGGTGTGGCTTGTTGTGCATTGGTATGAACTTATATGCTAGTTAGCACGAGAATTCGTAGGAACGCTATTTACCTTGCGAGGTTTAGCTGTTTTCTTTATAACTTGGTATTAGGAGGATTATTGCCGTAATACTTTTGGTCATGACCTACCCTTATTCGAATATAGGTGGTGGTGCACTTAGCTAGTGCCGAAATTCGAGATTCATCCTATGATCTATATCTCATTGCGAGATTGGTGTGGATTAAAAGCTTTAACTTAAATGCATGCTTTGGAATTAAATAAGATAAGTGTCGTTTTGCATATAATTAATATATACCCTCGGGCGAGAAGTACAACGTGGAACCCGCCCAGACTCTTGTCTAAAGTAAGTTCCCTTTCCAATATGGATTCGCATTATGCGGTGAGGATGACCGATGACCCAAATATTCAAGTAGTAAGTTTTCAAACTTTGTGTGATAAATATAATGTTTCCAAACAAACATGCATATTCCTATAAGACTTACCTTCTTTGAAGTCTTCTCTTGTCCCATACCTTTTCTATCGTTTCAGTGAGAGTATCTGAGTTATATATCGTCTACCTTCTTTGAAGTCTTCTCTTGTCACATACTGTTGACAAAGCCTTTACCTAAGCCCAAGCATGACAGTCACACTAGGGTTAAGAGTATTAAGCACATTGGAGAATGACTTTGAGATTGTATTATTTTACATTATGGAGATTATTTTCATGAATGTTGAACTTTCAGTTATGCGTGTTGGTTGAAATATAGTTACATTATATTTAATTGTGGTTTAGAATTAAATAAAATGTCCAAATAATTTATAATTGTCAAATAGGATCATCATAAGTGTTTTGATGAATGAAACCCTATTACGTGAACTGAAATTATAAATTATGAGTTGTCCTTAATCTAAGTAATTATGTTGGACATAAATGACTTCATAAAGGCTGTTTTGTAAGTTGATTGATATCGCCAAGTTTCATGGGCTGTAGTGACATAGATATGTCTAATCAATTACATGGATATGTATGGAGAATACATATTGGGCAGACCTACCTTAAGATTCTTCAAATGAGTTGTAGAATTTTAAGTTGAACTATGACTAGTAGATTCCGCAGACATGAGTGTGATATTCCTCTTGCTTGGCAATTGATGACATCCATTTTATACATGTGTAGGACGTGCATTTAGGCTATAGTTTAGGCATTTCCATGTTAATTATCTTGCATTTTTAGCTAGTTGCTTCATTTTTTGTAGTTTAGATGTCTACACGAGTTTCTGTGTGGTTTCAGGTAAACTGGTAGACTTCTAGGGTGCATTACGATACATGGACGTCATAGGAGGGTGCTATCGAGCCGATTGGGTGGACTACACTAGCCAATGAGAAGAATTATGGCGCCATTGAGATGTGCACGGTCAGCCACAAAGACGAACGAAGAAAAAAATAGCATTATGAAGACTGGCACAGTTTGTAGCAAACCGTGCCAATCTATCGCTGACCGTGCTAATACAGTTAGCGAAGAAGAACTTTCCGCAATGTGGCACGTTTGGCTACAGACCGTGCCACAAACTGTGCCAACTCCCTGATCACTTTCTGCAAACTTGCACGGTTTGTGACAAACCGTGCGGTTTTGCCACAAACCGTGCCGGTACTCCCGTGGCTTAGATTTATTATTTTTTTTACTTTTTTTTGTTAGGATAGTATAAATACTTATTCTAGGGTTTTTTGGCAGCCTCTTATGCCTCTTTTGGCCACTCTCTCTAGCCCTAAGTGTTTTTGGAGTTCTTTTGAAGATTTCTGAAGATTCGAGGTTGTTTCCCTGGATTTGATAAAGTATTTCTCTTCTTCTAATCTAACTGGATGATTTCTATTGTTCAAATGGTGTTTTTGATTGTTTTTCCAAACATGTCTAGCTAATCCCATAATTCTAGGGTTGGGGTGATCCCAACAATGAATTGGTAGATTGTGCATGATATTTGTCTGAATTGAAATCTGAAACCTTGTTTGATTCAATCCTAGAATTCTTAATGCAATTGATGAAAGTTGATTAGATTTATATTAGGTTTGAGTCTGAAAGGAGATAACCTTAGTAGATAACTCAGATAGGGTATGAGTTTGAAAGGAGATTACTTTATCAGATTACTAGGAATTTACCCTGAGTATTATTTGTGCGACAACAACCTAATTACTCTTGTCAAATCCTAAGCTATCATAGAAACCCTAGGCTTGCCTGGACTTAGTAGAGTGCGACAACGAATGTTAACCCAGTTTGATCTTAGATTCTAAGTGCCCAAAAGATCTAGATTTGATTAGATTTGCGCAACAACGATTGTTAGTTGGAATTTAGACACATCTATTATCGTCTAAAATGAGTTAGTAGAGACTTTAGATAGGTTACCTTCAGACATGTTCAGACTAATTTCAGAAAGATATTTGTAAGTTTATCAAGACATTGTTATGGGGATCCCTAGTCCTAGAATCTTCTCCTTAATTGTTTACAATCATCTTGCAATTCTTGTTTCTTATTTTATTAGTTATTAGTTAAACAAATTTCCCTTCTTACGGCTTAGCTTACCCGTTTAAAATTACAAAAGATACTACATAGTCCTCGTTGGGAACGACACTTGAAAAGCTATAACTGAACCCATACGCTTGTGGGTAGGTTTTTTTTTCCTATCAACGATTGGTAGTCTTTGACATTGTCAAACACTGTTTCGTAAAAGATGGCTGTAAAGGCAGTGATCGGGTTTGCTGAAAATTGAGTGGGAGTTATAGTCATACAAGATTAGAGAATTCTCTCATATTTATATATATATATATATATGGATAAGAACGATGTCTTGGCACTCGAAGAGTAAGAACTAAAAATTCATGGCCGTGCTCAAAAGGATTAAAAGTAATTGATATTGCAAACATGTTTAAGACGAGTGAGAGATTGAAGGAATATGTGTCATTTAGTCAAGATGGAAATTACTAATAATAGAATAAAATTAATAATGGAGATCTATAATCTGGATATTTTAGGTAGTCTTAGTACTTTGCTAGAAGCCAACTATGACCTATAGGCTAAATTAGAATTGGTCAATTGCTATTATACTCTAGTCCTATAAGCTCACACACAATAGAGTAATTGGGCTAGATAAAAGCAAACCGAGGCCCATAGTGGGACTGGGATTTTCGGCTATGACTAATAAGGTGGAAGAGTGTATTACTCATCAAGTAATAATAAAGTGTTATCTATTTACTTGGTGATATAAGGAAAGTTATCTTTAGGAAATATAAGATATTGTATCAACCATAAATAGCCTCTTCTTGTAACAAGAGAATTATCCATTATCTCATGTGTTGAGAAAAATACTCTCCCACCACAAACCCTAATTTCGGCCGTGCCCTATAAGAAGAAAAATATGGAGTTTTTCGTCCTGTTCTAGCAAACGAAGGCAATGCGATCTACTACCGTGCTTATATGGATCAAGTAGAGGAGTCACACTTAAGGCTCTATTCTCCAAATTGATCTTAGAGAAGAATATTTGCATCAAGAGGTATGTTATTTTTTCATATATGTTTCATATGAATTTATGCATGAGATCCTAAGTTAGATGTTAGAAAACAATTTTATGAAATTACGCTTAAAACATCTAAATCCCTACAAAAGCAAGGTCATCAATTACCTCCCAACAAGGTTTCATATCCCGTTCGCGGGCATTGACACCACCATGTTTATCTGATACGTGAATTATTTGATTGAAATCACCCATAAAAACAACAAGTTTATCACAACAGTCCACAAGTTATCTCAAAAGCTCCTAAGTTCGCCATTTGTTTTCCTTTTCCGGGTGTCAATATATGTCAACAAACACCTGATCCCCCTTGAGAGCACCATGAACTACAACCATGATATGTCTATTTGGAAACGATAAAATAGACACGTCAGTATCCTGCCACCGCAAGGCAAGACCACCCGAACGCCGTACACTGTCCAAACATAGACTAGTCTTGAAACCACAACTATGGATCGCACCTTCTTGATCCCCTTTATAGATCATAGTTTCCATCAAAACAATGATGGAAGGGCAATCTCTCCAAGCCCAACCCTAGAGAGTATTAATTGCTCGCTAGTTGCCCAAACCATGACAATTCCAACTGAAAACTTTCATTCTTATTCACGAGTGTGTAGGCTCCCCGTTCTCGCTACTTGAGATTGAACACAACCCCATTATCAACAACAGTAGTTCTTATTCGCTTTCCTAAGCCCCCCCCCCCCTTATCAGTATTCCCTTTCATAATCAAGGAATTAGACTTGTCAATTCCCATAATAAGATATATATTCATCCCTTTACCTTTGATATTTTTCTTTGTCTTATGCAAATTAGTACACCCTTTTTCCAGTAGACATACTTGTACCTCACATGCCCTCAACAAGCGTGTCCACTGCAAGAATAACATTTACACCTAAGGACACCCCAAAATCACTATTTCCACCATTTTGCTCATTAAATGAGTTCGAAACAATTCCCACATATGCTTGTTCAGTAACATTTGAAGCATTGCCCACCTCAATTTGCATGGTATGTTATAACCCCTCCACGTTATCCTGTTAATTATCAAGTGACCTTACATACACCTTTTCCATGGTATTCGTATTACCAGTCTCATTCGACAAAATCCCCTTTTCAAATTTTGCACTTGTAGTAACAAGAAGTAGGCCCCATCGGATTCCCGAAATTTACGTACTCAGCATGACTAGCTTTAGACTTTAGATGGTGCAACCAACTTTGTTCTTTATCCATGTTGGAGTGACTAAGTCTCAATCGACCATTGATATTAGAGGCATATAACCAAGGAACAAACTGGATCTTTCCTTCTTTCTCCATCCCCTTATGAACCTCACGACAATCCTTAACGAAGTGTCCTAATCGGCCACATCAAAAACAGATCTCGGGAAGATGTTCATATTGAACACCAACCCACTCAGTCCTCCCTGACACTCCCAATGTTACACAACACATAAAATTAAAGGCTTGGATATATCAAGTAGAACCCGGATACACATTGTTCTCCCAAAATGAAGAAAATCATCCTTATCATGCTCAAGATATGAACCAAGATGATTTCCAAAAGCCTATGTCAGAGCATCCCCCAAACTAGCCAACAGAACATCATATACCACCGCCCAAAAAGCAATATGGGTAAAGGCCATTTGAGAAGGCCGAACATTCCCATCAACTTCCTTGAGCATGAGTAAACTATCATTGAAACACCATGGGTCCTTGTCCATAACATAGCATCGATCTTCCAAGTTGAAAAATCTACTTCTCTCACCGCCAAACCATGTTTCAGATTCCAAACTTTTTTTTGAATAAAAAGGTTATGATTTTCATTAATGGTAAGAAAATACTTACAAAATCCTAAAAAAGCCTAGGTGTTACAAGGAAGAAACCCTAATCCCCACTCTTTTAAGCCATTTTCTAGTCTCTCTATTCTCTTTATTCCATCTAGATTTAGTAAAATCCCTAACTTGGTTGACTATCATAAGAGAGCATTCATCCGGATTAATAGTCTTATCTTTATTTAGTACAATTCCAAACATGATTCCAAACTTACATACCCTAACAACTTAGAAGAAACCGTCGCGTGTGGGCGAGAAAACTCTACTGAATAGGGAGATTCTTAGGTCGCTATTAAATCATCAAAGAATCGAATATAACTCAAGTGAATCCATCATCCCGTACAATTTTCATGCCTATCGCCTAGTTTCTTTGCTATCCATTCGAAGACGAAAAGAGACCACAAAATCCGGTACACAAACACAATTTCACAAGCACGCACAATATAAGCATGAAACAAAATTCGGATGAAGAAGACAAATCTTATCCAGAGAATGACATAAAACAGTCTTGCCAAACGCCACCAGCCTCCCCGACAAAATATTTAAACGTGTTCAATTATTTTAAGCTTGCTCCTTTTCTCATAATAGCAAACTACAGTTTTATGTATTGCTTTTATATTAATCATATATAGTAATGGCGTAATAGCAAATATACCAGATTTTTCAAAGCAACTTGTAAAAAACCCATATTTTGAAAAGTATTGCAAGAATACCAGATTTTTGTACGGATTGTGGTATTTTTGCTATTGTTAAGGGTGAAATTTATCTTTTCTTTTAAATAGAAAATCCATAAAAGTTGACTAATATTTTCTCCAAAAAGATAAAAGAATGGGTTAATCTCTCCTTAATCACTTTGAAGCCGCCAGTGACAGTCCCATCACATCAACCTTCAAGCTAATAGGTCTTCGTTGAACTGTGACTAAATTCCTCCAAATTAAAATTGGCGGGCAAGTTTCCCTCCAAAAGAAAACTGGCCTCCTTCAACCCTTAATCCCTCCAGCTTAGCTCCCTTGACAAAAATCCCTGAATATTCCTAGAGAACTTCAAAGCAACCTGACTCTAGCACTTACTCCACGTGAGATATTTCACACCTGATATTTCACACCTGACGCTTTCCATTACAGCTTGAATGGGTAAGTAAACTCTCCTGAAAAACAATCGATTTTTCCCCTCTGTATACGTGAAGTTCAAAAACCTTCTTTATTTGTAGGTACGAAACTAGTGTATGTGAAGCTCATCAGTGGTGGATAATGGAAACAACAAGGGAAAATGTGGTTGTATGACGGTGATAGAACAGTGAAAGCCATGTTGCTTTCCCCTGACATGGACTTGGCTACACTGCGCGACAAATGGACTGAGAAGAATCCATTTGATGAAGAGAAGTTGTTTGTGCAATACGCTTATCAAAATAAACCAGAACTTCCACCCATCTTTATAAATGATGACGGCGATCTTGATGCATTCAAGTTCTTGAACAACTGTGGAGAAAATTCATCAGAGTAGAATATTGAGTTGTACACCAACCTTTTAAAGAAGGAAGAGATTCGAAGTGAAAGGGCTGAACATCATACTCTTCCTTCTCCAACAGCTTCACCACCAACTCAGACCCAAGACAATAGAGACTTTGTCAGGTCGTTTTTTAGAAAAGACAGAGCACCATACACTGACGTCAAGTCAGTTGATGAAATTATTAAAGCTGACAACGAAGCAGAGTTAAGGAGATTAAAAAGGGATGAAGTGAGGGGAAAGACAAGAGAAAGTGTCCCATGATACTGGAAGACATTATATCATTGAGTAGCGATGATGAGGATATTGAAGCTACTACATCAAGAAATAAAGGAAATGAGAAAATGACTGATTATGCCAACAATGGAGATTCTTTGGAGGATGAAATAGAAGATGGCTTTGACTACGGGGGATGTTATCAATCAGGTGATGATGATCGTGTTGATGGTGGTGATGGGTTAGGGTATGCTTCAGGTGATGCTTCAGGTGATGATGTGAATACTGTTGGTCTAGATGATGTGTGGGAAGAAATAAATGGCATTGAGGGAACACAGAACGAGGAACAAATAGAGGAGGACCAAGAAGAAGAGATTGATGTTGATGAAGACATGCTTAGAGAGATTGAAAAGAGGTACTATCCAGCGGAGAGGGACATGCAACGCATGTTAGTTGAAGATGAGGAAACAAGTGAAAACAAGTCCTCATATCCAACAATGAAGGTTGGTCAGCTCTTCAATTCTAAGGAAGAGTTCAAAGCTGCACTCTTCTCTCTGGCAATGGAAAATTTCTATGAGATGTGTATGAAGAGGTCCGATAAGTCCAATTATGATATTGAGTGTGTTGACGACAAATGCACCTTCGTTTGTCGTGGCTCATTGTATCGAAAAACGTCCTTGTTTATGGTGCGACAATATATTGCGGATCATACCTGTGGCATGAGAGTAAACCACAATTATCACAAAGGAGCAACTTCTCGGCTGATTGCCGAGAAAGTACTTCACAAGTATGTTTTTCTTGCATTTGAACAGTTTTTGTTATCAAAGGCCAATATGAATGCATCTATAGATTCACTTCGTGACATCTCAGGTTTTTAAACGGCCATAAAGGCCTCCGTGCTTCAGAAATTCAGGATTTCATGTTACAACATGGGATAAGGACAAGCTACTACAAAGTCAATCGAGCGCGGCTCTTCGCCCAGGACATGGCACATGGTACATCTGAGGATAGCTACAAGGCAATGTACTCTTACATGCACATGTTAGAGAAATCTAATCCGGTAACATACACGAGAATAGTCAGAGATGCTGAGCAACGCTTCAAGTACATCTTCTGGACTTTAGGTCCATGGATAAGGGCAGCGCCACATCTGAAAAAGGTCAGTCTTCAACCTTCATGTAGTTAAGTCAGGACATATAGTCGCTTTGTCAGGTCAAACTACTATATGACTGCATATGTGACAAATAGAACAAGCATCATATGTCAGGCCATATAATCTTTTTTCAAACCTTATAACGCTATTGTCAGGGCAACGTCTGAGAAAATAGTTTTGCGTGTGTAGGTAATATCAGTTGACGGCACTCACCTCACAGCCATGTTCAAGGGGATACTTCTCCTGGCAACGGCACAAGATGGAAACGGCCAAATATATCCACTTGATGTTGCCGTTGTTAATAGTGAGAACGATGATGCATGGTCATTTTTCTTCAGTGAATTGAGGGTTGTTGTTCCTAATCATCTCGAGTTGTATTTCATTTCTGACCGTCATGTTAGCATTGGGAAGGGTATGAGAAATAGCTATCGTTTCACCAAGCATGAATATTGCATATATCACATATACCAAAATATCAAGAGGAAGTTTGGCAGGCAAGACCTCTTCGGTATATTCAAAAAAGTTGCTCATGCTTACACAGTAAATGAGTTCAATCATCAGTTTGCTCAAATAATAGCTGCATCTCCAAAGATTGGTCAATATCTGAAAGAAGATGGAGTTAAAAACTGGGCGAGAGCGCATTTTCATGGGAACAGGTTTAATATCATGACAAGCAACAACGCCGAGTGTCTTAATGGCCTGTGGAAAACACAGCGTCAGTGGCCTATTCTTGCTCTGTTTGATGCGATTGTTGAGACCATTTCTAAATGGTTTTGTCAAAGAAGGGAAGCGGCTTCAAACTGGGACCAATACTTGTCACCCTCTGTGTACACGCTGGTAGAGGTGAACTACAGAAGGTCATCAAAGATGAGTGTTCGAAGACTAAGCCAGTTTGAAGCAGAGGTCATGCAAGGAACTTATAGATACTCGGTGAACCTTAATGCTCGTACATGTGATTGTAACATGTTCCAGATTGATAAAGTTCCTTGTGCTCATGCCATAGCGGTTGCAAGTGATAGGGGAGTGCGACTCACTGATCTCGTCCATCCCATGTTCAAGAACGAGTGCGTGAGAGAAGTGTACAAGGAAACTGTGCATCTTGTTCCTCCCACAGGCCGATGGTCAGTTCCTGAAGCCGTGTCATCCATAAGATGCTATCCACCAAAAGTAAAACGTCCTCTTGGAAGGCCACGTATTAACCGATACAGGGCGATGTAGGAGAGGAACTATACTAGGAAGAGGCGGTGTTCGTATTGCGGCAACCAAGGCCACAACAAGCAGTACAGTAGGAGGAGAAGGACTGACGAAGGATTATAGGAAGAGAATGGGTTAGTGTTTTTTTGTTTAGAATTGTCACCATGTTGGTGTTTTTTGGGCGTTTATGCTAGTAAACGTGGTCGCGTAAATATTGAGTATGTTTTTGTTGGGTGTTTCAGGGAAAAGATGTATGGTTTAAGTCTCTATAGTCTTAAACCACACCTTTTTTGTGGGGGCTCCCCTTTTGGCTGGGATATAAACTTGATAAATTCAATCTTTGCTTAAGAGTTGATTACTTGTCATATTTGCTTAAGAGTTGATTACTTCTCATCATCACTGTTAAACTCACAAGAAAAAACTGTAAGACTCTACAACACCCTGTAAAACAACGTATATGTCCTGACATGATCATTTGCTTGAGGAAAACCTAATACATAAACACGACATGTAAAGCTTCAATACGACCTGTAAACCTTCAATATGTTCTGATAACCTTAATCTAAAAACCTAATACATAAACACAATCATCTGCGAAACCATTTGAGTTAATAGGATTTGAACCTTAGTCTATAAACTTAATACATAAACACAATCATCTGCGAAGTCTATAATTCTTCATATGAACCCTAGAATGTTTTGAATCTTGTACTGACATTGTGCTCAGGTTCTCTGCAAACGTTGTATTTGTCCTGAAAACGCTTGTATATGATCCATACTCATAAACGCATCCCCACACATAATAAGAGATTACATTGTTATGAAAACATTATACAGAGATTACGTTGTTCAACTTTACAAAAATGTGCCCTTGGCATGGCATTCCCACACACAAAAGAAAAAAAACTAGCATCGCAAAGTTCATACAAAAGGAGGGAAGATTAAAAATGCTTGCATATGAAAAACGCATCCCCATACATACTCAGATATTACACTGTTATGAAAACATTATCCAGGCACCCATCAATATAGATAGCGCGCCATCAGATCTCCCCTTAAGAACTCAGCATGCTCCAACACCCTTTTTATGTTGAGTTCAGTGAAGACGGTGTCCCATTCAATCTGCCAAAAAAAACAAAGCATCTTAGGCATGTCACTTGCACATAGTAAGAAAATATACAAGAAAAGCCTTACCAGTCTGAACCTGAGCTTTATCCGGGCCTTTTCTTCTTCAGTCTGAGCACCTGTCGGACTCACCGCAGCAAGCTCCCGCCTCAGGCGGACCAAATCCTTAATTAAAGCTACCAACTCCAAATCTCTCGCGACAATGTCGCGAGAGTAGCTCTCAAATTCGGCCTTGGTCATCATCCGCTCTCCAAGATGATCCACCACATCCCGGGCAGCTTGCAGAAGTTCATATACTTCAACGTACATGCCAGTGACAAATTCATGTTCTCCGGCCATGGCTTTAGAATATAGAGTTTGTAGAGAAGATTTGAGAAAGTGGGAGTATTTGAAGAACCAAGAGAGCGTGGGAGTATTTGAAGATCCTTGGTAGAGAACTTTGGTACAGAGCCTGTGAGTATTTGAAGAAACTTGGTAGAAAAGATTTGCGAAAGTAAGGGTGTTTTAGGGAAAATTAAGAGGGGTCAAATCGGATAAAAATTGGAAACGAACTCACTTATTTCAATGTAACCTGACAACCCTGAAACCGTACTGTAAATAGCTTAATAAGGCCTGAGAAACCCGAATAAGGCAAAAACTATCTATATTGTTATTGGTCTGACTTCAATTAACAGTGCGTGAGTGAGAGTAACTATAAGCCCTGAAAAACTACATATCTTAGAAACAAAACAAGCATTAAACGTCAGTCCACATATGGTTGTTTGCAAAGCTTATAACTACGTTGTCAGGCCAAATATTGAGTCTGTAGATAAGCAAGTGAGAGCCTCAGAGTATTTTAAGAACCTTGCTAGAGAGCCTGGGAAAAGCATTAAGAACCTTGGTATTGAACCTTGAGGAGAGAGTAAGTGTCTTTTGGGAAAATTAAGAAAGGGGTCAAATCGGATATGCATTGGAAACGAACTCACTTATTTCAATGTTGTTATTGCTCTGACTTCAATTAACAAGGCGCGGGTGAGACAAACTATAAGCCTATAACTTTGTCAGTCCACATATGATTGTTTGCAAAGCTTATAACTACGTTGTCAGGCCAAATATTAAGAGGTGTATGAAAATTAAGGGTGTGTTTGGTAGAAATAATGGAATGGGTTGGAATGAGGAATTGGGTTGAGAAGGTATGGGTTTGAGAATGCTAAATTTTAATTTGATGTTTGGTTTATTATTGGGAATGAAAAATTAACACACAAACTCTTTACTTTTTCTCATACCAACCCAACCATTAATTGGAAAGGATGACGTCAGGTCAAGATTTATTCAAAAGCCTATGTTTTTGTACTTAAAATGACCTGACAACCCTGAAAACGTCTTATAAGACTTTAATACGGCCTGACTTCAGTCAAACCTTTGCCTCCGTATTTGCAAATAATCGAGAACTTACCCCGCCATTTTATGGAAGTTTTATGGAAGTTTTAAAATCGTTTAAAGGCTATTTTTTCAGTTTAAAAACCCATTAAATTTGAAAAATATTAGGTTGGTTAATGTGGAAGTTTTTAAACTGTTTTTAACGTTTTATAGACGGTTTGAACAAGTGTGACGTTTGTTTCAAATCCGCCCTAACTCCTAATCCTCCTATGGTTGTGTATCCTGCTCTGGCTAAGAAAAAGTAAAGCTGGAGAATATTGACTGAAATCTGCATGTAAGAAAAGGATTGCTTCAAAAAGCTTTTGTTTATGTACAAAAAGATGATGACCTGACACACATCACATCAGCATTGAACTTTCATTTCATTTCTCTTTCTTTAATAAAAACAAAAAAAAACAAGTACAGTTCATATTTGCACAGAAGAAAAACAAAGAACAACGAAGAGTAGAAAGAGGAACACCCTCTTCGAAAACAATTTTAATCGAGAGTATCTTGTCATCACAATTTCAAATACAATTACCACATGTTGTTAGTACTCTGACATATAACGCGCCTTGTCCTGAAAACGTTACATTTGTCCTGAATATGCATGTTTACATATTCGATGTTGTTATTGCTCTGAGATATTAATCAGTTTGCCCTGAACATTAGTATATGTATTATGAACACGATAAGTTTGTCCTGAACACGCATAAAAATAGTCAAAAGTAGTAAATGCGGGAATAAGGGCAAAGGATCTTTATTATTATCAGTCCATATCATTACATATCCGCCATAAGTTCCAAGTAAACACCCATAAGAAACAACATGAAAAAAACTAAGAAGCATCATTAAAGCTTATTTAAAACATCCCCACGGGCATCACTGGGGTAGAGAAAGATCTGGATAATCACGAACCACGAACACCTTCACTCCGGCGACCCTCTCGCCGAGGCGGGCGAGATCTGCAACGTCGTCTTCTGTCTGCAGCGATTGAAGGAAACGCTGCCCGGAGGCTGGGACCTGTTAAAAAAAATCGATTTTGTACCTGGAGAGAGGCTACTGATCATCCCGTGGACGGACCAAATATCCATCTTGTTTGTTGGCACCTTAAGGAGTCTAGTGCCCCCCCCCCCGTGTATTCATGGGTCGTAAGCAGGGCCATAACGCCGGTGGATGGGGATAATTGCCCATCCCAATAGACCTGAAGGAAGACCTTCTTGAACGAGTCCAGCATGCTGCTATAGAGTTTTTGGAATTGAGAGAGGAGTAAGAGGAGTTTGAGAGAGGATTTGTGAGGGGTTTGCACAAGGCAAGAACGCTATTTATACACAAAGATGAGTGGAGAATGGAGTTAATGACGGGTAGTTGAGGGAGTAAGAACGCTATTTAATTGAAAATTAAGAGGGGTCAAATCACATCTCTTTGCCAGTGGCTCGTACATCTTGACATATCTTTGATATGCATTGGAAAGGATGACATTGAATAAGATTTATTCCTCATGACCTGACAAAGCATATTACGTACTGTAAGTCAGTAACATGACCTGACAAAGCTTATTTCCAAAGCTTTGGTTTTATTCGAAAACTAACCTCACCATTTAAAACGTTTTTAAACCGTTTTTTTTTTCGGTTTCAAAACCATTTAAATGTAGCAAAATATTAGGTTAATGTGGAAGTTTTCCCCCTCGTTTTAAAGGCTATTTTTCGATTTAAAGACCCTTTAAATGTAGGAAATATTAGGTTTTTCAATGTGGGAGTTTTTCTACCATTTTTAACCAGTGTGATGTTTGTTTCAAATCCGCCATAACTCCTAATCGGATATGCATTGGAATGGATGACTTTGAAAAAGATTTATTCAACATGACCTGACAAATCTTAATACGTATTGTAAGTCAGTAATATGGCCTGACGTAAGTCACAATTTTGCAAAGCTTTGGTTATATTCGAAAACTAACCCCACCATTTTAAACGGTTTTAAACCATTTTTAAACCATTTTTTTCTGTTTCAAAACCATTTAAATGTAGCAAAATATTAGGTTAATGTGGAAGTTTTCCCCCTCGTTTTAAAGACTATTTTTCGATTTAAAAACCCTTTAAATGTAGGAAATATTAGGTTTTTCAATGTGGGAGTTTTTCTACCGTTTTTAACCAGTGTGATGTTTGTTTCAAATCCGCCATAACTCCTAATCCTCCTATGGTGTATCCTGCTCTGGATATGCAAATGGGTGGATGGTCAAGCTTATGATTTTAGAGCCAATCAGACTATTGAAAGCGTAAGAGTTGTTGAACATCACGGGACAACCTCTATGCTTATTTACCCGCATCATTCGACTTCAAGCAATATGTCCTCACTTAAACATCATCACAAGCATAGGTTTATGAACTGAAATTGACCTGACAAACCGTGGTCCTTGCTTGTAAAACGAGAATATGTCCTCACTTAAACACCATCACAAGTATAGGTTTATGAACTGAAAAGGACCTGACAAACCGGGGACCTTGCTTGTAAAACAAAAATATTTCCTGACATAAACACCATCACAAGCATGTAAACATCCTGAAAACATGATCTTTCAAATTAAAATACAATTATCACATGTCTTCCTTGCCGAATGGTTCCCAACAACACAATACAATTATCACATTAAAATCAAATGTCTTTAAAAACTATCCCAACGACATCTAAAAATACTATGAGCCATTTGATTTCTGTGTCCATCTACGAATTTGTCGGACGCAAGATCCAGGTTTGTCATGCCGAGCATCAACAACTCAATGTGCTTCAAGGTGTAGACCCTACAATCTCCTCTGCAAGATGTACAAAAGGAGTTAGAATGTATATCAATTGTAGTTTGATAAGGATTTATCATTGCATTAATACACATATACTTACCCACGCTTGTTCTGCTTAATGTTATCACGACGGGACACCGACATTGGCTTGTCCAATAACGGTTCACATCTCTTTGCCAGTGACTCGTACATCTTGACATATATTTGAACAGTTTGAACGATGGGCTGGATTATATCGAAAATTTGCTTGTCTGAGTACAGATCCACATTACAGTCATACACCGTCACACCCCAGTCGCATAGTTCAATTTCTAAGGCAAACCAGTGGGAATATGGGATGTTGAAGGGCACATATATGCGTTTCGTATCATCCCATCTCTTTCCATAATCAGACGGAGATCCACCCATCATGTAATTCATCACTGCATCCTCACCTTTACGTGGAAAGTCCTTCTGGAAGCGATTGAACTCAGTGGTGACCAAGGTTTGCCAAAATGGGTCAAGCACAACCACCTTCGAAAACCGCTCCGGATCCTCTAAAATCCTTTGACGATAAAGGAACATCATTTGCTCCAGATGCTGTAATGGTGCAACAATGTTAATGTATCCACTGAAAACAATTTTACAAATGCATAATATTTTGAATGAATGCATTGGAATATTACCTCACTGACCAACCAGTCATTTGAGGCAAACAATTTCTCAAAGAACTTCTTATCCAATGCTTGCCCACTCGGTCCAATTCGGGGTTCAATACTGCATGATGGTACATATTCATTTGAATAATAAACAAGGCAATATATCAGTTTGTCAGTCCATAAGGAATCATTTTAGTACATACACAGGCAATATATAAGTTTGTCAGTCCATACAGAATCAATTTCCGGTCATATTACTAACAGTCAGGCCATATAAGATTTTGACATTCAATTCATTATTAAGTTGAGTAGAATGGTTAAGTCACTAACCTCTCACTTTGCATCCACTTTACCAGGTCTGTCATCCCTTCCACCTTGCTATTTTTGGTAATCTTTTTCGCCAATTTCTTCTCATCCATATTGCGGAAGGGTGATTTTGCCGCCGCAGCAAGCTCGCGAGTGCGCCTTGGATATGTCTTTTTCTGCACTTGGCCACCCTTCCTTGGTGTGCCCTTCCTCGGCACTTTGGACTCCTTGGTCTCACCTTCATCATCCCCCACGTCATCAAAATCAGCCTGTGATACCTTCTCACCTTGTAATTCAGTCCCAGCCTCAACACCTCGCTCATCAGCCTTGGTCCCTCCCTCCACAACATCTCCCTTTGATTCCTCCATAACTCCTTTATCAACCGTGTTGAGTCCCTCCACATCTCCCTTTGGTTCCTCCACAACTTGGTAATCAACCTTGGTCCCTCCCTCCATATCAGCTCCCTTTGCTACCTCCTCAGCATCCACACCTCCGTCATCAATCTTGCTTCCTCCCTCCACAACATCTTCCTTTGGTTCCTCCACAATTCCATCATCAACTTTCCTGAGTCCCTCCACAACTTCGTCATGCACACCCTCATCAGACACTGCTTTTGTTGCCACCTCATCTTGTGTTGCCACCACAGTCCCATCATTAACCAACTCCTTGCTGAGTCCCTCCTCATCTTGTGGTGTTGCCTCATTAACCAACTCCTCATTTGTCTTATTTACCCCCTCCTCAGTTGTTATCCCCTATAGTATTGTAGCCGTCCGGACAAGAACTGACAGTGAATCTGTTGCATCCCTTTCAACTTCTTGCCCATTTACCATTGCAACATCTTCACCCACCTCTTCCAGACAAACTACATTATCTGCAGCATAAGCATATGGGGGCGATCCAACCTTCTTCACCTCACATTGTCCACCAGTTAACACAATTGCACCATCATCTTGCTCTCCATCCATTGTCTCCTGAAACGATGATATAAGGTCTGAAATAAGCAAATATTTTTTCAATTGTGCTCAAATGGACTGAAATGTGCATATATGGACTGAATCGTGCATATATGGACTGAACTGTCTACTGAAACGATGATATATGGTCTGAAATAACCTACCTATTTTTTTAAATGTGCACAAATGGACTGAAATATGCATATATGGACTAAACTGTACATATAATAACTGAAAAAGTTGGGCATACCTCATCAGTCTCTCCGTCTTTAGACTCATTCTCTTCGGACTCTCCCTCTTTGGACTCATTCCCTTCGGCCTCATTCTCTTCGTCATCTTCAGACTCTATCTTTTCCTCTTCTTCATCTTCATGCTTTGACTCATCACTCTGATCTGTTGATTTCACCTCCCTCATGGTCTGCTGGTGTTGGGTAATGTTGGGTTCATCATCACTTTTAACCTCCCTAGACTTTGGCTCCTGGTGTTCTCTGATGTCTTGATCACTGTCATCACTGGATGAAGATGCCACTGTTCTAGGAGCTTTGCCTCTTATGAACTTCTTTAACTCAAGGACTTCCTCCCTTAACAGATCATGCTTTTCATTCAGAGTATGCATCGTTTCAAGCAATTCATTCAAACAACACATCAATTGCCTTGGGTCCAAACCCTCAATGTTTCCATCTTGCCCTTCCTTACCAACTCCCTTGTCCTTTTTACCAGCCCTTTTTCTTTTGGACTTCAGCTGCTTAACAATCTCATCCAAGGATTTGTGTCCTTCCTCCTCCGGGAAGTAACAGTTTTCTCCCAAGTCCTCTCCGTCCTCCTCAACAAGGATCTGTTTAGCAGCGAAAGTCCCCTCTAGGGCATCAGAAATCGAATCCAAGCTTGGCCTACTCGTTTTAAGCCACCTCACACCTCGGGGCTGCACAACTTTATTCATCTTTTGGGCAAATGTTCTGCCAAAATGGGACACTGCCTCATACAACCATATCTGAAACAAACAGAATTGGAATTAAACCACAATTATGAACAGAGGCATTAACCTTTCTCAGTTTTACATACTCAAATACTAACACCTTACCTGAAACACCATCGGGAAACCCCTTATGGTGTATCCTGCTCTGGCATTGTCTGAACGTGCAAGTGCAGCCTTAACTGACTCCATTCTTGTGTCCAAAGCAGAAGCCAAACTTTGATGGAGGTCAATATATGCACTCCTACCCCATGAGAAATTATTGAAACGATCCAAGTCTTGGGTCAATTTCACATGTAGGGGTCTGACCTTCCTCTTCTTATCACCCCCAAGTACAACACCCTCAAGAATTAACAACAAGGCCATCTTCAGCTTAAATACATTTTCCTCCCGATACGATAAGAACTTGGTTAAAAGGTTAGCAATGGTAATACTCCTCACAAAAAAAAAATCAAAGACTGCATTCTTATCCTCCACAGTGTCCTCCTCATCGGGCATCCCACAATTCAGTCCTGTTATTAGCCTAAACTCCTCTATTGAAAACCTACATGGATGTCCACCAAGATCATACCATGTCTCAAACTGCTTTTTTGTGTCCAGTTGCCTAAACAACACATGGTGAATCAGTTGTGCAGACAGTTTCAAGTTTTTCATTATTTTGATTATTGGGCCAAAGGGGCCCTGGAGAACTGTCTGCCAGTCTGTTCGAGTTAGGGTGTTCTCGATACAATTCAGATACTAAAGCCTTGAGTTCTGATTTATCTGACCATAAAACAACTCCTCAGAATGCCACTTGTACATTATCTGTAATGAATGACATTCACATATACATGACAGGTAAGAATGACTTTCATATTCACATAAAAGAAAGAGAGGCATCATCTTACTTTGTCAGGTAAAGATATATATTTTCAGGATACAAAATAAATTGTCAGACTACATTTTGGTTTGCCAGGCCAAATGGAAGTTGTTGAGGAAAAGTCTTTACCGTAGAGTATAACTTACAATTTTGTATCAACATGAATCAGGCTAATATGACATTCTAACATTCTAACCACACAACAAATACATGACATTTATATTCATATAAACCCGAAAACTTATTTTATCAGGTAAGATAATTCGTTTCGTCAGAATACATTTTGGTTTGTCAGGCCATATGGATGTAACAGTTTAGGCTACTATGAATTTTCCAGACCTCTCCATGCTCTGTTTTTTACAGACAAAATCATGCTCTGTTTATCCAGACCCTAAACCTAGCATGCATCAAAAATTTCAGACAAAATATTGCGTTTTTCAGGTAGGTCAAGAGTTAGAGAAGACCACTAACCCCGCCAACCGACTTCGATGGCTCCTTCCTCGACCTCTTGGCTTTTGGTTCTTCAGCCTCTGAGATTCTCGGTTTCTTCTTCTGCATCGAAACGACTGGACTTGGTGATTCTTCTTCCTCCGACGACCTGTAGGCTCTCTTCTTTCGGCCACTCGCCACATTAGCCGCCTTCGGATTCGTGCTTTCCTCAACCCTATTTCTCTTCGAAACTGTAGAAGCATTCGCCTTCACCTTATTCACTCTGGCTTTCGCAGACTCCAAACCTCTTGTCTTCACCATTGTCGATCTAGGGCTTCAGAAAAGGTTTCAGAAAGGGCTTCTCGCCTTCTCGACTTTGGGGATTTAGGATTTGCTTTGAGGAATACGATTCGGGGATGAAAGGAAAAAAGGTTCTTCAGCGGCGAAAAGAATTTGTGGAAGATGAACTGCTACCGGCTGAACATGTATATCATTAGGACTACTGATATAACCGTTTAAAATTAACTGCATCTTTAAACCTCTCTTAACCACTTTTATGTTTTTTGAAAAAGGTTTATTCATTTTTTTATTTTACCTTTTTAATTTTGAAAAGTATTGCAGCTTTATGATACTTTTTCAATACTTTTCAAAATCTGGTATTTGTGCAAATGGCCTTTGAAAATATGATAGTTTATGCAATTAGTCATATAATAATTTTAACAAAAATCACTTAATATCTGACATGATTTATGGCATTCAAAAAGTTAGTATATAAATAAACGACCAAAAATAACCTCAATCAACGGATATTAACACAAAATTATACAAACTATAATAATAAGTCATTTTTATAATCATTAGATTGACGAAAAGAGTCCTAGATTTGTTTTCGGTTTAAATCTTCCTCATCAGATGACATAGATCTTGGAGGAGTTGGCTGGATTACGCAAAAAAGTTATTCAATGACATGGCATTATATTTGGGAATTGCTAAATCTCTTAAAAAGAACATCACCAATTTCAATTATTTAAATATACCCTTCACAATGTTTTTATATTACTGACGACGTATATTATTTTATTATAATAATTAAATAATTTTAGCATAATAAATAGCAAAAGGACGTATTAAAGAAGCTCAACAAAGATTACGGGCTAAATTAATAAGCTTACCATAATTTTAGCATAATAATTGTTCCAAGAACCCTAGCATGCTATTCTAATTCTCATTCTCTATAATATTTGCCTGTCTCCATTGAATCCTAAGAGGCTTGAACTAACTTGAGCGTCGGATGAGCTTTAGGGGAGATCTAACCCTCCCGTTAACGCGTTTTCTAGTTGCAGATCATGTTCGTCGATCAATTTCCTGGGGAGACCAGTCGTCGTCGATTCCACCAACTTCATGGTACAGAAATCTGCTACGACATTTGACATCGTCTGTGGGAACGAAGGCGACAATGGTCACCAGGAGAACCACCACTAGCCTGGGGGCCGCCGAAGCCAAAAGGATTGATGTAGAGCGAGCAATCGCAGATCGGGAGCGCCAGCTAGAGGAGTACGATGCCACAATCGCTGAAAAAGACCAACAGATCCGCGCAACTCAGGAAGAGATCGTTGTGATTCAAATGGTGTTTGACATGGCGTAGGATAAGCAGCCCGTGGAAGGCACCGAGACCAACGGTAACAGGCTACGTCTGAATAGCGTTGTGGAGATCCCGACCCGCCATGAACCGCACCACCAGCAATCCACAAGTGGCGGCCAACACGGCCATCTCGGTCGAAAGGGCGTCAGGCGTGACGACGGAGATCAAATCAGGGAGTGAGGGCGTTGGCAGGGTTACCGCACATCTTCGTCGGCATCTCGCCCTAGCTAGCATCACGAAGAGCGAAGGAGTAAGACCCCTTGGGTCGATCTTGAGCACGATAGTGGCTGGGTTGAGAGAAGAGATCGCCGGTCTCGGTCTTGCGAGAGCAGGCACCGGGGCAGACCGAAGAGCGTCAACTCGGACCGTGAAGAGGGGCACAAATCCAGCCTGATCTGAGGCATTGAGCAATGTCTTCTACGATTATTAGACAACTAGGGAGAGTCCATGATCAATGCACACGAGCAAGCCGAGCAGAAGTTGGTCTGAATGACTTCATGATGTGACCAAGCCCCATCAAGTGAGCCAAAGAAGCCTAGATGTCTATAATGGTTCACGTGATAACTCGAGTGCTTCACATGTTCATGAAGAGCTTCCAAGCCAAGATCGAGATGATGAGCCCATCACCTTCTCATGGCGTGTCCGAGCGCGTGATTTATGTCTTGTTTTATTTTATGGTGGTTTATGACATTTTTAGACATTGGTTTAGTTAAATTTCGGGTTTTTGCCTTTGTAAGGCTTAATGGGCCACAATTTGTATTTTCCTTAGTTTTTCTTTTTGTTTTTTTGGCCTTTACAAGGCAACAACTCTGGCAATTTTCAGAACATGTTGAATAAGATTAAACAAAGCAGTTATCGTTTTTAGAAAGCTCTCTTTTTCTCTTTGGCTGAAGAACGACCTTCTTCATCCTCTTGCTTGTGTGTTGCATCAAGCCATTGTTGTTTGTTCATTGAGTGAGTCACATCTCAAGGAGCAATCAACCTTGTTCTCTCTTTGTTGGTGAGTTACATCCAGCCAAGAAGAACCATATCCTTTATTGACGCCTCGACCTCCATCCTTGGGTCTTCAACAAAGTATCCATCCTCCATTGATCCATCATCACGTCCCTCATCATCATCCTCTTCACTCCTTCATCATCATGCCATAGATATCATCAAAAATCGATAAAAACTAAAGTGGCTCCTCTTGGTTCAAATCCGAGATCTAGATCAACCGGGGCTTCAATGAGCGATTGCCTTGCACCGAGTCACCTTAGACCCTTGCGCGTATCACGTGGTATCAGAGCTATGTAAGGTATTGCTCGAAAACTTTGGCTTAAGACGCTAGAAATTCAGATATGCAAGCATAGATTTCGTGCCCTTTAAATCTGAACGTCTGGTCTTGTTTCTCGAGTTTTTGTTGTTGTTTTCTTGCGTTTTTCCTTGATATTTCGTGTTGTTGTTTATTGCATCGTCCCTTGTTGAAATCTGAGAAGTTTGAGTCGAGTTGCTGGTTGCAAAGTTAAGAAACGTAGGTTGAAGGAGAAGTCAAAAGTTTGTTTTGTCAGATCCTAAAATCTAGGGAACATCCTAACCACTTCCCCAGCCACTCTTAATCCGATTTTTGTTGTTTGAATGAGTCAAATTCGTCACTAAAATCTATTTAGTAGTTAGAGGTCAGTTAGAGTCTTTTAATTTTAATTTTTGTTGCATTACATGCTTGAATTTGTTGCCTACAAGTGCATAAACTAATTCTTCAAACATCAAAGTAAGGGGGCGGCTCTTTGCACTTCAAGTTTTGTAATATGTTGCTATTTACATTCTGCATTTAGAAGTCAAAAAAGAAAAGAAAAGAAAAGAAAAGAAAGGAGACGAATTGCATTGATTGAAAAAGTGGTTGAATTCAGAAATACCCGACCTAGTAACAAAAGGGAAGGCCATAGAAAGAGTGAATCGACATTGTGAATCACATTGAAAAAGCCTTGAAAAATTGGCTAAGTGTTCATTGCTAGCTTTATCTTGCAATCAAGTGTATCTTGGATTAAGTGAATTGGCAGCAAGTTAGACCTTTGTAAAGTGCAAGTGAGCTTAGTAGTTTCTTTGTTGTGGCTAGAATTGGTTGTTGCACTAGTAGCTTAGGTTCATGGGTGACGTGTGTGCACCTTATTTGCTTTGTTTTAACTTGAGTCTAGGACCCTAAGCCTACCCTACATAGGTGTGCTTGCTTAGCTGAAATTCATAACTTTTAAATCAAGTTGGATAGCTCTTACTAGCTTAGGTTCCATTGATAAGTCTTGTGTTCTTTGGGAACTTCTGTGTTTGGTTGTTGTTCTTTGAGTCTTATTGTCAAGGATATCACCAATGGAGTCCCAAGACAAGAACTAATGGAGATGTCTAGCATAAGCCGCATGTCCCAAAGGGAATTCTTGTACTATCGGGCCTATGGAGCTTCATATAGGGAGGCTAGACAACATATTCATCCAGAATCTAACCCATACATGAGGTATGAATCTAATCCCTATTTTTACAACTCTCACTATTATTCTGCTAGCCATTATGTGCAGCCTAAAGGAGCCTATGGCTCACCTAAATCGCATGTTAGCACACCCTAGAGAAGAGAAAGAGTGCCTCCACCGCCTCGGGTTAGAGCACATGACATCGTGTGTGTCATGTGTGAAGGGAGAGACCACTTAGCCGATATTTTTCCTACCTAATACCGCACTTACAAAGACGAAGGGTCCTTTGAGAGTGAAGTCTTGGTTGCTGCTTGTAAGGATTAGGACGTCCAGATTAGTCCTTGTGCTAGCCACACTTCTCAAGTTAAAGAGGCCGGAGAGGATCCGCCTAAGGTTCTTGATGCCAAGAAAGAGAATTTGGCGGGTCAAGAAGGGGACGTTTTGGCCAAGGACTTGGTTGAAAAAGAGTCTAAAGATGAGGATGTTCTTTCTACTGAACCTCCTTTGTCAATGGCCAACGGAGAGGAGCTTGTGATGACATCCATTTTATGCACATTTAGGACATGCATTTAGGCTGTAGTTTAGGCATTTTCACGTCTATTATCCTGCATTTTTAGCTAGTTGCATCGTTTTCTTTAGTTTAGATGTCTACACGAGTTTCTGCGTGATTTCAGGTACATTGGTGGACTTTTGGGTTGCATACGAGGCATGGACGTCATTGGAGATGTGCACGAGCAAATTCAGAGGCGAACGAAGACAAAAAGGAGCATTCTGCAGCTTGGCACGGTTTGTGACAAACTATGCCCGCTTGCTGTAAACCGTGTGCGCCTCTAGAGCCGAGAAGATCACTATTTGTGAAGAGGCACGGTTTGTGACAAACCGTGCCATAAACCGTGCACGTGTCCTGCTACTCTCTGTCGTGCCGCACGGTTTATGACGAAACCCGCACGGTTTGTCACAAACCGTGCCACTACTCCTCGCGTCCCGAAATGCTACTTTTTGCCCCTTTTGATTTTGGACAGTATAAATACTTTCTAGGGTTTTTTTTGGCACACTTCTCTTTTGCCACTTTTTTCCACTCTCTCTAGCCTTGTGTTTTGGAGTTCCTTTGAAGATTTCTGAAGATTGGAGATTGTTTCCCTGGATTTGATCAAGTATTTCTCTTCTTCTAATCTAGTTGAATGATTTCTATTGTTCAGATGATGTTTTTGATTGTTTCTCCTATCATGTCTGGCTAAATCTCTTAATTCTAGGGTTGGGGTGATCCCAATAATGGATTGGTAGACTTTTGTATGATATTTGCCGGAATTGAAATCTGGAACCTTGTCTGATTCAATCCTAGAGTTCTTAATACAATTGACGAATGTTGATTAGGTTTCTATTAGGTTTGAGTCTGAAAGGAGATAACCTTAATAGATAACTCATATAAGGTATGAGTCTGAAAGGAGATTACTTTATCAGATTACTAGGTACTGAACCTGAGTGTTATTTGTACGACAACAACCTAACTACTCTTGTGGAATCCTAAGCTATCATAGAAACCCTAGGTTTGCCTGGAGTTAGCGGAGCGCGATAGCGAATGTTAACCCAGTTTGATCCTAGATTCTAAGTGCCCAAAGGGTCTAGATTTGATTAGCTCTGCGTGACATCGATTGTTAGTTATAATTTAGGCACATCTATTATCGTCTGAAAGGAGTTAGTAGAGACATTAGATAGCTTACCTTCAGACAAGTTCAGACTAGATTCAGGCAGATATCTGTAAGTTTACCAAGACATTGTTGTGGGGATCCTTGGTCCTAGGATCTTCTCCTTAATTGTTTACAACCATCCTTTACAATTCTTGCTTCTTGTTTTCTTATTTCCTTAGATATTAACCAAACAAATTTTCCTTCTTACGGCTTAGCTTACCAGTTTAAGTTTACAAAAGATACTACACAGTCCTCATTGTGAACGACACTTGAAAAGCTACAACTAAACCCATACGCTTGTGGGTAGGTTTTTGTCCTATCAAGCTTTTGGCGCCGTTGTCGGGGACTATTGCTAGTATCAGTTGTTTCCTACAACTGGTTCGACTAAGTCTTTGTTTTATTTTTGATCTTGTTTTTTGTTGCTTTGCTTTCAGACTTGTTTTCTACATATGCGAAGAGCCCTGAGCGCTGGTAATCTTAATGACTACGATCCCGAACCAGAGCGTACTTTTCGCACAAGAAGAAGACAACAATGCGAAGCCAGAGAACAAGCCATGGGTGACAACAGAGAGGAACAAGATCCTGCTCTGGAAGTTCAAGAGCCACGTATGACGCTTGGTGATTATGTGATGCCAAATCACCTTGGTCCTATTTCTGGTGTGGTCCGACCTCCTGTGCAAGCTCGTAACTTCGAGCTGAAAGCTTCCCTTCTTAACATGGTTCAACAGAATCAATTTGGAGGTCTACCTTCTGAGAACCCACACCAACATTTGGCTACCTTTATTGAGCTGATGGACATAGTGAAGATCCATGAAGTGTCCCAAGATGCGCTCAACCTGCGAGCCTTTTCATTCTCTATGCGAGACATGGCCAAAGCTTGGTTCAAGGCCCTACCTCTTGGCTCAATAACAACTTGGGATGAGCTAGCAAAGGCATTCCTCCAAAAATATTTTCCACCAAAGAAGACTGTTGAGATGAGGAATCGGATTCTTGCTTTCAAGATGAAGGATGAAGAGTCTTTTTATAAAGGGTGGGAAAGATTCAAGGAATTGCTGAACTTGTGCCCCCATCATGGGCAACAAAAGTGGACCCTGCTGCATGTCTTCTACAACGCTATTGACAGTTCTACCAGGCTAATCATTGATGCTTCAGCGGGTGGAAGAATCATGAGTATGGAGGTTGATGATGCTTGGGACTTGATCGAGAATACTGCTCAACATCCTCACTATTACAGTGATCCACGATCTACTTCAAGTTCCAAGAAGCCTGTAGGGATGTATAAGGTCAATTCTGAGACACACCAACATGCTCAGATAGATGCTATGGCACAAGAGATCAAGAGGCTGAATCTGTTTGTGCAAAAGTGTCAAGCACAGGGTACAGTGCAATCTACACATGTTGTTTCTGGTGTAGCCTGTCAGTTTTGTGGAGAGGGTGACCATACTATATCATCCTGTCACCTATTTGTTTCTCAGAGTGAGTCCTAGGGAGAGGCGAACTACATGAACAACTTCAACAAGGGCCCTAGGAATGATCCATATTCCAACACTTACAACCCTGGTTGGAGGAATCATCCAAATTTCTCATATGGGAACAACCAGGCTGCGCAGAGACCACCCCCTGGATTTCAACAAAGAGCCTTTCCACCGCAGAACCAGACTCCTGCTCAACCAGATGAAGATCCCAACATGGCCCTCATATTAAAGGAGCTATAGAAAGTGAATACGACACTGAAACATCATGAAAGCTTGCATGCTCAATATGCTTTAAATGCTCCTAGACCGCAAGGTCAACTTCCAGGCCAGACTGAAGCTAATCCAAAAGGGCAAATCAATGATGTGTCATTAAGGAATGGAAAACAACTTGAAGATCCTGAAGCCGTGGATGCCAAGAAGAAGGACAAGGTTGTTGCAAAGCCTGAAGAAGTTGTGATCCAAGAGAAGGAGCTAGAAAAGGAGCCTAGATATGTGCCACCACCAGCTTACAAGCCTCCTCTCCCTTTCCCACAAAGGAGAGCTCAGGCTCAATTAGATCAGCAATATGGCAAATTTGTGGAGGTGTTGAAAAAGCTCTACATCAACATTCCCTTCACCGACGCTCTAAAGCAGATGCCAACATATGTGAAATTCTTGAAAGAGATCTTGTCCAACAAGAGGAAGCTGGATGACTACCAATCCGTCTCCCTGAGCTAGGAGTACTGCAACGCTCTAATTCAGAATAAATTGCCTCCTAAGCTTGAAGACCCTGTAAGCTTTCATGTCCCTATGGTGATTGGCAATAACACCTACAATGCTTTGTGTGATTTGGGAGCCAGTGTGAGTTTGATTCCGCTATCCATATGCAAGAAGCTGGATTTGGGAAAGCCAAGACCAGTGAGGATGACTCTTTTCATGGCAGACAGATCCACTGCGCGTCCAATAGGTATTTTAGAGGACATTCCCATCCAGATAGGTAAGTTCTACATTCCTGTGGATTTTATTGTCCTTGATTATGAAGCTATATAGACGGACGCCCTTTGGTTTGTGTAATGCTCCTACTACCTTTCAGAGATGTATGATGGCTATTTTTTCTGACTTTATTGAGGATATCATGGATGTGTTTATGGAGAACTTTTCTGTGTATGGTGCTTCTTTTGATGCTTGTTTGTCTAACTTGTCACGAGTTTTACAGCGGTGTGAAGAAGTTAACCTTGTATTGAATTGGGAGAAATTCCATTTTATGGTAAGGGAAGGTATTGTCTTGGGTCATTTGGTTTCTAATCGTGGTATTCAGGTTGACAAGGCAAAGATTGAGCTCATTGAGAAGATGCCACCTCCTACTTCGGTTAAGGGTATAAGGAGTTTTCTTGGTCATGCAGGCTTTTACAGGAGGTTCATTCAGGATTTTTCTAAAATTGCCAAGCCTCTTACTAATCTGCTCTTGAAGGATGTTTCCTTTGATTTTTCGAAGAAGTGTCTTTTGCAGGTTGAAGGAGGCACTGTTTTTAGCTCCAATTATGCAGCCCCCTGATTGGAATCTCCCCTTTGAGATCATGTGTGATGCTAGTGACTATGCTGTTGGAGCTGTTTTAGGGAAAAGGAAGGATAAGAAGCTTCATGTCATTTACTACGCTAGCAGGACTCTTGATGGAGCTCAAATGAATTACGCTACTACTGGGAATGAGTTGTTAACTATTGTGTTTGCTTTTGAGAAGTTCAGGTCCTATTTGGTTGGTGCCAAGGTGATTGTCTATACTGATCATGTTGCTATTAGATATCTTTTGAGCAAGAAGGAGGCCAAGCCCAGACTGATTCGTTGGATCCTTCTTCTTCAAGAGTTTGATTTGGAGATTAGAGACAAGAAGGGCACATAAAATTTGGTGGCTGACCACCTTTCCAGGTTGACTCCAGAGCAGTTAGAGAGTACTCAGGATGAGCCCCCTATTGATGATTCTTCTCCTGATGACCATCTTTTCAGGATTACTTAGCAGATCCCGACTCTTGCAAATTCCAGGATGCCCTGGTACGCTGATTTTGTCAATTATTTGGTTTGCAATGAGTTACCGACTGGGCTATCTTTCCAGCAGAAGAAGAAGTTTATGTCTGACGTTAGACACTATTACTGGGACTAGCCTTTGATTTTCAAGCGGTGTGCTGATGGGATTATCAGGAGATGCATCCTTGAGGAGGAAGTAGAGAGTGTTATCACTCATTGTCATTCTTTACCCTGTGGAGGTCATGCTAGTTCCTCCAAGACTACTTCCAAGATCCTCTAGTCTGCTCTCTATTGGCCTTCTATGTTCAAGGATGTGCACCGTTTCATTGCCTCTTGTGATGCTTGTCAACGAACCGAAAATATTTCCAGGAGGAATGAGATGCCTCTCAACAACATCCAGGAGGTTGAGATTTTTGATGTGTGGGGAGTTGATTTCATGGGACCTTTTCCTCCGTCCTGCAGCAACAAGTACATTCTTATGGCGGTCGATTATGTGTCCAAGTGGGTTGAAGCCATTGCCTCTCCAACCAATGACTCTAGGGTGGTGTCCAAGTTCTTCAACAAGGTAATTTTTCCTAGATTTGGGACACTAAGAGTTGTGATTAGTGATAAGGGATCACATTTTATTGAGAAGAAGTTTGAGGCTTTGCTAAAGAAGTATGGGGTAACTCATAAAATTGTCACCCCATATCATCCTCAAACAAGTGGTCAAGTGGAGGTTTTCAACAGGCAGATTAAGAGCATTTTGGAGAAAATAGTATCCAGGTCCCGAAAGGATTGGTCTTTGAAGCTTGATGATGCTCTTTGGACTTACATGACTGCTTTTAAGACTCCTATTGGCACTACACCATACAGGCTCATCTATGGAAAGTCCTGTCATCTCCCTGTGGAGTTGGAACATAAGGCATATTGGGCAATTAAGTTGTTCAATTATGATATGAAAGAAGCAGGTGAGAAGAGGAGACTACAATTGTAAGAGTTGGAGGAGCTGAGATTGGATGCCTACGAGAATGCCAGGATTTACAAGGAGAGAACCAAGAGATGGCATGACAAACACATTGTGCCTAAGGATTTTCAAGAAGGTGATATTGTCTTGCTTTTCAACTCGAGACTCAGGCTCTTTCCTGGCAAGCTGAGGTCCAGATGGAGTGGTCCTTTCCAAGTGAGAAAAGTATACCCACATGGTGCTATTGATATATGGAGTGAAGAGACAGGCCGGTTCAAGGTGAATGGGCAGCGCTTTAAGAAATATATAGCAGGAAGTCCGTTGGATAAGGTGGCGTCTATCCACCTCAATTCGACCCACTGAAGGTACAGAAGGAAGGTCAAGCTAACGACCTTAAGCAAGCGCTACTTGGGAGGCAACCCAAGGTAAGTTTTCTTCCACTTTTTTTTTTTAAAAAAAAACCAAAAATCACCTCTCTGGAGACCCGCACGGTTTGGAAACCGTGCCTCCTCATGGAGGCACTCACTAGACAGACGCACGGTTTGTTACAAACCGTGCACCTGACCGTGCCTCTGTGAGGAGGCACATTCTGGAGCCTCGCACGGTTTGGCGCAAACCGTGCAGGCGGTGATTTCCGGGAAAAAAAAACCAAAAAAAAATTATTATTTCCCTTTTCTTTTATTTTCCTCTCCCTCCTTTCTTTTCTTTCTCCTACCCTAGCTGTCTCTCAGCCACCGAACCCCCCTCATCTCCTCTCCTTCACACTCACGCATTCCCTCTCTCTCCGACCCACTCCCACTCGAGCCACCCAGACCGGCCACCGAACCCACTTCCGGCGAGCCACCATGCCCAGATCCGGTACCACACCTAACTCCCGCTCGAACCACCCCCCTCTCTCTTCTCCTCCCTCTTGTTCCAAGGTAAAAATACCCCTTTCCCTTGTTTTTATTGTTAGAACTAGGATTATTTGCATGTGTTTTTGTTTGTTTCTTTTAGTTTCCTTGATTCCTTTGTTTGTTAATTTCGTTTAGTTGATTTTAGGATGTTGATTTGTTTTGGTTTGCTAGTTTGAGAGCTTAGGAACTTTTCTTTTTTTGTTTGAATTTTGGGTTTACTAGATAGCTTGATTTGGGGTTTTATCTATTAGCATGTTGGGTATTATGAATTTTGCGCGGGAAAATTGATCGGATCTACTTGTTTACTATTTTGTCGTTTTCTTGAATCTGTGACATCATCTATTACCTAATTTGTTCTCTGTCATAGGCCCTTGGCGGGATAGAAATTCTCGTATAGGCCCTTGGTGGGATAGATTACCTTGTGAGTTGTACTATTTTGTGCTTTGTGCGTTGTTGTCTTGCACTCACAGGTTTTCTTGTAGCTTTCAGATTGTTACAATGCCGCCCCGTAATGCCCGCTCTTCCCGCGCTCCTTGTGTCGTCGTCCCTGCTCCTCCTGCTGCGGGCGAGATCGTATTTCCAACTGCCGATCAACGAACGAACTACAACACTCTGCAAGGTCTGCCTTGGCAGTCAACCAATTGGCTCTACATCCCTGATATGCACGATCTTGGCCTCCTTGGCGAGATCCGTCGTCTCACCACCCGCATGGAGATAGGACACTTTGTCGACATGCACGGGGTCTCCTACAAGAACCTCACCATGGATGTTCTTTGACAGGGGCAGTTTGGTTTTCCGTCTAGGAAACGAGTGATAGGACCTCAGTTTTGAAGAGCTGAATGAGATCTACGGGTTCCCCACTTCTGGAGCGAAGTATGACCTCAGTAGTGTCGAGGTGCAGGAGTTTTGGTACCAAATCACTAGAGTGGATCATTTCAACCACCACTCCAAGGCCACCCTTATTGTCCACCCCATTTTCCGAGTCATGTAGAAATTCTTTACGGGGACTATCTTTTCCCGTGAAGATAGCCAGGGAAATGTCTGCTATAGTGAGTTGATGATATTAAAGCGGATGACCGAGAGTGAGCGGGTGAATTTGGGCATTCTGCTTGCCCGACAGATGGCCAAGATGACCACCAAGTCTAGTGGTGGTATTTGCATTAGCGGTATGATCACCCCGATTATCCGCCATTTCAATGTCTTTGTGGAAGGCCATGAGGTGACCCCCGACACACTCTGGATCGATATACGATATCTCCGTCGGGCTCACATGCTCACCCACTCTCGGAACAGTCAGGTTAACTACCTGAAATTCAAGTCTGGTTTTCCGCTCGTCCCTTTACCTGACGCTCGTCGTACCTTCGCAACTGGGAAGGGCCGGTGCCCCGCAATGATGATGTTACTGAACCTCCTTTCCGGTGGGAGCCTGGCGAATCCTCTAGTGCCTCTGCCTCCACCTCAAGACATGATGATGTTGCGGCCTTACAGCACCGAGTTGACAAATTGGCGACCCAACAGGCTCAGGAGCGAGCCATGTTCCTCCAGATGTACCGCCAGGTGTACGGGCACGACTATGACCCCAACAACCCACCACCGCAGTAGACTGACTTTGTGAGTTTCTTCCTCTATTGTTACTTTTCTACATTGGGACAATGTAGGGTTTAGCATGGGGGGAGCAATTCACATGTAGACTTGCATGTTCATTTAGTTGCATGTTCATCTTAGGTTTAGTTGCTTTACTTGATTTATTTCTACATTTCATTTTCTATGCACTTGGCCTTATGCATTGCATTATGGATGTTCGATTTGACCCTTACTGCTTAATTTCCTTTGGTTGTTCTTCTGGTAATGCATGATATATGAATCCTCTCAATACGTTTTGGTTGTTGATACTGAAATTGCATGTTGTGCATGATTATGAGGGTTTAACCTTTAGACAACTGGCTTGAGCATGTGACCTTTGATTGAGATGAATTAGGACCGATACTCTAGACAAAAATCCGGTGAGGTTTTGGCCTTTTAGGACTAATTCTGTGCAAGTCGTCTTCTATTTTTTATGTGTGTGAATCTCTCTTTGATTGCTAACTCTAGAACTTGCATTAATACCTTTTTTGAGGCTACATCTATGATTTATGTACATGACATTAACATGACTGAGGCAATATTTCATTTAAACCCTTTATCCTTGGCCACCCTGCATATGTTTTCTTCTGCTTGAAGCCCCTTTGTGCCTTAATTGCCTTTTCTTTCGAAGCTCCATAAAAGCATACCGAGCCTATATATATTCTTCCTACCCATCCGAGGATTAGGATACTTTATTTGTCTTGCTAGTGTGGACTTGAGCCAAGCTTGGGGAAGGTTGCATATGTTATTGGTTGGATATGAATGAGTCTTGCAATGTTCTCCTCTCTTTTCCCTATTTATGCCTTCCTCCCTGTGCTGAAAAAAAAAAGAAATAAAAAAAATAAAAATAAAAAATAAAAAAAGGAAGAAATGAAATAAGTGAAGGCAAGGAAGAATAAGCAAAGGGAGGAGACAACTTAACATCAAAAAAGGGATTTTGTTGTATGGGCTTGAAGAATACATATGGATTGGTAGGATCTTTTCAAGCTTGGTGTCGTCCTGGTAATCCTCTTCCCCGGATTTAGCACCACATGGCCTAAATTTATCCTTACCTAAATCCTATACCTTGACCCCATTATAACCCTGAAAAGTCCTCATGATTTTTGTTATGTACATGGTCTTCTGTAGTGGAGATTTAGGATACTGTTGCAAGCCTATGGTAGTTTAGCATTCAAAGTAGAGAACTGAGCGAAACAAGATGCTAAGCACATGAGTAGAGTGATTTCATTTCTTTATCCTTGAGAGGTTTAGAGTAGAGGGACTATCTAAATTGATATCATTGGTTGCAAAGCATGCTATGATTGCGGTTGTCTCATTGTTTGAACTTTCATGGTCATTGCTCACTTGTCTCTTGGGTAGGAACAACCTTGGCATATTTTGTGGATTTATAGACTGTGAACTTGCTTGAGGACAAGCAAGGGTTAAGCTTGGGGGAATTTGATGACATCCATTTTATGCACATTTAGGACATGCATTTAGGCTGTAGTTTAGGGATTTTCACGTCTATTATCCTGCATTTTTAGCTAGTTGCATCGTTTTCTTTAGTTTAAATGTTTACACGAGTTTCTGCGTGATTTCAGGTACATTGGTGGACTTTTGGGTTGTATACGAGGCATGGACGTCATTGGAGATGTGCACGGGCGAATTCAGAGGCGAATGAAGACAAAAAGGAGCATTTTGTAGCTTGGCACGGTTTGTGACAAACCGTGCCCGCTTGCTGTAAACCGTGCACGCCTCCAGAGCCAAGAAAATCACTGTCTGTAAAGAGGCACGGTTTGTGACAAACCGTGCGTGTGTCCTGCTACTCTCTGTCGTACCGCACGGTTTGTGACGAAACCCGCACGGTTTGTCACAAATCGTGCCACTACTCTCTGCGTCCCGAAACGCTACTTTTTGCCCCTTGTATTTTTGGACAGTATAAATACTTTCTAGGGTTTTTTTTGGCACACTTCTCTTTTGCCACTTTTTGCCACTCTCTCTAGCCTTGTGTTTTGGAGTTCCTTTGAAGATTTCCTGAAGATTGGAGATTGTTTCCCTAGATTTGATTAAGTATTTATCTTCTTCTAATCTAGTTGAATGATTTCTATTGTTCAGATGATGTTTTTGATTGTTTCTCCTAGCATGTCTGGATAAATCTCTTAATTCTAGGGTTGGGGTGATCCCAACAATGGATTGGTAGACTTTTTTATGGTATTTTCCTGAATTGAAATCTGGAACCTTGTCTGATTCAATCCTAGAGTTCTTGATGCAATTGATGAATGTTGATTAGGTTTCTATTAGGTTTGAGTCTGATAGGAGATAACCTTAATAGATAACTCAGATAGGGTATGAGTTTGAAAGGAGATTACTTTATCAGATTACTAGGTACTGAACCTGAGTGTTATTTGTGCGACAGCAACCTAACTGCTCTTGTGGAATCCTAAGCTATCATAAAAACCCTAGGTTTGCATGGACTTAGCGGAGCGCGACAGCGAATGTTAACCCAGTTTGATCCTAGATTCTAAATGCCCAAAGGGTCTAGATTTGATTAGCTCTGCACGACATCGATTGTAAGTTATAATTTAGGCACATCTTTTATCGTCTGAAAGGAGTTAGTAGAGACATTAGATAGCTTACCTTCAGACAAGTTCAGACTAGTTTCAGGCAAATATCTGTAAGTTTACCAAGACATTGTTGTAGGGATCCCTGGTCCTAGGATCTTCTCCCTATTTGTTTACAACCATCCTTTACAATTCTTTCTTCTTGTTTTCTTATTTTCTTTAGATATTAAACAAACGAATTTTCCTTCTTACGGCTTAGCTTACCAGTTTAAGTTTACAAAAGATACTACATAGTCCTCGTTGGGAACGACACTTGAAAAGCTACAACTGAACCCATATGCTTGTGGGTAGGTTTTTGTCCTATCATCTTGAACCAAAGGAAAAACAAGAGGACGTTGTAGAAACATCTCCTTCGCCTACAAGGAGCAAACATCGACCCATCATTGCGCGTAGCTCACTAAATTCTTTGGCTACTTCATGGTTGGATGCAACACCTATGGTTCCCTCGTACTTACCATTCTCACTCCAAGAAGAGGTCGATGCCATGGATATTAAGCCTTCCGAGGAAACAGATTTTGGCCATAAAAAGGAGAAGACTCATCTAAGGGAAGTATCACTTGTCTCTACTTTTCTTATTCCTTCCCCTTTGCTTGAATATGAATATTTTTCTAGGAGTAGAGAATCTCATGTACTAAATTTTGTTTTTGCATGTAGAACTCGATACACATGTGTGCATCATAGCTCTCATTCTCAATTCTTGTTGCATGCTAGATATCTTGTTCGATGCATTACTTTTGTAGATAAATATGTCATGTGTATATCATGTTCTTCATTAAGCACATACTTAGAACGAATATAGGCAATACTTGTGCATGGAGGTTCATTCATGGACATTCTATAGATCCAAGTAGGTTTGCTATCATATTTCCTTCTTTCTTATGTATTTCTTGATACCTCACTTCCATAGTTTGCGTTTGTGCAGATTCAAGTGAGTTAAGACTCTTTCTAGAAGCGCATACGGATTCGAGGATGAATCCTTTCGAAGGGGGATAAGATGATGTGACCAAGCCTCATCGAGTGAGCCAAAGAAGCCTAGACGTCTATAAAGGTTCAAGTGATAGCTCGAGTGCTTCAAATGTTCAAGAAGAGCTTCCAAGCCAAGATCGAGATGATGAGCCCATCAACCATCTCATGGCGCGTCCGAGCGCGTGATTTATGTCTTTTGTTATTTTTTATGGTGGTTTATGACATTTTTAGACATTGGTTTAGTTAAATTTCGGGTTTTTGCCTTCGTATGGCTTAATGGGCCACAATTTGTATTTTCCTTAGTTTTTCTTTTTGTTTCTTTTTTGCCTTTACAAGGAAGCAACTCTGGCAATTTTCAAAACACGTTGAATGAGATTAAACAAAGCAATTATCATTTTTATAAAGCTCTCTTTCTCTCTTTCGATGAAGAAAGACCTTCTTCATCCTCTTGCTTGTGTGTTGCATCAAGCCATTGTTGTGTGTTCATTGAGTGAGTCACATCACAAGGAGCAATTAGCCTTATTCTCTCTTTGTTGGTGAGTTACATCCAGCCAAGAAGAACCCTATCCTTCATTGAGGCCTCCACATCCATCCTTGCGTCTTCAACAACGTTTCCATCCTCCATTGATCCATCATCACGTCCCTCATCATCATCCTCTTCACTCCTTCATCAGCAGGCCATAGACATCATCAAAAATCCATAAAAACTAAAGTGGCTCCTCTTGGTTCAAATATGAGATCTAGATCAACCGGGGCTTCAACGAGCGATTGCCTTGCACTGAGTCACCTAAGATCCTTGCGCGTATCACTTCACCTCCATTCATCGGGGAAATCATAAATCAACCACCGCCAACTAAGTTTTCATCTCCCTCTTTCGAATAATATGATGGAAAATCATATCTTATTGGTCATGTTGCTATGTACTAGCATAAGATGGCTTTGTAGATTGCCAATGGTTTCCTAATGTGTAAAATGTTTCCTGCTAGTTTAGGTAAAAACCGCTGCTAATTGGTTTCATTCATTGGAATCTGATTCAATCTGTTTATGGGAGCAATTGGCAAAGAAGTTTATGTCCCACTTTATTGCAAACAGTAGGGAACCAACGTTTGTGGATTCATTGTTCGCTTAGAGAATGCGTAGGGATGAAGGATTGAGACAGTTTGCTACAAGGTTTTTGGAGTGCCACTCTAACATCGACGAGTGTAACGAAAGAGTCGTCGTCACTACTTTCAGGCTAGCCCTTGCGCTAGGCAGCAAGCTTAGAGAAAGTCTGACATTGAGGCAACCTGCAGGCATATCTGAGCTACAGGTTCGTTTGAGGCAATATGTCAAAGTGGAAGAGGATTCCGAGATATCCCGAGATAGAAGGTCATAATCCCCAGTGCGTGAGTGTGGGAGAAATTCGGCCTCCAACGATCGCCAAAGTCCAAGTCACGGTCCTAGCGAAGATAGAGGGTTACCACCTACTTCAGCGCTACGGGCCGTCCATAAGGTTTTGAATGAGCAAATCTACAAGATTCTTCCCCAAATAAAGAACAAACCCTATTTCAACTAGCCACCAAATCTAAGGGGCGATTCTAGTGGCGGAGATAAGAGCAAGTTTTGCTCCTATCACCAGGACAAGGGGCACATGACTGAGAATTGCTTGACACGGAAGCATGATTTGAAGAACTGGGTCTCGCAGGGACACCTGCAGGAATTCTTTGATCATGAGGCAGAATCAAGGGAGTGTTAAGCAATAAAAGAAAGCCCTCGTGACCTCCACAACGAAGGAGAAGGAGCTTGAGAGACACGTGATACACTTAATAGAGCCAAGAAATTGCATAGGATGATACCACACACTTGGCACACGCATAGTTTAAGGGGAGTTTTACATTTAAGTCTTGATCTTTATATTCTTAATATTGAACTTGTCACGGGGTATTCTTTTTTCTCTTCATACGGTTCTCTCCACATGGTTTTCCTGCAAAGAGGTTTTAACGAGGGCTCCTGATTTATTTCCACCCATGTTAAACCGACATACGTTTAGTATCAAAACATTATGACTTTTCTCAATTAATGCATCTTGTTTGGAAGTCAAGGAAAGCTTGTTCTTAGCACCACATGTTGCAAAATCAAAGAATAGCCTAAGGGCATTGTGCATGAACGCACCAAAGATTAGCTTGAAGGCATTGTGCAAGAACATATCAAAGATTAGCCTGAAGGCATTGTGCAAGAACACACCAAATATTAGTCTAAAGGAATTGTGCAAGAACGCACCAAAGATTAGCCTTAAGGCATTATGAAAGAACACACCAAAGATTAGCCTAAGGGCATTGTGCAAGAACGCACCAAAGATTAGCAAGCCGTACAAAGAGGAATAATTCTTCGGAAAGAAGTCTCCGACAACACGGTCGTGCATTTTACCGCACGGTTCATGCGGTAGCCTCAACATGAAGGCGAAAAATTCTTCAGAAAAATCTTCGACCGCACGGCCATGCGTTAGCCTCGGCAGAAGTTACGCCAATTTTTCTCGGGAAAACAGGTCGAAGATTCCGGGCCTTTTTAGGACTAAGTTATATTCGGCCTCTCAAGCCTCTACGAGCCTTCAAAGCCCCAGGGAGAAAATAACGAGGTACATTATTAAATTTTAATAATTAAATAATTTCATCATAATAAATAGCAAAAGGATGTGATTAAAGAAGCCCAACAAGGATAATGAGCCCAATTAATGAGCTTACCATAATTAACAAGGTATTAATTGTTCCAAGAACCCTAGCATGCTATCCTAATTTTCGTTCTCTATAATATTTGTCTATCTCCATTCAATCCTAAGAGGCTTGAACTAACTTGAGCGTCGTAGGGGTTTTAGGGAAAATTCAACCCTCCCATTGATGCGTTTTCTGGTTACAGATCATGTTCGTCGATCAGTTTCTTGGCGAAATCAGTCGTCATCGATTCTATAACCTTCGTGGTACAGAAATCTGCTACGACAATTACTTATCACCTTCTTCAATCCCACTATCTTCTCTTTCGTTCATCTTCCCCAATCCCCATCGTGTCTATTCGAGTTCTATGCAGGGTGCTTGCAGAGATCATGTGTTGAATAGGTAGTTAGAAAATTCTAAACTTAATACTCCAATATACCATTGGACAATCATGAAAAAGAATCCCAACCAAGCATAAAAAAAGGGAGAAAAAGGAAGAAAAAAGTTAGGATTGAAATTAAAACTAGCATAAGTTTAGTTTGTTAAATTGTAATGAGCGGATCATATATAGAAATCATATATAAATTTCAAAATTTCCTTCCAACACATAAAAGGACGAGATACAAGCAAGAAATGATTAGGGACTCAAACATATATTTTATTCTTAATTCATGAATTCTCACACTCTTCGGCCACGCTTCGGCCACAATTGCTAACTTAATATCGTTGTCTGACTATCAAATTTCTATGATTTGATTTATGAAATTAATCTTTCAAAAAGTACCTTTGAAATTCGTTGAATGGTACCCTAACACTTGGATAGGAGGAGCCCTCGACATTCCTAAAACGTAGGATTTGTGAGTTGTTGGGCTAGCGGTTTGAGGAGTCTGTTGGACCGGCCCAACAACCCATGGAAGCAAAAAAGTCAGAAGACTAAGGCAGAGACGACGAGGAAATTATGAGACATTGAGGATGGTAGAGAAAATCTCGGATGTCCAACAAACTATACAACGATCTTTGCGGATCTCTAAAGATTTTGTTTGATTAATATTACATGATTAATATAAGTAGCATTAGGTCTCTTATGTAACTCATACGTTGCACTCATTCTTGTAAAATAGAACACTGGTGTACTCTCTAGTTTTGATCAAAGAACGAGTTTCTCATCAAGTTATACGTTCGAGATCTAGACGATTGACGACCAAAGTATTTGATTCAATAATTTTCTTATCCAAAGGAGATAAGTTTGTTCTTGTAATTTCTCAGCTTCATTCATTTTGTAATTAGTCGATTTGGATTATTTCGATATTTCGATCTCTTTGTTGTCTAGGTACCCCGTCATAGGCAAGTTAGGTCGATTCGATCTTTTTGCCCCAAAATAATTTGGCGCCCACCGTGGGGCATCTAGCCAACTACTGATCCAATCACCCTTTCATCGTCACCATGACTGATTCTGAAATCCCCACGACTGTTGTCAACAACCAAACCCAAATCGACACTCTGGTCGGAAACCAAACTGAAAGATACGTCGCCCACCAAACTGAGGATCTGGTCACCAACCCTCCTATCCCAGTCGACCAAATCCAAGAGCTAGAAAAAAACATGAGCGCCCTACAAGAGGAACTGACCCAACAACGCTTAAGAACCGAAGCCCTAAGCGACCAATCCAAAGACAAGATCGCGCGACTAACTCGTGAAAACGAGCTCTTGAAATCTCAGGTATATTCTGCCTATCGGCCCCAGAAAGATCAAGGCGCACGGTCAATACCGCGGGCCTTCCGACGCGTCTTAAAATGGATGGAGCGATCGCAACGCCCATAGCACCATTGACGCAAAGCGTCATTCATCCCACTGGTATCAAACTTCACCTGTTAATACGTATACAACTAACGTTCCTATTACTGCAACCGGGTCTATCGAAACTCGAGTAATCCCTCCATAGCTCACCGCACCAACAGACCTCCAAGCCCTTATACAACAGGTTGTCGACGAGCGCATGAAAACTCTAGACGATCCCATCGCCAGAATTCCAGGAGTCCCACAACTGATCGAAAAGGAAGCGGTCGATGGATACGAAGACCCGCCCTTCGTAGAAGCGGATTGCACGCGTCGAAATCCCAAAGAAGTTCAAAGTCCCCAACATGCCCAACTACGACGGGACTGGGGACCCCACGACCAACTTTCTATTGATAATTAGAAATTAATGACTATCTCTATTCCAAGAGGTAACCGCGAAGCGGTCATGTGCAAGAGCTTTGGCAATTCATTCAAAATCCAATTCGCCAGCTTCAGAAGATTAGAAAAGCAGTCAAGTGACTTATACAGGATCACACAAAGGTGTGGCGAACCCATACAGGATTATCTTAACAGGTACAACAAAGAATAGGTTGCGATCCCGCACTGCGACGTTCCGACATCTATTGAGGCCTTCCACCGGGGACTAATCAGGGGCAACGAACCTTATCGCGAATTGACTAAGTACCTGTGCCGAAGATTTGAAGACGTACAAGTAAACACCATGGCCCAAGTCATATTGGAAGAGGATGAAGAACCTACAAAGGTAGACAAGAGCCCAGATCAAGTCGACCGAAGGTCATCCTTGCATCATCAACGAGACAAACGACACCAACCATGTCCCAAGGGACGAAACGACCAGGGTCAGGTAAACAACTCGTATGACAGGAACCAAGACTGGAAGAACAACCCGACTTTACCTCCGAAGGTCCACAATTATAACTTCAACATTTCTGTGTCGTAACTCGTCAAGAGTTTCGATAGATATGGAAAAGACGTAAGATGGCCCCAAAAGAGTGACAAGCCGAACTCCAAGAAAGACATGAGCAGATGGTGTGAATTTCACGGAGATCACGGCCACACGACAGACGAATGCATTGTGCTACGCAAGTAGGTTACAAGGCTCCTCGCACAAGGACTCCTACGCGACGTGATCTCCGACAAGGCAAAAGCTACCTTGGAACGAAAAGACAAGGTAACAACCGATCAACCCTCATCTCTAGTAGATACAAAAATTATTAACACCATTTCAGGAGGGTCAGACATGTGTGGAAACACACACTCTGCCGCTAAGAGATACGCCAAAGAAAGCAAGGGCGACAGACCAGCCCGGTCGGAAGCGAGATGATAAAGGACAGGGGACGCGCCTTTCATCACCTTCGACGACTTCGAAGCCGAAGAACAAGGCGACCACCATGACGGTCTGGTAATCTCTTTGTCAATTGGTAATTGTCTCATATGTCGAGTACTAATCGACACATGTAGCTCCACAAACTTGTTAACACTAGACGTTCTGAAGGGTATGGGTCTAAGCAAGTGATGTGACCCCGGTCACGACATTCCTCAGCACTACGAGTTCCATTTGAGTTACTTTGGTATTGTGACTCTCACATGCCAATTTCGAGACATTCTGAGACATTTTCTATTTTTAGTATTTTTCCGTATTTAGCAGTTTTCCTTCCTAGCAGTTTCCATTCTTAGAATGTTTCTAAGTTTGGAAAGTTATCGTTTTTAGTATTTACTATTTTTAAATATTGCCGTTTTTAGCAAGTTTCTATTTTTGGATGTCGGGTCACTCTTGTGCCAAGAGGGCCGATCCACTTATGCTTTTTAGGCCCATTGGGCAAGAACCTTGTTTTGGCTGCTATATAAGTTAGCCTAACCCTAATTAATAAACAAGTTGAATTGAGAGTTAAAGCCTAGCGCTGCCATTGAGCCAAGATCCCTCCCCCTAGGTCTAGCTCCTTCAACTGAGCCATCACCGAACCGCCCTAACCGGCCCCACCTAACCCACGATCAAGTCCACCGAACCCAACACCACTGAACACGAACTACCTTTAGCCAAACGTGGCTCTCGGCCCTAGCCGAGATCCCCCCGATCAAACCACTTCGAGAATCGCAGACGCAACAACAGTAGTGATTTCCGCGACCGCGGAAATCAAACCGCGCTCGCGGTTTTCTTGCGACAGCTTCAGAATTCCCCGCGACGATCCGATCTTCAGCGAGCAAGAATAATTCGTCCGCCCTTCTACCTAGATCCGCTCTGGTATCAGATTTCAGGGGTACAAGGTTGGTCTTTTCTTTCTGGCTTTGTTCTCACGTTAAAATTTCAGTCTTTCCCTTGCTTCCGCTTTCGTTTATGTGGCTTGTCGCCATTGTTTTGCTTCGTTTGTTTCAGTTTTGTTGTTGTTGTTGGTTGCCCCCAACAATCCCCTACGCTAGGTTGAATTTGTGGCTTCCTAAGTCCTTGTTCAAGACCGAGAGCTTTAAAAACAAAAGAAAAAAAAGAGATATTACCGTGAGAAACCCTAACCCTAGTCCCACTTTGCTTGCCCTAAATCATATTAATTTTTCATATTTGGTTTGCTAAAGTTCGTGATTATTGTTAGAATTTTCTCAATTGTTATCTCCTAGTTTTCATACAACAATTCCTTCTTTCTCGTCTATGCAAACTTGCTCTTCGTCTACGTAAAAAAACTTGTGTCAATTAAAGAAAAAAAAGGCATACGGTTATTTACAAAAAAAAAAAATCAGCCACCGAATTAGAGAAACAAAAACCTCAGGCGATCTCGACGAAGCCGATTCACTATTGACACAGGTCCATTAAGCTTATCTCCCTGGATTCTAGGATACGCATGCTGGAATACTTCTTGCGTAGTCACTATCTTTTGGCTTCTGAATTGTGAGGTTTGTGTGGTTTTTGTGTTGGTTTAGTCCACGCCAAGTCAGCCTAGCCACTCCGCCCTCACGGCTTTACCCAGATTAGTGACCTACGTGAGACTTTGTGGGTTTGATTTGATCTGATTTGTCCTTTGTTTTCGTTACCTTTTGTTTGTGTTTCTGCTCTTTTTGCGTTTGTCATGGTGTCTATAGGGACAGATACGAACGAAACACTCGCCCCTTGCCAGGCCGCTGACGATGCTCAAGCCAGGACGTTGGAGGCCATACTTTCGAAGATTTGCAACGGGAAGTTGCCTCCTGTAGAGCCGCAACTGAAGTTATAACCGCGACCGCGGCTACCACAACCGCGCCCGCGAAAAACCAAACCGCCCCCACGGACAAGCAAACCGCGCCCACGGTTCTTCCCGTTCATGCAGATACCGCAGCGATTGATCCACTGTTGGCCCCCGCGCTCACTACCGACACCACGCGGCGTCTCGACAAGGGAAAGGGCGCGATGCCCTCCAGTTCGCAGCTCTTGCCGGGTCTTTGCCGCTTGGACTCCATCATTGAGTCCCAGCAGGAGGACCATGGCTTCAACAGATACAAGCCCATGCGCTCGCCAGCGAATGACTTCGTCTATGACTCCGCCGAGCACGAGTCCCCCGCCACAGACTTGGGTCTCTACCCCTACGTCGACACCACTGACCGACGTCAGCGTTTCATGACCATGCAGCGAGACGAGGCACGCCAAGATGCCTTTTTTGAGAGCCGACGAGACGCAGCTCACGGCAACACCAGCGGCCGGGCACCACAGACGGCGCCGACCCATCCTACCACCAACCGTAACTCGGGCACTGTTCCCCGTACGGCACCGCGACCCAGGTATGTACCTCCTATTGCTTTTACTGAGTATGATGATGAGGGTTTTGAGGTTGTAGGTGTTCCCAATCCGGGAAACTTTCATCCACCTTTGGGTGACCCCATGGAGAGCCAGCTCTACCCGATGGATTACATCCCTCTGCGGATTCTGATGCCTCCGAAGCGACCCGTGTGTGAGAGACCGTAGCCCCGTGCCGACGATCATGACCGTCGTCGCCAACATCGCCCGCGCCCCGTCCAAGACAACTTTGATGATTATGATGGATGAGCCTTACCCTGAGCCGGATCCAGCAGCTTAACGTTTCCCTGACCGCAGACATGCGCCCAACCCCTATGCCAGTCGTCGCGAGATCAAGGTAACTATCGAGCAATTCCATGGTGATTATGATCCTACTGTGTTTTTAGATTGGTTGTAGGCTACAGAGCACACCCTACGACACTGTCAGTATGAGGAGTTCGAGAAGGTAAATGTAGCCACTCTGCAGTTTTGAGGCGCAGCCCGCTGTTGGTGGCATCGTTTATGTACTGACAAGGAACGACGAGGCCTTGAGCAAATTGATCAGTGGCACCAGCTGGCGTTCATTATGCGTCGCAAATACGTTCTAGATGACTTCCAGAACCACTTGAGGATGGAGATAGCGCTCGCTCGATCACCAGGGCACCCAGACGCCAATCGATTTCTTTGCCAAACTCGAGGATCTGTATTACAAGGCGTGCATGAGCATTGGCCCTGCTACTATGAGGACCAAGTTTTTGAGTGGGTTGAATCCCAACATATGCGACCAGTTGGAGATCCTGCCTATACGGGACCTGAACCAGCTCACTCATATGGCGATGATGATCCACCAACAGAATCAACGCCATAGACAAACTCCCTGGTCCCAGACTCAGTCTCGCAGGTATGACACTACACCTATTCCTTCTGTTTCTACTGATGTGTCCTCCCCCGCGCAGACCCGACAGACGCAGCCCCCGCCCCATGGCCGTGAGACTTCACACACCACCGCGGCCCCTGCCCCGATCCAGGAGGCCCCACGCAGCAATGAGAGGACACGAGACCAGGCCTGCTATCGTTGTGGCGGTCGTGGACACATCCAGCGTGATTGTCCTAACCCGAAGAAGATCCTTTTCACCCAGGCCGCAGGATACGAGTCCTTTGAGGACGAGCCAGACGAGGACTATGCTACACAGGACGATGGGTACACCTGCTTGCCCCATGACTTATCTGTCGGTACCCCACTGAGCCTTTTCGCGCAGCGTGCACTTACTGTGATGGAGGCGCCCATGACGGACCAGAGATAGACCATTTTCCACACACGATATCTAGTCCAAGATGCCTCCCTCAGCGTCATAATAGATAGTGGGTCGTGCTGCAACATTGTGAGTGAGAAGGTTGTCCAACACCTTCAATTACCGACGCAGCCACACCCCCATCCATATGGTCTTCAATTGCTTTCTGTAGGTAATGGTGATGCGGTATACAGGCAATGCCGCATCCCTTTTCAAATTGGTCAATATCATGATAGTGTCTTATGTGATGTTGTGTCTATGGATGCTACTCATCTTCTTCTTGGTAGACCTTGGCAGTATGACAGGAAGATGGTACATGATGGGTTCCTCAACACTTACGTCTTATTCATGGTGGTAGGCGAGTCACTCTTCTCCCTATGACGCCTCAGGAGATCTTACACGACCATGTGAAGGGGAATCGCGCGAAGGCCGAAAACGTGCAAAATCTAGTCCATGTCGAAACCGCGACCGCGGATGCAGCAACCGCGACCTCGGCACACACAACTGTGCCCACGGCCACCCAAACCGCGCCTACAGTTTCTCTACTGTTGCCTTCAGCTTCTGAAACAGGAACCGTGCCCGCGGTTTCTTCACTGTTCGCTTCCGCTACTACGACCGAAACCGCGACCGCTGCCTTCCCTACTGCGATCACGGAACTTCCACTATGCTTTGATCCCGACGCCAGCTCCCTCTTTCCCCCATTCCAGGGCCGAGTCGCACACCGCTCTTTGCTGACTCAATCCCCTGCGTTTACTCCATCTTTTCAAGGACGTTCTCCTATTACCCCTTCTGCGTGTCTTTCTTTCTTGGAGGATCCCTATGACTTACCCACTTTTATGCCCCCTCTATACCTTGATGACGTACCTCCTGATGAGCTTCCACCCGCTTCCAGCGTTGAACAAGCATTGGACATGCCCCCGGATACGAGACAGATACGTGGACAGGCAGACCGTGTTGGACCTGGGAGGAGCGCAGCAGCACTGGATTGGTACACGAGGGCTAACGCACCGCAGCTGACCATGTACCGGCCTTGCTTCACTTTAAACCCCGACGGCTTGCAGCCTTACGAGCCCTCAGACAACGACATTAGCGAAACGAGGATGTTTCGCAGCCAAGTGGGGGAGAGTGTTGTGACCCCGGTCACGACATTCCTTGGCACTACGAGTGCCATTTGAGTTACGTTGGTATTGTGACTCTCACATGCCAATTTTGAGACATTCTGAGACACTTTCTATTTTTAATATTTTTCCTTATTTAGCAGTTTCCCTTCCTAGCAGTTTCCATTCTTAGAATGTTTCTAAGTTTGGAAAGTTATCGTTTTTAGTATTTACTATTTTTAGATGTTGCTGTTTTTAGCAAGTTTCTATTTTTGGATGTCGGGCCTCTCTTGTGCCAAGAGGGCCGATCCACTTATGCTTTTTAGGCCCATTGGGCAAGAACCTTGTTTTGGCTGCTATATAAACCAGCCTAATCCTAATTAATAAACAAGTTGAATTAAGAGTTAAAGCCTAGCGCTGCTGTTGAGCCAAGCTCCGGTCCTCTAGGTATAGCTCCTTCAACTGAGCCATCACCGAACCGCCCTAACAGGCCCCACCTAAGCCACAATCAAGTCCACTGAACCCAACACCACTGAACACGAACCACCTTCAGCCAAACGTGGCTCTCGGCCCTAGCCGAGATCCCCCCGATCAAACCACTTCGAGAATCGCAGACGCAGCAATAGTAGCGATTTCCGCGACTGTGGAAATCAAACCGCGCCCCTCGGTTTCCCCGCGACAGCTTCAGAATTCCCCGCGACGATCCGATCTTCAGCGAGCAAGAATAATTCGTTCGCCCTTCTACCTAGACCCGCTCTGACTCGTGTTTTGGGAGACCGAAACACATCAGCAAGGACGATCTAACCCGAAAGTCGACTCCACTAGTCGTTTTCAGCGGGGAAGTCAAACATACCCTCGGAGAAATAGTGTTAACAACGTATGTTGGCAGTATCAACCAATAGGTGAAATTCCTAGTACTCAATTGCCCGTCGCCTTATAATGCGATCCTTGGTAGACCCTGGATACACGCCATGAAAGTTGTATCGTCCACTCACCATAAAGGGCGACCAACAGCCTGCCAAGGAATGCTATGTTACGTTGATGAAATGGGCAGTTGAACAAAAGTCGGCATAGCAACTATAGGTCGGTGAAGGGTCCAAATGATACGTTGAACAAGAAATGGAACAACTAGACGAGATCGTATTGGATCCTTCAAAGCCAAACCAGACAGTAAGAGTCGGGTCAGACTAATGCTTAGATGTCACATGATCTTATAATAAAAACCTACTAAATGCTCTTTTGGAGTGTCCTCAGGCATGTTCCTAGGATACATGGTAACCCAAAGATGGATAGAGGCTAGCCCAGATCAAATCAAAGCGATCGTCGACCTGAGATCCCCTAAATGTGTCAAATATGTTTAGAAGCTAATAGGACGAATAGCAGCGCTCAACAGATTCATATCTAAATCCTCAGACAAGTGCAAACTCTTCTACGAGGCTCTGAAGAAGAACAAGTTGTTCGCATGGACGGAAACACACAAACAAGCCTTTTAAGACCTGAAGACGTACCTCGCGAGTCTGTTCCTACTAGCAAAACCAAAAGACGACGAACCACTACCACTATACCTAGCAATATTGGAGTCAGCGGTAAGTACAGTCCTGAAAAGAGAAGAAGACGAAAAGCATTCTCCAAATTACTGTGTAAGTCGTTCCTTACTCCCAGCGGAAACCAGGTAAACGTCACTTGAAAAACTAGTCCTAGCCTTAGTAATGGCATCAAACAAACTCAGACCTTATTTTGAGTCGCGTGTTATTATTGTATGGACTAACCATCCCATGAAAGCTATCATGAGGATACCAGAATTCACGGGTCAAATGGAAAAATGAGCAATACACTTGAGTGGTTTCGACATCGAATACGAACCAAGGACAACGATCAAATCTCAAGCTTTGGCAGACTTTATGGCTGATTTCGGTCTAACATTGGAACATGAAGCCGCGAAGGAAGCCACTTATCTTACGTCCAAAGAAGACAGAGGCACGTGGCAACTCCATACAGACAGAGCGTCGAATGCAAGGGGAGTCGGCCTAGGAGTTGTAAAATCGCCACAAGGGGACAAGATAGCCCAAGCCGTAAGATGTGAATGGGACACGACCAATAACGAAGCAGAGTACGAGGCACTCATATTCGGACTAACGCTTGTGCAAGACCTCGCAATCCAAAACATCGAAGTGGTATGCGGCTGTCTTCTAATCGTCAACCAGGTACAAGGCTCACACACCGCTAAAGATGACAGAATGATGGCCTACCTAGACGCCGTCAAAAAATTGGCAGAGTAGTTCCAAACTTTCACCATCAGGCAAGTCCCGCGCGACCTCAACGCCCAGGCCGACGCCCGAGGAAACCTTTGGTTCGGCCTTGCACCCTAATGAATTCCATAACATCCCCCTAGCACACATCAGGACTCCAGCAGTCCCCAAAGTTCACAAAACAACCAACAATGATGACACTCGAGAGACAAACGGTCCACCCTTAGAAGAAGTAGTCTCAACAGAAGTAGGCGACAACACCGAAAAGGACGTCATAAACGATCGAGATGATTGGACTACACCTTACATCAAATGGCTAAAAGATGGCATACTTCCAACATACAAGGGAGAAGCCAAAAGACTGAAGGTACAAGCAACCTTCGATCTCAAAGATAATGTCTTGTCCAAACGATCTATCACAGGATTATACTTGCGATGCTTAAAAACAATCGAAGTTGAACGCGTCCTATAATCCCTATAGGACGGGTCGCCGAAACCATTATCCATCCCATCTCCACGATGGGGCACCACAGTCACAAGCAAGAGTTTATCGCGTCAACACACGACGTAACAAAAATTAACATTGTTATGACACACAATCCTTACAACAATCAGGATTCACCTGAATTCTCAACAACATTCGCAGGGGCAGATGATTGATCCTTTGGCCTAGGGGAAGACATCTCTGGAATATCCTCGGCCGCGCCCTTGTCTGTGTCGAGATCACCTTCGCCTTTCTGCTCCTCTTCACCCAAGCCAATGATTTTGAAGAGCTCGGCACCAGGATTCCCACTAGGGTAAAGGAGCTCTATGCCCGCTCTCTCATTTTCCACACTCCAAGACGAATGGTTCCCTACAGCATACTCTTTGATCATCTCTATACGGGACTTAAGATAGTAGTAGGCGCCAACGTCGCTTGCAATGTGAGCATCCTTCACCTGAAGCTCCTCAACACTACTCTCGGGCTCTTCGACGCGAGCATGGGCCTCCTTTAACTTCCTATCGACATGGGCAAATTTGCTCTCAGTTGTCTTCATGCAACTATTGGCAGCAATAAGCTGGGCCTCGGCATGAGCAGCACGCTTATCCACCCTATCACTCAAGTCCTTCAGCGTCGAAAATGCCACCAAAGCATGTTGAAACGACAACCTACAAAAAGAAAGATCATGTATCCATTCATTGTAAAAAAAACTTTGTAAACATGCGTTTGTACTTACCTTCCAAGCCAAGACGCCCACCTCATCAATGCAATCACTAGTGGAAAAAACACTTTTTGAGGCTCCCTTTTAGAGGCGTACATAGTTCAAAACGCCTCAACAATGACTTAGGCAATCACTTTTTTTGGTTTTTGAGGCGGATAATTAATTTATACGCCTCAAAAACATCTTTTGAGGCGGGCAAATTAAAATACGACTCAACAAGTATCCAAAAAAACATTTCCCGCTAAAGTATTAGAGGCGGGCCAGGGTAAGGCCTGCCTCTAATGCTAACTAATTGAGGCGGGCCTCTTAAAGCCCGCCTCAACAAGTATGTCCAATAGAGGCAGGCATGTAAGGCCCGCCTCTATTAGACCATTACTCGGCCGAGTCGTAATACTTATAGAGGCGGGCGTGTTAGGCCTGCCTCTATAAGCTCAACCCTAATTAAAAAAAATACAGCTGCACGCGCCTTCATTTTCCTCTTTGTATCCTCCTCTTCGTCTTCAATTCGTTTGTCCCGAGCTCCGACTTCATCGATCTCCTCCGTCTTCCCTACTTCATCGATCTCCTCCGGCTTCCCGACTTCATCGATCTCCTCCGTCTTCGCCGAGCTCCGTCTTCCCGAGCTCCGACTTCATCTCCCTTCGCCGAGCTCCCTCTAATACTCCCTTCAACAAGTATCAACAACGCACTCGAGGTTTCACCAAAACGAGCTCCCTTCAACGCACTCGAAGCCAAGTCAGGTATTATTTCAGATTTATACGTGTTAATTTGTAATGTTGACATTAGTGTGATTTTATTTTACATAGTGAAAAGTAGCTTTTGGATTTTGGACTTCACTTTGGAAGATACACCTTTGATCCTGAATACAACTAGTATAAGAAATACTTCTTACTCGTCTTAGTAACATAATGTACTAATTGGAAGTCATTTGTGTACCATAATATGAGTCTCTTTATATGTAGGATGGTGTTGTACTAATTGAAATACTTCTTACTAGTCTTATGAGACTTTTTCATGGTAAATCACTTAACAGTAGAAGATGCGTATTCATTATCAAGCAAGAAAAAAACAAAGTCTCATAATCTATGTATTATAATGTATTGAGGATGTAATATACTATAGGATCACATTTTTACGGTTTATTAATTTAATAAGTGAAAAGGAAAGCTATATAAATAAAGCAAAAGTGAAAAGAATCACATTCTTTATTTAATTGGTGAAATGACATTCTGTAGGCTGATAAGGGCATTTCCTTGAAGGATCGATATTGGGTCAAGGTAATACTTCTACCCTAATTCCTTAGGCCCTTGGCGGGATAGAATTCATAATTTAGACCCTTGGCGGGATAGTTGAGTTTGTATTTTTTCTTGCTTGGTTGCGTATTATTATCTATTTAGGCCCTTGGCGGGATAGTTACTAGAAAAGAGTATTTAATCTTCCTTGCATGTTATTTTGCATTTATTACTAGAAATGAGTCGTCCTTGGATGTACGGTGACTATACTACGACACAATACTTGAGTGGGGTTGAGGAGTTCATTAGATATGCTTTAGCACACCAACGGAGTACGAAAGCCGAAAAAATCTATTGTCCATGCCGTGATTATAAGAATATAAGGCGGTTAGATGAAATTGATGAGATTGAGGATCATTTATTTCGTCATGGTTTCAAACAAGATTACCATGTTTGGTTTTGGCATGGTGAGAAAATACCTGATCGTCCAAGTTCTAGTGTCAATGAGTTTGATGTTCGGGTAGACACTGATGATAGTGATGATGATATTGCTGAGAATAATGAGATGGATGATGATGATGACCAAGAAGATGATGAAATAAATGGGATGATGGATGGGGTGAGAGATCACTTGAACGAACGACCTCAGATGTTCGAACAGGTATCAAAGGCTGCAGAGACTCCCTTGTATCCCGAGTGTACAAAATTTAGCAAGTTAGAGGGTGTGTCAATACTTTACAACTTGAAATGTGCTTCTGGTTGGACTGATGGAAGTTTCAACACCTTATTGGAATGGTTAGGTGATTTTTTACCAGAAGGCAATGAGATGCCTATCTCTACTTATTATGCCAGGAAATTGATGTGTCCCTTAGGCTTAGAGGCCGTCAAGATAGATGCTTGCCCAAATGATTGTATGCTTTACAGAAACGAACATGAAAATTTGGATGAGTGTCCAAAGTGCGGTGCATCTCGTTACAAGTGTAAAGGGGTAAATTCGGCTAAGAGGGGCCCATCAGCTAAGGTTATGTGGTATCTTCCGATAATACCTAGGTTTCAGCATTTGTTTTCATGATACAGAGGCTGACTCGGCCTAGAACTCGGCCTAGAACTCGGCCTAGTTCGGGGCCGAGTCAGCCTCTGTTTTCCTTTGTTTTTTTCAATAAGTTAAATTTTTTTTTACAATAAGTTATTTTTTTTTACATTTAGGTAGATTTTTTTGTGTGCTTGTTGCAGGAATTCGAGCCACCATATCTAACGAAAGTGGAAATGCTATTCTCCCTACCCAAGGTGATCATGAATCACAAGGTGTTAGCGCGATTACACATATCGCTAAAGGGCGTGGTCTGTCAAAAGGAGTTCAAGTAAAAAATCCTATGCACCTTGAGTTTAATGAGTTTAATGTCCCTGATGGCGAGTGGTCGAAAGAATACGGAAAGCAAGTTGGGAGTTATGCTCAAAGAATTAATATTAACGAGAAAGAATACCGAAAGATAGATGAGCAGACGAGGCAAGGGTTTTGGGAGGAGACCAAGGTATAATGACATTTTAAATTGTTTTAAATATATACTATATTAACAATTAATCTAACTTATTGTAAAAATCCACAGCTTATGTTCCACATCATTGAGGATGTAGATAAATCAAGGGAAAAATACTTTCATTCTTGTATGGCAAAACGATTTAGAGATTTCAAGAGCAAGTTGGTGCATCGATGGGTAACTAAGAAGCAAAAGCCGTCGAAATATCCTACAAACAAGATGCCTTGGGAAATCTACCACCACATTATAGAGGCTGATTGGTCAGTTTTTCTTAAAGAATATTACAAGCCGGAGTCATTGGTAATTGAAATACCCCAAATAAGATAATAATGGCATTTTAGTAAATTAATTATGAGATTTGTTAAAAGGGGTGAAATGGAAAATTTTGGGGATAAAATCCCTAACTCCCTCCAAGTGGCTCGTCTCTCTCCCTCTCGTGGGTTCTTTCCTGTTCAGCCAAGCTCGCTCCTCCCGAATCCGGCTCTCCCTGCCCAGCCGAGCCAACTCCTTCCTCCGGTGAGCCCTGTTTACGCGTCACCCTCCTCTGTCTCTTCTCCGGCGAGCGCAAGCTGCGATGTGAGCTGCGAACTGGTGTTGTTCGATGTCCACTGCTGTTGACGTGTGTTGATGCGGGTGGCTGAAGTTGCTGGCGCCGAGAAGCCTCCTCCTTCTCCGGCGAGCCGCTGCTGTGGTGGTGCTGGTGTCGCTGTTGCTGTTGTGGTGGTCGCTGCTGCTGTACAGATCCGAAATTGCTGCTGATTTCTGGGGTTGACAGAACCGAAGGTGAGCAGAATTAAAATTGATTTTTGGGTTTGATTAGTTTCGAATTTGCTGGATATATGTGTTCGAATTTGGGTTTGTTTGGGTTCCGAAATTTCTGATTTTTGTGTGTGTGTGGTTGGCTGATTTTTTTGAAGGTATGATATTAGGGTTTGAATTTGGGGGTTTTCTCTAGTTGTGGTTTGGTATGATTTAACGCCAGGGTTTTGCTCGGATTGTTGTCTCAGGTTCGTTCGAGTGGTTTGGAGATCTCTGGAGTCGTCGTTGTGGTTCGACTTGAGGCAAGAGGATTCTTGCTACTTTATATAATTTTTATAAATTGATTTATGCCTAGTGTTTCATAATTAATTTTATCATTGCTTGAGCGATTTAAATTGGATTAATTGACTATATAGATACTTGGTTGAAAATGGGTGTGTGTGCGTGTGTTAGTATTTTGTCTCGTATCGTGTTGAATAAATGTTGACGTGGTAGTCAATTGTGACTAAATGTGATTGATTGTTGTTGATAGTGTTTGTTGACACTTGTGTGTGTGTGTGTTGGGTTGTGTATGTCGACACATGTGTGTTGGCGGTTGTGTGTTAAATTGTGTACGTGCTGGCAGTTGTATGCTGGGATTGTGCGTTTGTGTGTGAATGTTTGTATGCTGGGATTGACTGATGTGGATTGATTGTTGTTGTTTGATTGTGGCGGATTGATTGTTATGGATTGATTGCTGTGGATTGATTGTTGTGGATTGATTGGATTATTGAATTTAAAGTTGCTTGGTTGATTATATATATATGTGTGAATGTGTGTTAATCGTTGTCCTGTGTAATAATTGATTGGGTGTCGGTGTGGTGATGGATTGTTGTTGATTGAGAGTCCAAGGGCCAGGTGATGATAGCCTCACCAAACATCGTAGGGACCAAGTGTCGCCTACGTTGTTAAGGGCCAGTGTTAATTCAGAGTCAAAGGGTCAGGTGATGATAGTCTCACCAAACCGCGTAGGGTGCACGCCTACGTCGTTAAGGGCCAAGGGTTGGATGGTGAAAGTCCCATCTGGAAAGTGTGTGTTGATTGTCTCACCCGGTGATGTGGTGGTGGAGACGGAGGTTGGATTGGAGGTGTTGGTGGTTGTGTGTGTTGGTTATGTGTTGAATATTGGTTGTGTACTTGATTAAGTGGTTGTATTGGTAATATTGGTTGTGTGCTTGATTATTGGTTTTTGTTGGATGTTGATTGTTTTTAGTGGTGGTTGTGGGTCATTGTTGGCCATTGGTTATGGTTGTGAAATTTCGTGTGTTATATTGTTAATTATAACTAGTCAAAGTTGTGAATCTCTGTTGATGTGGATGCTGGTATTAGCTAGTTACGGATATAAGGTTATGTTGATTGATTATGAAGGTCGGTTGTGTGGATTGAATGTGCAGGTTGGTTTCCCATCTTGAGGGTGTGGGCCAACATGGGTTGAGTTTGAATGTATGAGTTACAGTTATGTTAACGAACCGGCGGCACCAGAAGGGTGGCTGGCCTGGATTGTTGTTTTGTTATGTTGGTATTATGTGATGATTGTCTCGTTGATGCTTATGTGTTTGTTAATGTGAAGGTTAATTGGATGTGTTAGTGCAATAGGGAGTTCAGTTTAATTGATTAGTCTTGGTTGTAAATCAGTAGTAAGAGATGTGTATGTTTCATAGGGTTGATGATTGAGGTATTAGTATTGGAGAGAAAGTTGGATTGGATCATTTTATTCGTTTATGCTCGTGATGATGTTGAGGTTGGATTGAAGAGGTTAGTATAGTGTAGAGTTGGATAAGAATGGGTAATTAATGGGTTATGTGTTAGTGTGTGTTTATGTTTTGATAAGTGGTTGGTATTGGTTGGTGTGATAATGGTATAGTTATGATATAGTATATATGATATTATATATTGTGTGGCGTGTTGTCGTTGTTGTGAGTTGATTGGTGATATATGTATGTGTTTTGAACTGTTTTGGCTTGAGGAGTTTTGCCAGTCTTTCGTAAGACTGACTAACTTCGGTTTACGTGCCGCGGTTGGCTGGGGTATCGGGTCCCCCAGTCAATTAGGGTTTGCAGATTTAGCGCCAGCAAGGAGGATTCTGATCACCGTCGGTTTTGGAGTCGAGAACTCTACTCTTTTGGTTTGGACTTGACTTGTTGCACGTGTCGTTTTGGTTTCGGACTTTGAATGGGTTGTATTTGTTGTATTGGTTTTGGTTTTTGGTTTTTGGTTTGTAAATGGTTGTATTTCAGTATGTTAAGTTGTTGGTGGTTTCAAACTCTGGACAGGTTTTACAGGTTTTCCGCTGTGCTGCTTTTGATATTATATATATGGGTTATGTTTTTTTTTTCACCCGCCTTATAATCCTTCCGGATTATGGCACTGTAGCACCACTGGCCTGGGGGTGTTACAGTAATAATGCTATTTCTTTTTACTATTAAAGATTTCTGGTCAGCGGAAATCGTTGGTTATAAATCTATGTGCCTTTTGACAGGCTCGTAGTGAGAAAGCAAGGGCAAGTGCAGTATTAAACAAGAATCCTCATCTCACCGGCCAGGCGGGTTATATTAGAAAATGACCCGAGTGGATAAAAGAAGGACGACTCCCATCGGAAGCAGCTTTATCTCTGTCAAGTAGCTCCTCAGTGAACTCATCGGTTCCTAGAGCTAGAAAATATAGATCAAAGGAGTGGGTTTTGGCTCATCAAGTTCGAAGTAAGGATGGAAAGTGGGAAGTTAACCCGAACGATAAGGAAGCCGTAGAAATTGCAAGAAAAGTTGTAAGTAGTGCTTTTTTAATGAATATTTACTTAAATTGACTTGGAAATATGAACTAATTTATACTTTCCTAATTGGCATTATAGGAGGAGTATATATCGAAGAAGAAGAAAAAGGAAACCTTACTTTCGAGGATGATGAGGATGCCCTCACCAAAACTATTGGGAAAAAAGATCATCGTGGCCGTGTCAAGGCAATAGGTGGAAATGTTGGTTATAGAGTTGCTTTCGGTCCAAGAGAACGACAGAGAAGATGTTCTAGTGAAGCTTCATCAGATCTGATCGAATCGATCAGAGCTGAAATTAGAAAGGAGTTTGAAGGTGAATTAGATAAAAGGGTGGCTGAGGCCCTCCAAAAGCAACTACGCTCCATGTTACATATAAATCAACCAAACTCCACTTCTACTCCCGTTCTTGAACTTAATGTTAATGCTTCCTATACCACTCGTCCTGATTCCACACTGCAACCACGTGAGCTAAACGTATGATTGAGTTTGAGTATTGTCATGAACTCTTCATGCTAAGACCTCTTATAACATGAATTAAAATTCCATGCCACAACCTTAGTCTTGCATTTTTCATTTTACTTTATATGCAGGAAAGGACTCCATGCCATCTTGCCCTTGAGGATAAAGATTCTGGTAACAAAGTGCTTGTAGCGGATGGTATGGTACAACCCTCAAACGGTGCATCGTCCCAACACTTTACACCGATGAAGCCTGATCACTACAAAGTCCAAGTTGATTTTGTTTATGATGGACATAATGATGATATTCTTCCGGTACCTACGGGTGATGGTTTCACTAACTTAGGCGGTGGTCAGGGTAGTTTCGTGCAATGGCCGATCCGCTTAGTGATTTTCGAAGACGACGAGGTAAGACCTTTGTGCTCAATAATAATGTACACCACATTACTCACTCTTGCTCATCTATAATTCTATATATAGGACTATACTCCACGCCCAACAAAGAAATCCAAGTCATTTATCTCTAAAAAGGTGGATGACAGCGCCAAAAATACAAAGGTAAGACCTTTGTGCTCAATAATACAAATGTTACTTCATTATTATTTTTTGGAAATTTCATGTCCAAATAACTCTTAAGTCTCAGTCCAACAAAGAGGCGGTTGGTAGCTGTGATCGTAAAACGGAAGAATCAGCTGCCAAAAGGAAGAAAGCAGAAAACGAAGAAATTCAAGGTCATGGTCAGTCATGCAAATACTTGCATTTTATTATGTCTTCGGCGCCGGGTGGTATATATGATAGTACTCCCATCCCATTGGATGTCTCGGTTTGGAATTATGTGAGAGATCAAGAAACATACGTCACTGCATCCGATGTAGAAGAGTTCCTTAAGGGGGCGTGCTTAAACATTTCTGTGATTCAAGTCTACATGATGTAAATGTTTTGATCAGTCTTTATCTTTTAATTGTCAACTATCATTCTTAATCGTTTTTTCTTTAATCATTTTTACATTACCATTCATAATCGTTTAATCAAATACCTTTAAATGTGCAGATATTTATTGGACAATCACACATATGCATTTGAAAATTCTCGAATTGGGTTCATTTGTCCTGAGATGGTGTCGAGCACTAGAATCAGGGCCGATCCAACTGTTCCAGCAGATTACTTGTAACGTGTGTTCAATGCTGAAACTGCTAAGAATACGATTAAAGATTCTAACAGTGCCAAATTGTTTTTGCTCCCATATAATCAAGAGTAAGTGTTTTTAATAAGTTTCATATATAATTAGTATTTTAAGCAATCATTAATATTTATCAATTTACTTTTAAATGATGCAGCAATTATTGGATTCTGTACGTGATAGACCTATTTAGAGCACAGGTCTATCTTTTCGATTCTCTAAAAGGTCAAGGTAACAGAACGACTGATGCATCTGGAATCATGAATTTGTAAGTTATTTTGCTTACGAATTAGTTTTTTTTTGGAATATTAACAATATCAGTTTCATGAGTGTATTATGTTGATTTTCTAGGACATTTCAAGTGTATAAGTATCAAGGTGGGAAGTGCGAGAAATTAATAGGAAAACGTAAGACGTTGAGAGTCTGCAATATAGAGGTACATATAGCATTTTATACGCTTTAGGTTTGTTTATTTATAATCAAAGGCCTTGTATCTAAGACAGCCCCCTTATGTTGTGTAATTAGTGCGCTCAACAAAGCGGTAGAACCGAGTGTGGCTATTATGTCATGAAGTTCATGTTAGATATAGTCACGGGACTCTATGACTCTAATGACCGACTAGATAAGGTATGTAACTTAACTAACTATATATTGATAGTATTTGTGTTTTTTGTCAATAATTTTTGTGTTTTTTATGAAGCTATATCCTAAGAGGAAGACATCGTATACTTATGAAGAAATGGATGTTGTTCGTGAGCAATGGGCACAGTATTTTACATCGAAGTATTTATTATCGGATTGAACTTGTTTTTACTTGTCATGTAAACTGTTGTTGAGAACCTGGCTGTTCTCTGATGAAATCTGTTGTTTGTTGTATATTATTCTGTGAATAAAATCAGGAACCTATTCTGCAATGTGTGTATGGTGCATCATAAATCCAAAAAACATCCAAAAGAAGCGCAAAAGAAGGGACTTATAGAGGCGGACTTGTATGTCCGCCTCTATAAGTACATAGACGCTGACTCGGCCGAGTTCTGGGCCGAGTCAGCGTCTACTTGTTGAGGCGGGCTTGTATACGCCCGCCTCTATAAGTATATAGCGCTGACTTGTTGAGGCGGGCCTATAGAGGCCCGCCTCAACAAGTGTTTACTTATTGAGGCGGGCCTCCGAAGCCCGCCTCAACAAGTCCCTCATTTTGGCGCCAAAGTGAGGGACTTGTTAGGCGGGCTTAGGAGGCCCGCCTCAATAAGGTCCTTTTAGAGGCGTAAAATGCCATCCTCAAAAAGTGTCCCTACTTGTTGCATCCCCCTTAGTTGAAGCGAACGGTGTTCGCCTCAATAAGTGTCCAAAGGCCCGCCTCTATAAGTATTTTTTCCACTAGTGAATCAATCAGATAGAGATCCTCGATCTCCTTCTTGGCAATGGGATCTTGGGAATAGAGGAGGTTGGACAAAGAACTATCTTCAAGGTCGACCCTCATTGGTTCAGCAACCATGATCGCCTTCCTTTCGGCCCCGAACATCTTAGATGATGGCGATCGAGTCGAGGTAGATGACTTTGGAAGGAGCAGATGCCTTCGCAGCCGAGATCTTTTGTTCCAGAAGACTCTTTCCCGAGAGGCTCGTGCTAGACCTCTCGCCGCGAGACGCTGTCAGGTAAGCACAACACAGTAAGAACACGACCAGTCGAATAACCACCCAGACGCATACCTGTAGGAATGAACAGGTGCCTTTGGTCAAAGAGGTTGAAGGTGTCGACATGCTGGTCTGGCCGAGAGGGTTGGACGTCAGAAAGTTGTAGTTGACAAAGGATCTTTGCGCTTCGGGGAGAGAAAGTAAAGCAAGTGTCACCTCCTCAAAGTCAGAATCTTCGACAAAATCTTCTGGATCGGGAACTGAAACAAGAAACACATGACCAGAGGTTAAGGGAGAGTCCAACGAAAATCTAGACGTAATTGAAATCTTGAGGTTCAAAGCGATTGAAGACCTACCCGGACGAAGACGTAATTGAAATCTACAAGACCACCGAGTACTCAAATAGTAGGAGTACCACAAAGCGTCGAAATCAAAATCAAAATCCACATCGACACTGGAAACTAGCAAATCAACTACCCTCAAAAGACTCTAAGCATGCGGCATGACTTGGCAAGGAGCAAGACTCAGAACGGCCAAAAAATTGCGGACAAGGTTTGAAAAGGGGAAAGAGTGCACAATCCTAAAAGGGTATTCGAAGAAGAAAATCCAACCTTCCTGATGCCAATCTGCGCGTTCATTAGGACGTGGAATGTAACACCCCCGACTTATGTCGGTAGTGCCACACGCCAGTGACTTCAGACTGTAAAGTCCAAAGCCACCATAGGCTGTAATCGGAACAATTATACTTAAATAAATATTAAATAATGACAGAGTAGCGGAAGACTTTTGTAGTGAACACTCAATACTTTTACTAAAACTTTCTCTCGTAAATTGAGAAGAACGGTAATACAAAATAAGGGTAATTACAGCGGAAGACTTTTTATATTATTGCGGAAGACTTTTTAATGAAACCCTAATTACATGACTAATTTATATAAGTATTCCATTTATTTCACAACACACACACCTTTAAAATATTACTACTTAAGACGCAACCTTCAACTGCAAGCCTTCATCTTCGATTGGTTACTTTAAATCGTCGGGGACCAACCTCTGATGTGTCGTATAGGATGGATGACACCAGCCAACCATGCAAGAAATATAAATGGTTGGTTAGTCAAATGAAAGACTATTCAATGGTGAAAACAGATTGATTCTTGTAGTCATAAATAATCACTACCCTTGTTTTCCGAATGAAACTCAGTAAACGGTATATGACTATAGACTTATACTGAATAGAAAGACAAGGAATGATTAACGAGAAGACTCCAATGAATTGAGTCTTATGGGAAATTAAATAAATTTGTTTGGGAACATTATCACACAAAGTTTTGAAAACGCCTCGTTGAATATTTGGGTCCTCGACCAACCTCATCGCATAATGCGAATCCAGAATGGAAAGGGGACTTACTTTAGACAAGAGACCGGGCGGGTTCTACGTTGTACTTCTTTCCCGATGGTATATTAATTATGTGTAAAACAACACTTATCCTATTTAATTCCGAAAACGTGCAATTATGTTAAAGCTTTTAATCCACACCAATCTCGTAATGAGATATATAACATGGGACGAATCACGAATTTCGGCACAAGCTAAGTGCACCACCACTTGAATAAAATAAGGGTAGGTCATGACCAAAAGTATTAGGGCAATTATCCTCCTAATACCAAGTTATAGAGAAACGGCTAAACCTTGCAAGGTAAATACCGTTCCTACGAATACTCGTGCTAACTAGCAATTATATCCGCACCAATGCACAACAATCCACACCAATTATTATGTAGAACCCTATAACAATAATATATATATATAAGGGTTATAGCTAGCATATATACAACCTAATAATAAGGTTCATTTTACAAAAAACTTAAACACACAAGTTCCCAAACGAGAAATTAAGAATACTTGTCCCAACTTAATTAAGACAATAGATTAATTGTCAATTAAGAAAAATATGGAATAAATTAGCAAGAGCAAACCACCACTTGCCTTGAATCACGACGATGGTTGAACGGTGTTTCGGAGATGGTTGCTTTCAAAAAGCAAAACGGCTCCTTGCTTTATTCTCATTCCAAACGCAATTCTGAGATGTAACCAAATCATACAAAATGAATAAATTATGTTGGATAATTTATTCAATATAAATATTTGAAGGATACAATGTCTCAGTTTCTAATTCATTTTATTTAACTCAAAAATAAATCAATTTCAAGGCTTTTTGATAAAACGATTATTTATACGACTAAAAATTAATTAGTCTTATATTCTAAGTATTCATATCATAAATAAATTGATAAAACAATTTATTTATGATCCTAAATTTTCTATGTCAAAATATTATCTAAATGAATAGTCATAATTTACCCATTCATAATATAAGATAATAATATAAAAATTATAATTAATTCAATTTTAAATTTTCATACAATGAAATTAATCCAAATATATTTTTCACTAATCTGGATTAATTAATTTAATCAAGATTAAGAAAAAACAAATGAAAAACAATAATCAAAATCATGAATTGGGTAAAAATTCCACCTCTCGTCGTCGATCTTGGACACCCGTCGGAAAACGCTCAAATTGCGTGGCGGTGGTGGATCTTCGGCGGTGTTTGTTGAGGGCTTTGGAAGGAGACTTGTATGCGCAGCTAGGAGTACACTCAATTGCCCAAACAATACTCACAAACTCTCGAATTTGGCTCAAGAACAACTCGACACCGTTTTTTTAGGGTTCTTAGGATTGGATCGTGAAATTGGGTGATTTAGGAGTCCGATTGGGAGGGTTTTTATAGGGTTTTTTGTAGGTGTGAATTCCCTAAGAATTAACCCTCTCATTAATCCCTCCAATTTACACCCAATCGGATGAATTTTGAATTTGGATGAACCAGCCCTAAAAATGTCGCGAGGTGCAATGGGAACAAATCCCGCGATTTTCGTCGACATTGAATCCGATTGAGTAATTCCTCGAATCGGGATAAAATAGACCTTCAATTCCGCCTTTAAAATGGCCTCTGGAGCTCGCGGCCTCGGTTGGGGAAGAAGACAGCCTTTTGGGCTATTTGCGATCATGGCCCGCAAACTTTTAGTTTGTGGCAAAAATTTTCTTCCACAACTTTTCATAAATTATAAAAGTTGCCCAAACTGAATATTTTTATTATTTTAAGTTTGTAATATTTTTGTAACCCAAAATTAAAGTATATAAAAATTTAACTTAGATTAAAATAAGCTTAAGTTATTATTCTTATGAATTTGACCATACTTAAATCCTTAACAAAAATTTGTTAAACTTGATTTAAATATTCTAAGTCAAAATTTATAAGTTTTATATAAATTATAATTAACATAAGGTTAATCATAATTTAGGTCATTCATAGCTTAAATAACATACTTTGGACATTATTATTTTATCCCCTTTATGGATAAACTCATAAACATAATAATATTTATGACCTTTATTATTATTATTAAAATGATAAAATCTACATTCATTGTTATACTTATCTATTTATTTCGATACTACACTTTTACAACTCACACGATAATTTGTAACAAAATTATCATAACCCAACCTTTGAACCTAAGTTAATGAAAATTTAAATTACTCATCTAAAATGAATAAAATAAATTTCATAACATTTATTTTTATCAAACTAAAATTACCATTTTACCCTTCTCATTTAAGTGGGATATTACAATACTATCCCCTTAAAAATAGTTTCGACCCCGAAATTGGCACTACCAAGATAGAGGGATCGGTTTCCACATTAACCTCCCTACTTGAGCTTAGTATCGTCAATTATTTCGTACTCGAAATTAATCCTAGTAAAGTCGATCCGTTTCCTCAATCATGACATTATCTTGTATATCTCCCAAGAAGTTCCATTATTTATCTTAACTAAATTTGGCCCTTATGCCATCTCTAACCCAAAACCTTTCCAAGAATAATTTAAATCATTCCATTAATCAAGCTCTAACATAAACCTCTTGGATTTCTTAAGTTTTCCCAAATAATCACACAACATTTTATTCCTACTTTCCTAAAAAATGATTTTAATATTTCATTTAACACGATTATGATCAATCACTTTATTTACCCAAAACGTGTCATACGATCACCTTAATAGACAAAGGTCACTTTCTCACCAAGTCCAGTTGATAAAATACATACACTTACGTTATCCCACACTATTTATCCATATAAATCAAAACAAACTTTTACCGACTGAGTTTGTTATTCACCCATAAGTCCTTAAACACTTAATTATTCTCACACAATTTGTTATCTCAAATTACGCAAACCTTTTGCCTAACCGAAATTAACTATTTACCCATGACTAAATCGCCTTTATACTCCTCATATCATTATATCATTTCCTTAAGAAGGACTTATAATGTCACCTTAAGTAGGTTTTCCAAAATAGTAATTTTTACGCACTTAGCTCTCCAAAAAGCTTTAACCACTAGTCCCACAACGGACACACTCACTTATAATCTCCATAACTCTTAAATCTTAAAGTTTACTCAAAATCACATTAGAGTACGATCATTTTAGAGAAACCAACTCCTTAAGAAATATCTCTCTTACAAATCTATTCACATAAATGAATAATTTCTAGGACTCACAATTAAGTATTATATAAGCTCACTACACAATTTTACCACAACCAATGCTCAGATTATACTCATGAGAAATAATTCTCACACTCCATAGAGCATTAACTACACACGCTTAATTTCATATAACAAAAAATCCTTACTATACTAACTCTCGAGACAATGCTCGTCAACTCGAGCAAAGGAAACAAATAATGTCAATATCCAACTTGACATTATTCCAAGAATATATAGATTCTTATGAATGGATCTAAGGAATAAGTAACTGAATCGAAGCTTGTAGAAGTTTGAAAACCACTTATTATTATACCTTATGCTTTCAAACTTTATACTTTTAATCTAATAGAATAACTTCCTAAACTAATGACATTATAAACTTTACCAAAATCAAAATCCACACTTTTAAAATTTATAATCATAAACTTAGTTTTAATCTTTACAACACCATTTTATAAAAGCACTATAAAGATTAAAACTTATCAAAAGAAATTTTAAACCATTACTTTTAAAGTTTTCTTAACCTTATGAAATTTTAAAACCTTAAGTTTAATATTATCAATTTTTTTTCCGAAATTCCTTAATAAAATAGTTTGAAAATAGTTTCAAAAATAATTTTGAAAATTCTCAAACCTAACAATAGTCCAAGAATCTTAAAACCATTGCTCTGATACCATATTTGTAACACCCCCGACTTATGTTTGTAGTGCCACACACCAGTGACTTCAGACTGTAAAGTCCAAAGCCACCCTAGGCTTTAACTCAGAACAATTATACTTAAATAAATAAATATTAAATAATGACAAAGTAGCGGAATACTTTTATAGTGAACACTCAATACATTTACTAAAACTTACTCTCGTAAATTGAGAAGAACGGTAATACAAATTAAGGGTAGTTACAGCGGAAGACTTTTTAAATTACATCAGAAGACTTTTTAAAGAAACCCTAATTACATGACTAATTTACATAAGTATTATATTTATTTCAAAACACACACACATACACCTTTAAAATATTACTACTTCAGACGCAACCTTCAACTGCAAGCCTTCGTCTTCGATTGGTTACTTCAAATCGTCGGGGACCAACCTCTGATGTGCCGTATAGGACAGATGACACCAGCCAACAATGCAAGGAATAGATATGGTTGGTTAGTCTAATGAAAGACTATGCAAGGGTGAAAACAGATTGGTTCTTGTAGTCGTAAATAATCACTACCCTTGTTTTCCGAATAAAACTCGGTAAACGGTATATGACTAAAGACTTCTACTGAATAGAAAGACAAGGAATGCTTAAAGAGAAGACTCCAATGACTTGATTCTTATGGGAAATTAAATGAATTTGTTTGGGAACATTATCACATAAAGTTTTGAAAATGCCTCGTTGAATATTTGGGTCTCTACCAACTTCACCGCACAATACGAATCCAGATTGGAAAGGGGACTTACTTTAGACAAGAGACGGGCGGTTCCACGTTGTACTTCTTGCCCGATGGTATATTAATTATGTGCAAAACAACAATTATCTTATTTAATTCCAAAACGTGCAATTATGTTAAAACTTTAATCCACACCAATCTCGCAATGAGATATATAACATGGGACGAATCCCGAATTTCAACACTAGCTAAGTGCACCACCACTTATATAAAATAAGGGTAGGTCATGACCAAAATTATTAGGGCAATTATCCTCCTAATACCGAGTTATAAAGAAATAGCTAAACCTTGTAAGGTAAATAGCGTTCATACGAATACTCGTGCTAACTAGCAATTATATCCACACCAATGCACAACAATTCACACCAATTATTATATACAACCTAAAATAAGGTTCATTTTACACAACACTTTAACACACAAGTTCCCAAATGAGAAATTAAGAATATTTATCCCAACTTAATTAAGACAATAGATTAATTGTCAATTATGAAAAATATGGAAAAAATTAGCAAGAGCGAACCGCCACTTGCCATGAATCACGACGAAGGTTGAACGGTGTTTCGGATATGGTTGCTTTCGAAAAGCAAAACGGCTCCCTACTTTATTCCCGTTTCAAACGCAATTCTGGGACGCAACCAAATCATACAAAATGAATAAATTATGTTAGATAATTTATTCAATATCAATATTTGAAGAATACAATGTCTCGATTTCTAATTGATTTTATTGAACTAAAGAATAAATCAATTTCAAGGCTTTTGGATAAAATGATTATTTATACGATTAATAATTAATTAGTCGTATATTCTAAATAATCATATCATAAATTAATTGATAGATCCAAAAATTTTCTAAGTCAAAATATTATCTAAATGAATAGTCATAATTTACCCATTCATAATATAAGATAATATTATACAAATTATAATTAATTCAACTATACTTTTTCATAAAATGAAATTAATCCTAAATATTTTTCACTAATCTGGATTAATTAATTTAATCAAGATTAAGCAAAAACAAATGAAAAACAAAAACCAAAATCACAAATTGGGTAAAAATTCCACCTCTTGCATGGCGGTGGTGGATCTCCGACGGTGTTTGTTGAGGGCTTTGGAAGGAGACTTGTAGGCGCAGCTAGGAGTACACACAATTGCCCAAACAAAACTCACAAACTCTCGAATTTGGCTCAAGAACAACTCGACACCGTTTTTTTTAGGGTTCTTAGGATTGGATCGTGAAATTGGGTGATTTGGGAGTCCGATTGGGAGGGGTTTTATAGGGGTTTTTGTAGGTGTGAATGCCCTAACAATTAAACCTCTCATCAATCCATCCAATTTACACCCAATCGGATCAATTTTGAAATTGGATGAACCAGCCCTAAAAATGTCGTGAGGTGCAATGGGGACAAATCTCGCGATTTTCGTCGACATTGAATCCTATTAATTGAGGGTTTATGTGCGTGATAAGGTTGTCTTGAATGGCCAATGAGTAATTGCTCGAATCGGGTTAAAACATACCCCTAATTTTGCCATTAAAATCTCGCGATTTTCGTCAACATTGAATCCTATTAATTGAGGGTTTATGTGTGTGATAAGGTTGTCTTGAATGCCCAATGAGTAATTGCTCGAATTGGGTTAAAACATACCTCTAATTTTGCCATTAAAATGGCCCGCAAACGTTTAGTTTATGGCAAAATTGCCCTCCATAACTTTTCAAAAATTATAAAAGTTGCCCAAACATAATATTTTTTATATTTTATGTTTGTAATATTATTTTAACCCAAAATTAAAGTATATAAAAATTTAACTTAGGTTAAAATAAGCTTATGTTATTATTCTTATGAATTTGACCATACTTAAATCCTAAACAAAAATTTGTTAAACTTGATTTAAATATTCTAAGTCAAAATTTATATGTTTTACATAAATTATAATTAACAAAAGGTTAATCATAATTTAAACCATTCATAGCTTAAATAACATACTTAGGACATTATTATTTTATCCCAAAATGGATAAACATTATAATTCCTATGACCTTTATTATTATTATTAAAATTCTAAAATCTACATTCATTGGTATACTTATCTATTTATTTCGATACTATACTTTTACAACTCACATGATAATTTGTAACAAAATTATCATATCACAACCTTTGAACCTAAGTTAATGAAAATTTAAATTATTCCTCTAAAAGAAATAAAATAAATTTCATAACTTTTATTTCTATCAAACTAAAATTACAATTTTACCCTTCTCATTTAAGTGGGATATTAAATGGAAGACGCGCTATCGTCCCGGGAGGAAATTGCCCAACTTTGAGGATTCTATCTAGTTCCGTATGGGTCAGGGTTCTGGCCATGGAGTCCTCCAAACTCAGAAGCTTGAGGGGGGGGGGCAAAGCCGTCATTTTCCTCGCTGGAAATGCAGGACACAACCCGGCTCTTCTTGGATCTAGAAGACGCCATGAGGGAACGAAAGAAAGCAACGGTAAAAATTCAAACTCTTACCTTGAGAAGACATAGTTTTTACAGAGAAAAGAGGTTGTGGAGTATAAGATGGGAAAGCAACCTATTTAAGAAGGTAAAACCGTCAAGTATACGGTCAAGACACTGGTCCAATTAGAGGCCGCCATGTCCCCAACGCATGTAGGAAGATCGGAAGAAAAGATCGCGTCGGGAGAGAGAATGAGAAAAAAGCAAACTGTCCCATCAACCATCGCTTCATCCCGATTTGCTTTTGGGGCAATTGTTGGGCCAGCGGTTTGAGGAGTCTGTTGGACCGGCCCAACAGCCCAAGGAAGCAAGAAAGCCTAAAGACCAAGGTGGAGACGACAAGCAAAGTATGACCAACAAGTTATACGTCCGATATCTAGACGATTGACGACGAAAGTATTCTATTCAATAATCTTCTTGCCCAAAGGAGATAAGTTTGTTCTTGTAATATCTCAGTTTCATTCGTTTCATTATTAGTCGATTTGGATTACTTCGATATTTCGATCTCTTTGTTGTCTAGTTACCCCGTCTTAAGCAAGTTAGGTCGATTTGATTTTTTTTGCCCCAAAACATGAGTGAAGGATAATTTGATCAAAACATTATTGAAGCAAATTCTGGTGACGTTTAACATTGATGTTATATTTTACAAAATCGAATGTAAGAAAATAATAAGCCATACATTATTTTCAATCTTTTATATGAAGGCAACACTTCATTAGATTTTCAACCCTAGTTTTTTATACACTTATATTCTTCGACATTTATCTCATTTTGGCTATAAAATTAAAATGAAAAAATTCCATATAATTTTAATCAATAAAATAAAAAAATTTGTATACAAGTTAGATATCCCTATATTATTTTAAGATGATACTTAATGAATTCATAGTATTGTTTTGAATATCTTTTGCTTAATATTTAAATGTTAAATTTTTTTGTGATTCAATTGCCAATTGCTAAACTTGACTTAATTTATGGGCACGTGACCAAGTAAAATGCACACATTTATATCTTACTTACTCTAAAAGTCTAGCTCGCGGAAATGAACAGTAGCCCGTATCACGTGTAGGTCGCGGGCTTCTATTAGGCTGGGCTTTTGGGTCCTTTAGTTGGCTGTGGAGGTTAGGGTTTATGCTTGATGCTTCCGTGTCATTCTTCTTTGCCTCTCTCTTGCCTGTTCTCCGTCTCTTCCCGGTTGTCCTCTCTCGACACTCTCCTGTTTCCATTCTCGAATTTCTCTTTCGCCATCTTCGTCTGTGAATTTGGTTTCTCTGGTTGTTCTCTCTCGACACTCTCTTGTTTCCATTCTCGAATTTCTCTTTCGCCATCTTTGTCTGTGAATTTGGTTTCTCTATTTGGGCATCTCCATCTGTGAAGTTGGTTTTTGATCTTCGTTCATCTCTATCGTCTTCTTCCTCTACTTCCATTCTCGAATTATATTTGTTTTCTCTATCGTCTTTTTCCTACTAACCCTAATCTCCGATTTCGTTTTTTTTTTTGCCTTTTATGTGGGATTCCTTTTGTTTCCACATTTCTCATCTTAGGCTTTTTGTGTTTGTCTCGTGTTGTCGCGGTAATTGTGCCGTCGCGGTCATTATACAGGTATTTCTTAAGTTTGTCTTTGTCTCCGATTACTAGACTGTTTGTGCATTGTATTGTTGTTTTATATTTTTCCGCTATCTGATATGAGATTCTCTTTGTTTCCATGATTTCTTGAGTTTGTCTTGTGTGGTCGCGGTCATTATACAAGTATTTCTTAAGTTTGTCTCTGTCTCCGATTGTAATAATTATAACTAGACTGTTTGTGTATTGTGTTGTTGTTTTGTATTTTTGGTGATTGTGAGTTACTGTTTCTATGTATTGTTTCACATTTCTTATCTTAGATTTTTTGCGTTTGTCTTGTGCCGTCGCGGTCATTATACAGGTATTTCTTAATTTTGTCTCTGTCTCTGATTGTAATAATTATAACTAGACTGTTTGTGTATTGTGTTGTTATTTTGTATTTTTTTGTGATTGTGACTTACATGTTTCCATGTATTGGGTCGCATATTAAATTGTTGATCTAGGTTTATAGTTGTGGTGTCAACTTTTGGCCCTGCCATTCAGAAACGATGCTTGTTTCATTTTTTTGTTGGTCGTTCGGTCTATGCTTAGGTTTTTCCTCTTTTTATTTTGGTGGAGTAGTGCAGAGGCAAAAGAATTACGGTTTGATTACCACTTTGTGTAATTATGTTTGTATTTTGTGTATATTGTGTTTGCTGATATTAATTTTGATTGTATTTCATGTATATTATGGTTGATGTATTTTGGTGGCGTAGTGCAGAGGCAAAAGAATTACGATTTGATTACAGCTTTGTGGAATTATGGTTGTATTTTGTGTGTATTGTGTTTGCTGATATTAATTTTGGTTGTGTTTCATGTATATTTTGGTGGAGTAGTGCACAGGCAAAAGAATTACGGTTTGATTACGGCTTCATGTAATTATTCTTGTATTTTGTGTATATTCTTTTTGATGATATTAATTTTGGTTGTGTTTCATGTATATTCTGGTTGCTGGTATTGTGTTTTTGAATTCTGCAGAGGCAAAACAATTACGGTTTGATTGCAGCTTCATGTAATTTTGGTTGTATTTTGTGTATACGGTTTGATTGCAGCTTCATGTAATTATGGTTGTATTTTGTGTATATTTTGCTTGCAATTATGGTTGTATTTAGTTTTGGTTGTGTTTTATGTATCTTCTGGTTGCTAGTATTGTATAAATTATGTATATTGTTTTTGAATTCTGCAGAGGCGTATATTGTTTTTGAATTCTTTAGAGGCAAAAGAATTACGGTTTGATCACAACTTCATGTAATTATGGTTGTATTTTGTGTATATTTTGCTTACAATTATGGTTGTATTCTATTTTGGTAGTGCTTCATGTATATTCTGGTTGAACCAGAATATACATGTATATTACAATCAAAATTATGCAATACCAGGAACCAGACTGGTTCCTGATATTGCATAAATTATATGTATATTATTTTTGAATTATGTAGAGGGTGTATATTGTTTTTGAATTCTTCAGCGGCAGAAGAATTACGGTTTAATTACAGCTTCATGTAATTATGGTTGTATTTTGTGTATATCATGCTTGCAATTATGGTTGTATTCTGTTTTGGTTGTGTTTCATGTATATTCTTGTTGCCAGTGTTGTATAAATTATAGGTTGTGTTTCATGTATATTCTGGTTGTTGGTATTGTATAAATTATATGTATATTGTTTTTGAATTCTACAGAGGCAAAAGAATTACGGTTTGATTACAGCTTCATGTAATTATGGTTGTATTTTGTGTATATTCTGCTTGCAGTTATGGCTGTATTTTGTTTTGGTTGTGTTTCATATTCTTGTTGTCGGTATTGTATAAATTATATGTATATTGTTTTTGAATTCTGCAGGGGCAAAAGAATTACAGTTTGATTACAGCTTTATATAATTATGGTTGTACTTTGTGTATATTTCGATTCCAATTATGGTTGTATTTTATTTTGGTTGAGTTTCATGTATATTCTGGTTTCTCGTATTGTATACAGTTTTTGAATTCTGTATAGGCAAAAGAATTATATGTATCTTGCGATTATGGTTGTATTATAATTTTGGTTGTGTTTCATCTATATTTTGGTTGCTTGTGTTGTATAATTTATATGTATATTGTTTTTGAATTCTCAATGATTGCAAGACCGGTGGTGGAAGAGCTGAATAACATTTGATAGAGCATGTGCTGAATAACATCCTAAGCATAGTCGAGGTATGTAGAGGTCTTCAGAGATGCGTGCATTTTAAATCACTATCTTTGCATTTCACACACTAATTGGACTTATTGCCTTCTTATTCTTTTAAAGTTGAGGTCTGTAGAGATCTGCAGAGATCATTATTACTATCATGAGTTTTTCCCTTGTTGCTGGTATTGTGATACTTGTGCTTTGGCTATACTAAATATGTACCCTATTTTTCAATGGTCAACTCGAATCAGAGCACTGCAAGCTAGGAAGCAGTTTCAGCATTGTGATATGTTATTATGGTGGTTAGTGTTAATAAGTTTCTTCCTTCTTTGGTTGTGTTAAATGTTGAGTTTCTTTTTGTTGCAGTGTTCTAATGCTAATAACTTTGCACTATGGCAGGTCATCTGAACTTCTTTTGGTTGTGATGGCAACTCTGTTGTTTGCTTCTAAACAATTTTGTATGAAGCTTTATCGATCTCAGGGCAGGTTAGTGTTAATAAGTTTCTTCCCTCTTTGGTTGTGTTAAATGTTGAGTTTTCTCTTTTTGTAGTGTTCTAATGCTAATAACTTTGCACTATGGCAGACCATCTGAACTTCTTTTGGGCGTGATGGCGACTTTGTTGCTAGCTTCTAAGCAATTTTATATGAAGTTCTATCGATCTCAGGGCAGGATTAATATGTTATTATGGTGGTTAGTGTTAATAAGTTTATTCTTTCTTTGGTTGTGTTAAATGTTGAGTTTCCTTTTGTTCGAGTGTTTTAATGCTAATAACTTTGCACTATGGCAAGTCATCTAAATTTCTTTTGGTGGTGATGGAGACTCTGCCACTAGCTTCTAAACAATTTTGTATGAAGCTCTATCAATCTCAGGGCAGGATTAAGTTAAATTTGTTCCTTCGGATTTTTCAAATTCATTGATAGGATATTGAGTCTTTCACTAATTTGTGATTATGTTTCTGCTTTACTGAATATGTAGTTTTTTTTTTTCAATGGTCAATTGGAATCCTTGTGTTAATCTGTTGATTTCTAGATTGGAAGAGATTCAGTGAAGACGTTGTGTATAAGCTAGGAAGCAGTTTTACCATTGTCATATGTTATTCTCGTGGTTAGTATTAATAAGTTTCTTCCTGACATTGTGTATACGCTAGGAAGCAGTTTTACCATTGTCATATGTTATTCTGGTGGTTAGTGTTGATAAGTTTCTTCCTTCTTTGGTTGTGTTAAATGTTGATTTTTCAAATTCATTCATAGGATATCGAATCTTTGACTAATTTGCGATACTTGTGCTCCTGTTGTAGTGAATATGTAGTTTTTTTTCAATGGTTAATCTTTTTTTTCTGGTTTGTTTGCTTGGAATCCTTGACTATTCATGTCCTTTGATTGCTGCAATTTTGTATTAGTTTACCATTGTCATATGTCATTCTGGTGGTCAGTGTTAATAAGTTTCTTCCTGACATTGTGTATAAGCTAAGAAGCAGTTTTACGATGGTTATATGTTATTCTGGTGGTTAGTGTTAATAAGTTTCTTCCTTCTTTGGTTGTGTTAAATGTTGATTTTTCAATTTCATTGATAGGATATTGAGTCTTTGACTAATTTGCGGTACTTGTGCTCCTGTTGTACTGAATATGTATTTTTTTTCAATTGTCAATCTTCTTTTTCTAGTTTGTTTGCATCGAATCCTTGACTATTCATGTCCTTCGATTGCTGCAATTTTGTATAAGGTTACCATTGTCATATGTTATTCTTGTGGTTAGTGTTAATAAGTTTCTTCCTGACATTGTGTATAAGCTAGGAAGCAGTTTTACCATTGTCATATGTTATTCTGGTGGTTAGTGTTAATAAGTTTCTTCCTTCTTTGGTTGTGTTAAATGTTGATTTTTCAATTTCATTGATAGGATATCGAGTCTTTGACTAATTTGCGGTACTTGTGCTCCTGTTGTACTGAATATGTATTTTTTTTTCAATGGTCAATCTTCTTTTTATAGTTTGTTTGCATCGAATCCTTGACTATTCATGTCCTTTGATTGCTGCAATTTTGTATAAGGTTACCATTGTCATATGTTATTCTCGTGGTTAGTGTTAATAAGTTTCTTCCTGACATTGTATATAAGCTAGGAAGCGGTTTTACCATTGTCATATGTTATTCTGGTGGTTAGTGTTAATAAGTTTCTTCCTTCTTTGGTGGTGATAAATGTTGATTTTTCAATTTCATTGATAGGATATCGAGTCTTTGACTAATTTGCGGTACTTGTGCTCCTGTTGTACTGAATATGTATTTTTTTTTTCAATGATCAATCTTCTTTTTCTAGTTTGTTTGCATCGAATCCTTGACTATTCATGTCCTTTGATTGCTGCAATTTTGTATAAGGTTACCATTGTCATATGTTATTCTCGTGGTTAGTATTAATAAGTTTCTTCTTGACATTGTGTATAAGCTAGGAAGCAGTTTTACCATTGTCATATGTTATTCTGGTGGTTAGTGTTAATAAGTTTCTTCCTTTATTGGTTGTGTTAAATGTTGATTTTTCAAATTCATTGATAGGATATCGAGTCTTTGACTAATTTGCGGTACTTGTGCTCATGTTGTACTGAATATGTATTTTTTTCAATAGTCAATATTCTTTTTCTGATTTGTTTGCATCGAATCCTTGACAATTTATGTTGTTTGATTGCTGCAATTTTGTCTGATGGATGACTTTCTTCTAACCTTATATAGTATGGTAGGCAGACCACTACTAAATGTTTGTCTGTTTATTATGTAAGCTGCATAATGGGAGAGGTTGTGAATGTCTTTTTCTGGATGGTGTGCAATATAGTATTGTTTGTTGTAGCTCATTTGAAGGTTATTCTTTCCGAAGTCAAGATTGTGACTTTATTATAGTTCATTGCAATGACAGGAAATAAAAAATCTTATAGCAAATCTTTTCATTATTTTATAAATGTCAGTAGTCTACATTTGATTGGTAATTCCCTTCATTCTCAAAGTGAGTACATTAATGTGTGTATTATTTAGCGTCCATTTACACTTTTGTGAATGCTTATACTCTTTTCTGTTACATTCTTTTCTACACAATAGCTTATCGATTTTCATTGCAGGTTGTGAAATTGAGAGAACAGTGATATAGACGCTAAACTAGTTAGATGGTTTTGAAATTCAGAGAATTGTGATAGAGTCAGGTGATGTAATCTGCATGACCAATGAATTCTTCCTGTATTTAATTATAACTATCGGTCAGTCTTCATGCTGCCACCTTCAGTTAATTTAGTGTGTTGCTACTGATTCTTTTCTAGCTATTGGGTCTTTTTTCTAAAAATGGGGTTCTGTTATTTAAATATCTTTTTTGTTCTTTGATTTTTTGACCGATGCTATTCTATTGGTTTTTGCTACTGGGCATTTTCTGGCTATTGAGTTTTTTTTCTAAATGTGATTCTGTTATTTAAATATGATTTTCTTGTTCTTTGATTTTCTGACCGATGCTAAAAAAAATTCCTATTGGTTTTGCTACTGGGCCTTTTCTGGCTAATGGGCCTTTTTTTCTAAAGGGGCTTCTGTTATTTAAATATGGCTTTCTTGTTCTTTGATTTTCTGACCGATGCTATTTTTTTCCCTATTGATTTTTACTTATGATCTAATTGTACATCATTTGTAGTGGGTTACACGTGGCAACTGAATGGTGCTTCAATGTTTCTTTTAAGCAAATTCCTGCATTTTTTTTTCGGCTGTTTTCTTTCTGACTTTGATCTACTTCTGGTTCTCCCTCCAGTTACAGCATTCTCCGGGTTTGTTGTTCTTTTTGTATAGTTTCTTTTATTCTTTCAAAACATTCCTTTTTGTCTTGATTTCTGTTGTGTTTTAAAATGTTGTAATGCTACACCAAGTGTTTTATATTTGATAAAACTTTCTTTCTGTTTCCTTCTCTGATTGGGTGGGCTTTCGGTTTCTTTTACGGTCTGTTTTTTTATGTTTTGTGTTGCATGTACTGATGATCCTTTTTTTTCGTTAAAGCGTTGTCATGTGCTCCAGTTTTTACGATTTTTTTAAGAGTATTCTGGGTTGCATGTTCAGTTTGCATGTGCCCTGCCGTATTTATTTATTTCACTAACTTTAGCTCCTAAATTTTTATTCGGACAGAATTATCATTGTCTACAAACTGTCATAGCAAGATTGTAATCAACCCTGATGGGGTCAGGGCAAATGAGCTTCGTAAATGGTATGTGTTATTCAATGTTATATAATATAAGAAGACTGTTGTGATCTAATTTAGTCTATAAGTAAATGCTCATAATATATACGTATTGATGGTTTGGTATTAATGATTTTAAACAAAAAAATGATGTTGATCACTATAAAATAGTCTGGGAGAGGTTTGTTAATGACTTGGTTAAGATAAATACATATATATGGACAACGGTATTTATGGTTGTTCCTTTTGAAACTAGCGGCATCGGTACATTCTATAAGAAGATTGTTGTGATCTTATTTAATCTATAAGTAATTGCTCATAGTAGATACGTATTGATGATTTGGTATTAATTGTTTTAAACGAAAAAAAACAATGTTGATCACTATAAAATAGTCAGGGAGAGGTTTGTTAATGACTTAGTTAAGAGAAGTACATATATATGGACAACGGTATTTATGATTGTTCCTTTTGAAACTAGCGGCATCGGTACATTCTTTCTTACAATTCAACACTGCTTGTAATGTTTTCAGGTTTGAAGAGAACAAAAATTTGGTGCTGAAAAGAGATAGTACTATTATCAAGAAGGAGAATGGAGGAGTTGGTATCCCGATTGTTACGATTGAACATGCCTTAGGAATAAAGGTTTTGACTATCTATTTCTCCCTTCACATTATTATAACAATCAATTATCTATGTATTTTATAAAATATATTTTGTTTTGTGGGCGTATATGTAGGCATCTGACATAACTTCCAGTGGTATGGTTAAGATCAATGCCTACATTCCTGATTTCACCTCTGATTGCTTACGCATGTCAGTTAGTTGTAATGCAAGGGTTGTGATGTTCCTCCCGACACTTCTTATATGTATGACTCATGTCAACAATATTCAGTGTCGAAAGCAAAGTAAGGAAACTATAATGTAATGCTTTCTTACTTTGATTAGACCAACCATATATTCATCTTGTATAATTACCTTTGCGTAGGGTGTTTTTTTATTTCACAACTACAGATGGTACTGGAACCTTGAAGTTGGTTGCGCATACTCGCACTGCAGAACAGTTGCTGAAACTTAAACCATCTCAGATATGTTCTATGAATGACGAGGTAATTGGTTGTAGATAAATTTACGGTTATTTTTTTTGCTTCGGGTTCTTTGATTAAATCTTCAACATCTATATACTTTGTCGTATTTGTATGCACGTATATTAGTTATACGGTTTGCAACTCCTAAACATTTTATAATTGCTATTGCTAGAACATATATTTATCTTTTCTACTCACCTTGTCTACACTTATTTGAGTGAACTCATTGTCTTCCACATTCTTAGCTTTTTCCTTTGTGTCTGTATTGTGGCAAATGCTTGTGTAACAGGAGCATGCTTCGTTTGTAGACAAACCGAGCATGACACTTCGTAGCAAGAAGACTAAAAGGATGTTGTGTCCTGTGGCGACTTTGCTTGAGGATCACAAAACTTCTAAGGTGGATGCTAAAAGATGTAGTATGAAATGTGTTCTCTCTGCAACTATATATGTGGTCTAGACTGTAGGTGAAACGCTCCTTCTGAAAATGAACATATCATATATATGTGATATGCTGCTTTTCAGACGGTGTTTTCTGTAATGAATATATTGTAGTTACTTTTGGGTGTTCTTTTTGTATGTAGTAGGTGGTTTTGTGTGGTTGAAGATGCTAAAAAAAGCTTTCTTTTTTGTGTATAGGATATGGGATTACTATGACCAATGTTGTATCCCTGATTTTGTGTTTATACAGGGTAGTAATTATATTTGCTAAGGTTATATATATATAAGAATCACTACTTATTGTTTTTTGCAAAAAGGTATTAAATTAACACATTATTTTTTACAAAATTTGAGATCATGGTTATGCATAATCTAGATACTTCTTTCCCATGCCTATGCTCTTACTCATACACAGGCATAATCGGTTTTCCATGTTGTTTATTAGTAAATTTATATAGAATACTAGACATTCATGCCCGTGCTACGCACGGGATCGTTTTTTTTACATCGATATAAATTTTTTGTTAAAAAATTTAATATTAGTTTAAGAATTACTAAATGTTAATGTAGTAGAAAAATACTATTTAAAATTAGATTTAGCCAAAATAGATGAAGGGAAGAACATTAAAATTTGAAGTTCTATATTAAAGAATGTTTAGTTTTTATATATATGAATTTTAAAGCGAAATTCTGAAATAGTGTTTTTTATTTTCTAATTTTTTTCTTTAAAAGTACTACAATTTTTGTATAGCTTCAAGGATGGTCAGATGGAAGCAGTGAGTTTTTTTTTTAAATTACGAAAGACGTCGAATAATTAGTAGCAATTAGCTCGTGTATATTTTAACAATATTAAAAATTATAATATGTTGTTGTTTCCATTTGTGGCGTAATAGAGTTTCTTGAGTCCTTATAAAGCAAGTTAATTAGTCTTTTAGGAGCTACACTAATTAACAATTGTTCTTGAACATTATATCATTATTCTCGTGCATAATACTTTTTGTTCTGATTCTATAAATGACCAAAATTCAGAATGCACCACAAATAGTAAGTTTACACTTTCGTACATTACATAACATAATCATGCAAAACATATGAATAACAGAATCCGGTTTATAAGCGTGGATATTAAGTGTGCACTTTAGATAATTGACCTATGTAACTTCGCTATAAATGTTAAACTCATTCCATTGTGATCTTGTAAACTTCGTATGACTTTATTAGTTTTGTATCCTGATTATTTTTAAATTTAAATTGAATGATGGGCTATTAAATCTATTTTGATATTCACATGTGTTTTTTTTTTTATGTTTTTTGTAAGTGACAAAGCAACTCAATACATAAATGACGTGAAATGACAGAATATGTCTGACAAAGCGAATGATAATATACCCCAAAAAACATGATCCTATTTGACATTTCTTTTGCAATGTTATTTTTGTAGTCAAAAAATAAAAAATAATACTATGAATCTAGGCTTTATTTAAATTTTAATTGTTTTTTCTGTTTGGTTTATGTTCACATTTTTTTTATTTTTTTATTTAATTGATCTTTATCTAATAAAGCATGATGAAACAAATAATAAAGCTAAGTTGTTAGGAAGGGCGGTTGAACCCTAGGCCTTTTGTATTATGAGAGTGTTTTTAACCATTGAGCTATATTAGAAGATATAGATTGTAATGAAAGATTAAGGATGAAATCATGGATTTTTTTACATACTTATTAGGCATTTATTGCACCCTTAGTATGTTTTATATAGATAGATAGATAGATAGATTTATAAAATGAGATTTTTGGTTTGTTTGTTCAGATAAACTGTATACTAATTAGTCTCATATATATATATACGTATATTTATGAACCATTAATATTTGTTTATCAAGTTGTGCATAGGTTAAGTGGTATACTAATTAATATTGGTTTATCAAGTAGATTACAGAGAACATGTATGGTATAATTTTATGTTATATATAAGTTTGAAATCTTGTATTAAGACGTCCTGAATTAGAGCAAGTTTTATTATATTATATACAATCTATTTTGGTTGGACAATGTTTTTGTTTTTTTGAAATTATATATTCATTAGTTTTTTCAAGTGTTTTTAGTATTTAAGATGTAGCTTGTAATGTTTTTTGTGTGTTTGGTGACCTGTTACGACAATAATGTAAATAGTGACGTTTTAAGTTTCGTGTACGGTGTACCACATTTGATTTCGTTCATAAAATGTATTTATTTTTTGTTTAATTTATTTTAGTTTGTAGAGACTTCATGATTTTTATAAGCAAATGTATTTTATAATTGAAGATAGTATATATTTCTTAACATAAGTGTGAGTATAAAATACAAAGTATTTACAATGGTTTGTTTGTATCTATATTAAATTTAACATAAGTGTAAATATAAAATACAAAGTAATTACAATGATTTGTTTGTATTTATATTAAATTTAAATTGATGCAATAAGTGGAGGAGTTAGATTATCAAGACTGTGTTTCCTATTCACATATCTCAAATAGTCGATGATATTAAAGTGAAGGAGTTAAAATGAATTGAGTTACATTAAGGCAACTGAAGTTGCCTAACTCATATGCCTTTCCAAATTAAAAAGGGAAAACAAAAAAGAGTTTCCTAACCCATGTGAGGCTGTCTGTTTACCCACAACACTACCCTTCTCCGATATTACACAACCAAAAATTCTTCAGTCTCCACCTTACTCCACTGCCTGCACCGAGCAGATTGGCGGTCCCCCCCAGGCAGAGCACGGCAGAGAGAGAGAAAGAGTGGAACGGGAGAATTTGTGTGCGTTACCGGCGATTTGGGGTTCATTGCGTCATGCCTCGTCAAGGCTCTTCTTGAACGTGGCTACACCGTCAAGGCCCCCCTTCGCGATCCCGGTTAGCTTCTCGACTTTACCCATTTCATTGATTTTACAGCTCCGTTTACGCACGATTTCTGGTTACCATCGCAGCCTTTGGTAAATTTGCCAATTTTCATTTTCTAGGGTTTCATTGCAGATTTATCGGAGAGATGTATTTGTCTAGGTTTTTCTTATTCCCTTTTCTCCCTTGTGAAATTCGAGATTTGAATGCTCCTTATTTGAGGTCTGTAGAGGAATTCGCTGCCAATTTATTCCGTTTTGCCCCTCAATTCCGTGTTAGTTGGGTGATTGAGACCTTGTTTTGATTGTTTCCAGGTTGAAGGAATAGCGAAGAATTTGGTTACGGAGGGAGATCATGCGAAGATAGCAGCTGTGATGAAGCTGTTGGGTGAGGAATTCATCTACTCGGCTCAAGCAAATCAACGAAAGGTTGAAAATTATCTTCTTTCATATTCCCGCTCGGTATCTTCTATGAGACTTTCCTTTTTAGGACTGTGGGTTTTAAAATTCATTGCTAAAATGTCTACTTTTGGCTTGTTGTTGAGTTGTTTGTTCTTAAATTGCTTAATTAGGGTGGATTGATTGGATTAGCTGCTGCCACGATTGGTTTGACTTCCGAAGCGGCTCAGCATCTCGAGGTAAGGATTCCTGTATCATGAATTCTAGGTGACTTTCTAATAAATGTTAACGTTGTGTCCATGCTTATTGTGTTAGTTAGTTGAAAGTTGAAATATATTTTATCTGGTAAGAATCATCAAACTTCTTTTAATCTCTGTTGCATCTTTTTCGATTGTAGCACTGCAAATTTTTTTTATATCTCAATTGACACTTTCCTTTTTTGGTGCAATTTCCAGCGAATGGTTCCACCAGTCCCCCATGCCTTTGCTATGAAGATAGCAGAGTTAGATATTATGCTTGTGAAGCGTTATATAATATCGCAAAGGTGGGAGTCGAATGCTTGCTTTGTGGGTAGACTTCTTTTAATTCTTACTCATATCTTCTTCTCTGCAGGTTGTGAGAGGAGATTTTATGGTGTTCTTCAATCCGATTTTTGATGCATCATGCAAGCTCTCAGTATTCAGATGCCAATGTACAAAGTGTTGCTCATCTTTTAGATGGACTTGTGAAGGTGTTTCCTTATGTTTTCATTAGGCCACTTTTGGTTGTTCTAATGAGGTTTTAGCACTTTTGATTCTAACCTTCAGTTTGACAAGACATTGTTACAGAAGGTGATCAATTCAGGTGGATCATCTGCTTGCTTAGTTTGAACTTTTCGTTCCATTTATCATACATCGTAATTTGTAAAGTTATAGTGGATTCTCAGATTTTTTTGTGTTTCTTGCCAGTATTGAAGAATTCATTCCAGTTATTGTGGTTTCTACGGTCTAGAGGTCTGGTAAGGGCAGTAAGGTGAGCTTGTTGACTATGTGATATCTATATTCTATATAAACAAACTTAAAGCCTCATTCTAAGAGTGTACATTTGTCTTGTGCTGGGCTTTCTATTGTCTTGTACAGGGTTTCCATCCATGATGCCCTTGCAAGCTGCTCTACCAAACAGGGAAATTTCGAGGGGCTTGGTGCGTACATCAAGCCTTGGTACAGCTACACCATCATGGATGTCGTCTCAAGCATCTGCCTATCCATCATCAACTCCTCAATTGCCACCACTGCTGTCACTCCAGGTCATTATTTTGCTTACTTCTTCCTTTCCAGCTTATGATTCCCACAATATTTAGTATAAGAGACGAATTACTTATTACTTGGTTTCAATATCAGACATACATGAACCAACCGGCGTTCAGTAACTTGCCATCAAGGTAAATGGTTCACAATCTCATGCTTGTGAAACCCATTGTATATGAAGGCTACTTCTTCTATTCTTGCATTAAAGAGATGTAGTTTTATGGATGGGCCTTCTTTAGTGTGCCACACATAATATTTGAAACAAATTTCGATTAAAGCCTAAATTTTGTGTGATTATGATATAAATGAAAGGTATGGTGGTTTTTTGGGAAATTTAAAAGTTGAGGTGTTTTAAAAAAGGGAACCCTTGGTTTTCTTAGAGTTTCACTACCGGATTCATTATCCTATTCAGCCTTTGTTCTACACGTGGGTTTCTACCGCTTATCAAATCTCATGGACATCTCTAGATATAGTTCTCTGATAATTGTCTTGCATAATAAACGTAATGCTAGTTTTGTTCCTAAATTTTGTTCATCTTTTAACTTGATGCATTAGTGTTCCACTCTAAACTTGAAGGTTGGCTTCTACTTGTTGACAGTTGTCTTTAGCTTTTTACAACCTTACTTTTTGAATGGTATTTATTCTGTCATGCTGTTTATGATATTTTTATATACTTCCCTCTTTTTCTTGTTTATGGTCAGATATTGTGGGTTTTCTGGCCTTTTTGTATCTATTTCAGATTGCCTTGTTATAGGTGATGTGAGGCTGTGAGCTGCGGCTAGTTGATATGTTACTAATTTGACAGGCTGACCTTTAATTTTGTAGTGTTTCCCTGGTATTCTGGGAACTGGATCTGAGGTATTAGCCTGAGATGAGGAGCATCGGTTCATGGGAGAACATGGCCAGCTAAAACGGGTTTTGGTAGATGGCACGGCAGGAGCATTTTCTGGAGTTGTTTCTCGATCAGTTACCTCGCCTTTGGATGTCATCAAGATCAGGTTTGAGGTTGACATTACTTTCTTGTTGCTTCTAATAGGATCATATTGTTGTCACCCCATGTGTAGTACGAACATGGTTTATAATTTGGGAAGAAAAGAGAAAATCAGGACATCAAGTTAATTAATTGAGTATACTCTTGCGCTGCATATTGAATAAGCAGAATGACATATTGATGAAGTCACAATACTTTTTTTTTCGACTGAAAAGTCAGAATACTTATAAGATTTTGAATAAAATGAAATGGGATTGGAGTTAGGTTAACATGTACTCATTGGCTGAATTGAAGGCTAGCATATCTGTGTTTTGTATCTCTTGGGTTGCCTTGTACTTTACAGCTCATGTGTAAGCATTGCATAAAATGTTAGTTTGTCTTTGTTTTTAGTATTAATGAATAATTAGGAAAATAATCAATAGTAGTACCTGGTGTTCGGTGTTGAGGTTGTTGAAAGTTTCTTTGAATACAATATTCCTTGTATAGTTATGGCTATTCTCCTCCACTTGGACTAAAAGAATTCTCAAACCTTGTGGATCTGTAACTCGAGAGATGGCCACATAGAATTGTCCATGGCTGAAAACGGGCTTTGGTAGGTACACCCCAACATGATTTAAGGATTGTCCTTGGCTTTTATTAATTGTCATTGCATAGCATGGCTTGATAGGAAACCGGCGTCGTTTCATAATGAAAGGCCAGTTACCGGTTGTAGATGTCATTGTAATTCTTGGGATCAAAACTTTTTTGCCAATATTGCTCCCAGTAATGATAATAGCCTCAATTATCCATTCACCCAATTTAGAAATTAGCATTCTTGTGCCATTGCATAGGCCATGACTGGGATTGACATTCCTTAGCAACATGACGGGTAGGCCTTCTTTCAACCTCAGCAAATGTGGTGGCATGCCTAGAAATTAGAATGTTGTTAGTCTTTGATTTTAGTGTACATATTTCTGTGGTTTGCTGCTGTAGAAAGATGGTTACCTGAAAATTTCAAAGAATTTAGGAATTCTGGTGGATACATGTTTTCTTGTTCTGATGTATCAGTTGATCCTTTACACACTTCATCTGAGCTTCTGTATTCCCTGACCACTCCCTTTAACATGTCAAACATGTAATCATTAATTGCATCAGCGTCGTCATTTAAAGGCGTGAGTATTGCCCTTTCCCTGAGATACTCAGGATCACTTCTGTTTGCTGCGAAGGATGGGAATATCTCTTCCACAATCCGTTCTATAGGACAATGTGCTCCATCAACAATGAATTTAGTTGGAATTTGAATCCAAGTTGCCTCACCTTCTCCTTCTCTTGACTTCGCTGGTGCTTTCCCTTCTCCAATGCTTAAAACCCAATTGTTGAATTCTCTTTTTTCCTTATTTATCTCCCCATTTAAATCTAGGTCATTGACTCGCATGCTTTGTGAAAGAGTCAATAGTTGGCAATCTTTCCATAGTTTAGAATTGTTGATGGTTGCTTCAACAATTTCATGTCTCCTTCCTTTTGGGATGACCAGCAAGATTTGGCGAAAGTCTCCTCCCAATAAAACTGTTATCCCCCCCAAACTTTTTTTGCCTGTTAGATTCATCTTTGCTGCTGTAGATGTCTCTTAATATCCTATCTAGTGCTTCAAAGGCAAATCTCTGTGTCATGGGTGCTTCATCCCAAATAATTAAATCTGTCTGATTCACCAACCCTGCTAAATGTGTGTTATGCTTGATACCACACGTGCTGTTTTCCATTAGTTCTAACGGAATAACGAATCTGCTATGTACGGTTCTTCCATTTGGAAGTAGTAGTGATGCAATTCCTGACATTGTTTGGATTGGTTCAGTAGTAATTTAGTAATCTTATTAATAAGTGTATTGACAAATGTGTTTAGGAAAACTCACCAGATGATGCAACTGCAAGAACAATTTTCTTCTCTGATCTTAACCGTGCAATGACAGCTTGGTACAAATATGTTTTACATGTTCCTCATGCCCCATAAACAAAGTAGAATCCTCCATTCCTATTCTGAACTGATTGTATGACTCTCTGATAGATTAGCATCTATTGTGAATTGAGTGTTGCATGCAAAACCTGGTGTTGGAGTGAGAGCTCTATTATGTTGTAGTTCAACTCTTCTTGAAGTAAACGATTGTCTGCTGCTGTGAGGAGGGAAGAATCAGGCATTGGCATGTCCGGGAAATCAACAATGGATTTCCTATTCCTGTTGAGAATGTCTTCTATTTGCAAGAGGCAGTAATTCTATATTTGTATGTCTGTCAGTGTTAAATCTGGATACCTGAACTGCTTCCTCTTTTGGTATAGAATGTCCTCCGACAGTGCTTCCCAACTATTCTCCCAAAATTGTCTTGGGTTGTTAACTTCACAAAATAAGAGAATTGTAACAAATAACTCTCTAAGCTGAGTTCCTGAAGCCCATTGTTGTGCCTCTTTAATAGCAGTCGTCCATTCCTTGTCATCATTGACCAAGCCCAGAACATAGCATGTTTCTCTAAAAGTGTTATACACCTTTCCATTGACACTCCTGATATCCTTGAATGATGTGGGCCCCTTGACAACATTTAATAAAATCCTTAGGTAATATCTCTCCCCTGCTGTAGGATGACAATAAGTGATTCTTCCAATGCTTTTCCCTAGTTTTCTCCTTGTCCACTTCTTTGCTGATGCATTCCAGACATAATATTTGGGTATCTCTGCATATGTGTACTGCTTTGCCTCTAAATCAGTTGCATTTAGAGCCAGCCATTGAGTAAACATAATCTTTAATACCGTCTCTACAAAGCAGCGACGTTAATTGTTCCGAATCTCTTAATGTAACTGGATTTTGGTTCGGCAAATGAAAGGAAAGGCGCATGAATGTAGGGCTTGAATAGTGGATGTCAAAAGCGAAGAGGCGCCAACATGCTTCACATGGAGATAAATAACGGCAGTCCAAGTACTGTTTTATCTCATTGACCTCAATTATTGTGTCACTTATAGAAGTCGTTGATGATAGGACATTCTCTTGTATGACTACTGTTGCACGGTCTGGTCCTTTATTAATGTATTTGAATAAATACTTAATTGTGCCAGATCTGTTGCACCATTCGACATTTATGTGCGCATTGTACCTGTTAGAATAAGATGTCAGCACTTGTCGGAATGTGTTACCTCTTCGCAAGTTTCATGTATTGATAAAAAGGAGAAGGGATGAAGAAGAGTGATGTACGGTTAATCCATCCAACAGGAAGGACTGAAGGTGATACCTGAGCAGGAGAAATCGATTGTAAGGTACAACAAATCTATTGTCCAATTTATTTTTTCCCTTTGCTACTTGAACTCCATTGTTTCTGCGGCGATAAACTGGAAAGCCGTCCTCATCAATAGTAGTCTCCGAATAGAATGGTTTTGGAAAGTGCTTACCACATTTGCCATCTTTCATGCACGGAGATTTCATGTTATCCTTTCCACATGGGCCATGCAACATAAATTCTTTAACAGCTTCATATCCAAGAGGATCATGTTCTTTGCTTGGGATCTCAGCACATATGATTTTGTCAATATCACTTCCAGTGTCACATTGGAATTCTTTTTCAACCCATATCAAAATATGTGCATGAGGCAATCCTCTTTTTTGGAATTCAATTGTATATACAACTGCAAATATACACATATTAAGGTATGCAAGATTTTTGCAAGTGTATATATAGTTGCTAGGGAAAAAGGTTAAGTTTGTACCAGCCCGGGTCTTGCCAAAGATCTTCTCCTTCTAAATATCGTGAATGAGAGATGTGAGCTTGATTTTGAATAACTTGGTCATAACATCTGGTCTGTCTGTTGGAGTTTGTCTTGGTATTTGAGATAGCATCTCCTCAACCTCTGGCCATTTCTGGTTTGCTGTAAACGTTATGAATAGCGAGGGGTTGCCAAGAGCTCTGCAGATAGCCATTGCATCTTGGTAATTTTGAACCATGTATCGTGGCCCACCAGTAAAAGTTGCTGGCAACATAATTCTTTTGCCAATGGCAGATGCATTGGTATCACCTTTTGTAACTGCATCACATACATTCTGATATAAATCTGCCCTTAAGTTATTTTGGTTCCGTTGCATCCACCTCAACCTCTCTTCCTCAACTGCAGTATAGGCGTCAACTAAGTATTGTTGATACAATCTTCCTCCTCGAATTAGAGTGGTTCCTTCAGATAACCTCTGTTGAATTCTATAGCAGTAAAACTCTCTCATTGTCATGTAATCCCGCTTTGTTTTTCTCCTGCCTTCATTGGTGTGGTATGGAATTTTGACATGATACCCGTCTTTACCATATGGAAAAAGAATTGGATATTGCAGTGCCATGTAGAGTGGATGTAGTTCTGAAATTCTTTGCAAGCCATGTAGTTTGCTATGTATTATAACATCTCTCTTTCCGTCTTTCTGTCCAAAATCACCTACGATTAATGCTACTACTTTTGAAACTTGGGGCTTGTCATATTGTCTGCTTTCTTGCCTTTCCCCAAGGAGTTTAAGTCTGAAATCGTAGGAGTCATTGGTTTGGCACCAATCCCGAGCCATTCTGAAAGCCTTAGCAACACAACTATGATCATCTAACATGGTAATCAAAGATTTAACTATTGACTCATCAAGGTCTTTGGCATCCTCATCTATGCAGGACATTTTGTTGTACACCTCATTGGCTGTGTCATGAAAGTATAATTGAGCAAATACTGGCCTATTCCCTTCAGGTGGTAATAGAGAGCCAAAACTGTGGTAGTTTTGCCCGGACATCCTAAAAGTATAAGGTCCTTTGGTCTTATTGATTGTGTTGTCAATTCTTCCTCCAAATGAAGTAAAACTGAAAATACCATTATATACCCGTATCAACTGCCTGAATTTTGCTTAAATCGGATCACTGGTATATTGCAGAAGTAGGTTCAATGGGGCAGGTGTTTCACACAATCTATCCAATCGCACTTTTCCTTCTTGACAACATATGGAGAACTTGGGCTGCTCACCAACTTTGCAGTCACCGTTTTTTTCTTCAAACCAGAACATTGCATCACAAAACATGCACCTATACCTGGGGTAATCCAGTTTTTTATACAGGACCTGCACATCTAGGCATGGCATGCAAATTAGATTTGATTAGTTGTGAAATAATTTAATGCATATATGTGAAATACACTGCCCCTATTTTGTGGCTTTCTGGAGAATAAGATTAACATGTTAGAATATCACGTAGAATGATTAATGAGTTTTGCATATGTTAGTCCATTAAATATGTGGCCTTACTTTTTTTGTTTGGTCTTGTGCTTGCATCTTTAGCAGTTGCAGAAGTAGAACCTATGAAAGAGGAAACATAATATGGTTAGCGTAAAGAAACAATTTAAATCACGTTGCCAAATAGGCACTTTCGTATCGTCAAAGAAATTTTATCCCCAAAGTGGTAATAGGCCAAAAGGTTTTATGTAATAGTCCAAAAGGTTTTAATGTAGCAGAAATTTTATGTAATGTCTACTGATTCTTGTTACTGGTTCAATTCACTACCTCAGAAGTATTTTAGATGTAATTTGTACTGATTTTATGTGCAATTGTTCGAAGGAATTTGGGTTATTTTGGGTTAAGTTTATGCGTCATGGGTTTGCAGGTGTGTCCTGATCTTATTAAGAAGGCCAAAGATGGGGGGTTGGATTTTATTCAGACTTGGGTTTTCTGGAATGGGCATGAGCCTTTTCTTGGAAATGTTTGCTCTTTTGTTTCGGGGTTATGTTTTTTTGTGATCAATATCTGAAACTTCAAGTTAATTTGACTTGTTATTTGTGTAAGCTTGCAGCATAATTTCTGAGGCAGAAATGATTTGGTTAAGTTCATAAAGTTAGTCCAGCAAGCAAGGTTATATGTCGATCTCATAATTCGTCCCTATGTTTGCACTGAGGGGCGCTTTGGCTATATTCTAATTAGCAACTACCAGTAAACCTACCAGGGAAAAAATGATTGAAGCCAGAATAAGTATAGCTACAATATATAGTGAATTGTAAATTCATAAGAAAGAGGGTAAAACAAAATCAATAATGCATAGAAAGAAGTATAGGCTCCGCTTTAATTTTGTCTATCTCTTGCTCATGCAACTTTATTGCCTTTGTTCGGATGATTCTTTTCCACTGATTATTGATTTTGTTTTCACATTAAGAGGGTTTCCTGTGTAGTTAAAGTATGGCACGTTCATAGTAAATGCATTGAATGGTCAGTATTCTCTTCAGTGCATGTTGGTTATCAAGATTTTATGATTAATTCATGAATATTTTAACCCATCCCTTCTAATAGAAAAGCACATGTTACTGGGAACCAAGTGCATATTTAATGGATCTGTGCTGCTCAATTGTATGCCAAAATGATTTTTTTTTGCTCATATTATGTAAATTAAAAGCACCTGACCTTTTGTTGATGATAGTTGTCAAGTTCTCCTATAGTAGTACTTAAAACAGTGTTCTTGTGGCTTATAAACTGTAGGACCGCTCGAATTTACTATGTTGATGAGGTGGTGATGCATTTAAACAAATAGCTACAAAGAGGTGCACAACTCAAGTACCGTAAATGTAAGCTCAAGGGATCAGCTCAAGTGTATGATATTGTTCTTATAGTATTAATTTCTGATGCATTCTATCTCATTTAGAAAATGAATATTCAATCCAGAGTTTTCCTATGTAAATGAAACATATTGTTGGCTTTGTTATTTTAGGCTAATATTTCTATAGTGAGGTACGCAGGTTGACAGAAAGTATCAGCTTTTTACAACACAAAATATGCCTATCAAAATGAAGAGTTTTGTTTTCACCCAAAAATAAATGTATAGTTTGGTAATCAATGAAAGGGGTTAAAGCCTGAAACGATAGCCGATTTTAAGTCTTGAAGGACATGTGACATAGATTATACCTGCACTCTTGTTCCAGACTTATCAATGGAAACTATTCTTTACTTAATGAGATGAGTCATTTTATAAAAATTGGATAAATAGATGAAATTTTCCCTTGCTTTGCTGAAATGCTCAAATCTATTAGTTGCAGCGGGAGGATATTTGACATGTCATTCTCTTTGTAGTTTATTTCAGACGGCATCTTATGAATACTGGTGTTGCATCTTATGCATATTCATGCATTATCTCAAAACTCACAATTAGTAGTTTCTGTTTTCAGTTGTTTGAGATGGGCTTAGAACTACCCTCTGCACGGCTGAAAGCTCTAGCCAAATATGCCTTTGGCATGTGACTAACTCAGGTATGATTCTGTATGTTAAATCTCATAACACCATTAGTATACACATTATTTTGATTGGAGTTTTTTGTTTTTATTACATGTTGCCATCCTATTTCTGTTGTTCTGTCCCCAGTTAGAAATTATACATTTGACTAAATGCTTTAAACATGATTGAACCGAATAATATGGTTTATGAAGGAAAGTTTAGGATTAAACCCTTACAAAGAGTTGGTGACCGTCAAGGCTTCCATTTTATTTCCAAATAAAACATAACCAATTCCTTTCTTTTATTTCCTTCTTTGGATTTTTCTAGGCACCAAACCCATCTTAATTTGTGTGGAGACTTTTTTTAAGAGGTCAAAAGAGAAAGGAGGTGGTGCAGCTCGAGAGCTAAAAGGAAGAAAAGAAAAGAAAAAATAGGAAGACCGCAATCGAGTAAAGGGAGTTGTTTTAAGGTGGGTCATTTGTTTAATACCCTATTCAATTATAAGGAATGCATGTGTCCACTCTTAAGATATTAGAGAGCAGACTATTTTCCTCTATTTCCATGTCTTAATCTAGAGGCCACAATTTCAAGGAAATGAGTAAACATTAAAGTTCCACAAACATGTCTTAGCTCTAATTTGGAGTACAGTGTACTGAATTGAAATGCTTGAGTGTAAAACCTGTGCTGCTATTTGTAGTTTCTGTTAGGCGCAACCCACAATAACTTTGCACCCTTCCATCCGCTCTAATTTGGGATCTTGATTCCAACGCAATGCCGGACATTGATCCGTTTAATGGTTGAGTAAAGGAATTGAGCAAATATGTGATACATGTGCAGTGTTAGTATGTGTCATGTGCTGAGATATTTTTTAATCAATAATGTAAACCCAGATACCAGTTGTGTGAGGTGATTTTCTGGCCATCTTTGTCTCCTCTGATTTTCTCACCATCTTTGATTCATGTGGTTGGGTGCTTCAGTCAGAGTATAATGGAAAAAAAAACTAATGTGAAGAATATGAATATACGTTGATCTTTTTAAAAAGAAGGCATACAATTAAGGAAAGAAGTATTGTCTGCTGCCTTTTGGTATAGCCTAGGTGCATTAAATGTGTATAGGACAATAATGACATTAAGGGTGTAACTGTTTTTCCAATGTTCCTTTGGACCAATTAATTGGCAAGATTGCAATTCAAGAAGGATAAAATGCAATAATTTCACAACCAAAGTGTGTCTGATATCTGGCTTTATGATGTAGTATAATACTCTTCCATAGCCAGTATATGATTGATTTTTTTTGGTTTTCACAATTTCCCGCCCTATAGCTTAGATTATATTCAGCAACACATGCCTTTATCTAGAAATAATTGAAGTTAGAGCTGGAGAATCAGAATCAATTTAAATTGCCCTAAATTAGGCACTTCTAGCTCTGGAGTGTAGTTTTGATATTGTGTACTGGCATTGTGTTACAACTATTGCTGCTCAACGATGCTTCCTAAAGTGTTTCTTTTCTTTTGGTTTATAAGATCAAACTAATAAGAGGCCAACTGCCTTATCAATTGCAGGGTCAACTGGTAGGATTTGTTGTTGATGAAGCAAGTTGTGTGAGGTATGCACTTAAATGCATAAACTGCTAGCTGTGGCGAAAATGAAAAACTTACCAATTTGACCATGTATTTCACACTCATGACCTTTTAGAAATAATCTATTGGTTTTAAATGTAATACAGCTTCCAGCGTATTTAATTGGCTACAATACGGTAGTCGATATTCATTCAAAATGTTATAAACTGCTAGCTGTGGCAAAAATGAAAAACTTACCAATTTTACCATGTATTTCACACTCTTGACCTTTTAGAAATAAGCTATTGGTTTTAACTGTAATACAGCTTACAGCATATTTAATTGGTTAATCTTGTTTCTTGATGTATTGTAGCCAATGGGGACATGATTTTCGTCTAGATTATGGGGGGCTGGGGTGTCTTAAGAACAATTTTCTTGTTGTTCCAGTAATGGCATTAACCGCCACAACAACACCTTCAGTTCAGAAGGTAGTAAATTAGTTAAATGGATTAAGCTTTCTTACTTCAACATGATGTGTGTTCTCATGAAACGTTAATCTTCTTGCAGGACATTCTAACTGCGTTGAAAATACCTGGTGCTCTTGTCATGGAAAGGAGTTTTGACAGACCTAACTTAACGTGTGAAGTTTTTGTAAAGACCTAGGTTCCACTAAAACAATTGGGTAGTCTAGTGAAAGATCGCTTCAAAGGTTCTTGTTGTATCGTATATTGCTTTCCAAAAAATGAAAGTCTTGAGGTCTCTACATCTCGAAATAAAGATTGCAAAGTGAAAGTTGTGCATTACCATGCTGGTTTAACTGGTCAGCAAAGATTTTCTGTTCAACAGAAATGGTATACAAGAGAGATTCAAATTGTATGTGCTACAATAGCCTTTGGAATGGGGATAGATAAACCATATATTTCTCAATCACTAGGCCTTTTTTTTGGTTTTCCTATATAATCTATGCTGAGATTCTTTACTGCAATTCCTTTTGTCATAGTGATATTAGTAATCTTTGATATGTAATTTGACCAATGTGTGTTTCTCATGTGTAGCGTTTTGTCATCCATAACACAATGTCCAAATCAATCGAAAGCTATTATCAGGAATGTGGAAGGGCTGGAAGAGACGACCTTCCTGCGACGTGCATTGTCCTGTTCCAAAAGAAGGACTTTAGTCGAATTGTATGCATGCTGCGAAGTAAAGAAGGATTCAGAGGTGAAAGATTTAAGAAGGCAATGGCACAAGCTCAGAAAATGCGAGAATATTGCGAGCTTAAGGTTTGTAATCACAAATTGGTATTGAGCTTTAGGTTTGTTAAAACATGCATTGCCACAGAAACCACATTATGCTGTAGGTTCTTTTAGCACATGACTTGCACTAAAATGATCCTATTTCCAGGATGAGTGTAGGAAGAAAGTATTGCTTGGACATTTTGGGGAATCGTTCGATCCTAAAACATGCAAAGAAAGTCGTAATCCATGGGATAATTGCTGGAAGAAATCTAAATCAGAATGAATCCTTTTTTAACCATAGACCCAGGTACTTGAAACTTAGTTCTGTTGTAGAAGATGATAGAAATGTCTGAAGTAAATGGCATTTGATTATATCAAATTGTAAAAAAAACTTTAAACTCAAGATTGTTTAAAAGATTTTGTATCTCAGATCCACAGAGTGGACCTTGTGAAATATTCCTAGTGCTAATGTGATAGCACATGCATGTAGATTCATCACTAAGCCTTGTATTGTGTATTTGTGTGGTGTACTTTCATCATCTGGGGAAACCAATCATTGCCTATTGTTGGCACTTGGTTACTTCTTTTATCAAAACCAATTCTTGTTGCTATTATTCCTATCAATGCTTTTGGTAGGGTTGATGATGATAGATCTTGTTTTGGAAGTGTCTTTGAGTGAGATTTCTCTTAATCTATTAGACAGTTAATATCTTTTGCTCACCAATTGAAACTTTTGAAGCAAAAGATCAATAATTAATATAAAAGGTTTAAACGTATGAGAACATAAAATATTCAGCTATGAAGTTGCATAATATCAAAAGAAGCACTTTGATTCCATAAACTACTAACTTAATACTGAACTTTTTTTCCCAGGATCCTAAGTTGTGTCTGCGATCACTGGGTGTGGAAGCACATCTCCTTCACCTTGAGGTGTGGTTGTGGTGACGCCCTCCAATGTATTGTCATCTTCAACATCACATTCTGCATCCTCATTTGCGTTATCAAGCGACGAAATATCAGCAAACTTAGGTTGGTGTTCATCATTCCCTTTGCTGATTTTTTTCACCTCAGTACCCTCATCAGCAATCCTGGTCATTTTAAAAAGAGTTAATGTATTTTACCATTTTGAAAGACAATAGGGTGCAGGGCAGTTAATTTTTTCCTAATATCATAAAAGTTCATACGTACATTGCTTTTTCAGGTCCAGCATATGTTAAAGGAGACAAAGCGCTTGTGCTCCCATCCCTTGGACGTTTCTGCGGTAAAACACTCTGTGCATTGAAGCATAGGATTAGGTTCAAAATATATTACACCCACATGAGTTCTGTTATTCTCACTACAGAACTTGAAAGCACTGATTTACCTTGCTCGAATTGTCAATTGCAGGAAGGATGTTGGTGCACGTGAAGCTCTCAGGACCAATGGAGTAATAGGTATGTGACTTGATCTTCAACATGTGTGAAGTGTTGATGAGATTGGATAAGCGATTAGGTAGAACAATTTCATCGTTGTCATCCTGTTTGTCGAGGGAAAAAGCTTTAATAGTGCAGATGTAATGTCCTATGTTAATGAGGTGGGAAAAAAATTAGTTGCATTATATGGGTGGATTACATTTTTAAGTAAGGAATCGGTTGTTGTCCCAACCAATTTTCCAGCAGTGTCATCAAAAAGGGTAACTATAGTAGTCCCAGTAGGGTCTTCAACGGTTAGGCGAAGCTTAAATCTGTAATCATGTGGAAAAGGCTAGAAAATGTGGCTAAAGGTTTAGGTACTGTTTCACAATTCAATATAAATGACAATCAATACCTTGCTTTTGGGAAGCTCACAGGCACTTCACATGAAGTGCAGAAAAAATTCCCAGCCCATCGAGTCACCCCTTTTTTGCATTTTCCGCTTGTACATGCAAAGTAGTACCAAGGTGTTTGGGTTGTGATATCTGAAATCCTAACTCGACAGTGGAAAACAGTATCCTGCAGACAATGTGTATATGTAGTGAAATTAGGTTAGAGTAGAAACATATGTAGATAATAGGTTGGACCTAGAATTGAATACCCTTTTTTTATCTCTACACCACTCCAACATCTGTAAAATTGTCATGCTCATTGTTGGCGGGCCTTGGTCTGCAGGGAGGCCATCCACGACTAAACAATTTCTGCATACGCACGCAAGCATGAAATAATGGTGAGTATTTATCCATTTCCCTCTTTATATATTTATTAGTATGCACAATTACATGCTGCGGTTTCTAAATTCAAACAGCTGAGGGATGTCTATAGAATCATAAATTAGTGTAGAGGGAGTGCTTGATATGTAGACTTCATCTGCATGCAAATCATAGGCACGTTTAGCAATCAAGCATACTACATTAACATGTGAAGAAAAATGGAATTGTCGTATAATCCCTCACACGTTTGAATTCCTTCACATGCATTGCAACCAATATAACAGCATAGAGCCCATCCTGATTTGCTTTCCTTTCCAGTAGTTCATCCCCTAGTTTGTCCCAGAGTGTTACTTTGATACATTCACCCCTACAATCAGTATGCAGTACAAATTCAGTAGCAATTGGATAATGAGATGAATGGCAGAGAAAAAGCTACTATAGATGGCAACAATTAAGCTTACGTATTGGATTGTAGATGAAAATCAAGAGTCTTTGCGACACCTCTTTGTCGAGTTGGCGTCCCAACTGTTTTCTACAGGCCCACACCAGTCACATAGCCAATCACCTCTGCAAAACCCAAAGAAAATTAGTCGGTTGCATTAGGCAATTTTCAGCAAAGGTGTAGGAATTAATTGGTATTTACCAATGAGGTTATTTTCTTCAGAAAGGTGGATGTCTTCGATTTCAGTAAAATCAAAAGGATATAGGGGAAAACCATGAGTGCTATGTTGGATTTTTTTGACCATAGAGCCTCCATGAAGTTCAATCATGTTGTTGTTATTTCTAACAATACAAAATTCCTTCTTATTAGGCAGCACATTGAAGTCTTTTACATTATAGACAAACCCCTCTTCTAGCTTGTTTATGAAACAATGGGCTACGTTGCTTTTGGTAGTGCATTGAATAACATTTCCCTATAAGACATGTGAGAAAAGATGTTAAAATTTCCAATACAAGAATTAAGGAATGAGCATAAATGACAACACAACATAGATGAAGTAAGTACATACCATTTCATCAGATAAAATGAAATCGGTGCTGATGTAGGTGCCCATCCTAGTGAAAACATCCCATTTACGACAGACCATTACTTGAATGTTGGCAGCGACACCTTCGCCCAACTGATTTAGAAGTGCAAAATTCATGCTTTTTTTTTTGGCTTGTCGTGCAAGTCGAAGAGGTAATACGCTACAAATTTTGGCGGCGTCTACCGAAGGTAATAGGTGTTGATCAATGTATGATACTCTAAGATGGAGGCTGGATAGGGTTCTATGCCTGAATGAGCGGGTTTTATAGGGGATGACTGAGGTGGATTACCGAGGTAAGAAGACGTTTCAAATTTGCATGTTTCAAATTGGCTCTAAAGGAGTACTTGTTGGCGGTAATTAAGGTAAAAACGTAATAGATTTTGGCGGGGGTCAATTTAACTTGTGGTTGTTAATAGGTGCAGATGACTGGGGTAAAGGGGTTGTTTCAGTGGAAGCACGTTACTGCCTTGTAGTTGTTTCAAATTTGGTGCATTAATTTTGCTATTTGTGGTTGTTAATAGGTGCAGATGACTGGGGTGAAGGGACTGTTTCAGTGGAAGCACGTTACTGCCTTGTAGCTCTTTCAAATTTGGAGAATTAAAATTTGGAGCATTAATTTTGCTGGGATTAAATTATTGTTTTTAGATGTGGCCGAAGATATCATGTAAGGGAAGAGATCATGCACTACTTAGGACTTGGTTGGGCCAATTATTGGGCCTTTTCATACAAATTGGAATACATGGGCTTGGCCCAGTGGAAGCACATGTAACTCTTGTGAAATTGTAAATCTTTTGCAGGAGAGTAAATGTTTAGGCATTAATTGGTCTTTCTCTCTACTTTATATATTTATAGATGCTTTAAACTTTTATTTCAGTTTAAATTACTTGTAGTTTTAACATGTTTATTATAATTTTGATTTCGATCTTATTACAGTGATGTTGTTTAGTACATGATGTATTTATGCTGCTATTTCATTGTAGTCTAATTTGATTGTGTATATTATTACGCAATATATGAGTGTAAAAGATTGATGGAAGGCATTACATTAACATATGTCATTTCCTCCAAAATTTGCGCTTGCTTTTTTTCTTATATGTTCAAATAAGATTTGTTTGATATAAATTCCAGATCAATGGTCCTTTTTTTGTGTGTCGCTTGATGTCATTTATTGTGTTTGTCATATGTTTGTTCCTGTGTATACCTCATGAGCATCCTTCTTCCACTCATGCTCGAAACGGTCGACACGATATCCATGTATGTTCTTGTGTTCTTCAATGCAAAATAGGACGGAATCGGAACAATCAAGTCCCTGAATAAAAAGTCTACATAATCGTATATGGAAATACTTAAAATTGAAGACATAAAGACATGAGAAAGTGACAAGGGAACACCCGATTTTAGAGAGGGATATTGAGGTCTGGATGTGTAAGAAAGAACAGTAAAAAGAGTAGCGGATGGAAGAGAAGAAGGAAAAAGAGAGGTGGTGTGAGCTAAACCCCAAAAATCCAACACGTGAATGGCACATGATAATCGCAGCCAGGCCAAGCACGATCCACCTTTTCTCTTTGGGTCAATTATTGGGCTTTAATTTTCAAACCAGACCAAGCTAACCATGGATTCTTAGTCAGATTGTTCATACTTGACTTTTGTCTGTGCAAGCCGACACGATCAATGGTGAACCCAGCAAGGTTGGTAACCAGTCCACTACACGAAATGTGCTTGCAGTTGAAAGACTATCATAAAGTAGTTGTATCTCGCCTCGCAAAGCAATGTTCACAAGAATGGAAGTCGTGATTTATCACATATTAGCTTAACTTCAAACATGTCTATTTAAACAGCGGGGAAAACACACAAAGACACACAGTCTTTTGCACTCCTATTACATGATAGTTTCAACTGAAATAAAATCTATGTGATCACAAAAAACATCAAACAAAGTCGTCAAATACAAACCATAGTTTCTAATCTATATTTATCACATCAATTCTAGGACGTATCCATGTGTTCCCATTCCAATGAAGATGAAGTCTGAGATCCTGCCCACTCACAATAACATTGTTGTAATTGAAATAAGAGAAATTAATTTCATACCAATCAACATCATGAATTCTTATTATAGTACCATACCACCACCCCTCTCTTGTCCAGAGATCTACATGCTCTCCTATCTCATACATAACTCATGTTCTAATAGGAGGAATAGGGCGTAACCACTCAAAAGATATGATTTCTTGAAGACGGCCTAGACGGTCATGACGCGATAATCTGTCATATGTAATACGATAAAATCCTACTAATGATGAAACTCCAGTTATTATTGTATAATAATAAGAACCGATCAATCCTTCTTCGGATCCTATGACTTCAACATTTTCCTCCAATTGAAAGTGTGTAGTCATGTTGATGCTCTTGAAACCCACAAAAAAAAGAAATCACATATGTAATTAGTATAAAAAACGTAATGATATTTGAAGTTCTTATAGGAAGAAAAAGGGAGGAAAAAAACAACGACATATAAAACTTACCCTAAGTACGTACACGTTTTAACGTTCCTTTTTTGTTCAATACATATTTGAAAACACAAAATAAATAGTTAACAAAGTACTTAATATATATATATATAGATATGTAGTATATAGATGTACAACAAGATACAAACAAATGGAGTTTAGTTTGGCTTCAGGTTCCAATGTTAGTCAAATTTGCGTTTCAAATGGAGTTTATGCATGCCCAGATAAAAAAAAGGAGAAAAGAAACGCATAGAGCAATTCATAAAAGAAAAAATGATTTTAATGAAAAGCATTGCATGCTAGAAGATAGGGTACACACTGTACTCCATTCATGTGAACATATACAGATTCACGTGAACCTGCAAAACTCAAGCACTCTCGGTTTTTTAAACACCTGCAAGGCAAGATAAGGTTAACTGTTTTAATTGGTTGCATGCGTTTATTTAGACAAACCTTTAAAAGTAAACGTTCAATTAATTAAGTGATGAAGATTGTTATATTTTTGTTGAAAAAGGATCGTTTTATGGATTAGATCAAATATAAATTGATTGCACCTTTGAAACTTAATACTACATATTTAAGTTACTAATATTTGAGCTGAAAAGTTGGATTTTACAGCTATTTTAGTCAGCTCAAATTTAGTTTTGTTTGTTTTAAAAAATATATCCAGTACTCATAATTGATTTTTATCTATCCATAGACAACCATTTATATATGTTATTCATAAATTTATAAAGTGAAAAATTTTGGGTTGAAAAATAATGAGTATGGAAAAAGTAAAAGAATTTGTACATGATGTGGCAGAGAGAGAGAGTTGAAAAGTTTGCTAAAAAACTTTTTTTTTAAAACAACTATTCTACATCCTTAGCGTCTTTCCCAATGTTCTCTACAGAGCAATGAAATTGTATTATTCATTTTAAAACGATTGACAGACTGCAATTTTTTTTTTCTTTTTTGGCTAGACAACTATCAAGCTTGTTTTGAGAACACCATCTGAGTGGGCTTTTTTTTTGTCCCAATAGACTCACCAAGAGTTCAACCAAAATCCAGTATTTATATGTACGTATGATCTGAAGTAGTCACATACACAGATTGCTAACTAAATTCGAAGGAGCCTTATCATGCAAAGAAAATCATTTCAATTTATGCGAGTGAAACAAAACAATACCATGAATTTTTACATGTAAGTAAAATCCACCTTATGGTTTTCATTTATTCTTACACCTTCATTATATTATCAATTAAATTGTAGATTTACAAAAAAAATTATCCACTATCTTCTAGATAAAATGTACTTTGACAAATGTGGTTGTTCTACAAATTTCACATTACTTACTTTTATGTGCTCACATTTTTTCAGGGATTTCTACTCAAAGCAGAAAATGAGGTGGCACATCATAGTCCAGTATCTGTTTAATCAAGATTGTTTGAAGATCTTAGTAGCTTGATAACAGGAATTTGTCATTCTAATTCCTACTATGCAAAATATATCCAAACAAACCTTAAACTGTAGTCCTAGGTAAGTAAAGGTCGAATCCACAGGGAGGCGGATTCTATCTTAGTATGCAATTTATATGTCAATCCAAAGTAACCAAAGGGGGGTTTTTGTTTGTTTAAGTAATCTAAACATGCAAAAGTAAACAAGCGAAAGAGTTGTGAAATCAGTGATGGGAAAAGCACTTAGTCAAACAACATACACTATTCGTATGACAAGTTGATCATAGATACTCATTCAAAATCTCATGCAATGGAAATTCCAATTCCTTTTCAGATATAACTAATAGCACAACCAGATACTATTAGCACTAACTAATTAAACAACCTTGAAACTATCAAGATTCAGTTTAACAGCAGCCTTACGGATAGGAATATAGTTGGATACAATTCTAGCATAAAACAACCAGCTTTTATCCTAGAATGTAAATCAGTTCTCTTCTGCATAAGACTAGCACAACCAGATACTAGTACGATGCAGTTGCTACTCTAAAATAGATATGCTCAACCAGTAACAATCTAAATCTAGCAATCAATCAATACCAATAAACCCTAGTTGCGTCCAAATAGAGATTATCAATATAAATCATAAGAAACTTAAGCAAGAGAAAGATAAAAACCATGCAATAGATTAAGACGAGAATCTCACAACTTTATCGAAACGAAAGCTTCAGCGTCTGACTAAGCCAGGGAGGCTTAGTTCTTCATAACGTAGAAAAGGGAATTAGGGTTCAAGAGAAAAAACGAAGCTTGGCAAACAAGCCTTTTCTCAACCCTTAAATACTAAAGGAAATAAAATCTAAATTAACCTAAAATGAAATAATAAAATAATAATAATTAAACAAATGAAAACAGGGAAATTAATCCCGTAATCTCGCAATTCTCGGCGAGCACTTGCTCTCGGCCTCTAATTCTCGCGAGCAGACACGGCCCATCACGACTTCAATCTCCCACGGCCCATCATGGCCCAACTCCAATTCCAGCAGCTCGGCGGTGTCATGGTGATGTCATCCGTCTCCAATTTGCTTTCCAGCTTGCTTCTTCTCGCGGAGGCTTCACTTGGGCTCCAGCCTCCAATTGGGCCTTCTCCAGCTTGCTTCTCGGCCCACTCCAACAAACACATGCTCGCTGACGTCATCAATTCCATTTCTTCAGCTACAACACGCGGGGGCTTCTTCACGGGTTGGGCTGAACCCTCTCCTTTTGGGCCTTTATTTAATTCGGCCCATCATTCTTTTAATTCCAGCTTCATGTGGCCTGTTAATCTCCAAACTTCGCCCCCACACGCCATGCACATGAATGTGTCTAAATCTATCCGAATGGCACCAATAAAACCTCTAATGACTCTTACTTAAGCCCTACAAAGTAGTGCTTATCAAACCACCCCATGCTTAGATCTTTGCTCGTCCTCGAGTAAACTAGTAAAGAGCCTACTCCTCCAATTCATCATCCAAGGTCTCAGGAAGCATATCCTCCAACTAAGAGTCACCTAACCCATGCCAAGCTCCTAGCACCAATCTCATTCACAACACATCCACAACTCAACAAGCTTAAGAGGCAAGCAGAGTACTTCCCCCAAGCTAACCCGGACATCCAAAAGTGTGAGTAACCTCTAATACTAGCCTCCATCTATTGCTCCTTATGTCTCCCAGAGTGACCTACCCGACAATCCTTCTTTGACTCCTCTTCTTATGACGCCTCGCCAAGAATAATGAGAAATCCTAAAATCACTCTTCTTCTTTTTCACTCGTTTTGCCAAGGCGTCCTTTCGGGTTTTCACCAAGCCACTCATTTCATTTTCCAATAGATGTACTCACATAAGCTCACGTCACTCTTGACCTCATATTACCCCAGCCTAATGCTGGTCCAAGCCACCTGCTTATTGCCTAGGCCGCCCTTTTGGGTTTTCGACCTATCCCAGGATTTCAATGATAGCCTTTTTTCAAATTTTTGGCTCTTTTCATTTTTTTCATTTTTCTCCTCTGCAGCGTAGCAAGTATAAAACCTCACCCCATGCTTAAACATTGCATTGTCCTCAATGTAATGAAAGACAAAAGAATAATGCACAGGGAAAAGCAAAAAAAAAACTCACAACGTTGCCGAGTTGGCTTGGACACTTCCTTGTTGCTGGCGGTGTAGTCATAAAAGTTCATGTCCTGGATGTCTGCATCAACGCTATAACCTTCATATATCGTGCAACCATAGGAAACCACTGTGAAGTGCGGTGGGTATACAGGAACTCAGGGCGGCACGGCCTTCAACTCCATCAACTTGTACCATGCAACCATAATGAACCACTGTGGTGAATGAGTGGTCAATCAAGGGAACGGGGTTGCAAGGCCTTCAAAAATGGGCCCAGATGTCATCGTGGTTGGGCCCTGGTGTACCTCCTCTCCAGTTGTCGACTGTAGGGCCATCATCGTTGTCAATTACAAAGTTGGGCTAATGTCTCCTCCTTGACAACATGATGCGCACCATCTCTCCATGGAAAACTCGGACAACTGGCCTCCGATGGAACTTTTTTTTTTTTGGGAATTTTTTTTTTACCTGAGAAATTGCGGCGGTCGCCCTAAGGAGGGCGGCGGGCGCCGCGATTAAACGGCGGTCGCCGTTCTCAAGTCGTGGCCAACTTTCTTGGTGAGGCATTTACGGCGGGCGCCGTGAACTCCTTCTTCACTTTTTCGCGCTTCCTGCAGGTTAGTTCAACACAAAAACTAAAAGAAAAACAATAGAAATTGACTAAGGGAAAGAAAATAAACTACCAAATCTCGGGTTGCCTCCTGAGCAGCGCCTTGGTTAATGTCGTTGGCTCGACATAGTACTCGCAAATCCTCAATCCATATCGTCAGGCTCTTTGGGAACCTTCTTAATCCATACCTCCTTCTTGAACCAATCATGGAAAGGTTTGAACCTTAGACCATGCTTCTTCTTCAGCGGCTTCTCCATCTTGACCTTCTTGGTCGCGTCTACCCCATGCTTAGATCGATCAGGCGGGTGTTTAGCCTTTACTTCAGGGACCTGCACCAAATATGGAACGAGCCTCTCGCTCGAAGTTAGCAGCAAAGGTGATTTACCTGGAAGCTCCGGAGGGAGCTTATAGCAAGCGTCCCACTCATCAACACCTTCCTGCAAGTCAGTAGATATAGCAATATCCAAGCTAGAATCAACAATAGGTGGTGTGTCATCTAGGTGGTCCTCATCAAAAACATCTTGCACCACAGGCTCAAGTACATCAATTGCACACAAAGAATGACCATCAGAGGGGAATTTCATGGCTTCATAGATGTTATAATTAATGGTTTGGCCATCAAATTCCATAGTCAAGGAACCAGTACTCACGTTGATCTTAGTGTTGGCAGTTTTCAAAAAGGGTCTCCTAACAGAATAGGGGTTGCATGCATATCATGTTCCATATCAAGCACATAGAAATCAGCAGGAAAATTAAGATCACCAACCCTAACCAAAACATCCTCCACTATCCCTATAGGTCGCACACTAGATCTATCAGCTAGCTGAATGGAAATTTTGGTCACATGCATGGGTCCTAATCCTAAGGATTCACAAAGAGATGAAGGTAAAACATTTATGGAAGCACCCAAATCTAACATAGCTTTATTGAACTTGGTACCTCCAATGGTGACGGGGATGGTGAACATACCTGGGTCGCTACATTTCTTGGATAAGCGCTTCTGAAAAATAGCAGAGACATGTTCGCTTACCTTGACCTTCTTCTTGCTGTTCATGTCCTGGTTTCTCTTTGTTGTGCACATCTGCTTCAAGAACTTTGCATAACGAGGGACATACTTGATCAAATTTAGGAGAGGCATGTTGACCTCAACGTTTCTGAACATCTCAAACATGTCCTTGTCCTGCGCAAGTGGCTTGGTACGCTTCAAAGCAGACGGGAACGGTGCAACATGCTTCCACTCAGGAAAAATTGGGGGTACATACTCCTTCTCAGCCTCAGGATCGACTACAGTATCACGGCGGGCGCCGTGAGAGGTGCGGCGGGCGCCGTGAACGTCATCAGGATTTCCGAGAAAATTTTCACCGTCACGGCGGTCGCCGTAATTGTTGCGGCGGTCGCCGTAATTTTTATCCTCCAGGTCGAGAGCAGCGTCCCTTTCGCGGCAGTCGCCGTGTGTTTCGCGGCGGTTGCCGTCACTGTTCTACTCCAAATCCTCGTGTTCTTCCTCGTTGGCCTCAGATTTATCTTCCTCATCGAGTCTCTTCCCGCTCCTCAGAGTTATAGCACTAACGTTCCTAATATTCGGGTTCACTTCCGTTTGAGATGGAAGTTTACCAGAATCCTTTGCGTCCAGTTTATTCACCACTTGAGAAATCTGGCCAAATTGTCTTTCCAAGTTCTGAATGCTAGCTTGAGTATTTGCTTGGAATTGCGCTGAGCTCTGAATCAGCTTATTAACATTCGCAGTGAGCATCTTCATCATGTCCTCCATAGACGACGAAGGATTTGAGCTCTGCCCTTGAGGTCTTGGAACATAGGGTTGCCTAGGTTGTGGAGGGTCACCATGTTGTTGCTGTGATTCTGGGTCTCTCCATCTGAAATTGGGATGATCCCTCCAACCAGGATTGTATGTATTGGAGTAGGGATCATGCTTGGGCCTCTGCTGATATCCTCCCACCGCATTCACTTCCTCTTGTAGAGTAGGACATGAATCAGTAGGATGCAAGTCGTCACGACAGATCTCACAAGCCTTAGCCTGCTGAGGCATACCTTTCAGTTTCAAACGCCTCACTTCCTCTCTCAGCACATCAAAATCAGCTTGATCAATTTTGGATTGAGAACTTGCAACCACCAAGCTTTGGGAACCTCTCCCACTGTATTGTCTGGAGTCATCGGCCAGTGTAGCAAATATCTCCAGAGCTTCTTCATAAGTCCTCTTCAAAATGTTTCCACCACATGAAGAATTCACCATCCGATGATCATCTTCACGGAGTCCTCCATGCAGATAGAGAATCAGATCATGATTAGCATAACCATGATAAGGGCAACTCTTCACTAGTTTCTTGAAGCGTTTATAATAGTCGTAGAGAGACTCATTGGACAGTTGCTCAATGTTGCAGATCTTCTTCTTGAGCTGATTAGACTTGATTTCCGGAAAGTATTTATCAAGAAACACCTTCTTCAAATTCACCCAAGTAGTGATGCTTCCTGGGGGTAGAGAATGATACCAATCCTTCGCTGAGTCCTTTAGAGAAAAAGAAAAGACTCTCAACCTCATATGATCTTCAGTAATCTCAGATGGCCTCATACTGGTGCAGACCTCAAGGAACTCATCCAGGTGCTGAATAGGATCCTCAAGCGGGGTTCCACTGAATTTCGGGAGTAGATGGACTACTCCTGTCTTGAGCTCAAATTTAACCCCATCACCCAAGGCAGGGAATTGCACAGCACGAGTTGGTTGCTCCAAGTTAGGAGTTGTCAAAGATTCCAGAGTAACACGATCAGCCATCATATCAGTTTCCTGAAGTAGCAAATTCACAGCCCTGTGAGCCTGAAGAAAAGTTCTTTCGATTTCTGGATCAAAAACTAGAGGTAGATTATTAGTAACACGGGTGTGAACCATAAGATAGGTTCACACCAAGATTGGCACACAAATTACACACACAAAATAGATTATTGCCTCCCCGGCAACGGCGCCAATTTGGTAACAGGTTTTTGTCACGCCAGCGGGCATGTGTTCGTTGTAGTATAGTGGTAAGTATTCCCGCATGTCACGCGGGTGACCCGGGTTCGATCCTCAGCAACGGCGCCAATTTGATAACAGGAATTTGTCGTTCTAATTCCTACTATGCAAAATATATCCAAACAAACCTTAAACCATAGTCCTAGGTAAGTAAAGGTCGAATCCACAGGGAGGCGGATTCTATATTAGTATGCAATTTATATGTCAATCCAAAGTAACCAAAGGGGGGTTTTGTTTGTTTAAGTAATCTAAACATGCAAAAGTAAACAAGCGAAAGAGTTGTGAAATCAGTGATGGGAAAAGCACTTAGTCAAACAACATCCACTATTCGTATGACAAGTTGATCATAGATACTCATTCAAAATCTCATGCAATGGAAATTCCAATTCCTTTTCAGATATAACTAATAGCACAACCAGATACTATTAGCACTAACTAATTAAACAACCATGAAACTATCATGATTCAGTTTAATAGCAGCCTTACGAATAGGAATATAGTTGGATACAATTCTAGCATAAAACAACCAGCTTTTATCCTAGAATGTAAACCAGTTCTCTTCTGCATAAGACTAGCACAACCAGATACTAGTACGATGCAGTTGCTACTCTGAAATAGATATGCTCAACCAGTAACAATCTAAATCTAGCAATCAATCAATACCAATAAACCCTAGTTGCGTCCAAATAGAGATTATCAATATAAATCATAAGCAACTTAAGCAAGAGAAAGATAAAAACCATGCAATAGATTAAGAACGAGAATCTCACAACTTTATCGAAACGAAAGCTTGAGCGTCTGACTAAGCCAGGGAGGCTTAGTTCTTCATAACGTAGAAAAGGGAATTAGGGTTCAAGAGAAAAACGAAGCTTGGAAAACAAGCCTTTTCTCAACCCTTAAATACTAAAGGAAATAAAATCTAAATTAACCTAAAACGAAATAATAAAATAATAATAATTAAACAAATGAAAATAGGGAAATTAATCTCATAATCTCGCAATTCTCGGCGAGCACTTGCTCTGGGCCTCCAATTCTCGCGAGCAGACACGGCCCATCACGACTTCAATCTCCCACGGCCCATCACGGCCCAACTCCAATTCCAGCAGCTCGGCGGTGTCATGGTGATGTCATCCGTCTCCAATTTGCTTTCCAGCTTGCTTCTTCTCGCGGAGGCTTCACTTGGGCTCCAGCCTCCAATTGGGCCTTCTCCAGCTTGCTTCTCGGCCCACTCCAACAAACACATGCCCGCTGACGTCATCAATTCCATTTCTTCAGCTACAACACGCGGGGGCTTCTTCACGGGTTGGGCCGAGCCCTCTCCTTTTGGGCCTTTATTTAATTCGGCCCATCATCCTTTTAATTCCAGCTTCATGTGGCCTGTTAATCTCCAAACTTCGCCCCCACACGCCATGCACATGAATGTGTCTAAATCTATCCGAATGGCACCAATAAAACCTCTAATGACTCTTACTTAAGCCCTACAAAGTAGTGCTTATCATAGCTCAAAAACAATCCTCACCCAAAAAACATAAGCAACAAGGAATCAAGCCATCTCTAGAATATTTCACTATCCAATTTGGTATCACGAATTGGGAAGAATTAAGATGCGTATAAGGACTTAAAGATCTTGGAGCGAAATGATATTAGACTGCCAATCTGCACCCCTTCGAGTAGTTCAAAATGAGTTACCATTCCTACCTTGTGTGGTCTTGAATTTGACAATGGTCGGGAGTTGGATCAGACATTCGGCCATGCACAGCCATATATCACAATAAGGTAGGATGGGTAATTCAAAAAATAACTTTGCAACCAAGGGGCGAATTATTTGCTTTTGGATGAGGAGATTGGTATTATTTGCAAAGTATGCGGTCACATGCGAGAAGAGATCAAACATGTCGTGCCATCGTTTGTAAGTCCTAAATCCAACATCCAATCCACACAATCTGTCGAATTGATTTACCTTTTTTATTAATATATTTTTGTCCATTTTGAAGCATGAGAACCCGTTTGGAGTTTCGGATAGGAGCGACTTACGCATGTGTGCAAGACTGCTTTGTTTAAAAAACATTGCAGGGTAAAGATCCAGTATCATCAATGGGTAGTTTGAAACGTGAATGCGTTGTTCTTCCAGTAGGTATATCTGATGCCGCAAACCTTGAGGCGGCGGTTGGAAGGACAAACTCCATCGGAATCGTTTCGAAGATAATTCTAGGGTTGAGACAAAGCACTCTTTTACTAAGTCCTAATTTTATTTTGTCTTAAATGAGATCATTAGATTATACTATACATATATGATAAATAGCTTTAATTTTTTTATATAATTAGAGGTTCACGAATTGCTAATGTGTGAAAAGATCATCAACTGCAATGATTAGGATTGCCTTCTTTTTTGGAAGGGTCTTAGTATTTACCTTATATCACAAAGGGAAAAAAGTTCTAACAAAAAAGCAATGTTACTTGATTTTCTTTTTACTTATTAATAAAGGAAAAAAACAATAGAAGTGTGCATTGTGAATAATAAAGTCATACATTATTGTAACATATTAACCAACATCAAGAAAATATAAACAAGGGAAACCATCACTATGTTCATGATGTTCAAAATGAGAGGATTAACATTAGACGTAGTTTATAAAATTGCACAATCAATATCTGATGTCCTTAATTAATCAACAATACGGATATTATCCGTTTCCCAAAAAGTATGTTATGTACAAAGAAAAATAATTATTGTGATTTTTACGAATATTACTCCCGAAACAATCTATATTTTAATTAAGTCAACAATACGCGTTGCGCCTCCATCTTTTCGTCTACCTGTAGAAAATTCTCAGACCTACCTAGAAGGCTGGAAACTTTGTAAATCGTGAAATTTGATTATGGAAATCCAAACATCAGAGAATTCCATCAAACCGTCGATGGATACCTCCCTTTTAAACCTTACTTTTTCACATCTACAAACCCTAATCGTCTTCCTACATTGATTGAATGAGAAAGAGAATCGAGTCTTCGGTGAAGACGAGCTATTGATTCAGACAGTGGAGTGTCCAATTTTTCAAGAGGACTACCTCACTGAGAAATTTAAGGTCCCTTGTGCTTGTAGTGGAAGTCTCAAAGGTAACATTTCAGATTTTTTGTTTGATATTATTGCTGGTGCAAGTCAATATTATAGGTTATGGAACAATGTCGTTATGAAGAACATATATTTGCTACTGAAATCTGAGTTGTACATCCATATAAAATTTCAACACATTCGTTTTTCTTTTTCGCGAAGAAGTAGATAGTTGGAAACAACTTATTGGTCAATTTGTGTCCTTGCAAGTAATAATAAGACTTTCTTGAATTAGATATCAAGATAGGAGGTTTGCATGACCTAGATTAAAATTCATGAAGTTAATTTTGTCTTGATTTAAATTGAGTGTTAATCACTCTGTGGGGAAAAGTTATGTGATAGTAGAAGTCTCATCAGGTGTAATGGAGACAATGGGCCCAAAGAAGCCTGATAAAGGTTAGGGCCTTTACGATTAAACCAAACAAAAATGTAGTGTAAACCATTCAACCACTACTAGTTGGTTACGTTGTTAACCACATTTTAAACTGTCATCTTCCTCCCATTACTACTATATATATGGAAGAGGATAAATTTCACACTAGGATTTTTTTTTTCAAAAGAAGAAAACGACAACTAGGATAGTTTCTAAATCATCGTAAGTGTTTGTAAATGATAGTTTCTAAATCATCTCCCACGTCTCAATTTTGTTTTTAAAGCATATTGTTAACAATTGCCTTTCCATTTTTTTTTTTATGTTTATTTCGTTGGCATTTGTATCCATCACCGGTTGTCTTCTTGAGTTTGTTAACTATGGACAAGGAAGTCCAATTTTCCAGGTAGACTGAATGGATTGAATATAATACTATAACCACTTAAGTAATTGTTCCCCCAGAAGTGGCAATTGAATTTGTCTATATAGGGTTCTTTTGGTACATCCTCTGACAATGAATTATACACCTATTGCAACATTCTTGTTTATTTCCAGGTAATATAGTATTTTAATGTTTTATTGCACAATTCATTCACAATGCTCTCACTATCAAAACAATTGAATTTTGATTCCACAATACAACATTAAATTCAGTAATGTTGTAACTTAGGAATTGATGATGAATTAGATCTCCAATTACTTAAACATGTGTAATTGTGCCCATATCATTCTATTGTCTATTAGGTTTGGTTTACCAATAGTATCCTAATCCGTATGAATCCCATTGTTTCACTATGTTTGCACTGTTTCCGTTTAAAATTCATCATTATTTTATAATCTGCCAAATTCACTCAATGACTTTTGGATTGTGAGTTGATCGAGATATGATGTAGGTTCATACCAAATGGCCGACAACAACGATGAGTCCAGACCTACGATCCTTGCATTTGCCGAGCTGTGGGATATGCTTTAAACTGTAAGGGGCATGAATCAAGATCGTTGTAATAATGAAATACTAACCCTCTCAAATATAGTTATAAAATTGATTGATGGTTATTGTGGTCTGATTTTTGTTATATTCTTGTGTACACTTTAGGGCAAAGAATGGATATTGATGTGTATTCCACTTACATGCGGTCTATCAAGAACTGTGAGCGCGATTACTATAAGTACAGGGATGAACAACGCAAACTCATTGACTGGTTGCGTGCATTGCAGGAAATCACTCCCGAGAACTGGATCGATTATAGGACCTGGGAAAGGAAACTTCACCAGGTAGATGTTAAGCTCGCAGTGTCATATACACAATGTAGTCTTATATTTAACAATAACGTATATATTTTGCAGATCCAAAGGGAATGGATGTGGAATGACCAATCGTTGGATGCATTCATTAACATTGCATTGCTCTTGAAGTCATCATTGGAGTCTGCCTGCCATCCGTGAAGTTTATAAGGGTCTTTAGGGAGGTTGCTTTGTTTTATGATTGTTGTTGATGAATATGGTTTTGTAATGACAATTTGATGCCTATCAATTTTAAGACTGTAGTTATAATATTGTTAGTATTACTTTGTTTGATGAACAAACAATGAATGCTTAGCCATTGTGACCCGCTTGTTTTGCATGTATTTAATCAAGTCTTTTTGTTTTTCGTAAATTATCATGTTATCCATGTTGTTATCCATGTCATGCAATGTCTATACTTACAAAATTAATAAACAATTTCATTTAAATAATATATCAACACATCATTTTTTATATGAGTTTATTTAATTATGTTAAAATGTTTTGAAACCATTTGATCATATTGATCATACAATATAAACAAAATCAAATTAGAATTTAATAAACGACAACTTTACTTTAGAGGATCTTTTTGTTTAGAAATATTGTATCTTATTCATAACACTCAAAATATATGTACTATAATAAATGGTTGTAGCGAATTTTATACAACTAAAGGTTGAGTTATTGTTAACGTGTGAAAGGATTTAATAAAATTATTTGAAATAAAGCCATAATATATTAAATCCTATTTTATTATTGTATTTTTGTATATTTTAATTGTATACATTCATTTTATAGCTTACATATCTGTAAAACAATTTAATTACAGTTCATATTCTACGTACCTTATTTTCTACAAAAAATGTAAAGTCTTGTCCCCCAACTTCGTAAAGCATAGAAATTTATTGTGGAAATCCAAAAGTCAAACAAGTCTATCACATCATCCCTGATGTCTCCCCTTTAAGCACGGTTCTCTTTTCTTCGTTCTCTACAAGTGCACCGATCTCAGTCCCGTGCTCGAAATCCAAGACCAGACCTTCAAATTCGCTCCTCACAGCGACACCATTATCTTTGCAGACTCATTTGGGTTTTCGCCCTCTCTCACTTTCAAAAAATCTTAAGGTACGTTATTAAGTAGGCGACTGGTATCAACATAACTTTCGATTTTACCCGTTTTCCACTCTATTACTCTGTTCCAAGACTTTAAGTTTCTTTTTGCCTATATCCATTTCTTCAGGACTGTACAATATTGGATTTAATTTCATATTTCAGGAAATTATGGGTTTGTGGTACATTGATGTGTGATTACTAAATGTTTCATAATTTGTGACATTCAAATTCTTTGATAAATGCCTATAAGGATATGAGAATAGAGACTACCTCAATGTGTTCATGGAATGCCGGTCTAAAAATGTTTATTTGGTTAATTAGGGTTTAATTGCTTCACTTATATAATATTCTTCTTAAATCATTTTCTTCTTACTGGGAAAAAAAGAAATTGGAATCACTTTTTTTTGTAAACCGTTTAACTACTACTAGTTAGTTACATTGTTAACCACCTCTTAAACTGCCATCCTCCTCCTATTACTACCATATATGGTTACATTGTGTAAACGTTTCCCTGGCATTTGGTATTCATCACCCGTTGTCTTCTTAAGGTTGTTAACTATGGAGACTGAAATCCACTTTTCTAATGCAGGACATCCAAGACAACTGAATAGCAATTCTTAACTATGGCATTTCGTATCCCTTGCGCTTCTGTTATTTTGTTGCATAGGTCTTTTGTTTCATATCTGCCTATTATGTTAATCTAAACTCATTGCTTGTATTAGAAATTTGTCTTTTCTCTTCTCTGAAACTGCAGGAATGACTATTATAAATATATAATGTAATTCTGGGTGTTGATTAATCCCTTGAAATCTTAATCATTTCACTATGACTAAGTGGATAAAATTTGTCGTGTTTCAGGACAATTTACATAACCATGGCTTTATTTCATTACATTGATGTTATAATTTCAATTACTATGACAGTTGAATATGGGTGAAACACTACTGATATCATGCAACTTATATCAATAATTTGTATTTAAATCATGACACCTTCTAACTCTAAACCGTTTGAACACAACTCCAAATACTATGGCAGCCAACACAAGCGCTGGTTACAGACCCCAAAATACAGTGTGTCAAGAATTATGGGACATACTTCAAACTGCCAGGAGGACAACCAGACCCAATGGCGGTAATCAGTCGTAATTTTCTTCATACATACTCACAATAAATTTAATTTCATACTTACTTCAAAACAACAAAAACTGTTACTAGAGCGGGCAATGAGCTTTGAAAGGGTTGTCGAATATATGCGGAGCATACAAAATCAAGATCGGAAAATCACCGGATTGTTGGCAGAGAAAGAGAGGATCAACCAAAAAATAACTAAAGTTCTCAACCGTAACCCCCAAATACCGTATGAGATTTTCGCTAACCAAAATGAACAGCACACGGTAATTTTCACTTCATGTTAATTTATCAATTTTCGCATATCATATTTAACTCCATGTTGTGTGCTTTGTAGCTTGAAATACAACTTCTTCACATTGAGTTCTCACTTGAAGATACAGAAGATATGGCAATGGTTCTAAGATCTTGTCTGCGTCGGGCCACTCGAGCATGAATCAAAACACTTTTATTGATAATCATATGTTAACTTATGTTTGTTAGTGACATTTGGTAATACATCTGGTTTGAATGTTTGTTAGTGACATTTTAACATTGTTCGAGTGTTTCATTAAATAACTCGTGTTTTTATCTTTAACCATATATTACTCAATGCGTTGTTGGATGATCTGCTTCATTATTACATCTACTTCATTATTATTCTTATGAAATAATTGCATCAATCCTCGCGTGCGCTTGCGCACGCGAACCCTACTAATTTATACTAAAATGTTAGCATTTTGCCACATTAATTTCTCATCTATTACATGTGATGATCTATCTATCTATATCTATCTATACTAATCTAAAAGTTGACATTTTCAATATAATAAATGTCTCATTTAATAGAATAAAAAATGGTGATATATTTTATATTTGACTCAAATAAATTTTGTTAAAGAATAGTGAGAAAGATTAATTTGTAGAATCCATAAAACTATGAATTCCAAATTTTTAAATAATAAATGTAGTTTAAAACTATATATCTTAATGATAAAACCATTTTATAATTGTATATCTTGATTATATTTTTGTTAGAGCATATAAGCTAAAAAAATATAACTTAATGACATTACTCAACTATAAATTTACAATTTGAAAGAAAAAAACTTGTCATCCACATCTACGTACATCACAATAAAAGTTATTCTTAAAACATTGTTATATTATACAAAAATAATTAAAAAACCTATGTACGAGTATAATTGACTACCTAATCTAACCCAACCTTCATGTACAACTTAAATTCTTAGGCCATTAAGAAAATAATGTTTTAAAAATTAAAAAGAAACTCATATAGCATCATTTGAAAATTCGTCAAATATATACACAATACTAATAATTAAATGTTAATAATAGTCTATAATCGTTGCCGATTATATATATGAAATATGAAAATAATTTTTTTTTAAAATCATATTTTAGACAATACGAATGACATGATTAGCTCTAATATCGGCTATAAGTTCCTAATTACTGAAACTCGAGAAGGGATTGGTTTGGAAGTAGTATCATTTTATATTACTATAGTAATTTTCTAATTTAAAACAATTAATTCTCATTAAGTATTCAATCAACATTAATATTTTAATTTTTCATGAATAATTTTACGGTAGTTCACACCTCTACAACTCTCGACTTCCATATCATAAAAAGTCATTTCACACCTGACTCGTCCCTAATAAATGCTTTCAATTTTACAAAATCATATATCTTTCCATCCAAAATAACAAATAATGTATTTTCATTATTATTGTTATCAGAAGAATAATTTGTATATCTATCCTAAATGCATAGTAATATTTTTTATTAATAGATGTTAATATTCAATAAAAAAAAGGTCATTTTCATATAATTAAAAAAAGGTCATATATTATCATCTTTATTTTATTTAAGTTTTAGTCATACAATAAACTATGATCAAATTTATATATTTTTGTTTTCGAATTTTATATTATAAAAAGTTCAACCCATAATGTCTTTTATTATACAACAAGTTATATATTATCATCTTATTTAAATTTTTTATAAAAATAAACTATGGTCAAATTTATAAATTTTAGTATTATGATTTGATATTATAAAAATTCAATTGTTAATGTCTTATATTATACAACAAAATAAAATTACTCCTTATTTGAAGTACATAATATAAATACCTTAGCAAAACTATTATAAAATCATCGACAGTAAGATAAACTAATTTTTAAAAAATAAAATCAATTGCTTTATTCAATATTAGTTACAATTGCAAATTAAATTACCCAATTACAAATCAATAATAAAATAGAACCTAAATCTTAGAAAATATAAACGATGACCTCTTATGAAACAAAAAACAAATACACATTAATACAAACTTATTATCTATCTATTACAAAAAAATTAAACAATAATATGTTCTGCCTCGTGTGAAGCATGAGCTAAACCATCTAGTTTTCAATATGAATTGTAGGTAAAAATAATTAAAGAAAATTTTGTGTGGTAGTCATGAGGCATTGAGAATTCCTCGCAGTGCCAAAAGTTTTACAAAAGTTCGTGTGGTAACCATGAGGTTTCACAAATTCTGCCTGATATCCTCAAGCATTATAAAAAGCGAAAAATCATTACAAATTATCTATGCATCAAGCATAATTTAAATAAAATCATAATATTTTACAGTAAAAAAATACCTCATCTTTAGTTTTTTATTAGACCACCAAATTTATATTTTTTTTGTAGGGAAATTTTTAAAATCTGCCCTTATTTGCAAATTTTAAATTACACCATAAGTTTTTTTAAAATAATAATAAACTAATTTAGTTATTTGTATAAAAATACACCCTTATTCAAATTTCTTTTTCAATAATACATTGTTTCAAATATCAAAAGCACAAGGTATTTGGACTAAATCCTTTTTTCTTTCAAAACAATATTTGAAATTTGTTTTTTTTTTCTAAAAGCTACTCTATAATGTTTTATGGGAGAACAAAAAACTTCATAAAAGTATATTTTTTTAATAAAGACGTTGTTTTAAAAATATATAATGTTGGGATGTTTAAAAATAATAGTAATTATGATGTCATAAAATGTATAGATAAGAGAAGCTTTTTAATTTTTTCTTAAAAATTATAAAATTGTGTGGTTTTATAAAAGATAAAGATTAGGTGTGTAATTAAATGTCACAAAGATATGATGATTTTATTAAATTAAGTTTAAAATATGAATAATTTGTAATTATTTTTATTTTTTACAATATTTTAGGATATTGGGTGAAATTTGTAAAACATCATATAACACCCCCAACTTATGTCGGTAGTGCTGCACGCCAATGAACTCAGACTTTTATGTCCAAAGCCACCCAAGGCTTAATCCGAACAAGTTATGCGAAAGATAAATATTCAATAATAAAAGAGTAGCGGAAGACTTTTAAGATAAATATCCAATCTTTATTAATATTTCCCTCATAAATTGAGGAGATAAGTTTTACAAACGATATTGAAATTACAGCAGAATACTTTAAATAAATCCTAATTACATGACAAGGTTATAACACTTTCACCTATTACATTAATTATGAAATTAAATCTTATATTCAAAGAACCTTGAAAATTCTTGAATACTAAACTTCAACTGCAAGTCTTCTTCTCCGTCTCGTTATATCTAGACAACATGAGGCAAGTCGACTGATGTGTCGTATGGGACGGATGACACCAACCAACCATGCAAAGAAAAATAGTGGTTGGTTAGTCTGATGAAAGACTACACAAGGGTATTTTATGTGAGGTTCTGTATGATCATATTTATTTACTATCATTGTCTCTCGAATAAAAATCGATAGACGATATATAACTAAAATACTTCTACTGAAACGAAGGATGATCAAAAGAGATATGCACCAAAAGAATACTCGAATGAATGTGGGTATTATGGGTGTAATACCCTCATTTTATAATAAGGGTATTGATGTAATTTCTATATAATTTTGATAATAATAAAAGTTATGAAATTTATTTTATCTCTTGTAGAGGAGTAATTTAAATTTTCATTAACTTAATTTCAAAGGTTGGGTTATGATAATTTTTGGTACAAATTATCAAATGGGTTATAATGGTCAGGTAGAAATAAATAGATAAGTATAACCATGAATGTGATTTTGGGAATTTTTAGATATATAATAAAGGTATAAGAATTATTATGTTTATCCATGAAAGGATATAATAATGCTTAACCTAAGTAGGTTACCTTTTTTTAAGTCTAGAAATATTTAAATTATGTTAACTTATGTTAATTTTAATTCAAATAAAATTATATAGTTAAGAATAAAGTATTTAAAGTAAGAATAATAGAATGTTAATTAAAATATGGTTAAGTTTATAAGAAAAGGTGCTTTAAGCTTAAAACTAGCTAATTTAATTTTCCTTTATCTTAATTTTGGGTTAAATTAATTATATAAACTTAGAATAATAAAATAAATAAGTTTGCGTAAATTTTGTAATTTTTAAAAAGTTAAATAAGGGCATTTTTGCCACAACTTGAAAAGTTGGGCAAAACTTTGTAATTTTTGAAAAGTTAATCCGGGTGGGCCGTGCATGAACGGAATTCAACCCAAATTCGAGCGCGTTTTTCAAATTTAAACATGGGATTTTTCGGTGATAGCAAGACGCATCTAATCCAACAAGAATTGGGATTTAATTCCCCCAATCACGCTCGAATTTCCCCCCGAAATGGCAAGCCAGGTCATGCGTACGCATCGAGTGAGTTCTTGTGAAATTCGATCCGATTTCGGATCAATTGGGACCGGATTTTTTGCGATTACGACCCCAACCGATGTCATTTCGGCATCCAATTTCATCCTCAAAGTCTCGAACCTTAGAATTTAGGTGGCGACTGTTCATCGTCCGATTTCGGCCACCACCGTGCTCCACCGCCGCGATTGACGCCACCAATAGCTCTGCCTTGTCGTCCTTTTCGAAAGCCCCCTAGCCCTGCACCCGGAGACGCGCCGCCGAGCCTCCTCCGAGCCAATTCTCCACGCGTGAACAGTAACTGGCTGGAGGTTGACGACGATGGCATTTTGGTAATTTTTGCCATTTTAGTTAATTAGGTTAATTTAATAATTAGCTAGGATAATTTAATAATCAAGTGGGTAAAATATATAATTAGGAATATGAATTTATTTAAATGGATTAATTTGAATTAAGGTTTAAAATTACCTATTTTAGTTAATGAGGAAATTAATTTATAAAATGTGCACATATAGTTATAAATAATGACATTTATTAATAAGAGTTAAAAAAATTTAATTTTGGTCAATTTATTTTAATTAGGTTGTTGATTTATGATTAAAGGAATTAATCATAACATTATCCGACAATTGATTTATTTGGACTTAAATCAATCCAATTAGAAACTGATACGAGAAACGTTCAATTTTCGATTATGAATAAATTATCTTATTATAATTTATTTTTGTGTGAATTGGATACGTCTCGGAATTGCTATTGGGACGAAACGAATCCAGAATCTAATTTGTTGGTTCAGAGCAACTTTCTTCCGAACGACATTACGTCGTTCAACCGATATCTTAATCTGAGGCAAGTGTCGGTTCGCTCTTGCAATTTATTTCATATTTTTTAATTGACAATTAATTTATTGTCTTAATTAAGTTGGGATAAATATTCTTAATTTTGTGTTTGGCAACTTGTGTGTTAAATTAGTGTGAAAATGAACCTTATTTATTAGGTTGTATATTTGCTAGAAACGACCCTCATATATATATATATATATATATATATTATTGTAGGGTGCTAGATGAACTTTGGTGTGAACTTGGTGTGAATTTATATGCTTAGTTAGCACGAGTATTCGTAGGAACGCTAATTACGCTGCGAGGTTTAGTTGTATCTTTATAACTTGGTATAAGGAGGATTATTGTCCTAATACTTTTGGTCATGACCTACTCTTATTATATATAAGTGGTGGTACACTTAGCTAGTGCCAAAATTCGGGATTCGTCCCATGATATATATCTCATTGCGAGATTGATGTGGATTAAAAGCTTTAATGTAAATGCACGTTTTGGAATTAAATAAGATAAGTGTCGTTTTGCACATAATTAATATACCCTCGGGCAAGAAGTATAACGTGGAACCCGCCCGGTCTCTTGTCTAAAGTAAGTCCTCTTTCCAATATGGATTCATATTATGCGGTGAGGTTGGTCGAGAACCCAAACATTCAATGAGGCGTTTTCAAAACCTTGTGTGATAAATATAATTTTCTCAAACAAATTCATTATTTCCCATAAGACTGAATTCGTTGGAGTCGTCTCTTTGAGCATGCCTTTTCTTTTGTTTCAGTAGGAGTATAGTAGTCATATACCGTTTACCGAGTTTTATTCGAGAAACAATGGTAGTGACTATATACGACTACAAGAACCATTCCGTTTTTACCCTTGCATAGTCTTTCATTAGACTAATCAATTGTTATTTTTCCTTGCATGGTTGGATGGTGTCATTCGTCCTATACGGCACATCAGTGGTTGGTCTCAAATGATTTGAAGTAACAATTAAAGACGAATGCTTGCAGTTGAAGTTTAGTTTGAACAATTTTCAAGGTTGTTTGAATATAAGATTTAGTTTCCTAATTAATGTAATAGGTGAAACTGTTATATCCTAGTCATGTAATTATGATTTATTTAAAGTCTTCCGTTGTAATTTCAATATCGTTTGTAAACTATCCTTCTCATTTTACGAGAGAAATTTTAATAAAAGATTGAGTTTTCTTTATACAAGTCTTTCGCTATTTAATCTTTTATTATATAATGTTTATTTATTTATTCAAGCATAATTGTTCCGATTAAAGCCTTGGGTGGCTTTGGACATTAAAGTCTTAGGTCACTGGTGTGTAGCACTTTCGACGTAAGTCGGGGGTGTTACAATTGGAAGAATATATGACTTGTTTGGGAACTTTTTTAAATTACACACAGCATATATAAAACTCCATTGAATAATTGGGTCCGATCAACCTCACCGCATAATGTGAATCCAAACTGGGAAGACGACCCGCTTAAGTTGGAGCACGAGCAGTTTCCAAGTTGTACTTCTCGCTGAAAGTTTATTAATTATATACTTGCAACACTTATCTTATTTAATTTCACCATACTACAATTATTCTTAAAGCTTATAATACAATCTCGAATAAAACGAGAACAACACAGTGCGACATTACGTCCAACCCAATTGCACTAGCAAGGTGCTTAAACACCTCTTATTCTTAACGGGTGGATAAGAAGCATTGGTCATGAGTGACCTTAAAAGTATTAGGGAATTATTCCGACTAATACCGAGTTATAAAGAGAACATTATGTCTCGCAAGGCCATAATATTTCTGTCATACACGACTATTAAAGTCCACACTTAATGACTATAAAGTCTACATTTAATACACAAAGTCCACACACAATATCGTTATTAAAATGATAACAACATTAAATACTTAAACTTATATAACTATATATATATATATATATATTCGATAATAACTATCGACCTAGATACGAAACTCATATACGCAAACAAGTGTTTCCACATTAATTAGGTTTTAGAAATTACCCAATGAATTAACAATTAATTTTAATATTAATTGTCGGTCAAATGATTAATTGAAATGACAAGAACGAATCACCACTTGCCTACATAGATTTGGCGATGAATTTAGACGAGACGATAATCGTTGATTTGTTTTCCGGGAGCATGACCTCTGCTCCACGATAGCTCTGGCAAGGTTTCGGGTCCACATGCGATCCGACGAATAACGACACGAACCAACAAAATAACTAATATCAATTAATTTATTTTGACGAACTCAAATAATTAAATTCAATAAATTTTTATAAACCTATTTATAAAAAACTTAATTAAATTTTTCTAAGGATAAATCCGAATAGAAGTGAGTCGAAAATATACCGATCGATTAATTTGGGATCGAATTAGTCAGCATGGGCTAAATGGGCTTTTAGGCGCAATATATAACAGCAAAATGGTCCACCTTCCTCCTTCAATGTGAGGAAGAAGCTGCTTTAATTCCAACAGCATGTACGAATAGAGCAACGTCGGGACGATGATGCGTTGGCTCCGTCGGAGGCGGCTCGACGGTGGCTAACGGCGGCTCGGGGCAGAGGCACTGCGACAGCGCCGATGTTGGCTGGTGGCGACGTTGCACGGGGGTGGCGATGATGCTGGTGGCGCACACGAACAGCCCAGCATGACCTGAAACAGAGCACGAACCAGGCTTGGGTTCAAGAGGCTCGTACGGGGTCCAAACGGAGCGGGGTCGGCGGTTATGGACTCGTGGAGATGCGTGCTACCACTGAGGATGCTTGGCAGTGACAGAGGAAGGCCACTGGTGGTGGAAAAACACCACAACAGTACCGCTCGTAACAAACAGAGCATACTTCCGGGCTAAGTTCGAGCCGCTCGTACGGGATCAAACGGAGTCCAAATCGAGCAAGGTCAGCGGAGTTGGACTCGTGGTGATTCAAGATATCACCGGGTGTGCTTGGTTTCGCCGGAGCTCTAGAAATGGAGCCGGAAAACACAGTTTAAAGAGGCTAAAAAAACAGAGGCGGAAAGAGGTGTTTCGGGTTTTGGGTGATAATTTCGATTGAACGAGGCCTCTATTTATAAGAACAGGTTTTCTTGCAGCCTAAGGATCACAATTATACTGTTTTTGTTTTCCGAAACGATCCTAATCGAATCGAACTCGAACCAAATCTTTGAAATTTCCATATGGTTAAATAAAACGAATTACCATGTTTGTTCGAATGAATCCGGACGTTTATTATGCTTAGTCAATTCGTTAACTGGAGGGTTATTGTAGATAGCTTAACAAGGAATATCACGGAATTTACAGAATAAATTAACTCGTCTTAACGAATTCACAATTTGAATTTGAAAATCCTCCAAATCCTTGAACAAGAACAATGCTTCAGCTGAAAGTTTAATTGATTTTAACCAAATTACAAACATATCCTACATTTTGGAGTAATGTCACGCGTGTTCTCTTTCTTTTGGGTTAACTATGAAGTGTGCCCAAGTTTTGTAATTCAGGGCATTTCTATTCTCACTTAATTCCTTATGAAGGCAAAAACTTTCAGAACTTAATAATTTTGCCAAAAGTAAATTTCCAACTTATAATTTGGATAATATTATTTATGAAAAATAATATTTATATCCAATTTTATATATTTATTTATAGGGAAATTCTGTGTGGTATCCACAAGGTATTACGAATTTCGTGTGATATCCAAATTTTTAAAAAGTTTGCGTAGTAACCATGAGGTTTCACAAATTTCACCCGGTACCCTCAAGTATTATAAAAAGAAAAAAAATCAATAAAATTATCTATATATTAAACATAATTTAATAAAATCATGATATTTAAAAAATACTTCATCTTTATTTTTTTTATAAGACCACCAAATTTAATATTTTTTATATGAATATTTAAAAAAACTACTATTATTTACACATTTTTCAATGTAGACCATATTTTTTTATTGTTAAAAAATTAATCTAACTTATTTATTTGTAATACACACCGTTATTCAATTATTTTTTCAATAATACCTTTTTTCAACTATCAAAAGTACATGGTATTTTGACTAAATCTTTTGCTTCTTTCAAAACAATCATTGAAATTTGAATTTTTTTATAAAAGTTACTCTAACGTTTTATGAGACAATAAAAAATTTCATAAAAGTAGTTTTTTATATAAAAAAAAAGTTGTTTTCCAAATATATAATGTTGGGAGATTTTTTAAAAACCATAATTATGATGTCATAAAATGAGTAAATAAAAGAAGGTTTCTTAAAAAATTAAAAAAATTATGGTTTTGTAAAAGATAAAGATTAGGTATTTAATTAAATACCACAAAAATATGATAATTTTATTAAATTAAGTTTAAAATATGGATACTTTGTAATTATTTTTTGCGATTTATAATGTTTGAGGGTACCATGCGGAATTTGTGAAACATCATAATTACTACGCGGACTTTTTTTAAAAATTGGACACAACGCGGAATTCACAATTTCTCGTGGCTACCACGCGGAATTTCCCTTATTTATATTTCTTTTAAAAAAATACTATAAGAAATAATTTGATCTTTGATTATGATATTATTTAAATTTTATTTATTTCTAAATAAAATATATTCCTTGCTTTCTATTTTATTATTAAAGGAACTTTTCTTTATATAAAATTTCAAAAACATAGGGTTATTACACATCAAAATTATTACTCAAACTTTATAAAAAATTAACGGAAATTTCGCCTAGTACCCTTCAGTTTTGGTCTTTTTCGCGAAATACCCACAAGTTTTGACATTTTCGCCCGATAACCCTCAGTTTTTGACCCATTTCGCCATATACCCTTCTGTTACCCTTCCGTTAAAAATACTGTTAAATTAAAAAAAAAAAGTTAAAAACAAAACACGGTAAAAGGTAAAAGTCGTAAGAATGAGAAGTTATTTTCGCTGCTTTCGATCTTCTTCCTCAGCGGAGAAGACGACGCTGGCGGGGCTGCGAGAGAATGGACGATGCTGGGCGGGAGAACGGACGACGCTGGGCGGCGCGAGTGCTGGGCTGCGCGAAGGGACTTGACTACCCATCTCCTCCATACGACACCGGTGACGGAGGCTTGGCGGCGGGGCTCTCATTCAGCGGCGGGGCTCTCATTCAGGTACGAATCTAACGCCGGTGACGAAGGGTTTTATGTTTGATTTCACAAATTTTAGGGTTCATACGGTTAGGGTTTCAAATTGGGGGTTTTTGGAATTTTATTCAATTAGTGATTAATTGTACAGATTTTAGGGGCTAATTAAACACGTTTGGATTTTAGGGTTCTAGCCTGATTTGGATTTTAGGGTTCTACGTTTCCACTTCTGAAGCATCTTCCTGCAGAGTGTTTTGGATTTGGGTGTTTGAAATTTAGGGTTTTAGCCTGATTTGGAGAACACTGAAAATTTGTTGTACTGATGTTATCCTTGTATAGAACTACTGAAAGCACTGTAAGAACACTAAAAACACTGAAAATATTGAAAAACAGAACAAAACAAATGATCTAAACTAATCAATATGTTAAAAAACTTTATGATATAGAATGTTGTTACCTGATGTTATAACATCAGTTGTTAATTATGGAAGGGATTGCCATTTTGGCAGGTCTTTGTTGGTAATTAGAACATGGAAGATTATACAACATAATTGATGCTAGCTACACAACCAAGTAGTTAGTCCTTTATCTGCACTCCAGAGGTGGTTGGCTCATGAAAAGGTATGTATTTGAAGCTTTCTGCTAGTTGTAGAATAAATGACAAGGTTGAGCACAATTGTATTGATATTGGTGTGTTTGCATTAACAAGTATGTTAATTTTTGTTTGTAGAATGAGTGACCAATCATCAAAAAGTTCTGGAATTTATGGAAAGAAATGTACAAGGGTGCTTTGCTCTCATCAATTGCCCACTGTGATCTTGAAGGTTTCGAAGCCAAATGAAAATTTTGGGAAACAATTTTATAGGTGCTCTAAGTGGCAGGTACTCATGTGATCTTTTGTTAAATGTTGAGCGGGTTCCATTTGTTAATATTGAACATTTGACTTAGTTGATTTGATTTTTTTAGGGGATTGATGATTGTAGATTTTTTAAATGGTACGAGAATGAGGATATTTCTTCAACGAGTGTACCAATTGCGGATAATGCGTACGAAGACTTGAAAACATAAGTGAAGACACTAAAGGAGAAGGTTGCTAAGATAAAGGAGAAGAACAAGACCTTACATATGGAGGTGAAGACACTAGTTGCTGAAAATGCTACTTTGAAGGCTGAAAACATTGTAGTTGTTGCAAGATAAAAAGTTATCTTAAGACTTCTTCTTCTTTCTTGGGTTTTTGTTATTGTTTTAGCTTTTTTTATGTTGTAATTGCTAAGCTTAACTAGCTTGTCAAAGTGTTTTATTAGTTGTAATGTGCAACATGTATGTCCTGTGTTCCCTATGAATTTATGTGAGCTGCGTGAATAGGAACATGCTACTTTGAAGGCTGAAAACATTGTAGTTTTGGCTCTTTGTAATTTTATATTTCTCCTTCATTTGCTTTAGTCCTTCCTTGTTTCAATTGTTTAATTTTTCTCATGTATTGGAAGTTTCTGCACCAAAAGGACTGGTTTTCATTACCAAAAGCTCATTGTGACAACATTTTATAACTTTTCAGGGATTGGTTTTCTTGCTTACATCGCTTCTTATGATGACCCTCCCTGCCACACTCAGGTCTCGATCGAACCAAGTGTGCCATAAGCCTCCTCCATATGTTAAATTATGAACACGCAGAAAAAGGGTTTGTGAAGCTGAAACAAGATTTTGCACAACTAATACTTCAGACGAATTACATGAAAAAGTGGTCATTCATTCTTAGACACAAAAACAGATTAAAACCTAATGACACGAGGTGTGACCTAAACCTCTTTCTACCTATTTGCTATATTTAATGTGATATCAAAAATTTGTTCAACACAATAGGTAACATGAATGTTGCTCACTTTAGCAAAGTTCAAAAGTGCTAATATTAATCTATATTAGCAAAGTTCAAAAGTGCTAATATTAATCTATATTAGCCAAGCTTGCTACCACATTAGCAAAGTTCAAAAGTGCCAACGCTAAGTTATAAAAGGACTAACTACTGACTTCCAGGAATCCAAGGAGCTGAACTCATCACTTCATCCACATTATGTAGGTCTTCATTGGTCTTTGCCTTTCTTATCCTCTTATGTGTCCTTACAACTATGCCTTGTTATTTCTTCTCCTTGGCTGTCAATCCACCTTTACATGTTTTTGCATTATGCCCAAATGCCTTTTATTACCAAAAAACATCCATCAATTAGTGGTTCATTGGTGTAGTTAAAGTGGTAATGCCTAAAAAATGAGATATTACCTTGCACTTTCCACACCGTACAGTACGAGATCTCTTTCCCTTTTGACCTTCACCCTCTGCTCTTCTCCTATTTCTGGGTGGCCTTCCAACTCCTCTTTTCATAGTCGGGGGGATGAGTGTTGGTAGGTCAGCTTCATGCCATTGTTCTTCATCAGGAACAACCCTATAGTTCACTGAATATGTTCTCTTAAACACCTCTGTGGAAAACCAGTAAGAAACGTAATCTTCTGGATGCGTCCTCTTTTCAATAATAGCCCTAACAGCATGTCGGCATAGGATCCCAGAAATCTGCCATTCCCCACACGAACAAGATCGGTTTGCGATGTTCACAGGAAAGGATGAACAACCCTCTTTTATCTCATATTCATCAGAAGATGCCCTGAATACCTAAACAAATAGAAAAGCTTCCCATTACACATTGCAAAAAATTGCCCAACAATCATTTAACTTACACATTTTAGAAATCAACTAGCTTACCTTGCACCAACGAGATCCGCGTAATGCAATCTTCAAAGTATCTTTGGCATATGTAGTTAAGCCATTAATAGGGAGATTTTGAGCAACTTCTTGATTACGAGAATGTCTAACCATAATTGTGCGTCTAATCCCTACAAGCAAACAAGAATAATTAAGTAATTGAAAAAAAATCATAGAAGTATACAATATAGTTACCTTCAAGAAATGTGAGCACCGGAAGACCCATTTTTGTTCCTAAAGTAGAATTGAAAGACTCCGCCCAATTGCTTGTTGTTTCAGGAGAATGCAACTCTGGGTTGTACTTGAATCTTGCCCAACATTTCATTTCCCCAACCCTTTGAAGCCATGTGACAGGGCCCATTCCACCAACTTTTTCCAACTTCTCCATTGCCTTTCTTAAAGCGGACTCAGAGTATGCTTTGCAACATTCCCAAAACAAGTCATGCATTATCTTTCCTGGATAATGTTTCTTGAAATTGGCATACAGGTGGTTGCAACAAAATCTTCTTGAAACTGTGGGCCAAACATCCGCAAGAGCTGGTTCAACACCCTATATAAAATAGAAACAATTTATGTTATTTAAAGAAAAAGCAGAAAATATACAAAGTTTGCCAAATACGTTATTAGTTACATATATATACCTTTTGTCTGTTTGAAACAATAACCCAGTTGTCCCTTTCAACATCTTTTAAAAGCTCTCTTATGTGATAGAAGAAAGAAGACCAAGTGGCCTTACTTTCATTCTCGTAAACACCATATGCTATAGGAAATATCTCATTTTCTCCTGTAATAGCAATTGTAGCCAACATTACTCCGCCATATTTGGCTCTTAGATGAGCTCCGTCTACAACAATAAGCCCTCTACAACCCTGAATGAAACCCTCCATCATTGGCTTCAGAGAAATGAAAATGTTCTTGAACTGAATCGGCTTTTCCGGGTTATCTTTAACAGTTTTCCATACACAATGTGCCCTGGACCCGGGGTTAGTAATCTTCAATACCTCACAGTAAATAGGCAGATTTGTATACGACGTGTCCTCATCTCCTCTAATCTTTGCCAAAGCAAGTGTCCTTGCCTTGTACAACGACGTTGACTTCAGTTTAATGCCAAAATCCTTCCACAAGATTGCATTAATACCTTTCCCAGTGATATTTTCATTATCTCTGACATCTTCTAGAATCTTAGTTGCAGCCCATTCTAGAGTTGCCATGGGATTATACAAATTCAGTCTCAAGCAAGTGTGGGTGCCTTTCAAAGTTTTTATGGCCCATGTAACACCATCTGCCAATATAGATGAATGAATTCTCCATTCACATTTTGAATCCCCACACTCAGCGGTATATCTTTGTTGCTCACTTCTTATCACAACAACGGAGAATCCTTCTTGTATACAATAATCTCTCAGAACATCCATCATGTGCTCTTTGTTCATAAAGATCATCCATTCTTTAATTTCAGTTTTTCGACTTCACTTTCTTCATAAAACTCCCCATTATCGTAGAGATCATCAAAGTATAATTCCCCTCTTTCATCTTCAGAAGCATCAGAAGGCACTTCAACATCAGAATGCACTTGGGCATCACAAGGCACCTCATCAAAATGCACCTCATCAGAAGGCACTTCAACATTAGAAGGCACTATGGTATTAGCTACACTGATATTGCCATAATTGGGTTCATTATCTGGGTTCATCCCTCCCAAAACTACACTGAGGTTGCCAGAAGTGGGTTGAGTACCTGATGTTCCAGAAGTACTTCTATCTTTAGAAACATATAAACCTTTTCTTCGTGCAATTGTTGTTGGGACTTTCCTATCCGAAGGATGTGATTGCAAGCTAATAGATGCATGACTTGATCTTAGTGGTATTGGATTATGAGCTACAACACTTGTGGAATGATCACGTTTCTTTGATTCAATCAGTAATCGTGCTAGTTCAAGATTCTTGCACGGTGCCTCATTAGAACCAATTGACAAATGAATGAGCTTCTTGTCGTGTAATAAACTGAACATCTTCATAACATCCACATCATTCTCCACCTTGATATTTTGAGAGTTATGTACATACCAAAATGTCGGTTCTTCAGGAAGCAACATCCCCTTTTTTTCAGCGCCCTCAAGCAGATCGATATATATATCCAGAATATTACACCTATCCGGATCATCCACTTGTATGTCCACATACTCACGATGAATGTAACGAAGTCTCAATATTATTTTTTGTTCCATTCTGCAAACTAAAAATTAATACAACATTTATATATTTCAGTAATGCATAACATCAGTACTGCTATACAAGGCTAACATCAGTACAACGACATTTATATGTTTCTAATGAGATTCTGGAAATTTCCGAGTGTTCTCACATCAGTACAACAATATTTTCAGTGTTTTCAGTGTTCTTACAATGCTTTCAGTAGTGCTATACAAGGCTAACATCAGTACACCAAATTTTCAGTGTTCTCCAAATCAGGCTAAAACCCTAAATTTCAAACACCCAAATCCAAAACACTCTGCATGAAGATGCTTCAGAAGTGGAAACGTAGAACCCTAAAATCCAAATCAGGCTAGAACCCTAAAATCCAAACGTAGAACCCTAAAATCCAAACGTGTTTAATTAGCCCCTAAAATCTGTACAATTAATCACTAATTGAATAAAATTCCAAAAACCCCCAATTTGAAACCCTAACCGTATGAACCCTAAAATTTGTGAAATCAAACATAAAACCCTTCGTCACTGGCGTTAGATTCGTACCTGAATGAGAGCCCCGCCGCTGAATGAGAGCCCCGCCGCCAAGCCTCCGTCACAGGCGTCGTATGGAGGAGATGGGTAGTCAAGTCCCTTCGCGCAGCCCAGCCCGAAGCGCAGCCCAACACTCGCGCCGCCCAGCGTCGTCCGTTCTCTCGCATCCCCGCCGACGTCGTCGTCTCCGCTGAGGAAGAAGATCGGAAGCAGCGAAAATAACTTCTCATTCTTACGACTTTTACCTTTTACTGTGTTTTGTTTTTAACTTTTTTTTTTTTTTAATTTAACAGTATTTTTAACGGAAGGGTAACAGAAGGATATATGGCAAAATGGGTCAAAAACTGAGGATTATCGGGCGAAAATGTCAAAACTTATGGATATTTCGCAAAAAAGACCAAAACTGAAAGGTATCAGGCGAAATTTCCGAAAAATTAAATACCACACGAAATTTGTAATAGGATCTTCCCAATAATTGTTGACCTTATCTGATTTTATTTGTAAAATCCATTGAGGGACATAAACTTCAAACCTGGGTACTCGAGTGAATATCTCTTTGGGTGCAAATTGCAAGTACTCGAGTGATTTTGATACAATAGATAAGAAATCAATTTTGTTGAGACCCAAATTGGAATTCTTTTGTAAAAAAGTTGTGTGGGGTCATTTTTATGGGGTTTCCATTAGCTTTTTTCCCCAAGGTCCAAATTGATCAAATTTCCAATGAACAACTTTCCTCCGGTGGGAACGAAAAGTCACACATTTACAAATACAATCCATTAAGCAAAGCCAATTTTATGCACAACGCAGAAGCAGCAAAGCAAGCTCCCTCCGCTTTCCCACTTCAGCCAGAAATTTTAAAAAGGAAGAAGCTTTATTCAATTCACCCCTCTGAAATTCCAGGAATGAGTTCCTTTCTTGATTAATCATCTGCTCTCAGAATCAGCAGACAAAAAGGGTAAAAAGTGCGCATATTTTAATCTTTGTTTGAGCTGGTTTCGCCTTTTTGTGTGTAATCCATGATCTTGATTGTGTTTATACCTTGTTTGGTGGTAATGAATGATGATCTTATGTGAATGCTCCTTTGTGTTTTTATTTGCTTTGTCAACATCGTTGTAAGAGACAGAGATGGGATACCTAACTTTATAGGAAAATTAAAAAATCAGAAATCCGGGTGATTTTGCACCAGATCTGCGTGACACCTTTTTGGGTGGATTGTGATATTTCAGTTCATTGAATCATCAATCATATCTTATTAGTCTGTAGTGGGTTTGGACCTATTGCTTTCAACTTGCTTCTGGAGTTCTCGTCCTCTTCAATCTTCTTATATATCTTCCTGGAACAGATTTGGAATTGGTTCTTTTATCTGGAGAGTGATAAGATTTTGGAGAGTTGTGTTTAACCACAATGGGCGCTTGCTTCAGTAACCGGATCAAGGCTGAGTCCCCTCTTCACAATGGTAAAATTTTCTCTTACCAGTTGCAGTAGTGAAGTTTTCCTTTAAGTCATGATTTTCTGAATGTTTCTTTTTTGTGCATATGAGCTTGTCTTATGCTCTCCACATGGAATTTCTGATGTAACACTAAGTTGATTTCAACATTGTCAATTAGCTCCAAGCATGACCATGTGCTTGCCCATATGAAATCTCTCATGCTGTTTTTTTCGAGCACAAAGATCTCTTTTGGAGTACGAATTGTTGATAGAATGTGTTTTGCTTGTCCTTTCATGTCTACCATATTGACTCAGTGTTAAATTGGCTTGAAGAAAATTTCTTCTACTGTTTTAAAAAAGTAGCACTAGTATATATGTCTTTACAACAGCGTTCATCCTTAACATAAACGTTAAGGGAGATGCAAAGTTGTCTGTGCAATGGGGTAATCAGTTACCTCTTGAATTCGGATTTGGTTGACGTCCATCTCTCATACCTAACGTGTGTTAGGTTCCCTCTAATTCATCCTCTATACTGCTTGTTTTCTTCTTCTTTTGGGTCGGAATACTGCTTTGTTTTCTGGTCAGTCATTTCCTTCTCCTTTGTTGAATGCCAGATTGTAGTTTTCGAGCTGCCATAGGTTTCAGTTTGCTCAACATTTTCTCTTTCCATAAATTTGCCATGGTCTAGCCTGTTAATCTTCTTTACCAGTTTTGACTAGTCCTTGAACTTCTTTCCTTATCAAATAACATACCTCTTTGTGGTGACTTGAATTGATCAATTCTTTCGAAGGATATGTTTGTTTATCATTTGCATTCGTTTCGTTTTCTTGTATGCAGAATTCAGCTCCAGAAGTGTAAGCAAAGATGGTCTGAGGTCGGTAAGTAAGGTATCAACAGGTTCAACACCTGCAACTCCTCGAAGTGAGGGTGAGATTTTACAGTCTTCCAAGCTGAAGGGCTTTAACTTCAGTGAGCTTAGAACTGCTACCAGAAACTTCCGCCCCGACAGTGTGGTAGGAGAAGGCGGATTTGGTGCTGTATTCAAAGGTTGGATTGATGAGCAAACACTTACACCTACAAGGCCTGGAACCGGCATGGTGATTGCAGTAAAAAGGCTTAATCAAGAAGGCTTGCAGGGTCATAAAGAATGGTTGGTAAGTTGAATCAATGTCATGCTTCTTTTTCTTTGATTCAGTCAGCCATTGACTTAGAACTCGAACTTTGCTAAAATTATATCATAAAGCATAGAAGGCTATCGAATCCGTTGAATATTCAGTTTGCCAGTTTGATTTGTAATCATGATTTGCTTAGCTTCATGATTATGTTCTTACATGGACGCTGGTTAAGTCTCCTGACATGGTGATGCATCGACAGGCAGAAATAAACTATCTCGGGCAGTTGCATCATCCAAATCTTGTCAAATTGATTGGTTACTGCTTAGAAGATGAGCACCGTCTACTAGTATACGAGTTTATGCCTCGTGGCAGTATGGATAATCATCTTTTCAGAAGTGAGTCTTATGTTTTAACTATTCCAACGTTATCCGAGTATCATGTCAAGTGTTGGAAGTAGTTGAATTAATAACAATAATAATAATTGCTTGACAGGGAGTTCACACTTCCAGCCTCTTTCTTGGGCCGTCAGGATGAAGGTGGCTCTTGGGTCTGCAAAGGGGCTTGCTTTTCTCCACAGTGATGAAGCCAAAGTTATATACAGAGATTTCAAAACATCAAATATCTTACTTGACTTGGTAACCTGCTCCTGAATTTGAGGAATTTTGTTTCGGAAAGTATGAAACTCAATTTAGCAATAATATCGTCAGTTATTAACATGCTGCATTTTGTGGTGTGAATTGCCAGAATTACAACGCGAAGCTGTCTGATTTTGGGTTAGCGAGGGATGGACCCGCTGGTGATAAGAGCTACGTGTCCACCAGAGTGATGGGAACACACGGTTATGCTGCGCCCGAATACCTTGCCACAGGTACCATACAGTATATTGACACGAGTGCATGTTATGTGAATACGTTCGGTTTCCGTACTCCCTTGTTTAGCTGCTATGCTCGTTGAAGGCCGTTTTATCTGTTTGACTACATTCGTAGCGCTGACCCACCAGTTTACTGATGTTAATCAGGTCATTTGACCCCCAAGAGCGACGTTTACAGTTTCGGGGTAGTCCTCTTGGAGATCATCTGCGGCAAGCGAGCCATAGACAAGAACCGACCATCTGGCGAGCAGAAGCTGGTTGAATGGGCTATACCGTACTTGAGCAGCAAAAGGCGGATCTTCCACGTTCTCGATCCGCGTATAGCAGGGCAGTACTCCATGGAGCAGGCTCTGAGGGCGTGCATCCTCGCCACCAAGTGTCTTTCTCACGATCCAAGGTCGAGGCCCAACATGGATGAAGTGGTGAAAGAGCTCGAAAAGCTCCAAGTTGCGCAGCATTCTCGAAGAATCAACCCAAGTGAAAGCTCTAGAAAGAACAATGTGTCTGCTGTGATGGTAACGCCCCTTCCTCCTACCAAGTCATAGTCATACACATGCATATAGATTGATAGATGTTTTGATGGATTGAGTGAAGTGACAGTCTCAAAGAGAACAGCGAGATTCCATAGAATGCAGGGCATTGTTGTTTACTCTTTTTGTACAGCCCCTTCTTGTTTTTCTTCTTTTGAGTAAATTGCAGTCTCCCTTTTTTGTTTCAGTTGTACAAGTACCTGATCTGATCTGGATTTGTATGTGCCTTTATAATCTTTATAGCTTTCTTATGATTGCTCACGGATCTGAAACTTTGATTAATGCAAAGAAGGCAAATCCTCTGTTTTCGCTTCCCTTCATTTCCCTCTGCTGTAGCCTGTTGTTGTAGTCTTGTAGATCATCTCTTGCATGATTTATTTTTGTTAGCAAGTAGACCTGATCAAACCCGGATCCGGGCGGGATCCGGACCGGGCTTTGGACAAAAATCATGTCCGGATGGGCGGGCTGAATCCGGGTAAGCCAAGGAAACGGGTTAGGGAGGCTTCCCAGATCCGCCCGGACATTCGGACCCAGGTAGCCCGCGGGTCCCATATAGCCCGCGAGACAAGACAAACCTGTCAAAAAACGAAACATAGCAAATATAATTTAACGCACAATACCCATAAAAAAATGTCTTTTTATTACAAACGGTGGACATAGTTATTGTTATAAACTTGTCAAAACAAATTTCTCACAAAATAACACAACAATACACAATTAAGCAAATTTCAAAGTTACACAAGTGTCTTTTTATTACAAACGATAGACATTCTTTTCTACTCGAGAAAGTAGAAAATAATAGTGTCGAGAATTAGGTTTGTTTAGGGTTTTAATATGATAAGTGCTATTTTGTACTACTTATCTAAGGATTATTATCAGGTTTGAGGCGTCATTTGGTTGGATTTTATGTACAATTGGAGATTATGGAGTTGGAGTGGAGAAGTGTGGTTTTGGTGGTCTGAAAGAGCTAATTGAAGACATCCAGAGAAAGAGGAGTTGACCACTTGAGAAGACGTTGAAAATCCATGAAGAAACCACAACGAAGAGAGAAGGATGCCGCCCCGCGGTGGGAGTTGCACCCCGCGGCCATGAGCTGAAGCGAAGCAATTAATTAAGAAGCCGCGCGCTAGTGCTGATGCTGGAATTAAATAGAAGATGGGCCGTGAAGATGAATTAGGCCCAATTGAGTATAGAAAGCCCATGAAGAAGCTGAAGCCTCGCGCGCGAATTGAAGCGGCCGCGCGTCAAATTGAAGAAGCGGGAATTGGAGAGACGCGGGGTGACGTCATGGTGGCATCAGCGAGCGAGATGTGCATTGGATGATTGGGCCGAGAAGCTGATTGTTGGAGAAAGGTGGGCTGCGCTTGTGTTGGGCCGAGTTTGCTGCTGGAATGAAATTGGGCCGAGGCTGCTCCTGCCGAGATGTTACACTGAGAACGAGCAGCGGCTTGAACGAGAGACGGGATTAATTCCCAGTTTTATTTATTTTCCTATTATTATTTTATTTCCGTGTAAATTAGGGTTTGTGATCTTGGAATTTAGGTTAAATTTATTTAACCTAATTCCCACATCCTTCATTCCCTATTATCGAATAATCTTCTAGTTCGTTCCCTTCTTCGGGTTTCCAACCCATGGAGAACTAAACACATTTTTTCTACTAGACGTTTGAAGCAATACAGTTGATTCGGTTGTGAGATTTCTATTCCTTGTTCTTATTCTTATGTGTGTTGGATTGATTCTCTTGGTTATATTGATATTGATTTATGTTGGTTTATCTAGAGTTGCTAACTAGGCTTATCGACATCTATCATATTGCTAGGATTGCATATAGGGGTTCCGAGTGCATATCTAGTGGCAAACACAATTGTGCGTATAGGGGTTCCGAGCGTACAATTGTGTGTGAGAATCAATTGCATGTTAAGTAGGGGAGTGAGTACTTGTACGTCTTTCTACTTGCATGTATCATATATCATTGTGTGTATTGCTATTGCTTTATTGGTGGTAAAGTATCCCGGTCTGGTACCGCGTGACAGGCGTGACTGGCGTATTTTATCATTGGCATAGTAATAAGTCTATCGACAACTGTGAGAATCGGTAGTACTTAAGATCAGTGTGGGAACAACCATAAGAATAGTTAAAGAACTTGGATTTGTAGATTTCTATGATCAACTTGCATCTCTGTATTATGGATCTCGTTCTAGTAGAACTATTTTCCCCATCATTCTTATTCTTTCTTCTAAAAGCTTGCATCTTTGTTACTCTGCTTGATAACTAAAAACCCCCTTTGTTACTTTGCATGCTTACGAACACATAAATAGATCACTTTCTCCCTGTGGATTCGACCCTTGCTTGCCTCTACTACTTGTTTAGGTTTGTTAGGATTATTTTATTTGTTTAGGTGTCACGACGACAAACGCCTATCATAATACTTATTTTATATTTTATATATATAATTTTATGAATTTTATTTGATATAAAAATATATTTATTTTATTTATTTTTAAAAATTAATTTGGGCTTCCGGACGGACTATCCGGACTAAATGAGATATTATCAGTGATTGGGCCGGACTATCCGAAAAAAATAAGCTAAATATAATAACCATATCCGCCCATTTATACCGGGCGGATCAGACGGGCGGGCCCGCGTTTGCTCATGTCTATTAGCAAGTTACATAAAATCTATTTCATAAAAATAAATAAATAAATATTAACCTAACTGTTGAAGTCCCTTTTTCTTATTTTGAAACCATCTCTCAAAGAAGGAAAGTACTACCCTAGTGGCCTAGTAGTAGTATCAAATTGTGTCAGTTGGTCGTTAACAAATTGGGCCCAAATACATATTTTGCTAATGGAAATAAGAGGGAGTGTGGCCCATTGGCCCTTTAACAGTTTTTAAATAATAAAACTATCCCTATTAATTTTTATGTATTTTTCTTACTCTCTGTTAGTTTTAATATGTTTTTTCTACCCCTAATATATAGGTTATTTTATTATTTTCTTCCTTCTCTCTTCTTGGTTTTTTTTCTCTCTCTAAAACACGCTCTCCTCTCCTCTCTTCCCGATCGCCGGCGGTTCGCCTTCGTCTTCCTATCCTTTCTTCACGCTCGTTGGCGGTTTTTCTCGTCTCCGGCCTGTCTTTCCTTCTTCTCTGGTCTCTCGCTTGCTCAGTTTCTTCTCGTCTCTTCCTTTCTCGTTTGTTCTGGTTTTGTTTTGTTCGTTTATGATTTTAGGGTTTTGTATCCCTGATTTTGCAGCACGCTCGAGCAGAAAGGAATTGTGGCGAGAGAGCAGAGATTATCCACGGCCTCTGCATAAGGCGAGAGATCAATCATCCTTTGGAGGAAGATAGTTACTGCATATCAGGTATTGCAATCATCCTTTTCACATCCTGATTCGTGTTTTCTGTATCTTGTTGTTTTTGTTTGTTGAGTATGTTAGATAGATATATGGAAATACTGCAATGGAAACTCACTTGGATGTTTTTGTTTTTATAATTACAGTTTATCATGAGATAGTGATTTCATATTTTTATACCAATGACACTTTTTTATACTCGCAATGCTTTTAATGACACTTTTTAATTCAGTTTTTATTACCAATGACACTTTTTTATGCCTCAAATGGATTTGATAATGTGTTTAATGACACTTTTAATACCTGCAATGCTTCTAATGACACTTCTTAATACAATTTTTTATACCAATGACACTTTTACATACCTCAAATGGATTAGATAATGTGTTTAATGACACTGTTAATACCTGCAATTCTTCTAATGACACTTTTTAATACCAATGACACTTTTTAATACATGCAATGCTTATAATGACACGTTTTATACACTTTTTAATATCAATGACACTTTTACATACCTAAAATGGATTAGATAATGTGTTTAATGACACTTTCACTACCTGCAAATCTTCTAATGACACTTTTTAATATAGTTTTTTATACCAATGACACTTTTTAATACCTACAATGCTTATAATGACACTTTTTAATACACTTTTTAATACTAATGACACTTTTACATACCTCAAATTGATTAGATAATGTGTTTAATGACACTGTTACTACCTGCAAATCTTCTAATGACACTTCTTTATACATAGTTGATATGTTTCTAATGATACTCTCTACATAAATGGATGGTGGATAGGGGATGAGGTAAGTTTTATTGTAGTTGTTTGTTTTCTATTGACACTTCATATTCAATGACACTTTTTCAAACTTCAGTGACACTTTAGATTCAATTACTGATGAACTGTTAATGACACTTTGTTTCAATGACACTTTTTGCTAATGATACTTTGTGGCAATTGAACAAGAACACATGTTTTAATGACACTTTGTGGCAATTGAACAAGAACACATGTTGTTGGATATTGATGAGCTGTTTTAATGACACTTTTTGGTAATGACACTTTGTTGTAATGACACTGTTTGGTATTAATATTTTTTTTTTCATTTTTTGTTTGCATTCAATGACACTTTCCTTTAATGATGTGTTTATATGATCTTTGTTTTTCAGCATATTAGTGAGGTTCTTTTTCTCTTCCGCAAGCATATTCATGGCAATCCTGATTTTTACAAGGAAAGTGTCATTCTGGATTGGCTTTGGTACAAGAAGTTTGCTCCCGAACAAGTAGAAAGCTACAGATCTGGTGTAGATAAGATCCCACAGTCATTCAGTTTGTATTTCAATGGTTCTTTTCCCCAACATTTTGGGAAATCTTGGTACTATGGTGTGACAAAGGTATATACACCATTTAATCTAGAAGATAATCAATGGATTGGATTAGAGATGAACTTGCCTAAATCTGAAGTCAAAGTATTGGATTGTGCTCCTCATTTGTACAAAGACAAAGAACTTGAAGCTTTTCTTCAACCTCTTTTGGATTTCCTTCCTCATTTGTTGCGTTCTTCTGGGCGATTCACTCACCTTGGAACATTTGAACAATCTTTTACCTGGTACAAAGATCTATCTCTCCCGGTAGACAGAGCAAGGTAAATCACTTCCCCACCCCACTGTATTAGTTAATGACAGATTATTAGATTACAATTTATAACACTCATTTTCCTATTTGTTTTTATCTTACAGTGGCAATTGTGGAATTTATACTATCAAGTATATTGAAGCATTGGTTTTCGGATCAAGTTTGGATGATTTAGACGACGAACATATGAGAGCACATCGGGAGAATATAGCGATTGACCTGTTCAAGCATACTTGGACATGGGAAGCTTTACCAGAAAAATAGTGATGACGTTTTAGAATTAGGATGATAGTTTGACCTGTAATTTTAGATGACTTTTTAGTTTGTAATGGTATTAAGACAAGAATTACAGTGTAATGACATTTTACAAGTATTAAGACAAGAATTACATTGTAATGACATTTCAGAGTGTTTTAATGACACTTTTTTGTCTCTGGTAATTTTAATGACACTCTCACATACTAATGACACTTCGTATCAGTGACACTTTTTTGTGACTTTTTAGAAGTATTAAGACAAGAATTACAGTGTAATGACATTTCAGAGTGTTTTAATGATACTTTTTTGTCTCTGGTAATTTTAATGACACTCTCACATTTTAATGACACTTTAAATTTCATGACACTTTTTTGCCCCTGATAATTTAAATGACACTTTCACTTGCTAATGACACTTCATATCAGTGACACTTTGTATTAATGAAACTTTTAATGACACTATTTTGTGCATTGCCAGACTGATTCTAATGACACTTTTCCAGAAATACATAAATCTGTCATTATCAAGAGAAATCCTTAAAACTGTTTTAATGGCACTTTTCTATATTAATGTAACTTTTTTATAATGATTAAACAAAATGACTATTTTCCTTAATCCATTTGCATAAAACTTCCGATGTTGTTTGATGCTGCTCCGTTGTTGCTTGATGCTCTGTTCATGCATGTCTTCTTGTTATGTCCAGCTATCCCACATAATCCACATTTGACCATCTTCTTTCTTGATTTCTTGATGATTGTTTTTCTAAATTCTCCTTCCGAGGGCAGCCTTCGCTTTCTTCACCTTCCAACCTTCTTTGTATAATCTGGTGGGAGAATTACTATGTTGCTAATACACTCAGGAACAATCCATTGAGATTTCATAGGCATCAGATATACAGTTTCCTTGTACGTCATCTGCCAACTCTCAAACTGATAGTAGGGACTTATAAATTCAGTAATCCTACCATTAACCTTTTGAATGAAAGTCATGGCATGTGAACATGGTATTTTATCCAAATAAAAAACCCTACAACTGCACGTTCTTCTAGACAGATCAACAACTCTAGTGAAACTCCCACCAGATACCTCAAACTGAACTCTATTTAGTTGCTTTGCTTCATATCTTTTAGACTCCTTATATCTTGCCTCTACAACTTCCTTCACATGTGGTGGTAATTCTTTATTGTGGCATATTGTAAGTTCCCGACGCTTGTTAAACCAACTTGAAAGCAAAGCTCTAATGTAATCCAGTAGAGCAACTATTTGGTATGATCTAGCGTCCCTCAACACTGTAAACACAACATTCATAAAAAGTGTCATTAGAAATTTAGAAACTCAAAAAATTCTAATGACATTCTTGTTTTCTCACCTTTTAAATCCCTTATTTCATATTCAAAATTTTTAATCAATGACACTATTTCTGGATTATGCACATAATCAATCTAATGACACTTTTTCAACACTGTAAATACAACTAGAAAAAGTGTCATTCCAAATCCAGAAAGACAAAAATTCTAATGACATTCTTGTTTTCTCACTTTTTTCATCTCTTATTTCATATTCAAATCTGTTAAACAATGACACTATTTCTTGATAATGTACATAATCATTCTAATGACACTTTTTCAACACTTTAAACACATCCAAAAAAGTGTCATTAAAATGCCAGAAACTCAAAAAATTCTAGAAGTATTCCAATATATACCTGAGTTTATGCTTTCTGAGTTGTTTAGTGTCATTATATTGTATCTGTCACCTCGACAGTGAGCTCGAGCCCACTTTTGGAAATTTGACACTTATTTTGACACTTATTTTCAATACAGAAGAGAAACATTAATGACACTTTTAGACATCAATGATGAACTGTTTAAGATGCTAATGACACTATCATTTGAGCATACTTCAAATACACAAAACTGTCTTAATGACACTTTTATTAATTCAAACACAACAGCTTTAATGACAGTCTTTTCACTATCCTAAAAACTCTTATTATAAACCTTATTGATCTATGCCAATTTGATTTCCAATGAAACTATTTCAATTATGCACATAATGATTCTAATGACACTTTTTTACATGTGATTTTAAAAGTGTCACTACAAATCCATAAATGCGGATAATTGTAATGACACTTTTGTAAATTACAGAATTTCAAGTGTCACTACAATTCCAGATATGCAGATAAGATTAATGAATCCAATGACACTATTTCAACATTGTCAACACCACATCCTGAAAAAGTGTCATTATAAATCCAGAAACACAGAAAATTCTAATGACATTCTTCTTTTCTCACTTTTTTCATCCCTTAATTCATATTCAAATTTTTTAATCAATGATAGTATTTATGGATTATGCACATAATCAATTCAATGACACTTTTTCAACACCGTAAACACAACATCCAAAAAAGTGTCATTAGAAATTCAGCCCTCAAGAAAATTCTAATGACATTATTGTTTTCTCACTTGTTCCATCCCTTATTTCATATTCAAATTTGTTAAACAAAGAAACTGTTTCTAGATTGTGCATATAATCAATCTAATGACATTTTTTAACACTATAAACACAACAACCAAAAAAGTGTCATTCAAAATCAACGACACTTAGAAAAATCTAATGACATTCCATATTTCATATTTAGATTTGTTAATCAATGACCCTATTTCTCGATTATGCTCAAAATCGTTCTAATGACACTTATTGGAAAACACTAATGACACTATTTCAATAATAAAATCACAGCTGCAATAAGGAGTTTGTTAGAAAATTACTTGTTCGAGTAATGACACTATTACCGACGAGACATTTTCAGTAGATTTCCCGGCGAGTAGAACAAGATTTCCGATGACACTTTCGTCTCAAACTCGTCCACAAATTTCATTCAATTTTCCGGCGAAAAGGAAAAACCAGCCCACCTGTAGTCGCTGGCGTGCGGTGGGCGTGCAGTGGCGAGCGTCGATCGGCGGCAACCTCCTGGCCCTGGCGTGTGGTGCCGTGGAGAAGAATAAGTCGCACATAGGATTATTTTAATATTATAATAATATAAAAACTTAGGGGAGGGGGTTAGTTTCCTAGGGGGATAGTTTCTTAATAAAAACGTCGCACATAAGTCGTTTACCCAACTCATCCTGGAAATCATCCGATTAAAGGGTTATACTAAGAATGTTTTTTAAAGTTTATTTTTGGTAAAAATGGTAAGAAATGACCCATTCCCTTAGGGCCAGGGTAGTGTTATTTTTTTCCTTGTTTCTCCGGGTCAATCTCCTTAATTTATTAATTGAGAAAAAAATATTCACAATAAATTAAGTTACATGGTCAATTTTACATGTGATATTTGACTTCTTTTCATGTATGAAACATGTATTTAATTTTAAAATTTTTTATATATTTTTTCATTCTCCCATGTTCTTCCCCACCACCTTCTTTATATCCGTTTTCATCTTTTTTCGTTATTATTAAAAAATAAATGTCTAATAAAACTTTAAGAATCTTCTTTAAAAGCGGGCAAAAATTTAAAGTTCAACAAAGTCAAAAGAATATGAATATTGTGATTTATTATCAAGTGAATTTAAGTTTAATATTGATTGCAACAAAGGCAACCATACTACCTTATCTGGAAGTATGGGTTTGCTAATTTATGTAAAATGACAAAAATAATTTGATGTCATTTTCGATAGGATGAATTGAGGAAGTAACCCTCTAAGAAGGGTGAAATTAGACAAATGCCCCCAAAATATTCTTTCAAACCAATGACCCATGGTGATATTATCATTATATAATGATGACATCACCATAAGTCAACTCAACTAGCACCTTTGACCATTGCTCGTCAACGACGTTGACCGGTAGTCAATGATGGTTGATCAACGTTGACCACCAGACCTTTTCTTTTTCTGGTGGTAACTGTTTAATGTCATCACAAAGACAAAATTGTCATCACAACCAGAAACCATCACAAATAAAAGTTGTCATCACAAACACAAACTATTATCACAACACAAATTATATTGTAACTAGTTGATGACACAAACTGTTATCATAACTAGTTCTCTTTTTTATGACAATTCAAGTAGAAATGTCACCACCACTAGCTGGTGCACTTTCAAAGTGTCATCACCACTAGTTAGTGCACTTTCAAAATGTCATCAAAACTAGTAATAAGTGGCACTTTCAAAGTGTCATCGAGACTAGTAATTGATTGTACTATCAAAGTGCCATCGATACTAGTAATTGGTGGCACTTTCGAAGTGTCATCGAGACTAGTCGTGGCATTTTCAACGTGTCATCGAGACGTGTCGGTGACACATTCAAAGTGTCATCAAAACTAGTCAGTGACACGTTCGAAGTGTCATCGAGACTTGTCATGAACACATGTCAGTGGCACGTTCAGCCCCGGTCCTGACATTTTAGAGGCCCTTGGGCGAAAAGAAATTAAGGGCCCTAACTTTTAATAACTCAACACATATACTACATAAAATCTCATATAATTAATTTTAAAACAATGTACAGTTACATATTACACCAAAAAATGTTGAATAATATGCGACAAGAGCAAAAATAGAGTTATAACAACGAATCCTCACAAGGGAATGGCCAACCCCAAGGCTACGTTCTGCATTGTGGAACTTAAGCACCAATTCAAATAATCCTCACAAGTTGCAATTCAAGAAAATATGCAATTCCATATAATATATGTCATATATGCACAATTCAAAGAATCCTCACAAGTTGCACTACAAAAAAAAAATGCAATTCCAATACTGAGGTAAGGCTCAAGCATCAAAAGTTCATAAACACAAATGCAAATGAAATTTCCAATTCTATTACTAAGGTAAGAAGAAATCTATTATATATATGTATACTAAACTAGAACATAACTTAGTCACATTGTACCCTATAATTAAGCCATCTCATCAACCACCACATGCCAATCTCTTTTTTTCACTTTATTTTAATATATTTAATTATAAATAAAATATTTCTATCCTAAACCTATTAATAATTTCTCGATAATTTAATCTTAAATCTACCATTAATATATTTCTAATTTAATTAGGAGTCAATCACAAAGATTCCATTATGGAAATATATATGATTTAGCATATTTCTTTACATACTTATATTATAATACTTTCCTTTTTCAATTTGCTTAAACATTCTAGACATTTATTAATTAATTAAAAAATAATAGTTGGAATATTTGAATGTTAATAATATATACATTATTTTCATATATTCAAATATTTATAAAAGTGAAAACAAGACACACACACACATCGATTTTTTAAACAAAAATATTGTAGTTGATACATACAAAATAGTTTAATCTGAAATGTTTTGTTTTTTTCTATTAATATTAACCATAAAATTTTTAAATTAATAAAAGAGTGTCTTATTGAATCATTATACAATATTTATGGTTCACCTAACTAACAAAACTATATAAATTGTTATCAATTATAGTAATTAGATATAATTTTCATCATTGTTAAACTATAGAGTTTCATATAAATATTTTTCTAAATATTATATTTATACATATTATCAACAATAAAATATATATTGAATTAAAAATCTTTACATAGACTCGTACAAGATACGGTATTAAACTAGTTAGTAAGAAATTTACATACCTCTTCCAAAATAACTTTGATTTGCCACCACAAAGGTCCATTTTTGAATATTTCTTATGACCTAATAATGAGATTAGGAGATAAATGAAAATGATGAAATTAAGGATAAACTTAGGGATTGAATAGAATTGAAAGAAAGAAGAGTGTGAATGGAAAACTGTGAATAGACTAATTTTTTTCAATGAAAATGTTGGCCTACATGAAAATTTGGAACAATGTGCTGATTGTTATAAATGGCCTTTTCTTCAGTTTAGGAGTTTACGCTTTTGTTCAAATAGTTGGTTGGGAAAGTAAGAAAAAAAGAAAGAAAAAAGTTAGAACTAAAGCTATGTTCGGCACAGGTTATAAAAGGTTATTAGAGGTTTGTACTATTCAAAATCTATCTTTTTATGTGTTTGGTAGTACAATGTTTTTTAGAAGGTTAAGGTTTTAAGAGGTTTTTGAGAAGGTTAAATAAGAACCTCCTAAGAGAAAGGTTATTGAAGGTTTTACAAGGTTATCATAATTTTATTCCTAAAATATCCAAAATCCCATACTAGTGTTAATTTATTTAAAAAAAAAAAAACCCTTATGGTAATTTTTATTTGAAATATATTGAAAAACTTTGTCTCACCAACCACTCAAATAGGTTTCTATAAGGTTTTGAAAGGTTACAAAAAAATCTCTAAAAAACCTTAACCTTGTGAAAAACCTTTCAGAAAACCTCAACCTCTTCAAAAACCTTGTTATACCGAACATAGCCTAAGATTCGAACGTGGGAGTTACGGTTGGGAGTGGTGGTGCAAACCGCTGAGCTAAATTCCATTTCAGTTATTAATATATACTAGTAATAATATATACAGACATAAGGATATATTGGGCTCCTAAAATTTTTGGGCCCTAGGTCAGCGCCCCTACTGCCCCTGCTTCTGGGCCGGGGCACGTTCTAAGTGTTATCGAGACTAGTCGGTGACACGTTTGAAGTGTCATCGAGACTAGTCGGTGGCATGTCGAAGTGTCATCGAGACTAGTCAGTGGCACTTTCGAAGGTGTCATCAACCCTAGTTGGTGGTACTTTCGAACATGACATCAACACTAGTTGGTGGCACTTTCAAAGGTGTCACTGAGACTAATCGGTGAGACGTTTGAAGTGTCACCGAGACTAGTTGATGACGGTTTTTAGTCCTTATAATTCGTCCAGGGTATATATAGTTTCCTTCTACCTACGAAAACAATATAAAAAGAATGTGCAGTAATCTCATTTTATCCTTAACATTCCCATCAAATACAAGCATTAAAATGTCATCCCTTCACATGACACATACAATCTACCAACCCCATGATCAGACTCCATACTTCCAAGATTTATGAGCATTACTATGAAACACATAAATGAAACAACTACTTTAAACAAAAGAGGTAAGCCAACTGATAAATTTAGAGAGGGTAAAGATTTATGGAAAATACTTCCTTGTGTATTTCATTAACCACCGTAGAGTATATATACACTTTACATAAATCTATCTATATGAAAAGATAACTCCTTGGAGTCCAAGATAAACATATATGAAAGGATAAATCAATATCTCTAATAATATCTCTAATACTCCCCCTCAAGTTGGAGCATGCGGATCAAGTATGCCCAACTTGCCCAACAGACACTGAAATTGCACTTTACCAAGTGCTTTTGTGAACAAGTCTGCGGGTTGTTGTGTTGTGGGAAGATAATGTGTAGAAATATTGCCGGCTTGAATTTGATCACGGACCAAATGACAATCAATCTCAATGTGTTTGGTCCGTTCATGGAAAACTGGATTTGCAGCAATGTGAAGAGCGGCCTGACTGTCACAGTAGAGTGTCATAGGAGTAGAATGTCGAACCCCTAGAGACTGTAAGAGTGATTTCAACCACAACAATTCACAACATGCCGAAGCCATTGCGCGATACTCCGCCTCTGCCGACGAACGAGAAACAGTTGCTTGTTTCTTTGTCTTCCAAGAAATAGGAGACTGTCCAAGCATCACAAAATAACCAGTGATAGAGCGACGTGAGACAGGACATGATGCCCAATCAGAATCACAGAAGGCCGTGAGTTGGAGAGAGCTCGAAGCGGAGAGAAGCAATCCCTGACCTGGATGTCCCTTTAAGTAGTGAAGGACCCGAATGGCAGCATCCCAGTGATCAAACATAGGGGCCTGCATAAACTGTGCCAGAGTATGGACGGAGTAAGACAGCTCAGGACGAGTGATAGTGAGATAGATGAGACGTCCGATAAGACGACGATAGCGCTCAGGCTTATCAAACAAAGCACTAGACGACTTCGCGAGTTGATGATGTTGTTCCATGGGGAACTCAGTGGGCTTTGCAGCAAGAAGACCGGCTTCAGACAATATATCAAGGGTGTACTTGCGTTGAGATAGAAACAACCCCGTGGCATTCCGGGCGATCTCAATACCAAGGAAATACTTCAAGTGACCAAGATCCTTCATATGAAAACATGAGCTGAGATAAGCCTTGAAGCGAGCAATTGCACCGGAATCATTGCCTGCAACAATGAGATCATCTACATAGACGAGAACGTGTAGAGTAATATCTCTCATCTTGTAAGAGAAGAGAGAATAATCAGCATAGCTTTGAACAAAGCCAAAAACACGTAGAGCAGAAGAGAGTTTGGCAAACCAGTTTCTGGGAGCCTGCTTAAGACCATACAAGGACTTTTGTAGACGACATACATGTCCGGGTGGGACGTGTAGTAAGCCGGGCGGAGGAATCATATACACCTCCTCAGCTAAGTCACCATGCAGGAAGGCATTGTGAACATCCATCTGATGTAGTTCCCAACCGCGAATAGCTGCAACCGATAGGAAAACTCGAACAGATGCCATTTTGGCGACGGGGGCAAATGTTTCTGAAAAATCTACACCTTCGACCTGACGATTGCCAAGTACAACCAAACGAGCCTTGTAGCGTTCAACGGACCCATTAGAGTTGTACTTAATCCGATACACCCACTTACAACCAATTGGTTTCTTGTCGATAGGTAAAGTGGTCAACTTCCAAGTGCCATTACGGTCAAGCGCCTGGAGTTCAGATTGCATGGCGTCGCGCCATGGTTTGTGCAGAACCGCCTCCTTGAAGGAGGAGGGCTCATGACCTGCAGTTACGGCTGCTAGAAACCGAGTATGGGAAGGAGAAAATTTATCACAAGAAACATAAGAGGCTAAAGGATAGGATGTACCTGAGGACGATGATTGTGGCGCAGGTGTAGAGGAGAGAGCATGGGGGTTTGACTGAAGTACAGTCTGACAGACATAGTCTTTGAGATGGGTCGATGGTTGCTTGGTGCGGGTACTCTGGCGAACAGCTGAAGGCTGCAGATCAGACGATGAGGAAGGGACGAGTACAGGTTCGCTCCCCCTGTCGTCAGATGTGGGTGTAGGGGATGACAGTCCCGAAGAAATAGCCGGAGCTGTAGGGAGAAGAATATCAGAGGTGGCCCTATCCTCAACAGGAGAAGGAAGATCATCATATACTGCCGGAGATGGCATAGACACCGGCTCCGGAGATGGCACCTGAGACGGTTGAGCGAACGGGAAGAAATCCTCAAAGAAGACGACATCACGGCTAACAAACATCTCCTTTGTCTCTAAGTCATAAAGGGACCAACCTCGTTTTCCAGGCGGATAGCCCATAAACACACACTTTCGACTACGAGAAGCAAACTTGTCCCTGGCTTTGGGATTCTGAGCAGCAAAGCATAAACAACCAAACACACGAATAGAGGCATATGAAGGTGGGTGCTGATGCAATACCTCGTATGGTGATTTATTTCCCAGTAGAGGCGTAGGCGTGCGGTTAATTAGGAAGGCCGCTGTAGTAATGCACTCGCCCCAAAATTGAAGAGGGAGATGTGCCTGAAACCGCAGAGCACGAGCAACATTAAGCAAGTGACGATGTTTACGCTCAGCTCTACCATTCTGTTGAGGAGTGGCAACACAAGATGTCTCAAAGACAATACCCTGATCATCAAAATAGGAACATAATGGTAGAAATTCAGTCCCATTGTCTACACGAACTCGCCGAACTTGAGTGCGGAATTGAGTGCGTACAAGTGCACATAATTTCTGAAACTGAGCAACAACTTCTGATTTAGATTGAAGAAAACAGACCCAAACGGCACGAGAGTGATCATCAACTATAGTTAAGAAGTACCGGGCACCGCTCAGAGAAGGAGTGCTATAGGGGCCCCAAACATCGCAGTGAACTAAGGCAAATAATTCTGTGGCTTTATTCGAACTTTCAGGAAAAATTGGTCTGGTTTGTTTAGCCTTAAAGCAAGAAGTACATGGAGGGAGACTCGCATAGGAGTCTTTATTCAAACGAAAAAACGAAAGAGAAGACAAGACAGATGATGACGGATGACCAAGTCGACGATGCCACATAGTTGCAGATTCAGCAGACGACTGAGCAGACGAAACGCGAGCGTCGGATCCCAGTGTGTGCAGCCAATAAACCCCGCCATGCTCTCTACCCACGCCAATCACCGTCCTCGAACTGAGTTCCTGAAGTACAACAATTTTGGGAGTTAGAAGAACAAGCAATTGAAGTTCGCGAGTTAACTGAGCAAGAGACAGTAAATTGCAGCTTAATTGGGGAACATATAGAACATTGGACAAGCAAACATTGCCCATATAAATTCGGCCCTCCTGAGTTGAAGAGGAGAGACGCCCGTCAGGTAGTTTAATATGGACAGGCTGCACAGAGGATAATTGCCGAAGAAGAGATGGGTCGCCTGTCATGTGAAACGAGGCGCCGGTATCTAATATCCAAGTAAACGACATACCAGGAGGGGTGTTGGAGTTTTGCAGCGCATTGAACATGTTCATAACTGCAGCCATTTGTGCGTTGCTGAGGACTGGACTGAGAGCGGCACGATCAGCGGTGGTGATGGCCGAGACCGAAGCCGATGGAGGAGACTGCACAGAATTGACGACACCAGAGGAAGACGGCTGCTGCTGCTGCTGTTTGAGTGCATCACGAGCAGCCCATCGCTGTTTAAGCCAATCCGGATAGCCAATGAGTTGAAAGCAGCCTGCTTTCTCATGACCCTTACGATCACAGTGAGTACAATGAAGGTTCTTTTTGTTAGCCCGAGGTGCACCAGGAGTAGAAGGCGGCGGTGGGGTTGGGGGCGAAGACGACGAAGATGATGCAGACTGCTGTTGGCGAGCAGCGAAGGCAACCGTCTCGGCCGGGGTCTGTGCTTGTGAAGCAACCACCGTCTTCATGCGTTCCTCTTGTATAGCAAGAGCATACACCTTGTTCAGTGGCGGCAAAGGGTCTTGCGCCAATATATGTGATCGGAGAGAGCCAAATAGATTGTCGTCCAACCCAATGAGAAACTGGTGAACTTGTTCTTCAAGATGCTCGTTGGACCAAAAAGAATTCAAATTGCACTTGCACTGACCACAAGAACAGTTCCGAACAGGAACATAGTGGCCCAATTCTTCCCAGAGCTTGTGAAGAACGTTGTAGTAGGATGCAACGCTTTGGCCGGATTGACGACAACTGGCAATCTGTGCGCGAAGTTGAAGTTTCCGAGGACCGTTGCCAATGCTGAAACGCTGCTGAAGGTCATCCCACAATTCCTTGACTGTAGGAAACCAAGTGATAGAAGAACGAAGGGAGATATCGATGGATTGCAGAACCCAACTGACCAACATAGAGTTGACCATGCACCAGTCGTCAACCGTCGGATGTGTTGTTGAAGAAGAAAGCGGACGGGTAAGAGAGCCATCTAAAAATCCAAGCTTTCGCTTGGCACAAAGGGAATTGCGAAAGGCAATAACCCATTCATCATAGTTATCTCCTTTGAAAATCACCGGGCAAATTGAAAGGCCCGGATGATCCGAAGGGTGAAGATAGTAGGGTGAGGAAAAACTAACAGGGATATCTTTGTGTGAGTCTCCCATGGGTAAAAAAATTGGCGACGTCGATGAATGAAATCGAACGAGAAGGGTGAAAGTAGGGCAACGAGAGGGGGGTTGGCGGAAGGCTTGTGTTTGGGAGGATCGATTAGGCTGATACCATGATAAATTTAGAGAGGGTAAAGATTTATGGAAAATACTTCCTTGTGTATTTCATTAACCACCGTAGAGTATATATACACTTTACATAAATCTATCTATATGAAAAGATAACTCCTTGGAGTCCAAGATAAACATATATGAAAGGATAAATCAATATCTCTAATAATATCTCTAATACCAACTTTTAAAAGCATGCAAGAACACAGATAATGGTGTTAGCAAGAAAAAAAATGCAGGTATTAGAATTATAAGTTAGCAATACTTTTAAGCCAATTCTTAAAATGCATGTATTAGAACTATAATTCATAAGATGTTCATTTTTATCTGTTTTTTATGAAAAGATAGCTCATTCAGGACACATGGCAGTAATTTATTAAGCAACAATAATGCATGTCTTAAAGCATTTAATTCAATAGATGAACCTAAAGATAGAACCATTATCCATGGCAACTTATTATACATACATGTAATAATGAGAGATTTGACAACAGAATCCACTGGAATATCAACCAAGGAGCTCTTGCCAAATCTTTGCATTGAACGTTCACTGGGTATTCTTTGCCAATACGAGCCTACACGACTACAAGATCATGAAATCATCCATGTATCAAAGTTCTCTAATCAGTAAACTTTAGCTTTGGTTTAAGTGCTAACATCCTGATTCAGAACGAGATACTTGTGATATGTTAGACTTCGAAGCTCATATGTCTCGATTCCCTCATATTCATCAATCGTCTTCTCATAGATAGAAGGAAATAGGTTTCTAGTTATGCATTTGGCCTCATCATTGAGTACCATCTGCTCCATCAAACAACTTAACTTAGCAAAAGCATGATAGATTTACAATAGAAGAATATCAATAACAAGGAAGATGATTATGATATGGATGTTGTGCAAGGTTACCTTGATTATTTCAGGGTCATTCCATGGGCCTTTGTCCAAGTTCAGGCATTCACCCTTGTCAGCACAAGTGCATGTGCCGCCTAGAAACTCTGAAAGTTCACTATTATACAACAAGATATAACAAAAGGGTCATTTAACTTATCATTTGTGGATTGTTGCAGTTGTGGTGAGACTAAATGAAGCTCTTCTTGATGGAGATAATTGCCACTATTGAGATTTGAGATGAGTAGAAGAAGAACCTTGCATCAATCACTTCAAGCAACTTGCTCTGGTACTTGTTACTGAGAACCTGATGAGCAAAAATCTCATCAAGTTAGAAGATATATCCTTTCTATTGGAAGTGTTGGTTCATAGTGAAATCAGAGTAAGCATGAGATGGATTTACATGGATCTTTGCTATAGTCATCTGTTCAAGGAAAGACTTGATGGTGTTCCATAACAGGCTGAACCTAGCAACCTAGCAAAAATTGGCACTTTCCTCTTTCAATAAGCTAGAAAGAAGCTCAGGAAAACTCTATCCATAAAACAAACTACGCTAGACATACAAAAAGAAGAACCATAGGAATGATCTCTCTCAAAATTCCCTTCTAAAGCACAGTAATTAAACAACAATCTCAGGTGGATTCCCCCCAAATGAATGTTTAGTACTTCTCCAATTATCTTTTGGCAACCATAAGCACATGTAGATCACAACACACAATTTTAAAAGCCACTTAACACTACTGCCAACAGCCTAATAAAACAGAGAACTTCACATAATAATCACTAGAGAGAGAAAATGAGGAAAAAACTCACAATTGGGAATTACACAAGGAAGGAAAGTGAAGGCATTAGCAGTGAAAGGTTGCTTCCAACTAGGCTCGCATACACACTCGAAAGGGATCATGATGTTTTGAGTAGGCTTACATCTTCCCTTTCAACAGGGTATTCTTTGCACGCATTCTCTGCATACCAATTAAGGCAACATTAGAACAAGTCAATGATTCACAAAATGAAACTCAAAACGCAAGCAAGATTTTATTAATTGAGTCATATCATCAAACACCTTCACTGTGCGAAAGCAGAAAACACAAACAAACACAAATTGTTCAAAGAAAACGCCAGAATTTGAAGAAGAAAAGAGGAAACAAACTGAAGACGGAATCAATGTACAAGTGGAGATTTGATGTAATTGTTAGTAGAACATCAAAATTAATAGAGAAGACGAAATCAAATAAAGTATGATATGCCAATAAACAAACCAAAACTTGACGGAGAAATTGGTCAAAACAGATAAAGAAAAAACAATTGAAAAACATTCTTATGCTGCTTCAAAAACGCCAAATCACATAGTTCAAAGGATAGATTAAAAGAAACAAAATCTTTTTCTTCTTATGCTTCTGTAGATAGAGATAAGACAATCAGATTTTTTTATTTCTACTGCAAATTTTCCAATCTTTTACTGACTGCGACAGAATAAGCTCCATTATGAGCTGCGAAGTCTCCGACGAGGCGAATGAGAACAAATTCCCACTCATGACAGAAATCGTCGGATCCTCATGTGATTCTCCAGTTCTTCTTCTTTGGCTTGGTATACCGGCGAGTTCGAAGGAAGGAAGACGATGGAGTGGTCGGTGATGAAGAGGAGGCGTCGGCGGTTGCCGTTGAAGAGAGGAAGCCAATGATGGAGGCCGCCAGAAATGACATGGACCATGGAGGTCATGGATGGAGGTCGGGGATAAGGATGTCAATGGGGGCGGGGAGAGATACAATAATTTGCATATAAAGCATAAGGTATGAAAATTTGTTATTTATAGTGAAAACAATTTAACATCGCACTATACCCGTACATGGTAGGGAGAGATACAATAATTTGCATTTAAACCACAATCAAATAACGAAGTACATTTGTTTCTTTGTGATATTCGAAAAGATGTACTAGCTAGTATAGAGGTTGATCAGGATTTCTATTATATGAAAGTGAGAAAGAGTATTCTAGTGCAAATAAAGTAATCCATATCGAATTTAATAGGATGAGATTATACAAATGCTGTTTTAGGACGAGATTACACAAAATAAAGCATGAAATCCATCAAATTACGCTTAACATAAACACTCACTTGGCCAATTGTCATTGTCCAAGGTAATTTGAGTGGCAAGAAACACTTCATAGTGTGCGCGCGCACACACACATATAGCTACGTATCTAGAAGAGGTTGTCATGCATGATTCTCATTGTATGAGTGTTAGAACGATGATATTTCTTTTGATTTGATGATGATAAGCATCATTAAATTTTATAATTTATGTTATTTTTATAAGTTTCAGGTTTGATGAATGAATTAGAAAACAATAGAAATCATAAGAAGAAGCAAAACAAAGGAGTGAAAGGAACGTTGAGTCAACAATAAACAGTGACGCTAAGTATAATGGAATTGTGATACGCGCACTGAGAAGGAAAAAGAACAAAGGGAAAACGCCAAAGGAATGATGCGGAGACGCATATCTAATTGTGCTGGAAACTTTGGAAAGACTGTTATTTATGAAAATAAGATTTGACGATTTCTTTGCCTGCAAGGCTTGAAGAAATAGGAAGATTTAACATGTCTTGATGTATTTTATACATGGAAACAATGAACTATCAGATTGTGAGCTTAGATTAGGTAAAGATCTTATTTGTTTCTTTATATAGTACTTTGTGAGCTATTAGGATAATTGGTAAGTTATCTTTCCTATGACTATGTACACTCGTGCATACCTTAGGAAAGGTACAACACGCACAACATCAAAGAGTATTCTGAAGAGAGAGAGATAGAGATCGAGATCTAAAGTCAAGGTATGAACTTATGAGTAATTGCTTAGGGTTTCTTGTGTTATTGTGATTATTGTTGAGTTGATTGCACTTGGAGTAAGTCTAGGATATGTGTGAGACTAAGGGGAGAGAAGACTTTCTAGATTGTACAACTTGATTAATAATACAAGTATATGTTTGAAATCCTCTTAGAGTAACACCTAGAGGTAGATGTTTTTATCAAGACAACTATTTAGTTGATTAAGTTTTTCTCTCTAAAGGTGTGTTGTTGTTACTTATCTGAAATACTATTTTCATTGTCTAGGGAACAGTCTTGTCGTCCCCAGACTAACACATTGCGATTTAACAATTAGGTTCAATATGTTTTCGCTTGAACCCTTCAAAATACAAAAAGAAAAGGATCCGCAATCGATGGATTAATTAGTTAAGTAGCTCCCATGTCATGCACGATCAGCTACACGGAAAGATGATGACTTTGTAAGCCTTGGCGTTGCCAATGATGATCTCAAACACCAAAACCTCTCCTACCCGGAACCGGTTCTCTGAGGCAAAATTTGTCTAGCCTTTGACGAATGCTATTCTAGTTGAGTTTGAGTTCAAGTACACATGCTAGTTCTTGTCATTTGATCCATGGAGGATTATGACATTTTCATCATGCTCAACTTTCATAAGGTATCTTCTGGAGCGAGCTACTGGAATGTGCTACAAAATATATAAAACATGGGTTCTTAAGATTTTTTTAATTGAATCTTCTAAACCAAACACATGAATTAGATAGGAATAAATTATTCGATTTGATTCCCTTTGTAAACTCCAACCAACAAGACTTCAATTAGATTGAATACGACTTTGGGCTTGGGGAAAGATAGAATGAAGGTTTCATTTGGCATTTGTATTATAAATACTTTCTTATTTATTATGTATTTTTTGTTGATAAGTACTTTTTAATTGAAATTTTGGTGTTATCGATAAGCGTGTAAGGGATGGAAAAAGTATTTATCCATAACTTGTCAAACAAACCGAAAGTCATGCGGGTGATGAAATATTGCGGATGATGAAATTTTAGTTACTGATTAGGAGCTTTGTACATTTACACATTTACACATTATGTAAACTTATGTAAACATTTTCTCCAATGATATTGTACATATGGAAATTTGAATTAAATAATAATAAATAATGTAAATATATATTAATTTAATATATGGCTATTTTAGTCTTTTTCATTAGTTAGTTCAACTTCACTTTTTCCACACCTCTCTCCTTTATCCGTATCTTCTGCTTTTACTTCTACTATTATCTTTCTACCAAAAAACTTCCACAATTAACACCTATTGATCCAGTAAGCAATTTTTTTTTAATAAAATGATAATGAAAAACCAGCATTCATCTTCTTCCTGATTTGTTGGAATTTGGAAACAACAATGAGTCATCAGTAAGGTATACTGGAGCAACCCCTTCACCTCCCTCTTCTGTCATCGTCGCTTCTACAAGTTCCCCAACAACCAATGGAGTCGTCGCCTTTGTCCAAATGCACTCTGAAGCCGCAAGCGTCGGTGCCTCCAAGCTCATACTCTGGCTCGTCTTCCACCGTCATTGTTGCTTCACCGTCGACGTCGCTTTTGCTATCGCATAACCGTGCTTCCTCGCCACCGCCCCTAATCCTCGATCAATTAACCGCATACCCTAACTAATGGCATAACGCCAGAGGATCTTCATTCTAGTTCAAGAAAAAGTCACATCCAAAGCCACGTGGGAATCATTTCTTGATAAAGTTGTCGATCAAGGGATAAAGGTGGTTCTATTTGTGGATATTTGCGGTTTTTGATTGGCAAGAAAATAAAGGTTAAACAACTTGAATTCTACTGGATGTAACACACCAATTGGACTCAAGAAGGGGGTGTTGGATAGCTAAGGATATCACGCACCAAAGCCAAACAACAGTCTTAGATGTAACGCACCAAAACATAAGTGTTTAAACGTAGATATAACTCACTAAGATAAAGCACTCCGAACCTAAACTCAAAGCTCAACAATGGAAGCTTAAAGTTTTCAATAATCAAAGTCTAAAAATCTCCATCCCTAAAAATGAAAACCGAAAAACATATAAATAGAAAAACAATGTCACGAAACCCTAATTTGCAAGTAAATTGAAAGATGCGTTCTCTTTGCTCCGGGATCCAATGGGTTTGAAATTTTGATAAGCCCATGAGCCAATTCATATCCAAAATTGTGCCAAAATGCACGTGGGGTTTGCTGATGTGCCCTTTGGACAATTTCGGCTTGCACGTTAGTGCCGCGAGGCCCGCGACAGTGGAATCCTGACTCGACGTTAATGAACCATCTTCTCATTCCCTCATCACTCCATGACTTATAATGTACACCTTGGAGATCTTGAGGAAGGTTGGCAATTTGGTGCTCGAGCCAAGTCGCTTGGGTCAAGGGTTTCGTCGTTGTCCTAAGTTGGTGCTTGCGCCGACGCTAAAGCCCTTGTGTCTTCACCAGGCGTTCTTGCTTCAATTGACCCCAAACTTTGCATGGCTTCCTGATTTAGCCTCTTAAATGTTGAAACTGAAAGGGATAAGTGTGGATGTCGTTGGTGCGGATGACTTGCGAAACCCTAATTTGTGGCACGTAGGCGGCAGTGTTGCTTGGCTAGGCTTGGCGAGACACTTGACCTCATCTTGTGACTTAATGGGAAGAGTATCACATCACTAACATTTCCCCCAAATAGACGGTTGGGGGTGATAGGTTCGGACTCAAATTCCTCGAATTCGAGTTCGCTCGTGGCTCATCTGGAGAAGCGAAATGAATACATCAAGCTCTGGTACAATCCCAGTCCTCTTGACACCGAGCGAAGTGAACCACATCCCACTAGTTCAGATCTACGACGACACTTCCCAATTCTCATATCAAAACAAGCAGGCCATCGCTCCGTCATTGTGATCTCCCAAAACGCTGCGTCGGGGGATGAAGGAACGTGATGGAAGCTGGTCATGACATGAGTTAGAGAAGAGATGCAGGAAAAACATGAAGGTGAAAGGAGATCTGGTGGAGAGAGGTGAAAAGTTTCCAGATTTGGTGCTCAACCATTGAGGAAGAAGAGAGGAAAAATCAAATGTTTTCTTCTTTTATTAAATTATTTAGTGTTGCTATTTCCAATGAGTTGCAGTCTTGTAGATATTAAAATTACTTATACCCTTTTACTTTAATACAAGTGCTTGAAATATTCATATAGTCTGTGTAAGAAAATGTTTGTCCTATAATAATTGGAAGTCATGGAGACCCTATCGCACCCTTTATTTTTATTTTAGCAATGGAATACTTATCACGAACCCTTACCTATGAGTCTCACCAATCCAATCGTAAAATTGAAATTCAGCTAACCTGTGATGGTACTTGTATTCTTTTTATTTCCTTCACAGATGACACACTTATTCTTGCTAATGCATCCCATGCTAATATGATACATATCAAAGACAGTTTTCACAAGTTTACTTGTACTTCGGGATTAAGCATTAATTTCCATAAGAGTTCCTTTCAAACATCTTCTAACCTTTCTTCCCAACAAACAAGCTCCTTGGCTTCCGTTTTAAACATCCAAGTTACCCGTTCTATGGAGAAATACTTGGGCATCCCCATTGTCTACGGTCGTGTAAAAAAGATATTTTCAACTACTCTATCCTTAACCTCAAAAAACAACTTAGTAATTGGAAAGCTAATTCCCTTTCGCAAGCATGGCATTCTATTCTTATTCAATCAAACTTATTATCTAAAGTTAAATATCTAATGCAAAGCTTTCTTCTGCCTACTTCTATTTGTAATGATATTGATAAAATTCATAACGATTTCTTTTGGAACAAAAATAATCCTAATTTTCACTCCTTAATTAGTTGGGATAAGAATTGTCATCCTAAGCCTCTAGGGGGGCTAGGACTTCATAAAGCTGAAAATATGAACAAATCCTTACAAATGAAATTACTTTGGAAACTTCTTGTTGAAACTGATAGTCTTTGGGTTCATCTTATTACTGAGAAGTATTTTGGCCCCCAAAACACTTTTTCTTACACTAAAAAGTCCAAACAATCTTGGCAATTCTCAAGACTTTTTCACATCTGGGACAATTTTAAACAAGTCCTCACTTGGGAGTAAGGTAATGGTCATTCCATTAACTTTTGGACTAACACTTGGTTTCCAAATTGTGATATTCAACCTTACTTTAACCATAATTCTGACATTAATTTAAAAGTCTGTCACTTTATTACTTATGCACATCAATGGGATATTCCTAAGTTACATTCTATTCTCCCACCTTTTATTTTCTCTAAAATACTACGCATTTACTTACCAATGAATTTTGTTGATGATCACAATATTTGGAAATTTTCTACGGATGGCGATTTCACTGTGAAAGCAACTAGGCCTATAACCGATGCATAATCTTCTAAGTCTCACTACAACTCTTTTTCTTGGATCTGGAAATTAAATATTCCTCCTATGATTCAACATTTTCTTTGGAAGGTAGTCTCTTACTTCCTACTACAGAAAAATTAAATAGGCACTTTTCTAAGGTTCCATCTTAATGTAGTTTATGCAATTCACATGATGAAGACACCAACCATATCTTTTTTGAATGTCCTTATACACAACATATGATCTCTAATCTTTAAAATTGACTCAATCAAACTTTTTCTATCCAATCTACTTCAGACTGCCTTACAGATATCAACTTCTTTCTAACTTCGAATGTGTCTCCTAAACCCATGTTTTTCCTCTGGTGGGCAATTTGGAACCAGTGTAACACAATCATTTTCGGATGAAACAACAACAATCAAAATATTTTGCCTTCTGACCAAGCTAAGTTTCATTTTCAGTCTTTGTTCAATTCGAGCACCCTCTCTACTGCCACTTTTACACAAACCTGTAAACGTAATAGAAAGCACATAGCTAATTATATTTGGAGAAAACCACCTCCTGAATGGACAAAGCTAAACTTTGATGTATCTAAAAGGCATAATCATTCATCTCATATTGGTTACATTTTACGAAACTCGAATGGAAAGATTTTGTCCATTTTTTGACAGAAAATTCATGATACCACTGTTCTACAAACAAAAGTTTTTACAGCTTTGTTTGGTATTCAAGATGCCATTAGGCTAAATAATGAAAACTTGATTATAGAAGGTGATAATTTAACAATCATAAACTCGATAAAAGATTCATGGATACCTTGGGAAATTAGGTCAATTATTAATGACATTACCACTCTATTCACCTATTTTGATTCAATACAAGTACACCACTGTTTTCGGGAAGCAAATCACGCAGCTGACTTCCTAGCTACCTATGACACCGATTCCATTGGCCTTGCAAGACTCTATAACATTCTTTCATCATCCATCATTTCTAAGTATCAGCTTTGTTTTTCTCGATATGAGTTCTACTATGTGAACTCGATGTTTGATAACTTCTATAACAACTTTGTAAATCCATTGCGATGAATCAGAGTTGTCAATCTGTTAATGAATGGATCTTAATGTTTGCCTTGTATCAACAAAAGAAAAGAAAAATAGAGGTTTGTCCTACGGATTAGGTTGGAAAAAACATACCAGAGTTTGAGTCAAAATGCTCCTAGACAAATGTGGCGACTATGAATATTTTCCTTGCTTAGCCATTTTGTGATGATGCGTGCCTGCTTTGATAACCCATAGCAGAATCCACTTTCCAACAACTACTCCCTTGAGAATTGTGCTTGTGTTGACGGACAAGAACACGTCTACACCGGGTGTAAACGATTCTCTTTTATACCTCTGTCTCCTGTTTTTCAAATTAAGCAATTTTAAATTCAACAAAATACAAAATATATTTAACCACTTTTCTTTTCTCTTCCAGTAGCTCCTGTCTCTTGTCTTCTCTCTCTTTTCTAACTCATTTCAGCTTTGAATATCTAAAACCCACTTGAACTCCTTAAATGGTAGTTTCGGCGGTAGATCGAGGGTGGTGGCGACCGGATTTTGCAGTGGTTGTGGATGTTGCTCTTGGGTCTCGAATATAACTATGCCGGTTTGGAAAACAGAGAGAGGTTCACTCGAGTTGCCGCCGTCCACTTGCCGCCGGTCGACTTGCCGCCGTCCTCTTCCAAGAAGGGTAAACTTCGTCATCAAATCCATTTTCTTTCTCATCTTCTCCAACTTATTTCTCTTCCCCATCGAGCTCCAATGGTGCTTCTCTTCCCGACCACCGCCGCGGCATCGCTTCACGCTGACCACCACTAGATCTAGTCTTGTCCTTCTCCAATGGTGCTTCTCTTAGAAATCCTTACCTAGAAATCCTTGAAGGAGAGGCGCTTCAAATGTGGTAGTAGGGGAGATGAGCCAAAAATACTGGTAGAGGTCGGAGTTGGTGGTGGTGCAGGGAGAGGAGCCGAAAATATTGGTGGAGGTCGGAGTTGGTGATAAACTGATAATGGAAGGAGTTAAAAAATTTCAGATCTGAAATTGAAGGAGAGGTGAGAAAGAAGATAAGAATAAAAGATTTTTGGTAAAGTGGAAGTGGGTTGGGAAGTGGTCGGAGTTGGTGATAATGAAAGCTCTCTGGAAATAGAAGAGGGGGTAAATAGAGGGAGAAAAAAGAGGAGCTTTTTGGTAAAGTGGAAGTGGGTTGGGAAGTGTGAGGCAAAAGGTTGGGAACTGCTGTACTGCAAGTGAAAAAAGGTGTAAAATATTTTCTTACACCAGGTGTATACGTATTAAGGTCCTGTATACGTATTAAGGTCCTGTGTTGACTAAAGAGTGAGACACAAGTAGTAAATGAAAAGAAAAAAATTTATCAGAGAAGCTCGTTATTAAACACACAAGCATGGGTCTGCAGGAAAATTTAGTTTTTTTACTTGTCAATCAATCATGGTCTTAATTTTGGCTACTTGTAGAAAGCTTCCAGTAGTCTGTAAAAATGACACTCGGCCGGGTAACTGCTTCAATTTGTCGTTTTGATTTCATAGTTATCAATACTCTAGGCAAGGTAAAACTTAAATTGTACTGTAATTACGAAATTATATCTACCGCGCATTCCGTTGACAAATTTTTATTTGCAATGAATAATAAACTATTACCATTGAGATACACTATCTTTCAAGACCCGCAGGACGCAAATAATTGAAAGGTTAAACTTTGCATTGATGGAGTGAGTCGGCCCGTACAACAGTGCAAAGCATGGGCGACGTTTGTGAAACCAAGGCAGCAGGGTACCATTGCGGGGTCCACCCCCTTAGAATATCAATTTAATATCAAAGTGGGCCGATAGCCCACATATATCAGTTATATAATTGATAAGAACAGATAGTACTAGTGGCGGATCCAAGAATTTATGAAAGGAGGGGCGATTTTAGTTCGATTTTTTTTCGTTTCATGGATTGACATTTATATTATTATTTTAAAACTATAAAAAATAGAACATTTCACTTTTTAAAATTTGACTAATTCATATAATACATACTCTATCTTTTCGCATTTTTAAAAATTATTTTAAATAATATAAGATTTATAATTTTATTTTGAATAAAAAGTAAAACATGGAAGGAAAAATAAAAAAATAAAAAAGAAATAAACATGTTTAATAAAGTTAAAGATTTTAATAAGGTTATTAAGACCCAATTTTTTAACTAAAATATATAAAAAAAAGAGTTGGGAGGGATTGAAGATTTGAACTCATGACCTCTTTACTCTTTTTACACAAGTTCCAAGACAAAAACCAATAGGCCAATTTATTTTCCTTGTAATTTACTTATCATTCTATGTATACATAATAAAAATTCAAAATTCAAAAGGGACTTAAATCAAATATTCTACATATTCTAAGGGGTTCGTCAGGGGAAAACGGGGGCTGTTGCCCCCTCAAGCCCCCCCTAAATCCGCCCCTGGATAGTACACTTGATCTTAGCCAAAAGACCGAGAAACGTTTGCTTTCTTCATATTTTGAGTCATTCATTTATACCAACTCCAGACCTCCCATCTCCGACTCCTAAGTGATGTGGGATTAACAAAAAGTGCCAAAAAACTACTTTCACTACTTGCAGCTTAGCAATTTATCTACTTAACCAACATTCACTCACCATATCCATCAATCGTTCAAAACAACTGTAGTAGCAATATTTCGTACTACCTTAGAGATCGGAAATAGAACGATAGAACTTCCGCAAAAAGCTTTCAGAAACTGAATCCGGTCTTCCCGTTGGATCTGAGAACAAAGAAAACGTAAGGGATGGGGGGTGGAATCCCCTGATTCACCTCCGACGCTCAAGTCAGTCAAGAACACCCAAAAGCTCCAATGGAGGCAGAAGAGAAGATGATGTACGTATATAATAGAATAGAAATTAGGGTTTCATCCATTTTACCTCTTAATTACCTTTTTTTCTTTTTTATCTTTTTAGATATCAATATATATTTAAACGTTAGCTTCAAGGGGCATTAAAAGCTAACTCTTAAATACAAAAGCAAGACAAAAATAGGAGAACTCAACATTTTACCATGTACAATGTACCACTCCACTTAGATTTGCAGTTGGCCCAAAATATTGGCCCAAAACTTAAACTTGTGAATTTAAGAATCCGTAAAAAAAAACCTACTTTCCAAAACGCTCCAAAGATACCTCTTCTGCCACCACCCAATCTGGTTTCGCCTGATTTCTCCCCCTCTTTGCCCTCTCCTTTGCAAAGGCTTACCCAATTTCTCTGAAAAATCTGATGGATCACCAAAGAACAAGTAACCGGTGGTGTGCTCGCTCTTCTGGTCGTGCCTCCTGGAGTCTTCCTCTTCGTCATTTGAGGTGCGGTGTCGGGGACCCTCCAGAGGATGTCTCGGTGGGATGCTGTCGATGGCGGGTGTGAAGAGTTCCTCCCGTTCGTACTCCTTCATCTCAGGAGCAGAGCGAATGGTAGCGATCTTGACCAACATGTAAGATTCTTAAGGGAAGCGATAATCATTCCTTCTATCGAATAAAATCAGATGTTTGTAAAACATTGCTAACAAAACCATTTTCATCTTTTCAAATTAGGTCACTGAAGAGCGACTCGCTGCATTCACTGCCGCCCCTATTTATGATGAGGTTTGTTCTATCTTCCTCTCTATGTTTCCTTCAAATGGTTCTGATTAATTCAAGCTTCAAAATGAGTATTTTGCTTGATTTAGTTGCAGATTAAGGTCAGTCGACGCTTGGATCTGCCTAGAAGGTTAGCGTCTGTTCTTATTTTATATGCTTATTTTTGGAGTGTCGTCATCTTCTTGATGAATATTTGTTTTTTCGATATAGGACTTACGGAGTTTCTAGAGTTAAGATTTTCCTGAAAAGTTTGATCCTTCAGTAGATGTGAACGTTGTTTACAAACAAGAGTTGAGAAATGCGAATGAAAAGGTATATAATATGTTGTTATCCAACTTAATAGCTATTAGCCTTTTGATTACTTCCTAAAGCTATGGAGCAGATCAAATGCTTAGAATCTGCTTTAGCTTGCTCACACAAAAGGGAAAGATGGCTCATATTGCTGTTAAGAAGTTGGAAGCGGAACTTGAGAGCAGGAGCACTCTGGTAGCTGGTATAATCCTCTTCTACAAACTAATTCATAGAATAGGTGAACTCACTATATTGCGTTGTAAACTAGGCATGTGATTGAACTGTAGATGCTCTCTTGTATTTCATACTAAAGTTCGTGCAAATACTTATGACATGCAGTGGTGAGAGTGCAAATGATGGATCAAGTGAAGGAAGTGATGCAAATTCCCAGTGTGTAAGAATATGCTAATTTAGTTTGTTTACACAACACTTCTGCAGCATGAGTTGGGTCACTTATCTTGATAGGACTGTCGTGTTTTTTTAGGGTTATCTTGATAGGAATGTCGAGGAAGGAGGTTGTTTTGTCTTCTTTCCAGCATATTTGGAAGGCTAGGGACTATGAGGGTTCTCCGCGCGACGGTGATTGGGATTCCCATACCGGTTAGTCGTTGTTTTGTTGGTTTAGTTGTTTCTAAAATTTATAGCCATAGTGTTGAATTGAATGGGTTATCGGTACACTTACAGGTTATTCTTGAGTAGAATCGACAATGACTCTTGCCCTCTACTTGAAGCAAGAAATAACCGGTATGGGAATCCTTCATTTTCTCCTTTTCTTGCTTCTGTCCTAAGGATCTCCTGCTTGATTTTCTTAACTATTGTACTTCGCTCAATTGTCTGTTTTATGATGATTGCTGAAATGTGCGATGTTGTTTTGTTCTTGCTGCTACTATGATTTTTTGTCGTTGTTTTGTGCTTGCCGTTGTGCTGATTTTGTGGCTCCCTGTGCTAATATGCTGCTGCTTTCTGCTCTCTGTTGATGTGTTGATGCTGAGTTATTGTGTTGTTGTCTCGCTGGTTTTTTGCTGTTGTGTTGTTGCTGTACATTTAGATATTGCCCACTTAATGAACTTGCTTGGAGAAAGTCTTATCTAAATCAAACACTTGTATGTGACAATGAAATACATTTAACTTAATTGACATTTATTGTGCAATTTCAAAATGCCTTATATTGTCTATTATAAGAACATAAAACATATATGGATCCTTATATTGGTGTTTATGATAAGATGCATCCACAATGTGAGGAGGAATGAAGGCAAATAGAAGTTGCCAACCAACTGCACCAGAATCAAGATGAACTGAACAAGGACATTACATGCCACAAAAGCACATTGGTGACACTTGCACCATATTGACATCTTTGCTATGAAAGTTTGTTGTGCAATTGCAGGGGAGCCACTATAAATACCACCGTCGTTCTCGTAAGTCAGAATGTTGTTTTAGAGATTTCTGATTTAGAATATTTTTTCTTCCCCACGATCTGAAACAACAAGCCTACTCCAAGAACAGTTTCTCTTCCCCACGATCTGAAACCACTGCCTTAGAACATTTTCTCTTCTTTAACCCAGTTTGCATACATTTCTGCTTCGGGCATTTTGCGTATATTTGTGCTAGATTCCATGGTTTTCTGGGGAGTTCAGGGTCATAAATTAACGACTCAGCATCGTGGAAGAAGTCAGCGGGAACTTGTGGATAAATCACCATTCTTGCTCGGATACTTTCCATTTCCAGACAAGAAGTCAGCGATTCTCAACACTGAAAATCAGTAAACACCTAACACGCTCTCTTCTAGGTGTATTTACAGTCACATGAATCAAGTCTAGGTTTTCGTCCAATTTTTCAGGGTATTTGCTCGATCAGCTGCTAACTTGCACTTATAATTTCTCCAAGGTTTCTTTTTCTTCTATATGATTCTTTATGGTTTCTGAACTTTGATTATTATTTTTCTCTTGGTTGTTTGATCAATGCGATTTTACTGATGTCGGTGATGGAATTTTTAGGGTATTTTGTTTTGGCGAAGTAGGTTTTCGGAGATGAGCATAAAACGCTTGTCGAGGTAAAATTTTCTTGCAACACTCAATTTCCCCCAAATAAATTTCTTGTAATTGAAATTAGATCTTGTCATTTTTGTATGAAAAGTGTTCTTCATTGTCTACTAGCTTGATTGAATCATCTACAATTTTTGACTTATAGGAATGTTTGCAATCTGATTGACTTGATTACTACTGACTCTTCTGTTATGTTCTGTTTTTTTTGTACATTTGTTTGATTAAATGTATTTTCCCCGAAGTCATTCATAACAGTGAGATTTTTGTGTTTTGTGGAAATTAATAAACTGTTAGCCCTCAAGAGATTCATTATGAGTAAGGAGCTGGGAGCAGAATTTGAAATCTGAAAACCTAATTGAGATTTGGAGCCAATTATTGTCAAAACTCACCAAATTTCTCCCATTGTACATATCTTCCATTTAATTATGTTGCTATCTTCATTTTGTTTTCCCAAATGTACATAGTATATTGTTTGACAGAAACTAATGTAGAATGACTATTTTTTTTAAAAAAATTAGTTCAAGTTTGAAGCTGGATACTTAGCACTTCAAAATTTTATCATGATTTCCATTTGAATCAGTGGACCTGATCCGAACATGTGTATCTATCAAGAGAATGAGTGTGAACATGAATCTTTTGGTAAATTCCTTCTACGTTTTGCTAAATTTTTTTCCATCTTGCTTATTACTTGATCAAATTCATTTTCTTGTATTCTGTTTCTCTTAAACTTAATCTTCTGTTTATATAGAACTCATAGCTTCTGACTCGCAATACCCTAAAATTTTACATAATTTTGAATTTGATTTTTGAAAGAATGTATTCGGGAACTAAAATCTCTCTTTGGTATTTTTTTTTGTTACTGCGTTGGAACTGATATTACTTGCCATACTTCAGTGAAAGTATGGTTGCTCATCATTCCATTCAAATCAATAACAGGTTGTTTCAAACTATTTAGAACCTTCTCAGTTGATGGAAAAAAGTAGACTGCTTTCCATTCCTGTTGTTGTACTCTATGTAGGGAACATTATTTCATGTTGTTGATGGAGATATATTATTATTTTACTTCTAAGGATCTTATCACATCCACTTATGTTTGCCAAGACTGTCTTCTACAATACTGGACTACCCCCAAGATTGTTGTCGTGGTATTTTGCTTAGTCTATGAATCTTTCATGTTGTGTGTCACTGTACAAGGCTCCTCTTTTTTGATGGAACTGCATAGATCATTTCAGTTAAAGCATTGGAAGAGTATTATATCTTGGTTTTCTTTTTGAGTTTCAAGGAAGTTCTTCTCATCAAAAGATATTGCTTCACTTGGCACATGCTTGTACTCATCAAAAAATCAGTGGAATTGCAGCTTCATCTATCAAGCAAGGGTGTGACAATACTCATTTGCTCGCTGATTTATAGTTGAACATATCTGCCACCGGTAAGTATTTTTTGTGATTTGACCAACAAATGGCTAATACCTTATACTTGTGCTGCTTCTTATTCACTGACTTGCTATTGTTCTTCAAGTTGTCCTCACTTTGAATTGATCAATGACTGAATATATATGTATATGTTTTGATATGTTCTTGAAGTTCTGATGTGTGATTCTTCATCCACAGGTTGTATTACTACTAAGGAGCTTGAAACAATGATGAGATCACTGGGCCAGAATCCAACTGAGACTGAGCTCCAGGACATGATAAACGAAGTCGATGCTGATGGGAACGGAACCATCGATTTCCCGGAGTTCCTGAATCTGCTGTCTAGGAAGATGAAGGACACTGACTCTGAGGAGGAGCTCAAGGAAACTTTTCGGGTCTTTGACAAAGACTAGAATAGTTTCATCTCTGTTGCTGAGCTCCCCCACGTGATGACCAACTTGGGCGAGAAGCTAACTGATGAGGAAGTTGATGAGATGATCCACGAGGCTGATATGGATTGCGATGGCCAGATCAACTACGAGGAGTTTGTGAAGGTCATGATGGCCAAGTGATGATGCTCCTCCCAAGTTAAACTTCTTTTCAGACCAATTAAATTTCCCAAACATTGGTTTGAAGGTTGGAGAAGATTATGGGATAACTGTAGTAGGAATCTGTAGTGATGTGGTTCTACATAAATCTTCTATACTTTCCCATCTGTTGATCATGCTATGGGTACCTAAAATATTCTTAGTGCTTTTTTTTCATGTGGGTTAGTGATTATAGTGGTTTAATCTGTTTTCCCCTTTTGTAATTCACTTGTGATCCCTGTTTAATTATCCAGTTGAATGACAATTTAATTATCTCTATAGGACAACAAAACTGCTGCTAAAAGAGGTAAAAATCATGGTATCGATATTGCTAAAACATGAGTTGGCATATGCGGACAATTAATGTATGGCAATGAGGTTCTGGATGCTGTCCCTGTTGTTTATTCAAGGGAACTTGAAAATTTGAGGACACAACTTAGTTTCACTGTGTGTGACACGCCTCTCATTGAATCTGGGTTTGGTGCTGATAAGAGGTCTGATGTAAGGCTTTATTATGGAGCTAGAAATCTCAAGAGAATGACTTACCATGTGATACAAGTTTCTTAGAAACATGTAAATCCTAATGCATGTTTGACTCTCTGCTTACTTCGAGTATTCTACCTAGTTTTGGTAATAGGATAGGTTCGAAGATTGGGAATCTTCGGGAATTAAAATAGTCCTCGTATTATCACACCCAGATGAGAGATGGACTGGTGAAACCGGCTATGTGCAGGTAAAATTATAGTTACCTTTGGATGTTGTTGAGATCATATATGTTGATGAAGGTGTTTGCTAACTTTCTTTCCACATTTTGCTTTTGAAGGCTGCATTCTGTAGAGCAAAAGGTATATTACACCTCAGTCGCACCGGTGTTGTATTATGTGGCAGGAAACAAATGACTGAGGTATTCTGCATACTCATGCCTTAATTTAAGATCAATAGAGTTTATTATAATGTCCTCATTCTAGAAAAACATGACTGAGGTATTGTGTTCACATGCTATGCTATGCTATGCTTGAATGCAGGAAGTCACCAGAATAATGGTTGAGGATGGAGTCTCAAGTGACAGGATATTAAAGAACTTCTGACATCTTCAATGAAACCCAAATGTCATGTTGTATTATGAATTTTACTCCTTATTTTTCAAATTCTATGAAGCCAGATACCATTGTATTGGCTTCTCATAGGCTAATAAAAACAATTTTGCTAAAGTTATATCACATTGGTTGATATAGAGAATAGTTTTTGTAAATTCCTATATGGTTCTGTAGTAAAATTCTGCGAGAGTTGGGATATATATGTCACTTCTCACCAAGATATCGACATTGATTATCAACTGTTGCCTCATAAAATAGCTAGCTAATCGAGTCGAGGCAATTATATATGATATTAATGATTATGAATCGAACCTTTATGAATCGAGCTCTTGTAATTGAGTACATGCCATGAGCTCACTCTTGCAGGTTGCAACATTGAATTTCTGAAGGCAATATCTTGGTGAGCTGATCAGGCTTATAATTAAGCAAATACTTGGTGAAAGTAATCTCTAGATGACCTGCTTGTATTTTGTAAAATAACTTGATTAATTAATTGAAGTTTATGATGAATATACTAAACCGAGAATCCAGGAGCTTGCTGTAAGTGAAAGGGCCGAGCCCAAAGAAAGTTCGAAATAAAGGCCCAGATAAAGTTCTTATTTTATACCAGACAGAATTGTGCACAGTTTTGTATCAAAATTGACCATTTTCAAATATAACATGTCATACAATATGCAAGACCCAATAGGCAATTAAAACCATAGAAACTTAATTTCCAATTAATAATTAACGGTAACTCATTTGTTAAACTCATTTGTTAATTCGTGTGTATTCACACGTGGATGGCAAGATTTTTGTGACAACTGGGTTCATTGAATGACGGGAAAAAAAGACATTGTCTTTATTATTACAGTGCTAAAATATAAAACAGAGACAATTATCTATTTTATGACAAAGATTCGAATAAAATAAAGACGACATCAAAGAAAAATAACAGTTTATGAAAATGACCATTTCCCTATTACATATATACATCAATAGCTAAAATATAACTTCAAAAAACACAACTGACTACTTAAATATAAGTTTAAAAGAAATGCAAGAGACCTTCTTTGTAATAGTTTTACACGATATGTTGTATTTTAGCATAAAGATTAAACTTTACAAAAATTACAGTTGCTTTATTTCGTAACCAGTATTTCACTACTTCATATTAAACATGTTTAATACTCTCAAATTGGTTTCATACAAAACATGAAATACTTACGATATTTAATTAACACATTTAGTGCACAAAAAATGCATGCTTATTATTAACTACACATTACAGGGGGGGAAATTTACGCAAAAACATATCCCTACAAAAACGAAATTTTAATTTACTACAAAGTGTAATTTTATTCCAAAACAGATTATCACACACAAAAAAACCTAACATAATTACATATAATATTTGTATACGTAACAAAGAATATATATATATATATATCACATTACAAACAAAACCAAAAAAAACATATTACAAATTCTTTATTATATCGTGATACTACGTACACGCAAATGGCCCGTGCGAAGCACGGGCTCCGATTTCTAGTTAAAATAATAACTACCTCTTTCTTGGAGGATAATTAATGTTATCTTACCATGTAATTACTCTTTGAAGATATTCTTTATTCCTTCTTTTTCTTATTTTAGGGATAATTAATTAGTCAAAATTATCCCTCTCAATTTGCCCCTCGGATTTTTCGAGCTCGACCGAGATTGGTGGATCCGAAATTCCGGCCTGGCACGGTTTGAGATGCGCCTCACGGTTTGCAGCAAACCGTGCGGGCTCGCAGAAATAGAGTCCCGTCCTCTGGAGAGACGCACGGATTGCAACACTTCTGGCACGGTTTGTCACAAACCGTGCCAGACTATAGAAACCCAACTTGTTAAGTCTCGAAGATTCACGCACGGTTTGTGACACCGCCCGCACGGTTTGTCACAAACCGTGCCTCTTTGCAGAGGCCTTCTCTGGAGCTTCCGGGATTAACGCACGGTCTGTGACACCGTCGCACGGTTTGCAGCAAACCGTGCCGATCCTCATAAGCTCCTTCTGATCGTTTTCATGCCCCGGTACGGATCCCGTTAGGATCAACCGCTCTATGAAACTTGTTCGGGGGTTTATTAGGCTTCGTTCGTTATCGTGTGGGCGATATACGTGCGTTTGTTGGGAGCAAAACATGAAGATGCTTGCTCGCCCTTTATCTAATGCTCTGAGCATTCTTTATCGATTTGTTGGGAGCGTAACATGAGAATGACAGCTCACCTTTTGACAATATGTGCCAATTCATTGGGAGCGCAGCATGAGGATGCTAGCTCGCCTTTTGACAACATGTGCCAATTCGTTGGGAGTGCAACATGAGAATGCCAGCTCGCCTTTTGACAACCTGTGCCATCTCGTTGGGAGCGCATCATGAGAATGCCAGCTCGCCTTTTGACAACCTGTGCCAATTCGTTGGGAGCGCAGCATGAGAATGCCAGCTCGCCTTTTGACAACCTGTGCCAATTCGTTGGGAGCACAACATGAGAATGTCAGCTCGCCTTCTAACAACCTATTTGCAATATGGGGTGGTCATAAGAGATCAACATTCACTGACTCGCTATGGCCCACCGACCGGCCTATTTGAGCGACACTCATCGGCTTGGGCTATTTGAGCGACGCTTGTCGGCTCGACTTCATGGTTGGTTGTGGAGGTCGCGGGAGTTCAGCACTCATTGACTTGCCGTGACCCATGCTCGCTTCCTGTACTTAGGAGGCCAAGTTTTGTGCTTTCTTGGCTTGTTCTAACTTGCATAGAAGTCAACAACTTGTGCTTTTCGTAGCATCACAACTAGCGTGGGAGCTAGTGCAATTTCTCATAGCGTGAGAGCTAATGCAATTTTTGTTCTGAGCTGGTCTTGTGCAGCCCAAGCCTATAAAACCAATATCAACTGTAAAGGAATAGACAGTGCTCCACTGACGATACTATATATCAGCAATGTTGACAATAATCAAAAGAAGGAAAGAGGGTTGATGGCAGTTCGTGTCCCTGCGGCCCTTCGGCTAATATAAAAAAGATTGATGGGAGCTCGTGCCCCTGTGCCCCGTAGGCTAATAGAAAAAAGATTGATGACAGCTCGTGTCCCTGTGCTCCGTAGGCTAATAGAATGAGATGACAGCTCGTGTCCCTGCGACCCGTAGGCTAATAAGAGGGCAACTCGTGCCCATGTAGTTCATAGGCTAATAAGATGGCAGCTCGTGCCCCTGCAGCCCGTATGATAATAGAATGAGATGACAACTCGTGCCCCTACAGCCAGTAGGCTTGTTGTTTCAAACAATTTGTTCTATGCTTTCAAGATAATCACAAAGAAATCAGTTTAGTGACCTTATTCATGGCCACTTGCAATTTAACACTTTACAATAATTATGCCGATATAAATAATTCCCAAAGTGTGTGGTGTTTTGTCATGTACTCAAAAAAATTGCTAGAAAACTTATATGACGAGTAGGTTCTAGATCCTGCTTATACTTGTGTTGAGCTCATCGATTTGCCTTGATATGCAAACTTCGAACAAACTCCCTGAGGCTTGTTGCGTGCCCCTAATGTTAATCATTGTCGTTGTTGGACCATCTCATGGCTCGGGTCTTATCTGCGACGTTGTAAAGGAAAGCTCCATCAAAGATGACACAAAGCTAGTAACTTTTTAGCTCATGCAGTAATAGCTTTAGCAACTCATAGAGAAGCTAGACTAATACTCAACAATCATGTTTTAAGCCGTGAATTAAACAATTCAATGCGAGTAATCTAACGTTCAGGAAATATTAGGAGTTTAGAATAGATTGAAAACTTAGCTTGGGTGACGCTTGCAATACTAGTGATGAACCGTTGGGTGACGCTTCAAAGCTATCCATTTGCTTCTTCTTGCCATTGAAATTGACACAAATCGTGGGCTTGTCTGTAGGTCCGGAGACGAGACCAAGCTTTGCCCGTCAACGGCTCATTAAAAAGTGTCGCGGCCTATTTAATCACTCTCGTACAACGGTGACAGTGGCCGGCATCAAATTGTACCGTGTTGTGCATAGAAAACAGTGGAACCACGCCACTTTGAAGCATTTTTTTTTACGCTGACGAAAGATCCCAGCCACCGCGACCCATTATCGGTGAAACGTTGCAGCGGCACGAACACAACGGAACCGGCCTCTCCCCATTTGGTCTTCGTTCGTACCGCCATCGAGCCACTCAAAGTAGACTCTCTATTTTGGGGGCAAGCGTTGCATCTCTAGGCTCTCAAATTTTTCCATTTGCTCTAGGACTCATCACATCCGGGTATGAAGATGAATAGATGATCTAGATGAGCACCAACCATCCAAATCCTTCCCAGAAACATCCTTCACATAATGCCCCTAGTGCATGCAAAATTAAATGATTCGACTAAAAGAGTAAGTTAACCATGAGATTAAAATAAATAAATAAAAAGAATGAATGAAACTTAGCTAGGTGATTCCGCTTTTCATATTGTCCAAGTGAATGGCATAGCAACTATCGTGGCAGGTTTTGCTCATGCTTGCTTATGATCATATTGGTGTCTCAGTTTCGTTCAACCCATTAGTAACTCGATCTTTGGATTTCCTTTTAACGGTAGAGAAGGATGCTTGAGTTTCAAGCAACTTCAGAGAAGAGATTCTTTGCACTCCTTCGGCCTTTCAAAGATTTGAAATGGCGGCGTGCAAAGTAACAAATAAGTACTAAAGGACCCACTGTAGAAGCTCCAACAACTATCCCTCCAATGAGAATAGCAACTCTTGATCGTCGTTTAGACACTTTACGGCAGCCTGAGCCAGCGGCGACTCCGTCGCCACTGAAACCATCTCTACAAGAACACCGGTACCGAGGCATCCCCGCCAAGGGATTCACCGCTGTACTTCTTCCCGATCTCGCATCCGTCGGAGAGTCCGAAGGGTCGGCTAACGTGCTCCGTTCTGCATGTCCTCTTACAGATATTGGAATTATTGTCTCCGGTTGCAGTCGAAACACAATTCGCATGTAGAAACAGTACCAAAACCCGCCTCCAATCGATCACCATAACGAGTAATGGAGACCTCGAAGTTCAGATGAAGCGGTTGATGAACAAAACATCGCAATCTGCCAATGGCTACTGAATTTCACAGTGTCAGATTTGAGCCACAAAGTACTTCTTGTAGGCCCATAATCATTACAAACCCAAAGAAAACGTAAGGGGTGGGGGTGGAATTCCCTGATTCAATTCGGACGCTAAGTCAAGAACACCAAAAAGATCCAATGAAGGCACAAGAGAAGATGATGTACTTATATAATAGAATAGAAATTAGGGTTTTATCCCTTTTACCTCTTAATTACTTTTTTTCTTTTTTATCTTTTTAGATATTAAAATAATAACTACCTCTTTCTTAGAGGATAATTAATGCTATCTTACCATATAATTACTCTTTGAAGATATTCTTTATTCCTTCTTTTTCTTATTTTAGGGATAATTAATTAGTCAAAATTATCCCTCTCAACAACATAACAATATTGTGATTTTATACTTTTAGTCAAGTACTAGTTGATGACCCGTGCCATGCACGGGGTTGGGTTTATTAAATATTTTTTATAGTATGATATTAAAATATTTACGTAATGTGACACTAAAAGATTAATACTTTTATATGTTAATATTTATTATAAATATGAAATACCACAATAATTGAAAGTATTACCATAGCTATTAAATCTAAATTTGTATGTCAAGTAAAAAATTACATACCTAGTCATATCAGGTTTTGAAAAACTTCCTTATATACAACATTTATAGTGGTATTCTGAGGACAACCTTGAAGATCACCAATTAAGATCTTCAACCCATTTATACTTGTAACTCTAGAAAATGCAACGTAAAGTTGTCCATGAGTAAAAACAGGTTTTGGAAGAAACAGACCCACTTGAGATAGTGATTGTCCTTGACTTTTATTGATGGTCATGGCAAAACAAACAACCACTGAAAACTGCCTCCTTTGAATTCTGAATGGGAATCGAGTGTATGATGGTGTAAGTACCATGCGTGGAATACATACTCTGTGTCCAATATTGCTTCCAGAAATAATTTCAGCTTCTACAATATGACTCCCAAGTCGAGTGACTGTCAATCTGGTACCATTACATAGTCCTGCAGATTGGTCAATGTTCCTGAGTAGCATAATGGGAACACCTACCTTCAACTTCAACACATGACTTGGTATACCAGAAGATCGAATGCCATTGAGGAATTCAACAGAATAAACACTGACATCATCAAAGCCGCTTTCATCTGTTTTGCAAATACTATCTGAGCTAAGATACACTCTTTCATCCCCTTGTAGTAGAGACAACATGTATTCATTCACCTTATCAACAATCTCATAGGTGGGTGCAAGAATAGCCCTCTCTCGATAATACTGATCAGGATCTTCGATATCCAGAATAGAAGGATATATGGCTTTTACAATTATTGGAATTGGTTCAGAAGCTTCAGTTATCAACAAATCAGAAGGAATCTCAATAGTTGATTCACCGTCATTTGAGCCGCCTTGATCACCGTCTCCAACTCTTAATATCCATTCTGAAAATTATTTTGCTTCAACAACTTCTGATTCTGTACCTCCATGTTGTAGTCTCATATTTCTTGTCAATCTTAGAACCTTGCATGAATTCCATAAATATGAAGAATTTATTGTGGAATAAACAATATCTTGTCTGCTTCCTCCAGGCACTACAAGTAATATTTGTCTAAAATCCCCACCAAATACCACAACTTTACCTCCAAAAGGTTGATTCAAGCTATTTGAATTTGAAGATCGCATCACATCACTCAAAGACTTATCTAATGCTTCAAAGCAAAATTTGTTAACCATTAGAGCTTCATCCCAAATTATAAGCTTGGCCTTTGAAATCAATTCAGCGAGTTCTGTACCAGGCTTGATATTGCAGGTGGAGTCCTGGTGAATCTGAATAGGTATTGCAAATCTTGAGTGAGTAGTTCTTCCACCTAGAATCAACAGGGCCGCAATACCACTTGAAGCAACAGTAAGAACTATTTCACCTCTAGAACGAATAGCAGCAGAAAGAGATCTCCATATGAATGTTTTTCCTGATCCACCATGCCCATACAAAAAGAAAACCCCACCATTGTTTGATTCAACAGCATACATGATTTCATCATAAACCTTTTTTTTCTCATTTGTTAATTTAGAAAGTAAGCTCTGATGCTCAATTATCAACTCTTCTCTATTGTGTCGAAGCTCATCTTGAATCAACTTGTTGAGGCCATCTGAAATCAAACTCTGATCAGGTTGCGGCATCGATGGAAAATATTTCAAGCTACTTCCATTTTTGTGTAACAACTTTTCTATTTCTGCAAGAGCAAAATTCTGCAATTGTTCCTCACTAAGGCATAAATCTGCACAAACAATTCATATTAATTTTAATTAGTAGTAAAAATTTGAAGAAAAAAAATCATGAGAAAAACTGATAGGATAAATCTTTGTTTAGAATTTCTCACATATATGAGCTGACAATTGAACTAAATATATATAATTCAATAGACTGTACAAAATCATGATAAAAATCTTATTTCAGCTGGTTATTATCAGATTAAATGGTAGAGCGTTATAGTCTCAAAAGAAAGATAGTTGCTACATACTGTTTTTTTAACATAAGAAATTTTATTATACTAAAAGTTAAAAAAATTACTTGAAGTTATTTGGATCTCTCATGATAATGTTGTAATAGGATATTTATCATGATAATGGTTCAAAAACGCATATTCAAATGTGAATTATTAGATAAATAACATGATATTTATAGAAAACCATACCTCTCATTCGAAAGATTCTTCGTTGATGAGAAAGAATATCATCGGATAATACTTTCCATGTAGATTCCCACACATATTCTGGTCTAGACATACTACCTGACATGAGAAGCATAACAAACAAATTTCGAAGGTAGTTTGCAATGCCCCAAAAACTTGCTTCCAATATACCATCAATATATTCCTTTTCATCGTCCAATATACCAAGTGCATAACACGCTTCTCTAAACGTAGGATAAACTGTACCATCCACCGTCCTGATATCCTCATAGCAAGTGGGACCTTTCACATGATTTAACAAAATCCGTAGGTAATATCTTTCTCCACTTCCTGGGGAAGTATAGTAAATTCTACCAACTGTCGTCGGCCCTTTATTACGCTTTCTTTTGCTCCATTACTTGCTATCTTCTTTCCATACATAATCTTTTGGAAATTGATAGTAAGCCAGATTTCCTGCTTCTGCAAAGCTCTTATTATATTCCATCCAAGCCAAAAACATTGAGCCATTTATTCCAGGTCTTTCAATTACAGCATCAATAAGGTCATCATCATCGAAAATGACAGTTTGTTCATCTGGAAGATGAAAACATAACCTCTGCACTGCTGTAGTTCTATGATGAATGCTAAAGAAAAAGAGTCGCCAAATTGCTTCAGGAGGAGATATATACCTGTCGTATAAAACAAATTGTCAAATATTAAAATGTCCTATGCATTATGAGTCATCATAATATACATATATATAAACATATCAATATTAGTTTTTATGTCCGTATTAAATATGGATATGATTTTACTCGTTATAATCTTAAATAGCTTAACCAAGCCTTGTAAACCAAGTGTAAAATATAAGAGTTGTAATAATACACATGCAATTATATTTCATGGTAAATTGGGAATGTAATTATGTACTTGCAATTGTAGTACTCTTTGATCTCATCAACACCGTTAGGCATTGATGATGTAACACGATCATGTCCTTTATTTATATACTTGAACAAATATTTGATTGTCTGTGCCTGGTTACACCATTCAACATTAATGTGAGCATTATAGCGGAGCAATAGAGTTCTGTTGTAGGGCACTACAGAACGATTATCAATTTCACATCCACTTTTCTGAAAAATATATCCATTTTCCATTCTCCTATATATAGGATAACCTTCATCATCGACAGTTGTTATTTCCACAAACTCCTTTGGATAGTGTTTCTTGCATTTGCCACCTTCCATACATGGCGAATTCATATTAAAGGATCCACACGGGCCATGGATCATACGCTCAGTCACAACACGGAAGAGACCAGGATCATTCACTGGATCTGGAATCTCAGCAGAAATTATTTTGTCAATATTATCAAAACTTGAAGTTGTATCCGTCCGATCCAAGAAGAGAAGAATATGAGCATGGGGCAGTCCTTTTTTCTGAAACTCAACAGTATATATCACTGCAATTTACATATAATATCAATTAAATGAAGTAAAACAACACATCATTCCTTAATTAGTCACTTTCCTAACGAATAATTTTTATTCAAGAGTGCAACAATATAGATGTAAACAATAATGATATAAATATATTTAACAAACACTGTGAATAGTTGATAAGCACTACTTTATAGGGCTTAAGTAAGAGTCATTAGAGGATTTATTGGTGCCATTCGGGTAGATTTAGACACATTCATGTGTATGGCGTTTGGGGGCGAAGTTGGTGTATTTGGAGGTGTTTGGGCGAAGTTTGGTAATTAATTAAAAGCCACGTGATTGATGGCCCAAATTGAAGGCGTGGCCCGCGTGAAGTAAAAGCAGCGTATTGAAGCTGGGCAAATTGGACCATGATGTCGGCGTGACATCAGTGAAGGCAAATTGTGGATTTGCTGCTCGAATTGAAGCCGCGCGAGCTGAAGCGAAATTGGAGTTGGGCCGTGATGGGCCGTGGGAGATTGAAGCTATTGGGCCGTGTCTGCTGCCTTGGACGAGCTACTGAACGAGTATTGGAAGGTGGGCCGCAGCTGCTTGCACTATTCGGCCGAGAACGAGAGGCTTTGCCGAGAATGCGGGATTAATTTCCTGTTTTAGTTTATTATTTTATTATTATTTTATTAATTCGTTTTAGGTTAATTTAGATTTTATTCCCTTTAGTATTTTAGGGTAGAGAAAAGGCTTGTTTGCCTATCTTGGATCATCTCTTGAAACCCTAATTTATTTCTACGTACCTTACTATGAAGAACTAAGCCTCCCTGGCTTAGTCAGACGCTGAAGCTGTCGTTTGGATTTAGTTGTGAGATTCTTGTTCTTAATCTATTGCATGGTTTTTATCTTTCTCTTGCTTAAGTTGTTTATGATTGATATTGATAATCTCTATTTGGACGCAACTAGGGTTTATTGTTATTGATTGATTGCTAGATCTAGATTGTTACTGGTTGAGCATATCTATTTCAGAGTAGCAACTGCATCGTATTAGTAACTGGTTGTGCTAGTCTTATGCAGAAGAGAATTGATTTACATTCTAGGATAAAAGCTGGTTGTTTTATGCTAGAATTGTATCCAACTATATTCCTATCCGTAAAGCTGCTGTTAAACTGAATCTTGATAGTTTCAAGGTTGTTTAATTAGTTAGTGCTAATAGTATCTGGTTGTGCTATTAGTTATATCTGAAAAGGAATTGGAATTTCCATTGCATGAGATTTTGAATGAGTATCTATGATCAACTTGTCATACGAATAGTGGATGTTGTTTGACTAAGTGCTTTTTCCCATCACTGATTTAACAACTCTTTCGCTTGTTTACTTTTGCATGCTTAGATTACTTAAACTCACAAAACCCCCCTTTGGTTACTTTGGTTTGACATACGAATTGCATATTAAGATAGAATTCGCCTCCCTGTGGATTCGACCTGTACTTACCTAGGACTACGGTTTAGGGTTTGTTTGGATATTTTGCATAGCAGTTTTTAGAACGACAAAAAACCTGTTATCAAATTGGCGCCGTTGCCGGGGAGGCAATTTCTATTTTGTGTGTGTGATTTGTGTGCCAATCTTGGTGTGAACCTATCTTATGGTTCACACCCGTGTTACTAATAATCTACCTCTAGTTTTTGATCCAGAGATCGAAAGAACTTTTCTTCAGGCTCGCAGGGCTACGAATTTACTACTTCAGGAAGCTGACAGAATGGCAGCTCCTGTTACTCTTGAGTCTCTGACAGCTCCTAACTTGGAGCAACCAACTCGTGTTGTGCAATTCCCTGCTCTGGGTGAAGGGGTTAAATTTGAGCTCAAGACAGGAGTAGTCCATTTACTCCCGAAATTCAGTGGAACCCCGCTCGAGGATCCTATTCAGCATTTAGATGAGTTCCTTGAGGTCTGCACCAGTATGCGACCATCTGAGATTATTGAAGACCAGATGAGGTTGAGAGTCTTTTCCTTTTCTCTGAAGGATTCTGCTAAAGACTGGTATCATTCCTTACCGCCAGGAAGCATCACTACTTGGGTGAATTTGAAGAAGGTGTTTGTTGATAAATACTTTCCTGCAATCAAGTCTAATCAGCTCAAGAAGAAGATCTGTAACATAGAGCAGCTGTCCAATGAGTCTCTTTACGAATACTATGAACGCTTCAAGAAGCTAGTGAAGAGTTGCCCCTACCATGGTTACGAAAAGCATGATCTTATTCTCTATCTACATGGAGGACTCCGTGAAGATGATCGTCGGATGGTGAACTCTTCATGTGGTGGAAATATTCTGAAGCGGACTTATGAAGAGGCTCTAGAGATATTTGCTACTCTGGCTGATGACTCTAGACAATACAGTGGGAGAGGCTCCCAGAGCTTGGTGGTTGCTAGTTCTCAGTCTAAGATTGATCAGGCTAATTTTGATGTGCTGAGAGAGGAGGTGAGGCGTCTGAAGCTGAAAGGAACGCCTCAGCAGGCTAAGGCCTGTGAGATTTGTCATGACGACTTACATCCTACTGATTCATGTCCTACTCTACAAGAGGAAGTGAATGCAGTAGGAGGATATCAACAGAGGCCCATGCATGATCCTTACTCCAGTACATACAATCCTGGTTGGAGGGATCATCCCAACTTCAGATGGAGAGGCCCGGAACAGAATGAAGGTCAAGCGCAACAACAGGGTAACCCTCCACAACCTAGGCAACCCTATGTGCCAAGACCGCAAGGGCAGAGTTCGAATCCTTCATCGTCTGTGGAGGACATGATGAAGATGATGATAAAGTGCAACATGAACCTTAGTGAGAATGTTGCCAAGTTGACCAAGAGCCACATACAGTTCCAGGAAAGTACACAAGCTAGCATTTAGAACCTGGAAAGACAATTTGGTCAAATCTCTCAAGTGGTGAATAAACTGGACGCAAAGGATTCTGGTAAACTTCCATCTCAAACGGAAGTGAACCCGAATATTAGGAATGTCAGTGCTATGACTCTGAGGAGCGGGAAGAGGCTCGAAGAGGATGATTCTGAGGTCGACAAGGAAGCGGATCAAGGGCTGGAACAGAACAATTACGGCGACCGCCGCGAGACTCACGGCGCCCACCGCGAAAGGGACGCTGCTCTCGACCTGGAAGAAAATAATCACGGCGACCGCCGCAACAATTACGGCGACCGCCGTGACGGTGAAACTTTTCTCGGAAATCCTGATGACATTCACGGCGACCGCCGCCCCTCTGTTGCTGAATCTGAGGCTGAGAAGGAGTATGTGCCTCCATTTTTTCCTGAGTGGAAGCCCGTTGCACCATTCCCATCTGCATTGAAGCGTACCAAGCCACTTGCGCAGGACAAAGACATGTTTGAGATGTTCAGAAATGTTGAGGTCAACATGCCTCTCCTAAATTTGATCAAGTCTGTCCCTCGTTATGCCAAGTTCTTAAAGCAGATGTGCACTACAAAGAGGAATCAGGACCGGAATAGCAAGAAGAAGGTCAAGGTAAGCGAACATGTCTCCGCTATTTTTCAGAAGCGCTTACCCAAGAAGTGTGGCGACCCAGGTATGTTTACCATCCCAGTCACTATTGGAAGCACCAAGTTTCCCAAAGCTATGTTAGATTTGGGTGCTTCCATTAATGTCTTACCGTCATCTCTTTGTGAATCCTTAGGATTAGGACCCATGCATGCGACCAATATTTCCATTCAGTTAGCTGATAGATCTAGTGGGCGTCCTATAGGGATTGTGGAGGATATCTTGGTTAGGGTTGGTGATCTTACTTTTCCTGCTGACTTCTATGTGCTTGATATGGAACATGATATGCATGCATCCCCTATTCTGTTAGGGAGACCATTCTTGAAAACTGCCAACACTAAGATCAACGTGAGTACTGGTTCTTTAACCATGGAATTTGATGGCGAAACTATCAACTACAATATCTATGAAGCCAGAAAATTTCCTTCTAATGATCTTTCTTTGTGTGCAATTGATACCCTTGAGCCTGTGGTGAAAGATGTTTTTGATGAGGACCACCTAGATGACCCACCACTTATTGTTGATTCTAGCTTGGATATTGCTATATCTACTGACTTGCAAGAAGGTGTTACTGAGTGGGACGCTTGCTATAAGCTCCCTCCGGAGCTACCAGGTAAATCACCTTTGCTGCTAACTCCGAGCGAGAAGCTCGCTCCCTCTTTGGTGCAGGTCCCTGAAGTTAAGGTTAAACACCCCCCGGATCGATCTAAGCATGGGGTAGACGCGACCAAGAAGGTCAAGATGGAGAAGCCAAGGAAGAAGAAGCATGGTCTAAGGTTCAAACCTTTCCATGACTGGTTCAGAAAGGAGGTATGGATTAAGAAGGTTCCCAAGGAACCTGACGATATGGATTGAGGTTGTTCGAGTAGTATGTCGAGCCAACGACATTAACTAAGGCGCTGTTCGGGAGGCAACCCGATGTTAGGTAGTCTATTTTCTTTCCCTTAGTCTTTATTCAGTTGTTTTTCTTTTTGTTTTTCCTTTCTGTGTTGAACTAACCTGCAGGAAGCGCGAAAAAACAAAGATGGAGTTCACGGCGCCCGCCGCCAACCTTACGGCGACCGCCGCAATTGCCTCGCCAAGAAAGTTGGCCACGACCTAACAACGGTGACCGCCGTTTAATTACGGCGACCGCCGCACCCCTCACGGCGACCGCCGCATTTTCGAAGAAAAAAAAAACCGAAAAAAATCGAAAAAATGGGCCCCGAAAAAAACCTTAAACAGGGAGCAAAATACGAAAATAAGATACCCCGAAAAGACCTTAAACGGGGAGAAAAAGTCAAAAAAAAATTTAAAATTTTTTTTACCCAGCTGTCTAGATTCTCCACGGAGAGGTGCGCATCATGTTGCTAACGGAAGATTACATTCACCCTACTTTTACTTGGCAACGATGATGGCCCTGCAGTCGACAGCTGGAGAGGAGGTACACCAGGGCCCAACCACGATGACATCTGGGCCCATTTTTGAAGGCCATGCAACCCCGTCCCCCTGTCTGACCACTACTTCACCAGAGTGGTTCATCTTGGTTGCGTGGTAGGAGTTGATAGAGTTGAAGGCCGTGCAACCCCGCATTGTTTGATTACCACTACTCACCAGTGGTTTCTTATGATTGCACGGTAGATGAAGATAATGACATTGATGCCAGACATCCAGGACATGAGCTTTTATGACTACACCGCCAGCGACAAGGAAGTGTCCAAGCCAACTCGGCAACGTTGTGAGTTATTTTTTGCTTTTCCTTGTGCATTATTCTTTTGTCTTTCATTACATTGAGGACAATGCAATGTTTAAGCATGGGGTGAGGTTTTATACTTGCTACGCTGCTGAGGAGAAAAATGAAAAAAATGAAAAGAGCCAAAAAATTGAAAAAAGGCTATCATTGAAATCCTGGGATAGGTCAAAAACCCGAAAGGGCGGCCTAGGTAATAAGCAGGTGGCTTGGACCGGCATTAGGCTGGGGTAATATGAGGTCAAGAGTGACGTGAGCTTATGTGAGCACATCTATTGGAAAATGAAATGAGTGGCTTGGTGAAAACCCGAAAGGGCGCCTTGGCAAAACGAGTGAAAAAGAAGAAGAGTGATTTTAGGATTTCTCATTATTCTTGGCGAGGCGTCATAAGAAGAGGAGTCAAAGAAGGATTGTCGGGTAGGTCACTCTGGGAGACATAAGGAGCAATAGATGGAGGCTAGGATTAGAGGTTACTCACACTATTGGATGTCCGGGTTAGCTTGGGGGAAGTACTCTGCTTGCCTCTTAAGCTTGTTGAGTTGTGGATGTGTTGTGAATGAGATTGGTGCTAGGAGCTTGGCATGGGTTAGGTGACTCTTAGTTGGAGGATATGCTTCCTGAGACCTTGGATGCTGCATTGGAGGAGTAGACTCTTTATTAGTTTACTCGAGGACGAGCAAAGGTCTAAGCATGGGGTGGTTTGATAAGCACTACTTTGTAGGGCTTAAGTAAGAGTCATTAGAGGGTTTATTGGTGCCATTCGGGTAGATTTAGACACATTCATGTGTATGGCGTTTGGGGGCGAAGTTGGTGTATTTGGAGGTGTTTGGGCGAAGTTTGGTAATTAATTAAAAGCCACGTGATTGATGGCCCAAATTGAAGGCGTGGCCCGCGTGAAGTAAAAGCAGCGTATTGAAGCTGGGCAAATTGGACCATGATGTCGGCGTGACATCAGCAAAGGCAAATTGTGGATTTGCTACTCGAATTGAAGCCGCGCGAGCTGAAGCGAAATTGGAGTTGGGCCGTGATGGGCCGTGGGAGATTGAAGCTATTGGGCCGTGTCTGCTGCCATGGACGAGCTACTGAACGAGTATTGGAAGGTGGGCCGCAGCTGCTTGCACTATTCGGCCGAGAACGAGAGGCTTTGCCGAGAATGCGGGATTAATTTCCTGATTTAGTTTATTATTTTATTATTATTTTATTAATTCATTTTAGGTTAATTTAGATTTTATTCCCTTTAGTATTTTAGGGTAGAGAAAAGGCTTGTTTGCCTATCTTGGATCATCTCTTGAAACCCTAATTTATTTCTACGTACCTTACTATGAAGAACTAAGCCTCCCTGGCTTAGTCAGACGCTGAAACTTTCGTTTGGATTTAGTTGTGAGATTCTTGTTCTTAATCTATTGCATGGTTTTTATCTTTCTCTTGTTTAAGTTGTTTATGATTGATATTGATAATCTCTATTTGGACGCAACTAGGGTTTATTGTTATTGATTGATTGCTAGATCTAGATTGTTACTGGTTGAGCATATCTATTTCAGAGTAGCAACTGCATCGTATTAGTAACTGGTTGTGCTAGTCTTATGCAGAAGAGAATTGATTTACATTCTAGGATAAAAGCTGGTTGTTTTATGCTAGAATTGTATCCAACTATATTCCTATCCGTAAAGCTGCTGTTAAACTGAATCTTGATAGTTTCAGGGTTGTTTAATTAGTTAGTGCTAATAGTATCTGGTTGTGCTATTAGTTATATCTGAAAAGGAATTGGAATTTCCATTGCATGAGATTTTGAATGAGTATCTATGATCAACTTGTCATACGAATAATGGATGTTGTTTGACTAAGTGCTTTTTCCCATCACTGATTTAACAACTCTTTCGCTTGTTTACTTTTGCATGCTTAGATTACTTAAACTCACAAAACCCCCCTTTGGTTACTTTGGTTTGACATACGAATTGCATATTAAGATAGAATTCGCCTCCCTGTGGATTCGACCTGTACTTACCTAGGACTACGGTTTAGGGTTTGTTTGGATATTTTGCATAGCAGTTTTTAGAACGACAAAAAACCTGTTATCAATAGTATTTTCATTATGCTAAAAAATGACTATAATAAATAGTAAAATACAAAAGTAAGTTATGATATTTACCTGATTTCACTACTCCAAAAACTTTTCCACGTTTAATAAACTTCACCATGTCATTAAGCTTCATCTTGAAAACTCTACATACGATGTCTGGTCTATCCTCAGGCCTAAGTCCTCGTTTTTTAAGAAACCTGGTAATTTCTGGCCATTTTGTGTTGCAGATGAATGTTATAAATAGACTAGGATACCCAAAAAATCTACAGATTGCCATTGCATCTTGATAATTTTGCATCATATACCTCGAACCGCCTGTAAAAGATGACGGTAAAACAAATCGTTTTCCTGTAGATGCAGGATCAATATTACCTTCCATAGCAGCCTCACTTAAGTTCTTATATAAATCTGCTCTCAACTGTTTCTGGTGGGTCCGAATTTAATTTAACCTATCAGATTCAAGCATGGTGTAAGCATCCACTATAAACTGTTGAAATAACCTTCTAGACCACATAAGAGTTTTTCCTTCCATGCGCCTCTCTTGAATACGAAAGCAAAAAAACTCTCTCATGCTTACTCTTGTACTCTTTCTCTTTGCAGTATCACCAACATCACTCAATGGAATATTAATCTTGAATTCGTCTTCGCCATAGGGAAATAACAACGGATATTGTAGTGCTAGATATGAGACATGTAACTCGTTTATCCGTTTTAACCCACCAGCTTGTTTTTCAAGTACTATATCCTTGTGATCAATAATGTGATATCTATCACCAACTATAAGCGATGTTACTTCTGAAGTAGTAGGAAGATTGTATCTCCTGGCGTCAGTTTCTCTTGTACTAATGAGCTTCAACTTGATATCTGCAAATCTGTCATTCCTGAATCTATCTTTTGCCATTTTGAATGCTTTGGCATGGGGATTGTATTCATCAATTATCTTATTCAAGTCACTTACTATGGAAGGGTCAAGTTTGCTTGATCCGTCAGGACTGCAATATAAGACAAAAATCAAATTTTACTTCCAAATGTAAAAGTAACTTTAAAATCTACTATATAAAGATGTAGAAGTGCGATATACGTACTTGATTGCATTGAGTCTGTTATTTTCTTCATTCTCTGTGTCATATATATAGAGCTGGTAAAGTTTTGCCTTTTCACCTTCCGGTGGCATCAAGCTTCCAATCAAATGAAAATTTTGTCCATGTAATCTATATGCACACGGACCTCGCCCTTCTTGAATTCTTTTAAACTTTCCCCCCAATGATGTAAATGAAAACATCATGTTATAAGTATGAATATTACGGACAAAGTCTTTGCCTCGACTATCCTGTGATGACAGAAGAGTATTGAGCAGCGGCGGCGGATTATTCAAAATTGGCAGCTGGACTTTTCCTTGCATACAACACAAACCAAATTTTGGATCTTTTTTAGATTTATTTACTCTTTCGTCGCTCCACATTAGAGCTCCACAGAAGCAACATTCCAATGACGCATCACCAATATCATGATAACTTGTCAATATATAATATATTATTAACTATACTCTATATAAATTGATGAGTAAGACATTATGTATATTACCATTATAAGTAAATGTTGCTGTATCTTGTTCGTTCTCATCCTCCAAATCTATACATATTATTGGCATGATTAGTTAATTTAGAGAAAAAACAAATGAAGTTTAATATCTGTTTATATTTAGAGGATATAAAAAGATTAAAAAATTGAAAATATAAGAATTTGCAGTAAAATTACGATCATAAAAATAATACCTTCGGAATCTTCATTATCACTGATATTTGTATTATCAATGCTTGTGCCGGTTGGACTTGTAGGATGAACTAAACACAACGGCATTGTGTTAATAATGGTTTTTGTTATATAATCGAATTACCATATAAAAAATATTTGACATACCTCCATGACTACTACCGCAATCATTTAAAGAGTTGAGAACTACAGAATTTAGGTTGAAAGCTAGAGATGCATTGATATTACTCACTACAATTAAAAATAAGAAATTAGTCAAATTATCCAACATAAATATATTTTGTCCTTATAGTTAGTAATACTAATGAGATGCATTGATATTTCTGCATACTAACTTGTAACAAAGCTTACGCGGAATATGGTGACTTTGTAGTGATTTGGCACTTGACTAAATAGGTCGAAAAACAATATATGATAAAAAATCTTGTTGGAGGTGCCGAGATTTTTCAAAAGCAAAAGTGGGTTTTGGGTTTTTGTGGCTTGCCCACATCGACCATACCGGGTAAAAGAGGACTAGTATATATTTGGGATTTTACTTAGGACTATTAATTGAGTTAGAAAGGAGTCCCCCTTGTTGTAGACCGGCCTGGCCTGTGTTTGTAGCCGGGTCCAATTTTACGAGTTACATTAAATTTTTTTTTTCCTTTAAAGTTTCAGAATGTAAATTAATTGCGTTTCTGATTCTTCTGATCTCTTTTATTCGAATTTTAAAAATGTTTGAACGTTTCAACTCTGTTGTAACAGTCCTTTAATTTCAGCATTTAAACACACAATTTCTTTGGGAGTAACTCTCCATAGTTACAGAAAACATGTTTTAAAAGGAGGTGTTCTTATGCTTTACAGTACACAGAAAAACAATGCAGTTCTCTTTTCCAAAAACGTTTTCGTTCTGAGCATACCCAGTTGATTCCAGTCCTCTGTTGGCAAGAGCCCGCGATCGGAGGGCGATGTGCGAACCTTGGGAGCGACGCCGATATGACAAAGCTCCGATGGGTCAGGGTGAAATCGCTTCTAAGGCAGCGAATTCCATACCGTGACGCAACAAGTTTCCGCGTTCGTTTTCAATCGGATTTCAAAGCGGCCCTACAATCAATTTTCTGTAAGGTCTCATCTGATTCATTTCTGGTTTCCTACAAACAAATCTTGCTCTTGCTGAGCCGCCAACATAGATGCTAACATGCCAAGTTTCGGCATCAAGCCAATGGAGGAATGCTTCTTTTTCATGTTGATCCATAAGATATCTCGTAGAATGAACAATTGTTACGGGCTACAATAACAAAGTTCACTTCATAATCCTATGCAAGCAGTGGATGATTTATATCAGTGAAGAAACAAAATCATACCAGCCTATGCCAATCTTCAACATATGACTTCCTCATCCAAACAGTGAATGAGGACGCATTTGAAAGCTTTAGACCTTCCAAGGGTTGTAGATTGTGCCTGAGAAGCATTGCATTTCCTCTTTCTGATTTGGATTTCATTTGGAGTTACTTCCATTCCTGCAAGTTATGGAAGTTCACTAGTAACTAGATTGGTGTTCAACAACAACAACATGACCTAGTGAAAATCCCACTTAGGGTCGGGGGGTCAAGATGAACGCAATTCTACTTATTAGACTCGTTTGTAACAACATGACCTAGTGAAAATCCCGCTCATGGCCTCCAATCTGCTCACTGTTTGAACCATGTGCTCCATCGAATTCTGCAAGTTGTGGAGCATCCCCTCAGTAGACATGGAGGGACATGGGTTGGACACTGGCGGGCTATGCTCGTAGGCTGGACTGTACTGCTGTGGAGTACCCTGCTAATCAAATCTCTTTCATAATAAACTAGTCCTACCAGTCCTAGAATATCATGAATGCTACAATAGATAAGGAATCTCAACCCGAAATATCCAAACCCTAGCAATAGACAATTACTAATATCAACTAGGTGATCAATCTAGTCAAATCAATAACAATCAATAGGAATATGCTCAAGAGAAAAGATATAACCCAAAGGATATAGGAAATAGAGAATTAACCTCACAATCAAATCATACGAAAAGCTTCAATTGTCGGACTAAGCAAAGGTGCTTAGTTCTTCATAGTCTTCGAAGGAAAAAACAATACTGAATGGAAACAACGATGCTGAATGTGATGATGAACAATGAAAGGGAAAACTAGGTTAAATAACCTAACCCTGAAACTAAAGGGAAAAGATAATGAAATAAACCTAAAAGGAAATAATACTATATTGTTCGAATTAAATAAAATAAAGAAAAGTCAGAAAAAGGAAAAATAACAAAACTTCGGAAATCTCAACGGGCTCGCTCCCGTGTCATTCCGCGGTCGCGGCACCAATTCCACGGTCGCGGCCGTGACCTTCGCTGCTCCGCGCTTTGCCTCTCGCCGCGGCTGCTTTGTCACATTGCCCTTGGTCACGGTGGGACGCGGCTGGGGCTTTCTTTGCTCATTTGTGTGGCTCTTCTTCTATTCTTCTTCGTCTCCTCCAGTGGTTTACTCCTCGTCTTCTGGATGTCTACAATTAGTTCCTCCAAACCACCATATCCACACTTCTTCACTTCAACTCAATACTCCACAGTTATGCTCTAAACCCCTACAAATGGCACCCTAAACACCGGTAACAATTCCTAGATAAGCACTACAAAGTAGAGCTAATCATTCGTCCTCTGAGGAAGAAGTCAACGGGTGAGGTGGATATCCTATTTTTTGCTCATCCGGACTCGCAACACTTGTTGAAGATGTTCCCACATATGGTAGTTATCGACGCCACCTACAAGACAAATAGGTATGCATTACATTTTAATATAATAGTAGATTTATCTATGTACTTATTTTTGGTTCTTTATTATTAATGAACAATATTTTATCTTTTGTACCTGTATGATATGCCATTGGTGGAAATTGTTGGTTTTAATTGCACTCATAAGACGTTCAACATTGCCTATGCATTTACCCGAGGGGAAAAGGTTATGCATTACAAGTTCATCATGAAACATCTTCGGCAGTTGTTTGAAGAATTAGGAGTAATGCCTGCAGTTATAATGACTGATCGAGATAAGTCCCTCATCAAAGCAATTCATATAGTCTTCGAAGGGAAAGTGCATCACCTTTTGTGCTGGGTGCATATTAAACACAACATCGAGGCATATGTCTCCCCAATCTTGAAAAACAGTGAGAAAGTGAAGAACTTTGCGGACCAATGCTGGGGACTTTGGTGTTCAACCACTGAAGAAAGCTACGAAGAGAGGCTGGACAGATTGAGAAAATCGTGGCATAATGGCCTCGTTGGGTACGTTGAGAGGGAGTGGCTCATTCCATACAAGGAAAACATAGTAAGAGCATGGACGGATCGTCATCTTCACTTCTTCACGCAGACTTCAAACATGTATCCCTTAACCAATGTTTAGTTGATTAATATTGTGTCTCATTAAAGTGTTATAACACGAGTCGTTTTACCTGTTTTGATAGGGTTGAGGGTATGCATAAGGTGTTGAAGGACATTTTGCGTTCTAGTAGAGGTGGCTTTAGTAGAGTGTCCGTGAGGATCCACCATGTGGTCACAATTCAAATTGAGCAGGTGAGGGTGAGCATGGAGATTTCAAGGACGACACGACCAACATTTTTTGATGAAAACGTTGCGCCAGAAGTAAGAATGGCGTTTGCAAGGTTATTCTAAAAAGTATCGGACAGGTGCTTCGATTTGTTGTTGGGCATGTATGATCAGATAGTGAAGGAGGAATATTCTGAAGATTGCACTGATCAGTGGGTACGAGATTGCTTTGGCCTGCCGTGCGTCCACAGAGTTGCAAATGCCATCATTACGGGGATCCCAATCGTGCCGGATGAAGTACACGACTTCTGGAAGCAACTTGTATGGGAAGGGACTCCACATTTAGCACACAATACAGAAAACAATACAAATTGATCATAAACTTAGAGAAAAGATATGACACTGCTTTAGCGTTTGAAGAAATTAGGGTACTCTCTGGTGAACGATCGCTTCATATGATATCTCTGGTTTGCTAAATTTGCTTGCTCCCTACAAAGGTTGATAGTACATAAACAACATTACACAAAAGATACGACATTAATCACCTACGATGTACATCATTTAATAGATTGAAGTTATACCTACGAATGTTATCAAGATCTTTAACAAGATCTTGATTTTCCTTAACAAGATCTTGTTTTTCCTGCCATTGTTGTCGAATAACCGCGTGTGCCCTCTCTTCGTACATTGGATCAATCCACTCCCTGAAATGACACCCCACTTCTGGGCATCCCCAATACCTCCTTCCGTAGTTCCACTGCAAATCCCAAGTTCGGACAACGGCTTTCAAATTACAATAGCATAGCCTATCTGCGTTTGTTGATGATTTTGATGAAGATGCCATTATTTGTTGTACTGTTTGGTTTCCTACAAGTATCATAAATCCATTAATATAAAAAATCAGCGTTACTAAATCGATAGAAACTAGAAGGAGAAGCTTACCCGTCTATCTGTAGGCGCCGCTTGTGTTGGAATTGTTGTAGTGAACAAACAACCCTAATGCTTCTTATATAGTGAAAAGAACAGACAATGTGTTTGACAACTAATAACCAGCTGGAAAAAAACTGACTAATGTGTTTGACAAATCTTTGACAGCTAATAACCAGTTGTTGTATATAGCTGTATACAGTTGTAGTCACGAGTCTTTTACCCTAAACTCTAAACCCTAAACCATAAATCATAAACTGTAAACCCTAAACTCTGTAATACCCTAAACCCTAAAACCCTAAACCAAATCTCCCTCTCAAAATCTCCTTGTGGCGCCCCCTTATGGCGCATGATGTAACACGCCATATAATGGCGCGTAATTGCACGCCATATTTTACCGTGCAAGATTTAGCCGTTTGAAAAAAAACGACTGTTAGATGCGCCTGATTTTGGCGTGCATAACGGGCAGATTTTCCAACGGCTAAATCTCACCCTATAAGTATCCGAATTCAACTCCATATCCATATCCAAAACACCCTTATCAAAACGAAAAAGCTTAAGGTAAGCTTCTTGGTTACATTATTCATCTTTCCTTAAATTAATTTTATGAGTTTATAGCTTGTGATTTCATATTTCAGATCCGGGATATCAAGGTCGTTGCAGAGTATGGCTTCGTCGTCGAGAAATGTTATAGTAATCTGTGATAGCTCATATTCCTCTGATGATGCTGGAGATGTTGGAAATTCAGCATTAGAAAGAGCCGAAGCTATGCGACGTGATCCTCAGAAGAGTTTCATTGTTGTATTAAATCAAACGAATGTTTACCCAAAATTTCGGCTGGTAGGCACCGCATCCTTCATAATGTAAATTTATGATTCAGATTACTTCATAATATCAACTTTAAATGCACTTACTGATATTTAGAGTGTCCCGAGGGAGCATGCTTTGAAATTCTTGAGTTCTGCAACAACAACGAAAGTCACCCTGGATTGTGGTGATGCTACTTTGCCTGTGTATCGCAATGAGTGGGAATCGATACAGATTTGGCAACGGCTGGCGGGATTTTTTAAGATTCCATAGATTGGAAATTAACGATGTATTACTGTTTGAATAAATATGTCGGCGTCCCTAAGTTATATACAACGTTAGAGTGGTCAAAGCTTAGTACGCATTTACTATTATATTGCTTAGGGATATTATGTTTTTGGGATTAGGAATATTATCTTTCTTTTGTTATGTATGTATTTTTTGGATGACATGTACTAGTACGCATTTAATATTATATTCATTAAATATGGATGAAATGACCCAATAGTACAAAAAATGCTTAATGGGCCCAAACTAGGCCCAATAGTACAAAAAACGCTTAATGGGCCCAAACTAGGCCCAATAGTAAAAAAAATACTTAATGGGCCCAAACAAGGCCCAATAGTACAAAAAATGCTTAATGGGCCCAAACTAGGCCCAATAGTATAAAAAACACTTAATGGGCCTAATAGTAAAAAAATGCATAATGGGCCCAAACTAGGCCCAATAGTAAAAAAATCCATAATGGGCCCAAACTAGGCCCAATAGTACAAAAAATGCATAATGGACCCAAGTGATAACTTCTTAAGAAATTATAATAATATAGTATTATAACCTATAAATATTGACTTCTTCATACTTCATGCTATACCGTAAGTATAAAGTTCATGTTATAACTTCATAACACCTAGTCTTATCACATTATAACTTCATAAGACTTTGTCATATCCCATTAATTTATACTACAAGTGATAACTTCTTAAGAAAATATAATTCCATGGATTGTTTATCGCTTCTATTAACGATAACATAGGATATAATCATATCATATAACGATAACATATAACTATAGGATATAACCATAGGATATAACCATAGCATATAACAATAACATTGACTACATATATAGGATATAATACTTAGTGTTTAAGGATAATCATATACGATATAACCATATAACTATAGGATATAACACTATATATAACCAAAGTACATACCACTTAGTATTCTTCGAAACATTTTTACAAGTTTAGGGTCATATATATGTAGTCAATATCCTTTATGTGACTTAAATCCTTCAATATCATACATTATAGTATAATACCCTAAACCTTATACCCAAAAAGACATTCCAAATCTCAATCACAGTCATGCGCTAGATAGAGGCGCATTGCACGCCACTTAAAACGCACCGCGTGCTAACTTAAAATGCACTGCGCGCTAACAACAAGCGCACAGCATGTCAAATGAAAGCGCATGGCGTGCCATAAGTGGGCGTGCTATGTCCATGAAGCGGAAAGGTAGAGGTTATTTACGCGCCTTATTATGGCTTGCGGTGCTCCCTTTTTAGGCGTATATTTTAGAGGGAGATTTGTTTTGAATTTAGGGTGTAGTGTTTAGGTTATAGGGGGTGTGTATCCTATATTGGCAGTGGTTATATGATATGATTATATCCTATAGTTATATTATGCAATAGAAGCGATAAACAAAAACGACAAAATAATAGAAGTTTCGAAATAAACCAACGACCATAGTCAGTACATACAAACATCCATAAATACAATATCGGACTAATCATCGTCGCTAGATTCTAATTCTGATCTCTGTAGACGCTCAACCACCTCCCGATCACGAGCCTCGCACTCATACGCTTCCCGCTCAGCCGCCGTCCTCGCGGATGAACCAACCCCACTCCCTTGACCTTCCTCGTGCATAGAATCCCAAAACAACTGGGATGCACACGGTGGGGTAGGGGCCATCGGTGGAGTCTGATCAGTCAATTGGTGAAACCATCGTTCGACCAGTGCAACGAAATCCGTAGGCCTACTCTCCGGCTCCAAGGGAAATCTATGCATCTCCCCAGAAACTAACTAGCTCCGCTGTATTGATAACAATACGCATTAGAAAAAATAGAAGATAACAACAAGAACTAAAAAGTAAACAAATTTATCTTACCGCAAGAGTATCGATGGGAGGAGGTGGATGGACAGGCTCCGTCGGACGATCCTGCCTGGGGGACATGGGATCCACGAGCACATGAGAAACGTCGTCCAACCAGTCCAAGTAGTCGTCAGTAACATCCCAGAACGACGTCGCCAAATCCTGCACGTCCAGCTCAATGAGAGGTCTCGGATCGGCATCCCATACGCCTAAAAGGTCCGGCACAAAGACCACCTCGTACTTTTGCAGCTCGAATGGTCAGACGCACTTAATGGGCCTAGGTGGTGCGGGCGGGATCCCCTGTACATATTCGAATTGCCTGAGGACGTGGTCCGGAAGGTACGGCTCATGCACATCAAGGCACTCCAGTATGCCTCGGAACCGCGAAGTGGCGTACAAGGGTGCATGAACGTCCAATCCGGGCCATGGGGTCCACCGTATCTGTAAGTAAATAAGGAATATATAAACCATCTAAATAGAATGTACGTTACATTATATGAAAAAGACGTAAAATTAAACCGTTATAAATTACCTCCTCGTATCGGATGCCGTCTAGGATGCGGCGTATGGCGACCAATCGCTCCGGATCACCTCCCTGGGGCGTCTCTTTGCCATCTCTCATGGCTGCCCGAGCGTCTGCCATCGACTCCAGGTCCATCACATGATGTCCTTGGAAATGGAAAAAGTATGCCCAAATCCAAGCCTGCAAAACAATAATTAAAATTAGTAATTAAAACAATAATATGTTATAAACGAACCAACAATAAAACTTACCCTCAGAAGAAGACCACAACCGGCAATGCCCTGCGCCCCGCGACGGGAAGCCTGTCCTAGGTTCCTGTACAGAACGGCCAGGACACCTGCTCCCCATGCATAGCAACCCGTGATCTCGTGATCAAACAGGAGCGCCATCCACTTGTGCTTCACGGCATTCGTCGACTTGTCCACCAGGACAATCGTGCCGAGAAGTATAAGCAGGTAGAAAGACGCAATCAGTCCCTCGTCCCTCTCGGCAGCCTGCATCATAGGTGGCAGTCGGCTCAGGAGGAAACCCAATGGAACTTCGCCATTTCTGTACCACCGTGCAATGTCGGTCAGCTGGATACCGAATGTAGTGGCAATGCGCTGCATGACCTCCCCGTCGCCCATCCCGGATGTCATGCTCCTCCCGTCGATGGGTAGCCCGAGAATCTGATGCACATCGTGCAATGTGATCGTCATCTCCCCTCATGGGAAATGGAACGAGTTCGTCTCGGGGTGCCATCGCTCGACAAATGTCGAAATCAGGCAAGCGTCCATCCGCCCGTACTCAAGCGACCCCAGAACAGTGATGTCGCTGCGCTGTGCTATCCCCCACCACGTATCTAGGCCTTCTACTGTGTGCTCCTCCAGAGTCCGATAGTGTGCCTTCCGGACGTGCACCTTCAAAACATTCCTCGTATGAAATAAAAAATTAATTTTAGGATATATAAATTGGGATAAATATGAAAAAATAAAATATGTAATGGTAAAAATAAAATACGTACCAAATCCTGCTCTGCCTGGCGACGCCTAAGCCCTCTAAGAGGAGCATCCTCCACAGGAGCATCCTCGGCAGCAGCATCCTCCACATGAATATCCTCCACAAAAGCCCGTCCTAAGCGTCCCCTCATGCGTCCCCTCCTGTGTCCCCTACCACGTGCTCTAGCCGGAGGGGCAACGGGATCGAGCGGTGCAGCAGCAACAACCGAAGCAGCAGCCAGCTCGACATCAGTCAGCTCCCATATCGCGAAGGCGATATGGGTCGGGTAGCCAACAAGGAGGGTAGGTCTATGTGGCCCTCCCGACATCCATGGAGCGGTGCCTAAAATAGGACCTACTGCAATATCTGGTGCAACAGTTGGTGCGGTCTCCGGTATAGGAGCGGGTTTCGAAACCGACTCTGGAACGGGAGGGGGAGAGGCAACTGGGGGTGCGTCATCCCTCCCCAAATACTCGGCCGTCAAAATAGGATCTGTAACACATAGGATCTGTAACACCCCCAAAATACCTTTGGAAATATTACCGCCATTGACCTCAGAATACACACCCGGGGTCACCCAAGGCTTACCGTTTTTAAATCAAATGATATAATGTTGTAATCTTTAATAAATAACATGAAAGTTGACCAAATATAATTCAAACCAACGTCATAGGTTACAACTGATACAAAACCAAATACAGAAATATTTATTACAGCGGAAGTCTTTGAAATAAATAAACGCCATAAAGGGGTTTGAACTGAGCGATCTCACGCCAGGATCTTCAACCTTGGGAAAACACTTAAAATATCAACTGCTTTTGACGTCGGAATCAGGCCTTCACGGATGAGGAAGTTTACCTGATGTGCCGTATGAGACAGATGACACCAGCCAACTATGCAAGGAATAAAACCGGTTGGTTAGTCTAATGAAAGACTATGCAAGGGTACAAATAAAAAGGTTCTAAGTAGTCGTATCAAGTTACAACCATCGCTCCTCGAATGATAGCCGATATGCGAGGTGAACTTCAATACTTCCACAGAAATACAAGAAAAGGCATGATGAAGAGAAAACTCCAAAGGAAGTGAGTCTTATGGGAAACGTATGAAGAGAAGACTCCAAAGGAATTGAGTCTTATGGGAAACGTATGACAATTGTTTGGGAACGTTAAGTTTTCACACAAGTTTAAAACAGGACCTTGATTATTTGGGTCCACGACCAACCTCACCGCGCAATGCGAATCCAGATTGGAAAGAAGACTTGCTCTAACAAGAGTCCGGGCGGTTTCTACATTGTACTCCTCGCCCGAGGGTATATTAATTATGTGCATAACAACACTTATCTTATTTAATTCCAAAACATACATTCACATTACAGCTTTTAGTTCAGATCATCTCGATACGAGAGATATTTTGGGAATGAATCCCGATTGTTGGCACCAGCTGAGTGCACCTATCTTGAATAAGAGTACGGTCATGACCCGAAGTACTAGGGCAAAATCCTCCTAATACCAGTTATAAAGAAATGACTATACCTCGCAAGGTACATAGCGTTCCTACGAATACTCGTTCTAACTACACATGAGTTCACACATAAATCCACACTAAAATCCATTATGGTAATATCCTGAAGAACTATATAATAGCGTTGTTTCTAGCAATATATACAACCTATTTTAGATTCATATTTAAACACATTGTTTTATCAAATCTGTTCCCAAACTTAAAACAACAATTTCATTCCATCTTAATTAACAATCAAATAATTGATAATCAAGGGGAAACATGGAATAATGAGCAAGAGCGAACCGCCACTTGCCTTAGTTTCGACGAACGAAGAGATCAGGTTCGAGATCTGGAACTTGAATCTGAGTACGGATTCCTACGACAACGACGAGTCATAAAACGGAACCCTAAGTTAGATACGATACGAAACGAAGCTACGAAATGAAACGAAGGGAAAAAGGCCTAAGCCGCGGTCGTGGTTACCATGGCCGCGATCGCGCCTACTGGGCAAAGCCGCCGTCGCGGTTAGCATAACCGCGGTCGTGGTTTTCTGCGCCAAGCTCGCGGTCGCGGTGGATTGACGGTGGCTAAAAGTGCGCAATGCAAATATCGTTGATTAGCCTCAATCAAAGTAAAATTTCCTAACAGACCTACTAAACAGAAGTATAGCAGACAAGTAAGGGTCGAACCCACAGGGAAGATCGATGCAGTGTGAAAGTGTGAATGACAAGTAACACGAACGAGGGGTTTAGTTATCAAGAGGAAGCAAAGCAAACAAGTTGAGTTGAGTTGAGAAAATATAATGAGGGAAAAGTAGTTCCACTAGAGCGAAATCCACAGTACAGAGATAGAGTTTGATCACATAAATCTATTTCATCCAAGTTCTTTAATTATCCTTATAGTCGTTCCCACCCTGATCTTAAGTACTATTGATTCTCACAGTTGTCAATAGACTTATTACTATGCCAATGATAAAATACCACTGATTCTCACAGTTGTCAGCGTACCTTAGCACCAACACAGCAATAGCAATGCACACAAGGATATAGGATACATGCAAGTAGAAAGACGTACAAGTACTCACTCCCCTACTTAACATGCAACTGATTCTCACTCACAATTGTACGCTCGGAACCCCTATACGCACAATTGTGTTTGCCACTAGATATGCACTCGGAACCCCTATATGCAATCCTAGCAATTGATAAAAAGTATTCAACCTAGTTGATCAGGCTAAGAAGAATAACAGGAAATCAATATCGATATAATCAAGAGAATCAATCCAACACTTATAAGGATAAGAACAAGGATATAGAAATCTCACAAACACATCAATTGTACTGCTTCAGACGTCTAGCAGAACAAAGGAAAATTAGCTCTCCATCAAAGGTGGATGAAAAACTACGAACTGGCAAAACTAAAACTGCCTTTGAATTCTAGGTTAACAAAGAGTATTTAACCTAATTCTAAAAAGAGATAAAAGGAAATAATAATAAAGATAATAACCAAATATAAGAAATCAGATCCCGGGAAATAATTCCCGTCCTCGCTCGGCAGCTCATCCTCGCGGTCAGCTTCTCAGCAGCCCACGTCCAGCAAATCTCGCAAGCCATCTTCGTTCATCTTATCTCGGCCCAACACGGCCCAACAACAGCTCTCTCGGCCCATCTTCTAGCAACGCTTCAGTGGCCTACGCCAGCGTGACATCACGCCCAATTCTTTCCAGCTTCACTTCAATTCACGCGCCTGAACTCCCGCTTCTTCCTTCGTGGGCCGCTCTTCTCATTTGGGCCTAATTTCTTCAACTCGTGGCCCACCATCTCCTTAATTCCAGCAATCACCACGCGACACTATTAATTGCTTCGCCTTACGTATTGGCCGCGGGGCGTGATTTCCACCGCGAGGCGGTGCTTCTTTTGGCGCGGGGCGGCATTCTTCTCTGAGACCCACCGCCGGGTCGCGGTGGCTCTAGCGCGGGGCGTCAATACTCGCCCGCCTTCTTTCTTCAGCTCTTCATTACTACCAAGTGTTAGTAGTCTTCTCCAATAAACTCCAGCAGATGTGCATCATCTCCATCTAAGCTGTAAATCCCTGGATATCTTCACTTTTCTCCACAACTTCTGGATTACAGACTTAGCCTCAAAACTAATCATAAACTCCTCGAAATGATGCTAATAATTGCTAGTAAAGGTGCATGAAATGACACCTATCATGGATGGAGCCGCGGTCACGGATCTCCATCCCGACGCGAGGTTAGGCGGCTTAGAAGCCTTACCGATGACGACGACGAGGCTTGTTCTCCACCACCGCGTATCACCATCACTCCAAGGCTTTACAAGGCTTCCAACGACTACTAAAACTCTGGCGATGAACACCAACTCCGGCGATAATGAATTTAAACGGGAGAGAGAGATGGAAGCAAATGGATGATGCAGAAGAGCCACACCAAGCTCCTTTTATAGGCTCAAGGGAGAGGGAGTTTACCCCAGCCCGGCACTCCAACCGATTCACATCCCAGCGTTAGGAGCACGAGGAGAAAGCCAGACGTCGGCCTTCTAGAAGCTTGAGGAAAACGACGATCCGAGAAGCCCACGATCGCGGTTTGCCCACAGGCAAAACCGCACCCGCGGTTTCGAAACCGCGGTCGCGACACTGCTGCGCTCGCGCTTCTGGGTCCTTGGTCGCGGTTCTTGCTCGAGGCCATGCTTAAACTTATTATTTTTAGTACTCTCTAAATACTTTAAGACCCAAAATCTTATTAAACGTATATTATTACGTTTAAATGGATCTTACAAAGATTACAGAAATTGCCCAACACGTCTTGCTTACAAAATGACAGTTGAGACTTTTAGGGGTTATTACAGGATCATCCTCATCCGTCAAAATGGGATCGAAAGACTCCATATAATCCCGATCCATGTCCTCCTCATCATCATCCGACGGGGAACGAGTAGTTGTGACGTGGACGTCCTCCATAACCACATCATCGTGGGCGGGTGGTGAGGACGACTGCGCGGCGTCTAAAATCTCACTACTAACGAGTGCCGTGCGCTGACGTTCCGACTCGGTCACACCACGTCTCCGCCTCGAACGTCGCTTCGGCATCGGATGTCTCACCGACAATGAAGAAAAGAAATCTCGTACAACCTAAATAAATAAAATTAGGAATTACAAAAGAAATCTTGTTCTAATTTATTCTAATTCTAATTTGTTGTAATTTATTCTATTTATAATTTATTCTAAATTGTTCTAATTTGTTCTACATTATTCTATTTATAATTTATTCTAAATTGTTCTAATTTGTTCTATTTATTCTAATTTGTTCTAATTTGCTCTAATTTATTCTAGTTTGTTCTAATTTGTTTTATTTTATTCAAATTAGCTCTAATTTGTTCTATTTTGTAGAATTCGTTCTAATTTATCTAATTTTTCAACCAAATCAAATTCCTAAACTAATTACAAATCTAAATATAAACTATAAGTGTGTGTTATTAAATAAAAAAAAATAGGAATTACAAAATTACATACCGCTTGGCTTCCCCACGTACGCGTAACTGGTGGCGTCTCGAGATCGTCCGCTCCCGGTACAGTAGTCGTGGTATCGTCGATGACCGAACTAGCTGGCATGCCTCGAACTCGTGCACCAGCTCGGGTCTAGAATTCTCCCGGTAATACTATCCTGCGTCCCCTTCCACGAAGTCTGCCTCCGCCCTATTAAAACTGAACCTTCTCGCCTCTTCCAGCCGTCGGCTCCACCACTTCCTCCTCCCGGCCGCCTCCTCCAGCCACCGCCCCCCCCCCCCCCCCCCCCCTCCGCCACGTCGCTGCCTCCAACCACCGCCTCCACCACATCCAGGCAGCCACCAGCCGCCTCTACCATTGCCTCCTTCGGGCCGGCGCCACCAATCACCACCTCCTCCACCGCCTCTGACCCACCACCGCCTCCAGCCACCTCCCCCTCAACCTCTGAACCGCCACCGCCTCCTGCAAATCCCTCCACCACCTCTGACCCACCACCGCCTCCAGCCACCTCTCCCTCCACCTCTGAACCGCCACCGCCTCGAGCAACCACCGTCATCTGCACAACCGCCAAATCGCCCGGATTCGGGGCTCCGTCCATCGACCCCACCGCTGCCACATCCGCCGCCACCACCGCAATGTCTTTGCGGCCACTGCCAATGTCACCGCCGTCCATCGCTGCTCTGCCGCCGTCGATCGTTGGTAAGAAAAGTGAGCCGCCGCTGGGGGTAGAAGAGAGGAAGAAGAAATGAAGAAGAAAGGAAGAAGAAAGGTGGTGCGCTGGGCTTTCAACTTAACCTAAACTCCGCACGCCATAATTTAGCGCACCAGCCATGCGCCATAATCTGGCGCATGACTTTGGGTAACCCGCACGCCAAATTTTGGTGTGCCAGTTTACCAGTTTTTTGCCAAAACATACCCCTTCACCTATACGCTCATTTTTGGCGTGTAAACTAGCGTGCGAAAAGTTAAAAAGTTGCGTGTATATAGGGTCTGCCTTATTAAATCAAATTTATATTTTATTGTTGATATTATTTAAAGTGTTGGGCTAAAAGGGAAAAGCCCATTAGGGCAGAAAGTCTCTCGAGAGGTTTTCAAGTATAAAAGAGGCATAACAGGTAACCTAAAACCCTAGCCACCAAAAAGCTCATTCATTCTCTTCTATTTCAAAAAACCCTAGCCACCATGGGTGGAATTCTCTACATATCAGATCTAACTTGAGCATCGGAGGGGCCTTAGGGGAGATCCCGACCCTCTTTTTGATTATTTTTCCTTGCAGATCCAGTTCACTTATCATGTTCCTGGGAGATCTATCGTCGCCGGTTTTTTAATCTTTATGGTACAAAAACATGCTACCACATCTACTAAAGTAGAATAAAATTACGCCACATGGTGCTTCCACGTTAATTTTGTCACATGACACTTTCACGTAAATGTCGCCATTTGTCATTTTCTCTATTTTCTTCATTTTTGAAAATAAATTAACTTATATATTAAAGATTGATATACTAAACATATAACTAATATTTCCTTATTTAAATACAAACCAATTTGAAAGATTATAAACTCACATATATTAAAGAGTAATGGCAAAAGTATCGAATTTCTGATAGCTCCTTGCAAAAAACCCTTAGTTTCTTATGAATGGCAAAAGTATCAACTTTTTGTACTTTTTTAGGTATTTTTGCTATAGATAGGGTATGATTTTATCTTTTTTTTTTAAAATCAAAATATCCTTAAAAGTTAACAAATCTTTTCTTCAAAAAGATAAAAGAAATTCCTAATCTCTCCTTAATCTTCCTCCCTCCCGGTGGCAGCCCCGTCCCATTACCTGCTATGGCCTCAAGCTATGACAATCAACTGTACGGTAACAAAATTGGCGGGCAAGTTTCCCTCCAAAAGAAAAGTAATCTCCTTCCTTTAACCCTTAATCCCTCCACCGTAACATTCACTCTGCCTGTCAACGTTCCCTGAAAATTCCTGATGAACTTCAAAGCGACCTGACAAAGTTTCTAACATTTACTCCACCTTCTTGAGGTAGTTTGCACCTGACACCCTCCATTAAAGTTTGAATGGGTAAGTAAATTTTCTTGACAAACATTCGTTTTTCCCCTCTGTTTTTTCCTTTTTTTTTGGTAGAAACTCTATGTTTTTTACTTAGAATAGTGAGAAGTTCAAAACCTTGTTTATCTATAGGTACGAAAGTAGTATACGTGAAGTTCATAAGTGGTGGAGAATGGGAAGACCAAGGGAAAAGGTGGTTGTATGAGGGTGATAGAACAGTGAAAGCCATGTCCATCTACGAATTTGTCAGACGCAAGATCCAGGTTTGTCATCCCAAGCATCAACAACTCAATGTGCTTCAGTGTGTACACCCCACAATCTCCCCTGCAAGATGTACAAATGCAGTTAGAATGTATATCAATTGTAGTTTGATAAGGGTTTATCATTTCATTTATACACATATATTTACCCGCGCTTGTTCTGCTTAAGGTTATCACGACGAGTCACCGACATTGGCTTGTCCAGTAATGATTCACATCTCTTTGTCAGTGGCTTGCACATCTTGACATACCTTTGAACAGTTTCAGTGACGGGCTGGATCATCTCAAAAATCTACTTATCTGAGTACAGATCAACATTGTAGTCGTACACCGTCACACACCAATCGCATAGTTCAATTTCTAAGGCAAACCAGTGGGACTCTATGATGTTGAAGGGCACATATATCCGTTCCGCATCATCCCATCTCTTGCCAAAATCAGCCGGACATGCACCCTTCACGTATTTCATCACTACATCCTCATTTTTACATGAAAAGTCCTTCTGGAAGCGATTGAACTCAGAGGTGACCAAGGTTTGCCAAAAGGTGTCAAGCACAACCACCTTCAAAAACCGCTCCAGATCCTCTGAAATCCTTTGACAATAAAGGAACATATTAATTTGAACTCCTTATCCACTTCATGCCCATTGGGTCCAATTCGGGGTTCAATACTGCATGACGGTACATATTAATTTGAATAAAAAATAAGGCAAACAAGTAAACATTTAGACCTTTTCAGGACATTATGGTACATATACAGGCGATATATACATTTGTCAGTCCATACAGAAGCATTTTCAGGTCATACGACTAACATTCAGTCCATATAACAGTTTGTCAGTACATAAGGAAGCATTTTCAGGTCATTATTAAGTTAAGTAGATTGGTTTGGCTCACTAACCTCTCACTTTGCATCCACTTCACCAGCTCTGTCATCCCTTCCACCTTGCTATTTTTGGTAATATTTTTTGCCAATTTATGCTCATCCAAATTGCAGAAGGGTGATTTTGCCGCCGCAGCTTGCTCGCGAGTGCGAGTTGGATATTTCCTCTTCTGCACTTGGGGACCCTTGTCCTTTCCCCGTTTCCTCGGCACATTCCCTTAATTGGTCTCCCCTTCCTTATCCCCCACGTCATCACAATCAGCATGTGATACCTTCTCACCTTGTAATTCAGTCCCAGCCTCAACACCTCGCTCATCAACCTTGGTTCCTCCCTCAACAACATCTCCATTTCGTTCCTCCACACCTCCGTCATCAACCTTGCTGAGTCCCTCCACAACATGTCCCTTTGCTACCTCATCAGCATCCACACCTCCGTCATCAACCTTGCTTCCTCCCTCCACAATATCACCCTTTGGTTCCTCCACACCTCCGTCATCAACCTTGTTGAGTCCCTTCACAACATCTCCCTTTGCTACCTCCTCAACATATACCTCAGTCCCATCCTCCACAACTCCCTGATCAACCTTATCCGCACCCTCATCTTGTGTCGCCACCACAGTCCCATCATTCACCACCTCAAGTGGTGTTGCCTCATTAACCAACTCCTCATTTGCCTCATTTACCCCCTTCTTAGTTGTTATCCCCCGTAGTATTGTAGCCGTCCGGATAAGAAGTGATAGTGAATCTGTTACATCCCCTTCAACTTCTTGCTCATTTACCATTGCAACATCTTCACCTGCCTTTTCCTGACAACCTACATTATCTACATCATCAGCATATGGGGGTGATCCAACCTTCTTCATCTCCCATTGTCCACCAGTTAACACAATTGCACCATCATCTTGCTCTCCATCCAATGTCTCCTAAAACGATGATATATGGTCTGAAATAAGCAAATATGTTATGAAATGTGCATATATGGACTGAAAAAAGTTAGGCATACCTCATTAGAATCTCCCGTTTCAGACTCTCCCTCTTCGAACTCATTCCCTTTGTCATCTTCAGGCTCTGACTCTTCCCCTTCTTCATCTTCATGCTCTGACTCATCACTCTGATCTATTGACTTCACCTTCCTCATCATGCTCTTCTGATGTTCTATGATGTTGGGTTCATCATCACTTTTAACCTCCCTAGACTCTGGCTCCTGGTGTTCTCTAATGTTTTCTTCATCATCACTTTCATCACTGGATGAATAGGCTACTTTTGTATGAGCTTTGCCTCTTTTTACCTTCTTTAACTCAAGGACTTCCTCCCTTTATAGATCGAGCTTTTCATTCAGAGTATGCATCATTTCAAGCAATTCATTCAAACAACACATCAATTGCCTATGGTCCAAACCTTCAATGTTTACAACTTGCCCTCCCTTACCAACTCCCTTATCCTTTTACCAGCCCTCTTTGTTTTTGGCTTCAGCTGCTTAACAATCTGATCCAAGGTTTTGTGTCCTTCCTCCTTGGGAAGTAACAACTTTCTCCCAAGTCCTCTCCGTCCTCCTCAACAAGAATCTGTTTAGCAGCAAAAGTCCCCTCTAGGGCATCCGTAACTGAATCCAAGCTTGGCCACTCATTTTCAGCCACCTCACACCTTGGGGCTGCACAAGTTTATTAAGCTTCTAGGCAAACGTTCTGCCAATATGGGGCACTGTCTCATACAACCATATCTAAAACAAATATAATTGAAATTAAACCATAATTATGACCACAAATACTACCTAAAATTTTACATATTCAACTACTAACACATTACCTGAAACACCATCAGGAAACCCCATATGGTGTATCCTGCTTAGGCTTTGTCAGAAACTGCAAGTGCAGCCTCAACTGAGTCCAGTCTTGTGTTCAAAGCAGTAGCCAGACTTTGATGGAGGTCAATATAAGAACTCCTACCCCATGGGAAATTATTGAAATGATCCAAGTCTTGGATCAATTTCACATGCAAGGGTCTGACCTTCCTCTTTTTATCACCCCCAGTACAACACCCTTAAGAATTAACAACAAATCCATCTTCAGCTTGAATACATTGTCCTCCCGATACGAGATGAACTTGGTTAAAAGGTTCGAGATTGTAATACTCCTCACACCAAAAAAATCAAACACTGCTTTTTTATCCTCCAATGTGTCCTCCTCATCCTGCATGCCACAATTTAGTCCTGTTATACGTCTAAACTCCTCCATTGAAAACCTACATGGTTTTCCACCAAGATCATACCATGTCTCTCACTTCTTTTTTGTCTCCAGTTGCCTAAACAAAACATGGTGAATCAACTGTACAGACAACTTCAAGTTCTTCATTATTTTTATAATTAGGCCAAAGGGCCCCTATAGAACTGTTTGCCAGTCTACACGACTTAATGTATTCTTAATACAAGTCAGATATTGAAGCCTTGAATTCTGATTGATCCGACCAAAAAACAACTCCTCATAATGCCACTTGTACTTTATCTGTAAGAATGACATTCATATTCATATAAAGGAAAAATAAGACTTTGTCAGGTAAGATATATGGTTTTCAGGACATATAACACTTTGTCATACTACATTTTGATTTGTCAGGCCAAATGGAAGTTCTTCAAGTCACTCAGGCTATTATGATTTCTACACTGTCACAATCTTTACCTAGACCATAACCCCTCCAAATTTGTATTAACATGAATCACCTTAATTTGGATTTATCAGGTCATTTAGGCTACTATGACATTCTAATCAAACATCTGAATATATATGTTTTTCATATTACTTGTGAGTTTGTCAGTCAAAATAGGCAAATTTTAGGTAATGTAGTTTATAGCACACAACAACACTCTCCATGCTCTATTTTTTAGGTTATATCACACAACAACACTCTCCATCCTCTGTTTTTTACAGAGTAATCCATGCTCTGTTTTTCATTACAAGCATGCAGTTTATCCAAACCTAAACCTAGCATGCATCACAATTTTCAGACAAAATTATGCTCTTTTCAGGTAAGTAAAGACTTATTCAAGATAACTAACCACGCCAACCGACTTCGATGGCACCTTCCTCGACCTCTTGCCTGTGGGTTCTTCAGCCTTCGACAATCGCGGTTTCTTCTTCTGTACCGGAACGACTGGACTGGGTGATTCCTCTTCCTCTGAAGAGTTGTAGGCTCTCTTCATTCTGCCACTCGCCACAGTAGCCGCCTTCGCCGGTTGTTGTTCTGGGTCTTCAACCCTCTTTCTCTTCGCAAGAGTAGACGCCTTCGCCTTCACTTCTCTAGCTTTCGCCGACTTCAATCATCTTGTCTTCACCATTCTCAATTTGGGGATTTAGGTTTACAACTAAAATCGATCAATTTAGGGCTTCAGGAAACAAATTCCGGAAAGAAAGGGCAAAAGGGAGGTTAGGTTCAGTTGACGAACGGACCTGCTGTTCTTGATAGTCGAAAAGATTTGGGGAAGAAAGGGAAAATGTAAATGATGTACTCCAGGTTGGGTTTAAATGGCTACCGGTTGAACATGTACTTGATTAAGCAAAAGATAAAGCGGTTTTAAATTAACTGTTGTTTTAAACCTCCTTTAAACACTTTATAGCTTTTTGGAAAAAGTTTAATTCATATTTTATTTTACCTTTTTTGTTTTGAAAAGTTTTGCATCTTTTTGGTACTTTTGCCATTCTTTTAAAACGCCGATATTTTTGCAAGGAGCTATCAGAAACTCGATACTTTTTGCAATTCCGCCTTAAAGATTTCTATACTAAACCTATAACTAATCTTTCCTTATTTAAATAAAAAATCAATTGAAAAGATTACAAATCAATCTACTACATATCTACTAAAGTAGAATAAAAATACGCCACATGGGGCGTCCTCGTTAATTTCGCCAAATGGGGCTTTCACGTTAATTTCTTCATTTGTCATTTTCTCTATTTTTTTATTTTTAAAATAAATTAACTAATTTACTAAAGATTTCTATACTAAACATATAACTAATCTTTCCTTTTCAAATACAAATCAATTGGAAAGATTACAAACTTATATATTAATGATTTCTATACTAAACCTATTATTAATCTTTTCTTATTTAAATAAAAAATCAATTGAAAAGATTCAATTAGGCAATTAGAAAAATTATAAATCAAATAATTAGGAATATTACAACTTAAAAAGCAAAATATTTGACTGAATATTTACATTGCTTCAACAAAATATACGAAACTCCATTTGAGTTTATGTTTATGATGCTATTATGTTGCTTCTTTAACAACATATACTCGGCGGTTCCTATGAAGACTCTCTTTATTTTCAGTAGTTGAGAATCAGGTTAGCAAGTCAAGATTTACTATTTGATATATTATGTTGTGTGGTGCATAAGTGAAGGAAATATCACAAACGTTAGTACAAGGTTGACCCCTTTGATTAACCAGAGTAAGAACGGATTGCAATCTAGATTAGTTTGGTCTAGGTATTGCAAGCTCACTAACACACACTTTAACCTAATAGTACAAAGTTGCCCCCTTTGATTAGCGATCTCATATACTCATTCGTAGAAATCATCATACGGTGCTAAATATGTAGAGTGCTTTATATTGTAAGGTTTAGAGAACTGATTAAGATTCGTAGAAAAAGTTCTCAAATTGGGTACAAGATCAACAACTATAAAGCTTAAAGAACAAGCAAGATTTATTTGTTTATTAGGAAAAAAAGATTAAAAGAATATTAAATATATGGGGTTTTTGCAGGAAACCACCCGTTATATGTCACTATTTGCACGGAACCACCCGTTATATCGATATTTATTTTAAACCACCCAATTATCTATCTCCGTTAACGCAAAACCACCCAGAGCCATCTGCTGTCCACTTTGCCGTTTAAATGTGTAAAATGTCCCTTTTGCCCTCGCTTTTTTTTAAAAATCTTTTATTCCTTACATCCAAAATTTGGCTAAGCTATGTAAATAACTTAAATTTTATTTATATAAACTAATGGGAATTTTAGATATATTTTTAAACATTTTTTTAGATTTTAGGGGCAAATTGTGCACTTTTGGAAAAACAAGGATGTTTTTGTATATAGGACCAAAAGAGATCTAAATCATGTTCAGGCCAAGAACACGAAGAACACGTTTGGAGGACTGATTTCAAACTCAAAATTCACACAAACGGGCGCAAATTGAAAGGATAAGCTAGTTGGAACATATAGATCAACATCTTAATTACACAAATTGAGTCAGTTTAGGAACAATTTGATTTGAATACATGTGAATTCGAGCGACTTATGATCAGCGTGTTTTAGGGAGAAAATGGTGGAATTGTGAAATTCGATTTTATTTTGAATCAATTGAGATGAGAATAGTGGGATTTGAAGTTAATGGTGTTGTAGGAAGATTGTTTACTATAAATAGTGGATCAATTCATCGAGTAAGGTACCCAATTTCGCAAAAAAACTCTCTCGGTCTCGCTCAAACCTTTCCCTCTGAAATTTGACAAATCCGAGCACGTTCTGCCACCGTTCGCCGTCGACGGAGGTGCCATCTGACTCATCTCAACGCCCCACACCCAGCCGCACCGGCCCCGCACCCGTAGACGCGCCGCCGAGCCACCATTAAGTCATCTCCTGTGCATGTCCTGTAGTTGGTCGGAGGTAGGGGATGAGGGTAGTTTTGTAATTAAAAAAAAAAGCGAGGGCAAAAGGGACATTTTACACATTTAAACGACAAAGTGGACGACAGATGGATCTGGGTGGCTTTGCGTTAACAAAGATTGATAATTGGGTGGTTTAGCCTAGCGCTACCGTTGAGCCAAACTCGTGCGCCCTAGGTCTAGCTCCTTCAACTAAGCCTTCACCAAACCTCCCTAACCCACAATCGAACCATCACCGAACCCACCTCACTGAACACGAACCACACTCAACCAAACGTGGCTCTCGGCCCTAGCCGAGATCCCCCGATCGAACCACTTCGCAGCTTCGCAGACGCAAACAACAACAACTTTTCCGCGACCGCGGAAACCATCGCCGCGACCGCGGAAATCTCCCAGACAGCTTCTGAAGTTCAGTTTCGTTCGATTCTTCAGCGAGCAAGAGTTGTTTCGTCCGCCTTCTACCTAGATCCGCTATGACTTGTGTTTTGGGAGACCGGAACACATCACAAGGGTACAAGCAGAATGGTTTTAGTGATCGTAACCGATTACTATCATTGTCCCTCGAATAATAACCGAAGGAACGATACATAACCCAGAACATTCACGGAATGATAGAAGAAGATATGTATCGAAAAGAAGACTCCAATGGAATTGAGTCTTATAGGAAACGTATGCAATTGTTTGGGAACATTAAGTTTTCACACAAGCTTATAAAAATGACCTTGGTTATTTGGGTCCATGGCCAACCTCATCGCGCAATGCGAATCCAGATTGGAAAGAGGACTTACTCTAACAAGAGTCCGGGCAGGTTCCATGTTGTACTTCTCGCCCGAGGGTATATTAGTTATGTGCGTAAAAGCACTTATCTTATTTACTTTCAAAACGTACATTCACGTTAAGGCTTTTAATCCACAACATCTCGAGATGAGAGATATCTTTGGGATGAATCCCGAATATTGGCACTAGCTAAGTGCACCTACCTCTTATATCCGAATAACGGTACAGTCATGACCAGGAGTACTAGGGAAAAAACCTCCTAATACTTGTTATAAAGAAACGACTAGACCTCGCAAGGTACATAACGTTCCTACGAATAGTCGTGCTAACTAAGCATGTAAGTTCACATATAAATCCACACCAAAATCCATTTATCACTTTACGGTAATATCATATAAAATTATATATAATAGCGTTGTTTCTAGCAATATATACAACCTATTATAAATTCATATTTTTAACACAACATTTTATCGTTTAAGTTCTCAAACACAAATAAACAACTTTATTCCAACTTAATTAAACAATTAAGTAATTGATAATCAAGAAGAATATGGAATAAATCAACAAGAGCGAACCGCCAATTGCCTTAGTCTAGACGAACGAAGAGTTGGGTTCGAAATCCGGAAACTTGAACTTGTGCACGGCTGCCTACTAAAATTCCCGTTGGAATTTATCATCATTCGGTAGGGTCGGATTCCAATCTGTACCATTAGCCTTGGAGACGAGCACAATCCAACACCGACGAAACAAAACCCCTAATTAGTTACGGGTACGAAAAGGCAGTGCCGCGATCGCAGTTTGTATTGCCCCGATCGCGGCCTTGCTGGGCAAAACCGCGCCCGCGGTTTCATAACCGCGATCGCGGTTCCATGCCTAGCCGAGATCGCGGGCCTCTGCCCAGCCGCGATCGCGGTAATGTTGCCGCGGTCGCGGGATCCATCATCGATGACAAACTTAAATGAACACAACAGAGCCATACCGAGGGAAGACGAGGCTCGGACCTTGCTCCTTGGACAAGCACTCACCACCACCACTCCTGGCTTCGCCTTGATGGAACTCCGACTCCGACAACGAACGACGACGACACAACTTCGGCGACAACACCAAACACCGAGAGGAAGAGAATGAAGGACGATGAACACTCAGATTCGCCCCTATTTATAGGGTAAGGGTGGAGCTTCTTCACTTAATGAGAGGGTCACCCAACCGATTCCCTTCCCCACACCGGCCGCTCAGAGAAGAAACACCAGCACCCAAACCGTCGGCGTCTCAGAAAAGACGAGGAAGAAGAGGAAGCAATAGTGCCGCGATCGCGGTTTGGCCTTTGGCCAAAACCGCGCCCGTGGTTTCATAACCGCGGTCGCGGGCAGTGCCGCGATCGCGGGCAATGCCGCACCCGTGGCTCTCGAGCCTTGATCGCGGGTCTTGCTTAATTCCGATTTTAGCAACCCTCCAATAATTAGAACCCATATATTTCATTAAATGTGTATCCACACATTCATATGGTTCTTACAGGGTTATAGAACATGCCTAACACGTCTTGCTTACAAAATGAAAGTTTGAAAATTACACAAATACCCCTACTAAAATTGAGGGTTATTACATTACTACCCCTTAAAAATAGTTTCGACCCCGAAACTAACACTTCGACCCCGAAACTAACACTACCAAGTTAGAGGGATCGATTTCCACATTAACCTCTCTACTTGAGTTTAGTATCCTCAATTATTTCGTACTCAAAATTAATCCTAGGAAAGTCGGTCTGTTTCCTCAACCATGACATCCATCATATGTCTCGTTTCCATATATTATCCCATGTGCCAACTCTTAATATACTCACAAGGTTATGATTACCTTAGAATCATAGTCTCCAAAAATCATCACACGATCTTAATACACCTTAAGCTTGAGAACACACATTTTCTTTCAACTTTTCTCTTTTATAAACGACTCCCAAAGTTCATACCTTATCTCCTTATAACCTAACTTAGTACCCCCAATTGTCATATCGTCTTACTCCTTATATATACATCTCACCCATTTCATTATTTACCTTAATTAAAAATTGGCCCTTATGCCATCCATTAACCCACAATCTTTCCATTAATCAGGCTCTAACATAAGACCTTTAGAATACCTAAATATTCCTCAATTAATCACACAACATCTTATTCATGTTTCCCTCAAACATGATTCTAATAATCCGTTTAACACGATTATAATCAATCACCTTATTTATCCAACACGTGTCATAAGATCGCCTTAATAGACATATGTCACTTTTTCACCAAGTCCATTTGATAAAATCCATACACTTACGTTATCCCATACCATTAATCCCTAGAAATTAAAACAAACTTTTACCGACTGAGTTTGTTATTCACCCATAAATCCTTAAACACTTAATCGTCCTCATACAATTTATTATCCCAAATCAAGCAACCTTTTTGCTTTATCGAAATTTAATATTTACCCAAGACATAATCCTCTTAATACTCCTCATATTATTTTATCATTTCCTCACGAAAGCACTCATAATGAAACCCTAAATAGGTTTTCCACAATAACACTTTCACACACTTAGCTCTTCCAAAAGCTTTACCCATTGGTCCTACAATAGGCACACTCACTTATAAACCCCAAAACCATAACTCTTGGGTTTTAAAGTTTATTCAAGATCGTATTAGAGTACGATCAATTTAGAGAAAACCAACTCCTTAAGAAATATCTCTCTTATACATTTATTCACTTAAATGAATAATTTATACAACTCACAATTAAGTATTTTGAGCTTTATACTAACTCACTACACAATTTTTTACCCCATCTAATGCTCGGAGTATACACATGAGGAATAACCTCAAACTCCATAGAGCATTAACTATACATGCTTAATTCCTTACAGCGAGGAGTCCTTACAATATTAAATTCTCGAGACAATGCTCGTGAATTTGAGCAAGGGAACAAATAATGTCAATGCCCATCTTGACCTTATTTCATGAACATAGAGGGGTTCTTGCGAATAGTTTCGACCCTGACACTAGCGCTAACAAGGTAAGGAACAATCACACATGTCCCAACCCAACACTATCCTTTATGAGTCTAGACAGTCTTTATCAACACATGACATGTACTACTTTTGGCACTCAAGGATTCTCGTATGAACGAACAACTTGCAATCGTAACGAATTTAGTAATTTCTGGAACAAGGAAACACTTCTTTATTATTCGAAACATTACATTAAAACAATTTGACAAAAAGTCGAACATACATATTACTAAACTATGGAGACTATCCACACAAGTCATCGCTCCTTATTCTTAAAAAGCTTTACAAAATACCGCTACTCGTTCAGGGTTTCCTTCTCATCGGGTTGACGTATCACAAAGAGTCGTTGCCCCTGACCTGAAGATTCGATAGGCGCCTTGCCTCTATTACGAGCAACATATTGCTCAGGAGCGAACACTTCCGGCTTTGGGTTCTGCCTACTGCCAACATTTGAGGCCTGATATGATTGTGTTGGCCCTTGACCCTTCTGCCTACAGTATGTTTGCATGTGGCCTTCCTACCCACAATTATAACAGACCCGCTTCTCCTTTTGGCAATTAAAACTTGTATGCCCAACTACATCACAGTTGTGGCATTGAATCACACCGCTACTCCAACCTGAGCCTTTGGCGGAGATAGACTGAGTCGTCTCGGTCTTAGCACGACCAGACTTCTCAAATTTGGTGGGCGATGCCGGCCGCTTGAAGGTATTAGCCTTCCGGTCTTGTTGCCCACCCTTCACCTTATTATGTTCCTCCCACTTTCGAGCGGACTCCTCCAGTGTGACCTCTATTTTGTAGGCCGCCTCAACATATTGCTCCAAAGTAAAGCAATCGTGACGCATCATCAGAGGTTTGATTTCTGGATTCATCCATCCATGGAAGTACCAGATCTTTTGTTCTTCAGTATGCACTTCAGAACCAGCATAATGCAGCAAATGATTAAACTTTGCCGCCGCTCAGACACTTTCAGTCCCTCAGTCTCTGGGTAGAGGAACTCCTTCAACTTCTCTTCCCTCATAGCACGAGAGAAGAACCGATCAATGAGCTTGGCCTTGAACATTGCCCAGTTCAGATTTGGGTGGTCGTCCAAACCAGTTCCTTCCCACCACTCACTTGCTCCGTCTTTCAGATGTAACGAAGCAATGTGCACATGTTTAGCCTCGGTGCAGACCACATTCTGAAATAGTCGCTCCATATGGGAAAACCAATAGGCAACCTTGACTGGTTCCCCGGTCCCATCGTAGCTATACGGGCGCATCGAATTGATCGTCTTCAATGCCCGGTTGTAATTCCCGTCATTTCTCTCGGGAACCACCGGATGTGTAGGACCTTTACGTCCCTTCACATTAGTTGCAACTTGAGGATTGGGAGCCGCTTGAGCTTGAGGTATCCCTTGGGCCATCAATACCTCGACTACTTGTCTCACTATATGCCCAATGATCGTTGCATCCAACATGATCGGGGCAGGAGGTGGAACTTCCCTCGCAGCTTAAGGGTCCACTTGTCCCTGATGAACATCTTGCCGCAGGGTCGGGTCATTATTATGCGAGCCAGCTCTCGCGTCATCCCCTTGCTGAGTAGCACCCCTCAGCTGAACCCGGGAACCATTGTTAGGACCTTCATTAGCTGCTTGGTTGGTGGATTGGGTGTTCATCATCTGTTGATGAACCATAACTTAAGTTTAGAACTTTTCCAACGTGTACATGCTACTTAATGAATTACGTTATGATACGAATTATAAGGGTCTAAACCAATAACTTATATTAGTTTGATAGACCCTCCACCATTAACCTTAAAACGATCTTCTTCTCTTACTTGCGAATGGATCAATTAGAAGAAATGTCAACCTTTAAATGACATTAAACCTAAGAAAAGACGATATCCTTAAGAATGGATCTAAGGAATAAGTAACAAAACCGAAGCTTGCAAAAGTTTGAAAAACCACTTAAACCCTATGCTTTTAAACTTTATACTTTATACTTTTAAACCTTATATATTTAACTCAAAAAAACAATTATTTATAAAGTTAGTTTCTCAAACTAACGACACTATTATCACCTAAAACCCTTACTAAGACCAAAAATCACACTTTTAAAGTTATAGCACGAAGTAAATGTTAAATGTTTATAACACACCATTTATAAGGCAACTATAAAATAACTATTAAATTCTCAATAGTTAAACCATTAATTTTAAATTAAATTTTAAGAAATCATTGAACTTTAAGTTTGATACTAAGATTTAGACTCTCGAAATCCTTTTTAAAAGAAAATAGTTTGAAAATAGTTTCGAAATTAATTTTCGAAAATTCTCAAACCTAACAATAAGCCAAGAATTTTAAAACCATTGCTCTGATACCATAATTGGAACACCCCCGACTTATGTCGGTAGTGCCACAGGCCAGTGACCTCAGACGTTAATGTCCAAAGTCACCCTAGGCTTTAATCGGAACAGTTAAGCTTAAATAAATACATAAATGTTAAATAACGAAAGAACAATCAGCGGAAGACATTTTAAATGAATAACACTCAACCTTTTATTAAGATTCCTCTCGTAAAATGAGAAAGACGGTTTACAAAAAAGTATAGTGACATCGGAAGACTTTTAAATTACAACGGAAGACTTCTTTAAAGTAGTCCTAATTACATGACTATGTATTACATTTATTTCAAATTAAACATACACGCCTTGGAAATATTACTTTATAAAATGCAAACTTGAACTGCGAGCCTTCTCTTTAATTGGCTACTTCAATCGTCGGGGACCAACCTCTGATGTGCCGTATAGGACGGATGACATCAGCCAACCATGCAAGGAATAAAAATCCGGTTGGTTAGTCTAATGAAAGACTATGCAAGGGTACACGTAGAATGGTTCTAGTGATCGTAACTTATTACTATCATTGTCCCTCGAATAATAACCGAAGGAACGATACATAACCCAGAACTTTCACGGAATGATAGAAGAAGATATGTATCGAAAAGAAGACTCCAATGGAATTGAGTCTTATAGGAAACGTATGCAATTGTTTGGGAACGTTAAGTTTTCACACAAGCTTATAAAAACGACCTTGATTATTTGGGTCCACGACCAACCTCACCGCGCAATGCGAATCCAGATTGGAAAGAGGACTTACTCTAACAAGAGTCCGGGCGGGTTCCACATTGTACTTCTCGCCCGAGGGTATATTAGTTATGTGCGTAAAAGCACTTATCTTATTTACTTTTAAAACGTACATTCACATTAAGGCTTTTAATCCACATCATCTCGATACGAGAGATATCTTTGGGATGAATCCCGAATATTGGCACTAGCTAAGTGCACCTACCACTTATATCCGAATAAGGGTACAGTCATGACCAGGAGTACTAGGGAAAAAACCTCCTAATACTTGTTATAAAAAAACGACTAGACCTCGCAAGGTACATAGCGTTCCTACGAATACTCGTGCTAACTAAGCATGTAAGTCCATATATAAATCCACACCAAAATCCATTTATCATTTTACGGTAATATCATATAGAATTATATATAATAGCATTGTTTCTAGCAATATATACAACCTATTATAAATTCATATTTTTAACACAACATTTTATCATTTAAGTTCCCAAACACAAATCAACAACTTTATTCCAACTTAATTAAACAAATAAGTAATTGATAATCAAGAAGAATATGGAATAAATCAACAAGAGCGAACCGTCACTTGCCTTAGTCTAGACGAACGAAGAGTTGGGTCCGAAATCCGGAAACTTGAACTTGTGCACGTTTGCCTACTAAAATTCTCATTGGAATTTATCATCATTCGGTAGGGTCGGATTCCAATCCGTACCATTAGCCATGGAGACGAGAACAATCCAACACCGACGAAACAAAACCCCTAATTAGTTACGGGTACGAAGGAACGAAAAGGCGAAGAAAAGGCAGTGCCGCGATCGCGGTTTGCATAGACCCGATCACGGCCTTGCTGGGCAAAACCGCTCCCGCGGTTTCATAACAGCGATTGTGGTTCCATGCCTAGCCGAGATCGCAGGCCTCTGCCCAGCCGCGATCGCGGTAATTTTGCCGCGGTCGCGGGATCCACAATCGACGACAAACTTAAACGAACACAACAGAGCCATATCGAGGGAAGACGAGGCTCAGACCTTGCTCCTTGGACAAGCATGCACCACCACCACTCCTGGCTTCGCCTTGATGGAACTCCGATTCTGACAACGAACGACGACGATACAACTCCGACGACAACACCAAACACTGAGAGGAAGAGAATGAAGGATGATGAACACTCGGATTCGCCCCTATTTATAGGGTAAGGGTAGAGCTTCTTCACTTAATGAGAGGGTCACCCAACCGATTCCCCTCCCCACACCGACCGCTCGGAGAAGAAACGCCGGCACCCAAACCGTCGGCGTCTCAGAAAAGACGAGGAAGAAGACAAAGCAATAGTGCCACGATTGCGGTTTCATAATCGCGGTCGCGGGCAGTGCCGCGGCTGCATAGCCGCGATCGCGGGCAATGTCGCGCCTGCGGCTCTCGAGCCTTGATCGTTGGTCTTGCTTAATTCCAATTTTATCAACCCTCCAATAAGTAGAACGCATATATTTCATTAAATGTGTATCCACACATTCATATGGTTCTTACAGGGTTACAGAACATGCCTAACACGTCTTGCTTACAAAATGAAAGTTTGAAAATTATACAAATACCCCTACTAAAATTGAGGGTTATTACACGTCTCTTGTCTAAAGTAAGTCCTCTTTCCAATCTGAATTCGCATTATGCGGTGAGGTTGGTCGAGGACCAAAGTATTTAATGAGGCGTTTTCAAAACTGTGTGATAATGTTCCCAAAAAAATTCATTAATTTTCCATAAGACTCACTTTTGTTGGAGTCTTCTCTTGAAGCATTATTTTTCTATCGTTTCACTAAGAGTATCCGAATTATGTATCGTCTAACGGATATTATTCGAGAGACAATGATAGTAACTGGATACAATCACAAGAACCACTCTGTTTGAGCCCTTGCGTATTCTTTTATTAGACTAACCAACCTTTCATTTTCCTTGCATGGTTGGCTGGTGTCATCCGTCCTATACGGCACATCAGTGGTTGATCTCAAGTGCTTTGAAGTAACAAAACGAAGATGAAGGCTTGCAGTTGTAGATTTCAAAGTGATTTTATTTTTGAGTTTGTCTAGTGTTAATTTAGTTTTCTTAAATAAAGGTAATACTTAGATGAGTTAGTCATGTGTTTAGAGTTATTGAAAAAGTCTTCTGATGTAATTTCACTTTGTTTGTAATACCGTCCTCATTTTACGAGAGAAATTTTAATAAAAGAATTGAGTATTTAATATACAAGTCTTCCGCTACTCTTTTATTATATAATATTTTTTTCTTTATTTAAGCATAATTGTTTCGATTAAAGCCTTGGGTGACTTTGGAATTTACAGTCTGAGGTCACTAGCGTGTGGCACTACCGACGTAAGTTAGGGGTGTTACAATTGTGGTATCAAAGCAATGGTTTTAAGATTTTTGGCCTATTGTTAGGTTTCAAAATTTTTGAAATTATTTTCATACTATTTTATTTTATGTAAATACATTTTTTAATTTAAAAAAATATCTTTAGAATTTTAAAGTATTTGATTCAAATGTTATGAAAGGAGTTCTTCAGATTGTGAGACTAGTGGTTTTAGAATTTTAAAGTATTTGATTCAAATGTTAAAGTATTTGATTCGCGGGCAAATATCTTTAGATTTCGGTAAAAGTTGTGTGGTGAGCTAATATAACTCTAAAAATACTTAATTGTGAGTCATATAAATTATTCATTTAAATGAATAAATTTGTAACGAGAGGTATTCCGTAAGGAGTTCTTCTTCTCTAAAATGATCGTACTCTAATACAATTTTGAGTTAAAATTGTAAAATTTAAGAGTTATAATTATAGGGTTTATAAGAGAGTGTATCCGTTGTGAGACTAGTGGTTTAAAGCTTTTGGAAGATCTAAGTGTGTGAAACTATTATTTTGAAAACCTACTTAAGGTGTCATTATAAGTCTTTCTTAAGTAAATGATATAATGATATAAGGAGTATTAAGGCGATTTTGTCCTAGGTAAATAGTAAATTTTGGCTAGGCAGAAGGTTTGCTTAATTTGGGATAATAAATTGTGTGAGGAAAATTAAGTATTAAAGGATTTATTGGTGAATAACAAACTTAGTCGGTAAAAGTTTGTTTTGATTTGTGTGGATTAAAACGGGATAAAATAATTTTATAAATTCTTGCCTTCTAGGCTTGAGGAGAAGGTTATCTATATTTATTAAGGTGATCTTTTGACACATTTTGGAGAAAATAAAATGATTGATCATAATCGTGTTAAATGAATTATCAAAATCATGTTTGAGGCAAATATGAATAAAATGTGGTGTGATTATTTTGGGAAAAATAAGGGTCTTAAGTTAGAGATGAAAATTTTGAGACACTTATATATTTTTTGGGATTTGAGTTGGAAATGGGCATAAGGGCAAAATTTAATTGAGATAAAGAATGGAATTGGTGAGATGTATATGTATGGAGTAAGATAGTATAATATTTGGAGTTACTAGAAGTTGATATTCGGGTTATAAATGAACTTAATGTATGAACTTAGGGATTTGGTTATAAAGAGGAAATTGAAAGAGAAAGGTAGTGTTCTCATGCTTAAGGTACGATTTTGGAGAATATGATTCTAAGGTAGTCATGATCTTGTGTATGTACTAAGAGTTATTAGATAGTACAATACATGGAGACGAGATATACGAGGTAATGTCATGGTTGAGGAAACGGATCGATTTTCCTAGGAGTAATTTCGAGGACGAAATAATTGAGGATACTAAGCTCAAGTAGTGAGGTTAATGTGGAAACCGATCCCTCTATCTTGGTAGTGCTAGTTTCGGGGTCGAAACTATTTTTAAGGGGGTAGTATTGTAATAAACCTCATTTTATCATAAGGGTATTAATGTAATTTCTATATATATTATTTTGAAAATAATAAAAGTTATGAAATTTATTTTATATCTTTTAGAGTAGTAATTTAAATTATCCATAACTTAAGTTCAAAAGCTAGTTCTAGATAATTTTGTACAAATTATGAAATGGGTTTTAAAAGTATAGTGTAGGAAATAAATGAATAAGTACATCAACGAATGTAGTTGTAAAATTTTAATATAATAATAAAAGTTGTAATAATTATTAGATTTATCCATAAAGGGATAATATAATAAATATCCTAAGTATGTTATCTTTTTATATTATGAATGGTTTAAATTATGGTTAACCTTATATTAATTATAATTTGAATAAACTTATCAATCTTAACCTAGATTATTTCAGTTGAGATTAACAAAGTGTTAATCTCAACTAACTTAAATTCATGCCAATTCAATATGAAGAACCAAATCAACAAATAAGTGGAAAAGGAAGCATGATTTAGAGACAAATGCGAGCAAAATACAAGAAGCACAACACCGACGTCAATGGCGATTCGCGAGGAGAGCACAAAGGCAGAAAACGGAAGAGAGGAGAAAGTTGGAACGAAAAACAAAAGGACAAAAATGCCCCTCCGTGTATAAAAAGTCCCAAAATGTTAGGACTAATCTGAGTCACACGATTGAGTGTATTGGATGGCCAAGATGCGTCCACAGTTACATTGTATTAATGTGGAATCTTTTGTTTTTGGAAAGTATCAAATATTAACAAGCTAGGAGGAAAACTAATATTATAATAAAGATAATTTAAACATGAAAATATACCATAGTTGTGTGATCGATCAATATAAATAGGCATGGTGTAATCCTTTTTCTCTTACACAAGTAATCTACTATATAATTAGTAAAGCAGAATAATGTCTGTGCCACGTGGCACCCCCACAATAAACCAAAATTTATGATGCCACGTGGCGTCTCTATATTCAATTTTCCACGTGTTGCGGTCATATTTTTTTGGGAGTTATGTCAAAAAACTAAAAAATAAAATAAAATAAAATTTGGTGGCTTACATGCTATGTATATGGAACGATTCACATCACCTCATATTGTGTTTCCTTTATTGAAATTCTTTATCTTTTTTTTTATAAGAGTTATCTTCTTTTTTCTTTATCTATGAAGATCACCATTTAGAAACTTCCTAAATTACCAATTAAAAATGATAATCGGTTTTTTCGCCTGATACCCCTGAGGTAAGGCGAAATTCGCGAGGTGACCCAAAGTTTTACTTATTTCGCGCGGTACCCCTGAGTTTTTTTTTTCACCAAATGCCCGTCTATTAATTTTTTAATTAAAAAATCCCAAAAAACTATAAAAAAAAGAGAAAAATCCCAAAAAAATCATATCTCTACCTAGCCCAACTTGCCTTTCCGGCAGCTTGGATTTGGAGTATTGAATCCCTCAACAAATCGAATATTAAGAAAACCAACTCTCTGTTGCATTCAGAGAAGGAACATCTGTTGACAGCAAACCCAAAAGAGCAAAGAGCTCCAACTCCAGTCGTTCCCATCTTCCAAATGTCTACTCCACCCGCATCACGTTTCTCTTTCCGATCTGGGTCTGACAATTTTCCATCCTCAAATTGAGGCCTACCCAATTCAATTTCGGGGGCCAATTTCCCATTTGTGGATGTGGACTTGGGAGAGTCTGATTTCATGTCGGCGAATTCACCCTCCCTGGCTTCCGTGAAGAAAACTCGGGAGGAAAAGCCAAAGCTTTCAACGGAAATGACCTCCTTGACCTCCCAATCAGGGGTTGGAGAGGGTTTGGGCGATTTCGTCTTCACCTTCTTCTGGGGGTCGGCGAATTCCTGAAAGTAGTTCATGTCAAGGATGCAACTAGAATCGGTTGAGGAGATCAAATTATTTTTGAGATTTTTTTTGCTTTTTTTTAGGATTTATTAATTTAAAAAATTAATAGATGGTTATTTGGCGGAAAAATAAACTCGGGGGTACCGTGCAAAATAGGAACAACTTTGGGGCACCTCGCGAATTTCACCTTACCTCAGGGGTATCAGGCAAAAAAACCGAATGATAATTCATTATCATGATTGCATATTATCACATTATATTCTAAATCACAACGCACTATTGTGTATCATGACATTAATCCCCTTTCTTAAATATAAAGAAAAACGTGTGCAAAATACAGTCCAATTTTAATTTCTATCAATTTTGTAGCGTTAAAGAAAACAGTTTAAGCCCCGTAAGTCCATCACCACTTTACATACTGTCATACCCACAACAAATCTTCTATCGCCGTAGCTCATAGATGCAGTGAAGTGTAGCATACCTAGTGTACTTAGTTGATTAAATCTTCAAATAGTTAGTTATGAAAAATTCTGTAATTCTGAAGAGGATCAGTAATTAAATTGATAAGACTTCATATATTGCATTTCTTTGGTTAATCAATCGAATAAATGAATGGAGGGTTTTGATGGTCCAACAAAAAGGGGATTAAAACTTATGATTAATTTTATACATGTAATTAATTCTTCTCCAAACTGTGGATACACAAACTTATTGATGATGCTTGTGAAGATTGGAGTCTAGCGAAGATACGAAAGCAAGAGCGATGGAAATTAGACACTGGGGAGGAAGAAGAGAAAACAAATCCAACCTAAATTAAAAATTAGGGCTTCAAATCAATAATGTAATTATGTGAATGTTAATGGGCAATATTGTAAATTAATACATATAAAGGTGTTACAAATGGTTAAAAGGATGTGATGATAGGTAGCTCTCTTCATTATTGGGCCCGATTTAAATAAAAATAAATAAGAAAAATGCAAGAACTTATATAGAAGGAAATCTGGTGGTGGAATGTATCTAAATTAAGGTCTTAATTGGTTTTTAAAATTTTGGCTAAAAAAAACTTACACTTGGCTCCATTAAAAGAATGAGATGAAGAATGAAATGGATATCCGACTGAGAGGGTCTTTAGTTTTTTTTGGGTCTTCCAAAAGCATACAAATCACAAGAAAAACAAAAAAAATGAACAATCTACTATATATATACTAAAGCATAATACCCATTGCGCCACATGGCACCACCAGAATGAGCTTGAATTTTATGTTGTCACGTGGCGTCACGGTATTGAATTGGACACGTGACAGCCTGTGTTTTTTTTTTTTTTTTTTAAATCTGCAGTAATAGGATCCTACATTTGCCATACGAATATTATTTACAATAAAATCTTTCCAAAATGTACAACAAAATATTATGTAATATTTGATTATCTTTTTCCAATATTGACCACTTAATATTCTATAATATTTGTTTATGCACTATACGAAAATAAATCTGCAATATTTTTAACATTAATTCTTTCCAAAATAGACCACAAAAAATCTTTTTTAATTTGCTTTTTTAGACTTTTGATTTTGTTACTCAATAGTCAATTGACTCTTTATCCAATTACACACAAATTAAAAAGCAATTTATTATTTCTTTAAACGCATCCATTAAGCAATAAATTCATATGCACTTAAATTTGCATTAAATTCAATTTGGAAGATATTAGATCAGACGCATACACATATTTTTTTCCTCATTAATTAAATAAGAGTACTACACAACAACTGGTTTGGATATCGGAAAATGAAAATAGTAATTAAGAGGGGTTGGAACAACAAATAATTTTGATAAAAAATGAAATGCAAAAACCATCAAATTAAATCGGAGGGAGATTTTTTTTCCCAAATTTTGTAGGCAATATTTTTCAAATTTCTCTATATATTTAATCTAGCTTAGTTACGATGTTTTTTGTTTACATTTTGATCGCATTTATTACTTTGCTATATATCAACTCTCTTCATCTATGATCAACTCCATAATCACGTGATGTTTATATGGATTTATGAAAATAAATTTGCAATATTTTTAACATTAATTCTGTTTAAAATGGATCACAAAATACCAAATAAACCTGTAGTGCAATATAAATTCGTACCAAACAAATAATTTGTTTCCAAAAACTGAACCTGTAGATTTGCTTACAAATCAATGACATAAGAATATGGAGGAGGACTCGGAGGATTATATAGTGCACATGTTTATATCTGGTTTTTGTATTACTATACTACTAGCTAATTACAGATTAATTAGCATTTTAATTATGTAATATTTTATCTACTTCAATTGAGTAAACAAAATCTTAGAAGTAAATGTTCTGTAAGGATACATTATTACATACTCTATACTTAAATGAAATAAGATATAAATTATTACTTAGTAATGTTAAATTTCTAATTATTAGTTTAGTACGAAAATAAATTATTAAAGGTAGTTTTCAATGTTGAGCTATAAGTGTACTAACATTAATTTCATAAACCTATTTTTGAAAAGTCTTATTTATTGTATCTATTTTATATGGCCGTGGTCTGGGAAAGGACGCGTAGAAATATATATCTAATTTTTTTAATAGATATAATCATAAAATACAATTACATTTTTTTTGTCAAAGTATTATATTATAAATAATCTACTATATGTCTACTAAAACAAAACTTCAATATGCCACATTGCACCCTCACAATAAAAATATCACATGCTATTTTTTGAGAATTTCATTTTTTTGTAAATCTAAATTTATATAGAAAAAATTATATCTTACACCTTAACTAATTCCTAATTTAGATACAAATCAATCAAAATAATCACTTCCTAATTTACATATAATTTCCTAATTTTGATTTAAATCAATCACATAAATACACTAATCACTTCCTAATTTACGCACAAAAGAATCACACAAATCATTAACAAAGATTACCAATATAAAACTTATACAACAATCTACTATGTATACACTAAACTAAAACCTAACTAAATCACATGACTCTCCCTAATCAAATCACCTTCATTTGTCATGTGTCATTCTCTCATTTTTTTCACTTTGTTTTGATATATTTAATTACAAAGTAAAAATCTAATATTGATCTACTAAACCAAAACTCCTCTATGCCACATGGCATCCCCCCTATTAAGCTCATCTCATCGTTATACCACATGACATCCTCCTATTATTTATGTCACGTGATATTTTCTCAATTTTCCAAGTTTTCTAATTTAATATAATAAATATATATCAGATTCTCCTATTTCCTAAACTAAACATGCAATCATTATAACGATCTTCAAAAATCCTTTTTTCCAAAATTTAATATAATAATTATATATAAGATTATTCTATTTCCAAAACTAAACATCTCAATCAAAAGCATGTAGTTTATATATATTATTATATTTCCATAATTAAAAATACTAAATAATAAAGGCAGAAAATTTTAGGCACCACCAAAAAGTATTTTAATGAGGGATTATCAACTACATGTGGAAATATGCAATGGATAATATTTCAATTTAGTTACCATGAAATTATGTTTATATGAATGTATTCTAACATTCCGGAAAAATAAGACTAGGATCCGAAAGTTAGAGTCGCTAAAAGTAAACTTTATACAAAACAAAGGTGAAAACGTGCTATAAGTATAATGATTTATGACCATGTCAATATATTTTATGAAACATATTATTGGTATGCATAATCTTTTTTTTTTAAGTCGTTCAAAGCGCGGAGTGTAATCTACTATATATCTACTAAACCAAAACCTTATGTGTCGTCACCATATTTGATTTGCCTATATGTCATCACTCATCTAACCATCATCCACTACATCATCCAACTATTAGGAAAAAAATAAAAAAGAATTATCAACTAAAAGAGCTGCAAAAAGTTCCGAAAGGATACGAAAAAAATAAAAAATTATTTTCCATGTATAGAATAAGATAAGTTTTGATTATAGTAAGTAATCACAATCAATAAGATAAGTTTTATTATAGAATCTCAATTTATATGCGTAGGGAGTTTTTAACCCTTTATTTTCCTAACTAATCTTGAATAGATAGAGAAGTCTATTTTTCATATATCTTATTTGATGGTGTGAGTAAATATATATTAACTAATCTTGCTATATCATCTTAAAACACTTATTGTTTTTACAAATCTTCTCTATAATTTTTCTACAGATTGAAGCTATACAATATTTTTACGATCAAGTCCACAAATTGCTTGAAACCGTAGATTTCTATCAAGAATATATAAAATATTATTGAAGATATTCTCTCGAAGTCGATTAAGATAAATCCAGTGTTTATGTTGTAGTAGTTTACTTACCAATTTCCATAACTAATGTATTTAGTTAAGTCTATTGAAAGTCATTTAAATCCAATTTATACGAAGTAAAGAGCATATAATATGTTGTATTTATCAATTACATTGTTTATATATGTATTATATTATGATATATATATGCTCTTTCATAATGTATTTTTATCTTCAAACGGCAACTCTATAAAATAAATAACCCACTTTAACATAATTGTAAACCAAATTTCATATGGGCCTAATCTTCACAACGTATTTGTTAAATATAATTTATCATTATTAATATTATTTTTTAAAGTACTTATTGGTCGTAGTTAATATAGTTTGATCATCTTCACAAGTTAGGGTTTTGTTAACTTTACAACTTAAGTTTAGGTACAAAACTATCTGAATTGATTTGTACTGCCAAACTTATTATCTGGGATGAGCTCCGATGACGAATATATTCTATTTTGAAGAATTAGACATGACTTTAAAAGATATTCTATGGGATACAAATCTTCTTGGTTCAGTATAGCCTTTTGGAGGGAAAGTTGTAGTATTTGGTGAAGACTTTAGGCAAATCCTACCCGTTATCACAAAAGGAAGCAAGCAAGATATTATTTTTGCCACCATTAAGTCCTCTTATTTGTGGGAATATTGCAAAATTCTTAATTTGACAAGAAACATGAGGATTCAACAAGGTACATCTGATTATGATATCCAAGAAGCAAAAGAATTTTCTGAAAGGGTATTAAGCATTAAAGATGGTACTGTAGGTGGTGACAAGATAGAAAATCACAAATACAATTTTTTGATGAACTATGTAACACCCCCCAGGCCAGAGGTGCTACAGTGCCATAGTCCCGAAGGACTATAAGGCGGGTAAAGAAATTTTTTGCAAAACATAACCCATATATATAACATATATCAAAAGCAGCAGCGGAAAACCTATAAAACCTGTCCAGAGTTTGAAACCACAAACAACTTAACATACAGAAATACAACAATTTACAAACCAAAACCAATACAACAAGTTCGACCACTTCAAGGTCCAAAACCAAAACGATACGTACAACCAAGTCAAAGTCCAAAATCAAAAGTAGAGCCTTCGACCCAAAACCGACGGTGATCATGATCCTCCTTGCTGGCGCTAAATCTGCAAAGCCTGATTGACTGGGAGACCCGATACCCCAGCCAACCATGGCACGTAAACCGCAGTTGGTCAGTCTCGTGAAAGACTATGGCAAGATTCCTCAAGCCAAAACAGTTCAAAACACATACATATATCACCAACCAACTCACAACAACGACAACACGCCACACAATATATAATATCATAACTATACTTAATCATATCAACCAACCAATGCCAACCACACGTCAAAACATATACACCCACTATCACATACCATTCATTACACATCCTTATCCAACTCTTCACTATACTAACCTCAATCAATCCATCCTCAAACTCATCACAAGCATAAATGAATAAAACGATCCAATCCAACTTCCTCTTCAATACTAATACCTCCAATCCAACTCCATGCACATACACAATCTCTTATTACTGACTTACAACCAAAGTTAACCAATAATACAGAACTCACTACTGCACTTAACACAACAAATTCAATGAACCTTCACATCAACAAACACATAAGCATCAACGAGATAATCATCACATAATACAATCATAACCATGATAACGATCCAGGCCAGCCACCCTTCTGGTGCCGCCGATTCGTCACCCTAGACTACAACTCATACATCAAACTCAACTCGTATTGGCTCACACCCTCAAGATGGGAAACCAATCTAAACACTCAATCAACGCAACCGACCTTCATAACCCACTAGCTACCAACAACAACCATACCAACAGAAATTACCACCTTGACCAGATACAATCAACCACTAAACACACGTAATTTAACAACCACAACCAATGGCCCACAACCACAACTAATAACAATCAACATCCAACATAACCCAATTATCAACATACAACCAAATTACCAACACAACCACTTAGTCAAGTACATAATCAACATTCATCACAAATCAACGTATTCAGGTACACAACCAATATCATTAACACAACCACTTAATCAAGTACACAACCAACATTCAACACATAACCAACACACACAACCACCAACACCTCCAATCCAACCTCCGTCTCCACCACCACCTCACCGGGTGATACAATCAACACACACTTTCCGGATGGGACTTTCACCATCCAACCCTTGGCCCTTTACGACGTAGGCGTGCACCCTACGCGGTTTGGTGAGACTATCATCACCTGACCCTTCGACCTTCGGGGGTTCATACCCACCGAGGCCCTAAATATAAGGACTTTCACCATCAACCTTCCGACCATCGGGGGTTCATACCCACCGAGGCCTTAAATATAAGGAATTTCACCATTCGCCTCCTGACCATCGGGATTCACACCCACCGATACCAAGCAAATAAAATCATATACGACAATCAATCAAATATCACATACGGCAAAGGTTAACACATATTCACATACACACATAATCCAACACACACACACAAACTCAATCCAACACACACACACGATCCAACACACACACGATCCAAAACACACACACACACACATTCAATTCAACACACACACACGATTCAACACACACACACACACACACACACACACACATTCAATCCAACACACACACACGATCCAACGCACACACACACACACATTCAATCCAACACATTATCACACCTCAGCACACATCATCACAATTATATAGTCAATTAACCAATAAAAATAATAGCTCAAGCAACGGCAATTTAATTAAGGAATCAATATAGGCATAAATCCATTATATAAAAATATTTAAGTTAGCAAGGATCCCCTTGCCTCAAGTCGAACCACAACGACCCCAGAGGTCTCCAATCAATCCGAACGAACCTGCGAAATCAATCCGAGCAAAACCCTGGCGTTAAATCAAACCAAACCACAACTAGAGAAAACCCCCAAATCCAAACCCTAAATCAATACCTTCCAAAATTTCAGCACTACACACACACAAATTCAGCCCAAAAGCTCATGAATTACCAATTTGATGCACAGCCCCACTGATTTCAGTCCAATTCAGTTGTCCATAAGAACAATCAACATCAATTCGATCCTCACAATATCATTTCGAACATATAAAATTTCAGCAAAGATTTCGAACCCTAGGCGAACAACAACAGCACAACCCACTCCTCTTACCTCTCGTTAGCCTCGCCGGAAAGCTTCTGACGCCGGAACCACACCGGAAACGACCACCAGCGCAGACAGTAGCACGACGACGGGAAGATCCTGACGCCGGAGACCGCAACACGACGAGCAGCGAACACGAACCAGCGGCAGGGAGGACGACGCCGCGGAGGAGAAGCTGGCTTGGTTGGCTCAGGGAAGAGGACAGAAGAGGGAGGAGATGTTGGGCACAGGTGGGCTCGTGAGGAAGATGATGCTACAGTGCATAGGAGGATAAAATCGGGACTGATTTTCACGTGAGGAAGACAACCGGCTCCTTAGGGAAATTTAATCCCCAATTCCCATTTTCCCCCTTTTAACCAAATCCTTTAATTAAATTACCAAATTTCCATTATCGACTTATTTGGGGTATTTCATTCTCCCCCTCTTATAATAGTTTCGTCCTCAAAACTAGAGTCAAACAGGTGCGGATAACTGCGTCGCATAACCGATTCTGGAATCGTAATATTCCATCCTCATGAACGAGAAATCCAGGTGCTTTTCCTTGAGCGACCTCACTACACAGCTTACTCAACACAGGGTCCTGAGATTGATTCTCCCTGATCGACTCTACTAACATCGATTGAATTTCCATCACATTTAGCATCATCTGTTCCTTCTCACACCAAATCTCAATTTCACCTCTTACAAACTCTTGTTACAACTCTGGCAGAACTGATAAGCAAACAACCGTATACTCGAGAGTCAACTTCCTACTCAAAACACCAACTACCACATTAGCCCTTTCTGATTGATACTCAATATCTTCTCATAATCCTTAATCAATTCTAGCAATCATCTTTGTCTCATGATCAATTCTCTCTCATACGATTTGAGCTGACGAAAAGACATATGTAATAACCTTCCCATTCTGCATTAGAATGCAACCCAGATCATGCTTAGACACATTACTATAAATGACAAACCTTTCTGTTCCCTGCGGAATAACCAACACTGACACACTAGTTGCGACCTGCACATTCTACTTCTCAGCTCAGCCGAACCCATAGTTGTGAAATTCTACTGTTTCAGATGCAACTGAGTCATCTGTTTCTTATCATCTCAAGCATCAATAGTCTGATCAGAATCAACTGTAGTAGTCTCCCTGATCAGCACTCATCAGTATACTCAAGGATTGTACAGCTATACCTTACCATCAAAGTTCATCACAGAATATAACCATATCTGAATGCGCTTAATCTGTCCTGCTCAACCCTAACAATAACAGTAGCATAACAATTCATACAGAATCATCACCACTAAACTACCTGCATCAACCTCTTGACGATAAGCACAACGGCCTCATCCTCTATCACACCCGTACTCTTTAAACCTCTAGCACGTCCCACTTACCAGGGAACACACCATAAAATTTACTTAACAACATTAAACATCGCATATGAAATTAATCATCAATACTCAACATCACATATAAAATATATCAAACATTAGCACAAAACATCACAAACAACCAATACTTACCAACACAACTCACTACGGTTGACAGCAAGGATTCCTGATCACCCGATCGTTCACAACAACAACATATACAATTCTCAAGTTGAAAACTCAGAAAGAACACATTTTTGAAAAGAGAGCTCTGATACCAACTTCTATAACACCCCCCAGGCCAGAGGTGCTACAGTGCCATAGTCCCGAAGGACTATAAGGCGGGTAAAGAAAAATTTTGCAAAACATAACCCATATATATAACATATATCAAAAGCAGCAGCGGAAAACCTGTAAAACTTGTCCAGAGTTTGAAACCACAAACAACTTAACATACAGAAATACAACAATTTACAAACCAAAACCAATACAACAAGTTCGACCACTTCAAGGTCCAAAACCAAAATGATACGTACAACCAAGTCAAAGTCCAAAATCAAAAGTAGAGCCTTCGACCCAAAACCGACGGTGATCAGGATCCTCCTTGCTGGCGCTAAATCTGCAAAGCCTGATTGACTGGGGGACCCGATACCCCAGCCAACCATGGCACGTAAACCGCAGTTGGTCAGTCTCGTGAAAGACTATGGCAAGATTCCTCAAGCCAAAACAGTTCAAAACACATACATATATCACCAACCAACTCACAACAACGACAACACGCCACACAATATATAATATCATAACTATACTTAATCATATCAACCAACCAATGCCAACCACACGTCAAAACATATACACCCACTATCACATACCATTCATTACACATCCTTATCCAACTCTTCACTATACTAACCTCAATCAATCCATCCTCAAACTCATCACAAGCATAAATGAATAAAACGATCCAATCCAACTTCCTCTTCAATACTAATACCTCCAATCCAACTCCATGCACATACACAATCTCTTATTACTGACTTACAACCAAAGTTAACCAATAATACAGAACTCACTACTGCACTTAACACAACAAATTCAATGAACCTTCACATCAACAAACACATAAGCATCAACGAGATAATCATCACATAATACAATCATAACCATGATAACGATCCAGGCCAGCAACCCTTCTGGTGCCGCCGATTCGTCACCCTAGACTACAACTCATACATCAAACTCAACTCGTATTGGCTCACACCCTCAAGATGGGAAACCAATCTAAACACTCAATCAACGCAACCGACCTTCATAACCCACTAGCTACCAACAACAACCATACCAACAGAAATTACCACCTTGACCAGATACAATCAACCACTAAACACACGTAATTTAACAACCACAACCAATGGCCCACAACCACAACTAATAACAATCAACATCCAACATAACCCAATTATCAACATACAACCAAATTACCAACACAACCACTTAGTCAAGTACATAATCAACATTCATCACAAATCAACGTATTCAGGTACACAACCAATATCATTAACACAACCACTTAATCAAGTACACAACCAACATTCAACACATAACCAACACACACAACCACCAACACCTCCAATCCAACCTCCGTCTCCACCACCACCTCACCGGGTGATACAATCAACACACACTTTCCGGATGGGACTTTCACCATCCAACCCTTGGCCCTTTACGACGTAGGCGTGCACCCTACGCGGTTTGGTGAGACTATCATCACCTGACCCTTCGACCTTCGGGGGTTCATACCCACCGAGGCCCTAAATATAAGGACTTTCACCATCAACCTTCCGACCATCGGGGGTTCATACCCACCGAGGCCCTAAATATAAGGAATTTCACCATTCGCCTCCTGACCATCGGGATTCACACCCACCGATACCAAGCAAATAAAATCATATACGACAATCAATCAAATATCACATACGGCAAAGGTTAACACATATTCACATACACACACAATCCAACACACACACACAAACTCAATCCAACACACACACACGATCCAACACACACACACGATCCAAAACACACACACACACACATTCAATTCAACACACACACACGATTCAACACACACACACACACACACACACACACACACATTCAATCCAACACACACACACGATCCAACGCACACACACACACACATTCAATCCAACACATTATCACACCTCAGCACACATCATCACAATTATATAGTCAATTAACCAATAAAAATAATAGCTCAAGCAACGGCAATTTAATTAAGGAATCAATATAGGCATAAATCCATTATATAAAAATATTTAAGTTAGCAAGGATCCCCTTGCCTCAAGTCGAACCACAACGACCCCAGAGGTCTCCAATCAATCCGAACGAACCTGCGAAATCAATCCGAGCAAAACCCTGGCGTTAAATCAAACCAAACCACAACTAGAGAAAACCCCCAAATCCAAACCCTAAATCAATACCTTCCAAAATTTCAGCACTACACACACACAAATTCAGCCCAAAAGCTCATGAATTACCAATTTGCTGCACAGCCCCACTGATTTCAGTCCAATTCAGCTGTCCATAAGAACAATCAACATCAATTCGATCCTCACAATATCATTTCGAACATATAAAATTTCAGCAAAGATTTCGAACCCTAGGCGAACAACAACAGCACAACCCACTCCTCTTACCTCTCGTTAGCCTCGCCGGAAAGCTTCTGACGCCGGAACCACGCCGGAAACGACCACCAGCGCAGACAGCAGCACGACGACGGGAAGATCCTGACGCCGGAGACCGCAACACGACGAGCAGCGAACACGAACCAGCGGCAGGGAGGACGACGCCGCAGAGGAGAAGCTGGCTTGGTTGGCTCAGGGAAGAGGACAGAAGAGGGAGGAGATGTTGGGCACAGGTGGGCTCGTGAGGAAGATGATGCTACAGTGCATAGGAGGAAGAAATCGGGAGTGATTTTCACGTGAGGAAGACAACCGGCTCCTTAGGGAAATTTAATCCCCAATTCCCATTTTCCCCCTTTTAACCAAATCCTTTAATTAAATTACCAAATTTCCATTATCGACTTATTTGGGGTATTTCATTCTCCCCCCCCCCCCCCTTATAATAGTTTCGTCCTCAAAACTAGAGTCAAACAGGTGCGGATAACTGCGTCGCATAACCGATTCTGGAATCGTAATATCCCATCCTCATGAACGAGAAATCCAGGTGCTTTTCCTTGAGCGACCTCACTACACAGCTTACTCAACACAGGGTCCTGAGATTGCTTCTCCCTGATCGACTCTACTAACATCGATTGAATTTCCATCACATTTAGCATCATATGTTCCTTCTCACACCAAATCTCAATTTCACCTCTTACAAACTCTTGTTACAACTCTGGCAGAACTGATAAGCAAACAACCGTATACTCGAGAGTCAACTTCCTACTCAAAACACCAACTACCACATTAGCCCGTTCTGATTGATACTCAATATCTTCTCATAATCCTTAATCAATTCTAGCAATCATCTTTGTCTCATGATCAATTCTCTCTCATACGATTTGAGCTGACGAAAAGACATATGTAATAACCTTCCCATTCTGCATTAGAATGCAACCCAGATCATGCTTAGACACATTACTATAAATGACAAACCTTTTTGTTCCCTGCGGAATAACCAACACTGACACACTAGTTGCGACCTGCACATTCTACTTCTCAGCTCAGCCGAACCCATAGTTGCGAAATTCTACTGTTTCAGATGCAACTGAGTCATCTGTTTCTTATCATCTCAAGCATCAATAGTCTGATCAGAATCAACTGTAGTAGTCTCCCTGATCAGCACTCATCAGTATACTCAAGGATTGTACAGCTATACCTTACCATCAAAGTTCATCACAGAATATAACCATATCTGAATGCGCTTAATCTGTCCTGCTCAACCCTAACAATAACAGTAGCATAACAATTCATACAGAATCATCACCACTAAACTACCTGCATCAACCTCTTGACGATAAGCTCAACGGCCTCATCCTCTATCACACCCGTACTCTTTAAACCTCTAGCACGTCCCACTTACCAGGGAACACACCATAAAATTTACTTAACAACATTAAACATCGCATATGAAATTAATCATCAATACTCAACATCACATATAAAATATATCAAATATTAGCACAAAACATCACAAACAACCAATACTTACCAACACAACTCACTACGGTTGACAGCAAGGATTCCTGATCACCCGATCGTTCACAACAACAACATATACAATTCTCAAGTTGAAAACTCAAAAAGAACACATTTTTGAAAAGAGAGCTCTGATACCAACTTCTGTAACACCCCCCAGGCCAGAGGTGCTACAGTGCCATAGTCTCGAAGGACTATAAGGCGGGTAAATAAAAATTTTGCAAAACATAACCCATATATATAACATATATCAGCAGCGGAAAACCTGTAAAACATGTCCAGAGTCTGAAACCACAAACAACTTAACATACAGAAATACAACAATTTACAAACCAAAACCAATACAACAAGTTCGACCACTTCAAGGTCCAAAACCAAAATGATACGTACAACCAAGTCAAAGTCCAAAACCAAAAGTAGAGCCTTCGACCCAAAACCGACGGTGATCAGGATCCTCCTTGTTGGCGCTAAATCTGCAAAGCCTGATTGACTGGGGGACCCGATACCCCAGCCAACCACGGCACGTAAACCGCAGTTGGTCAGTCTCGTGAAAGACTATGGCAAGATTCCTCAAGCCAAAATAGTTCAAAACACATACATATATCACCAACCAACTCACAACAACGACAACACGCCACACAATATATAATATCATAACTATACTTAATCATATCAACCAACCAATGCCAACCACACGTCAAAACATATACACCCACTATCACATACCATTCATTACACATCCTTATCCAACTCTTCACTATACTAACCTCAATCAATCCATCATCAAACTCATCACAAGCATAAACGAATAAAACGATCCAATCCAACTTCCTCTTCAATACTAATACCTCCAATCCAACTCGATGCACATACACAATCTCTTATTACTGACTTACAACCAAATTTAACCAATAATACAGAACTCACTACTGCACTTAACACAACAAATTCAATGAACATTTACATCAACAAACACATAAGCATCAACGAGATAATCATCACATAATACAATCATAACCATGATAACGATCTAGGCCAGCCACCCTTCTGGTGCCGCCGATTCGTCACCCTAGACTACAACTCATACATCAAACTCAACTTGTATTGGCTCACACCCTCAAGATGGGAAACCAATCTAAACACTCAATCAACGCAACCGACCTTCATAACCCACTAGCTACCAACAACAACCATACCAACAGAAATTACCACCTTGACCAGATACAATCAACCACTAAACACACGTAATTTAACAACCACAACCAATGGCCCACAACCACAACTAATAACAATCAACATCCAACATAACCCAATTATCAACATACAACCAAATTACCAACACAACCACTTAGTCAAGTACATAATCAACATTCATCACAAATCCACGTATTCAGGTACACAACCAATATCATTAACACAACCACTTAATCAAGTACACAACCAACATTCAACACATAACCAACACACACAACTACCAACACCTCCAATCCAACCTCCGTCTCCACCACCACCTCACCGGATGAGACAATCAACACACACTTTCCGGATGGGACTTTCACCATCCAACCCTTGGCCATTAACGACGTAGGCGTGCACCCTACGCGGTTTGGTGAGACTATCATCACCTGACCCTTCGACCTTCGGGGGTTCATACCCACCGAGGCCCTAAATATAAGGACTTTCACCATCAACCTTCCGACCATCGGGGGTTCATACCCACCGAGGCCCTAAATATAAGGAATTTCACCATTCGCCTCCTGACCATCGGGATTCACACCCACCGATACCAAGCAAATAAAATCATATACGACAATGTGTTAACCTTTGCCGTATGTGATATTTGATTGATTGTCGTATATGATTTTATTTGCTTGGTATCGGTGGGATTCACACCCATATATGATTTTTGAATCTTCGCATGATTATGTCACCGTCAGACACTTCATACCCGTTCAAGTTTCAACGAAGACAATTTCTCTTGAGTGTCTGTTTTGCTATGACGATAAACAATAGCCAGGGCCAATCTCTTACAAATGTCGGTTTGTATCTTCCACGTCATGTTTTCATTTATGATCGGTTTTATATTGCATCACTCATGGTCAGTTTTATGCTGCATCATCAAGAGTTACTAGCAAGAAAGGTTTGAAGATTTTGATATGGGACAAAAACAAAAAAATATCTAATACTACTACCAATGCAGTATACAATGAAGTTTTTCATAATTTGTAGCATTTTTTAACATCTTACGAGATTTTATGTTTAGGGTTTCATTTTCATATATAGATAAATATTTTGATTATGCTTTATCGCTTTAGTAGTATAGATGTTAGGGATGTGACTATCCATATTTCAAAACTACTTAGCCAATTTTACTATTAATAAAGTCATGGAAAGTTTCGCCTCTCTTTCAATAATGTATTTTTGTTAATCTCTTCAATATTTTGTATTCAATTAGTCTTTTTTTACATTAGCATTCATCTATTTTTATAATAGTCACTACCTAGATATTTCTATATCAATTAAATATATAATTTTTATATACTTTTTTTTAATATAAAAAAAAATAGATCCCGTGCAAGACACGGGTACTACACTAGTTGAGCTTATTTGTATAACATCAACCACGTGATATACCTTTTAAAATTATATCCACAAAGAAAAACTATAACAAGCTAGTATCCATGGCCAAATCTTCTCACATTAGTTTTATTCTTGTTTTCGTTGTTGCTTTAGCAGGTTACAATCCAGATTTATAGTTTATATCAACATGCTTAATCATCTAGCTTGAGTATATATGGTGATGGTCCCTGCAATTTAATCTTTTGGTCTTGTTAAATAAGATGATTTACAACTTTCGAAATCTTCCTTCATTCTCATTTTTATGGTCGTGGGGATTTGTGTGTACGAAATAAAGTTTAAATATTAATGTATTAATGTACTATTCTTCCAATTAATTAATAGTTTATACCATTTTTGCTCTTCATGTATGAATTGCGTAGAGAAGACGAATGCGGCGACACCATGCAATTGGGCTCCGAAGAATTGTTGTGTGTTGGTTCCTTACATGTGCGATTTTGCACAGTGCAAAACATTGTGCTCCCAGCGCAAGCCAAAATCAGGGAATTTCCCTGTTGCACAATGCTTCAATCAGCAATGCATTTGCTCGGGCATTGTATGTTAATTATTATGTACTCCTTGAATGTTTCTATTATTTATACTTGATGAGAAACTTAATACGCATAATAATAATAATAATAATAATTATTATTATTATTATTATTATTATTATTATTAATTTATGAAAAGTGATGTTTATTTTAGGTGCTCATGATGCATAATGCCGGAATGCCCTGTTAAGTTTTTAATATTACAACTGTAACAGCGTTATACTTTATATCATCCATACCCTTTCCACACTTAAGGCCTTTTCCAAACTTAAGGCCGTATAAATCATTCCATATATGCTTTGTTTTTCACTTGAATCAACTTTGATTTTTTTCATTTTTACGATTACTGCTACCAAGGTTATCACGATCGAGATTCTAGGATCGGAACAATAAGGGATCTCCGGGATCAAATCGTAAGATTCTACATTACAATTAATATTATGTACGATCCTACCTCTAACAAGATTCTACTCATTTTAGTTAGGATCATGGATTGTTCCATTTGTCTTTAATATTATATCTCTGAATTGGGATATTAATAACCTTGACTACTAGAGTTTGAGTTTCCGCTAGTGTCACTTGAAAATTCAAACGAGTTACCTTCTAAATATGTTCTATCTCTTTGGTATTTATAAATATCTACAGTACGTGATTGGGTGTTTTGTTTCAAAAATAGAAATATATGTGTTAAATAACAAAAGACATAGATTATTTGTGAAAATTTGACATCGTTTGTTAAGAATAAAGATGCATACAGTTTTAGATTAAATAACTTATACAATAGATGCTTTTCTGAGAAGTTGAGTTTATTTTGTTGTATAAAGCGTAATATTAAAAAGAAGTGTTCATATACTCATTCGCTTAATGATTGGATAAGAAAGTCCTCTGTGTTTTTTTCCTTAGGATCTAAACCGCACAGCGCATCCATAGATTTTTTATAAAAAAGAGGTGTCCCGCTTTCTCTTCCTCGTCATCATCCTCTTGTATTGCAGCAATTGGTATATCTTACTCACCATCATTAAAAGACGTTATATTATTTATTTTTTTGATAAGGAAAAAAATATTTTATTATTATTTGTTAACGGTCCAATGGTCCGCATTGTGCATCCGTAACTTATTTTTTTTAAATGCATCGTGGTACGGATGCCCAATGGACATACGAGGTTGAAACATTAGAAAAAAATGATTGTCCATACGCATTCCCAAAGGGCATACGTGGCTGCAACCTTAGAATAATATCACACCTACAAGCTTCTCGCTTTCTCCTCTTCACCATGCATTCTCCTCTTCTTTCCTTGTGCTTCTTCGGCAATTGGCTTATATCTTACTCACCACTATTGAAGGACGTTAAGTTTTATATTTTGAATTTTGAAAATTTGATAAGGAAAAAATAGTTTTTATTTATTCGCTAACATATGAAATGGTTGAATGTGGTTAGTATCTTTGCTTTTGGAAACATCTTTATTCACCACTTTTGTACTAGTTGTGCACCGCTCTTGGTTTTTGAAAATGTGCATGTTTTTTATGTTCTTGTGCATGATCTTTGGATGTCGCATGAAGGTTAGAGTTTTGGTTTCTATTAGTATGTGTTGGGCATGAGCGTATTTTAAAGGAAGAAATGCATATTTTTGGCAAAGAACGCAATATGTTCGCAGGTGGAGTACGGTGAGCTTCACTAGATGTCATTCATCGCATTATGGTGATATATATAAGGTGTGAATTTCAGGTAGCTGGACCCGTTACGGTGAGCTTTGCTCAACGTCTTTCTGACCTTTCATTCTTTTTCCTTTTCTAATTACGTACAATACTTAGTCTTATCACTACTACTAATATTATTATGTACATGAATTCTTTCTATCACTGCTTTTTTGTCTCCTATTTGTGAACCTTTAGTCTACATATGTTATCCAATTACAATTTTTCATTCGATGCATGCCCTTTTCGCATAATGCCAATATTCTTCTCATGCAAAATACTAATATGCTCGTTTTGTAAGGGTCTTGTCCTTTCTTCTAGATGGTTATACCATTGAACGCAACGCTTATTTTGGGTTACCATTGAACACATTGTGGCAGCTACAGATCGCGATTTTGACCAAGAAGAGTAATATACTAGCCAATAAGCGAAACAACAAGTAGATTGCATGGTCAATTTGTGCGTCGTATGTCGTTTTTTTATTAATAGCGCGTGTTTTGGGCAGATTTCGTATTGAGACGCAGTCCGCGTTGATTGTAGAGTATGGCGTCAAGGATTACACGATGAGAAAATAGATTAAGTTTTCGAGAGAATAAATCGAGATTGTATTGATGTATGAGAATATGGTTGTAAGTGTATGCTTGTCTTGTTAACAAGAGGTTGGCACCTTCATTATATAGAGGTTGATAATCTTACAAATAATAGGATATATCATAAAAATAAGATAAGATCTTGGCTTGGAGCCTATGATTAATTAATAAATAAACATGGTAAAGATATTTCTATAATAACCCTCATTTTATCATAAGGGTATAGTGTAGGAAATAAATAAATAATTTTGTATAAATTATCATGAAGGGATAAAATAATAAACACCCTAATTATGTTATCTCTTTAAGTTATGAATGATTTAAATTATGGTTAACCTTATGTTAATTATAATTTAAATAAACTTATCAATCTTAACCTAGATTATTTCAGCTGAGATTAACAAAGTGTTAATCAAGATTTAAATATGGTTAATTTTATAACGAGACGTGACTTAAGCTTAATTTTAACATAAGTTAATTTTTTCTACATCTTAGTTTTGGGTTAAAAGCTTTAACGTTAATGCACATTTTGAAATTAAATAAGATAAGTGCCTCGTGACACATAATTAAAATACCCTCTGGCGAGAAGTACAACGTGGAACCCAACCAGTCTTTTGTCTAAAGTAAGTCATCTTTCCAATCTGGATTCGCATTATGCGGTGAGGTTGGTCGAGGAACCTAAATATTTAATGAGGCATTTTCAAAACTTTGTGTGATAATGTTCCCAAACAAATTAATTAATTTCCCACGAGACTCACTTTTGTTGGAGTCTTCTCTTGAAGCATTCTTTTTCTATCGTTTCAGTGAGAGTATCCGAATTATGTATCGTCTAACGGCTATTATTCGAGAGACAATGATAGTAACTGGATACAATCACAAGAACCACTCTGTTTAATCCCTTGCGTAGTCTTTCATTAGACTAACCAACCTTCCATTTTCCTTGCATGGTTGGCTGGTGTCATCCGTCCTATACGGCACATCAGTGGTTGATCTCAAACGCCTTGAAATAACAAATCGAAGACGAAGGCTTGCAGTTGTAGATTTAAAGTGATATTATTTTTGAGGTTGTCTAGTGTTAATTTTGTTTTCTTATATAAAGGTAATACTTAGATGAGTTAGTCATCTGTTTAGAGTTATTTAAAAAGTCTTATGCTGTAATTTCACTTTGTTTGTAATACCGTCCTCATTTTACGAGAGGAATTTTAATAAAAGAATTGAGTATTCAATATACAAGTCTTCCGTTACTCATTTTATGTTCCGATTAAAGCCTTGGGTGACTTTGGAATTACAGTCTGAGGTCACTGGCGCGTGGCACTACCGACATAAGTCGGGGGTGTTACAATTGTGGTATCAAAGCAATGGTTTTAAGATTTTTGGCCTATTGTTAGGTTTGAGAATTTTTGAAATTATTTTCCAACTATTTTATTTTATGTAAATACATTTTTAAATTTTTTTTTTTAGAATTTTAAAGTATTTGATTCAAAGGTTATGAAAACAGCTTAAAGTTTAGAAATAATAAAATTATTGGTTTGGTTATAAAGATACTTATATTTGTAATAAAGGGTAATTTTATATTCATTTAATTATTTCAAAGTGTAGTTTTGAATATGGTTGTGAATTTTAAAAGGATATTGTTGGTAGTTTAGTTATTAAGGAATTAACTTTATAAAAATTTGTTTTATAAAACAAAAATGGGGTGAATAGTTGATTTAAAGTGTGATCTAATGGATTTGAAAGTGTGTTTCAAACTTCTGCAAGCTTCGATTCTGTTACATAATCCTTAGATCTCATAAGAATACCTCTATATTCTCGGAATGATGTGAAGTTGGGTATTTACAGTATTTGTTTCCTTTCCTCGAGTTGACAAGCATTGCCTCATGAGTTTAGTATTATAAGGATTCCTTGATATAAGGAATTAAGCTTATGTAGTTAATGCTCTATGAAGTTTGAGATATTTTTCTCATGTGTATACTTCGAGCATTGATTATGGTAAAATTTGTGTGGTGAGCTAATATATATAAAGCTTAAAATACTTAATTGTGAGTCGTATAAATTATCATTCAAATGAAAATATTTGTAAAGAGAGGTATTTCATAAGGAGTTTATTTTCTCTAAAATGATCGTACTCTAATACGATTTTGAGTTAAAATTATAAAATTTATGAATTAAAATGTAACACCCCAAAATAACCATTAATTGGGGAGTCACAACGCCAGGAATTTTCTTGCAGAAATTCCCTCAGGCTATTTGAGAAAAGAGACTCAACCTGTAAAGTTCAAAACCTGAACAAAGACGGCTCCATAATTTAAAACCTATTTAGAAGAGGGTTTTTCCTGAAATTCGATATACATATAGGTCGGCGTACACAGACGCTTCCACGACCCCTTTTTAATCAACAATTCTACCATAACTGTAAAGGGCTTGAAACATAACTAAATCCCCATCCTAAAAAGTGCATCACATCGCATGACCTCCTCCACACTTCCGCTGCGCTACCTGCAAACCTGGTCATGCAAAACATAACCAATCCCCCACATAACGGGGGTTAGTCTACATCCAGACTAGCAAGTTATATGGGCAATAAACGTGTAGTAGTAAAAGTAAAGAATTTACAGACTATCAAACATACAACCATGCAGACATGAACCTCCGTACATACAGACATGATTATATATGAACATATCATATCAAAACACGATTACTTTTCGGCGCATAGGCAAAACTGCCTTTCAGTGCATAGGCTCCACACGTTACGTGTGGAGCCTAACCACACGTAACATGTGGAACATAACCACACGTTACGTGTGGAACCTAACCACACGTTACGTGTGGAGCCTAACAACACATTACGTATGGAGCCTAACCACACGTTAAGTGTGGTTATTTTAATATATTATAATGATGTGGATGTTGTATAAATATTATTGTTTATTTTTAGTATTTATTTGTGTTTCAATATTGTGTATGAATCATATTATAATGTTGTGTATGAATGTTGTGTATGATTTGTAAATAGGCATTAGGTGAGGGTTACCCCCATTGCCCAACTTTTATCTAATATTAATAAAAAAACAATACAAAATAATGAACCTAGAAGACAAAAACAAATTGTTCATTACGCTGGTTGACTACAACCACATTTAACACACAATACAGGAAAGAACACAAGTTGTTCATAAACTAAGAAAAAATAAGAGAAAATATATGACATTGCTTTAGCGTTTGAAGAAACTAGAATAGTCTCTGGTAAACGTTCACTTCATATGATATCTCTGGTTTGCTAAATTTGCTTGCTCCCTACAAAGGTTGATAGTACATGAACAACATTACACAAAAGATACGACATTAATCACCTACGATGTATATCATTTAGTAGTTTGAGGTTATACCTACGAATGTTATCAAAATCTTTAAGAAGATCTTGATTTTGCTTTACAAGATCTTGATTCTCCTTAACAAGATCTTGTTTTTCCTGCCATTGTTGTTGAATAACCGCGTGTGCCCTGTCCTCGTACATTGGATCAATCCACTCCCTGAAACAACACCCCAGTTTTGGGCATCCCCAATACCTCCTTCCGTAGTTCCACTGCAAATCCCAACTTCGGACAACAGCTTTCAAATTATAATAGCATAACTTATCTGCGTATGTTGATGGTTTGGATGAAGATGCCATTATTTGTTATAGTGTTTGGTTTGCTACAAATATCATGAATCCATTAATATAAAAAATTAGGGTTAATAAATCGAAAAAAACTGGAAGAAGAAACTTACCAAAAAATGTATCTTCGAGCGCCGCTTGTGTTGAACTTGTTGTACTGAACAAACAACCTTAATGCTTCTTATATATTGAAAAAGCAATGTGTTTGACAGCTAATAACCAGCCTCAAAAAAAGAAATCTGATTGACAGCTAATAACCAACTATAGTATATAGCTGTATATAGTTGTAGTCATGAGCCTTTTATCCTAAACCATATACCCTAAACCCTAAATCATAAATCCTAAACCCTAAATAATATACCCTAAACACTCCAAAAAACCCTAACCCTAAACCCTAACCCTAACCTTGATGCCCACATGTTACATGTGGATGATGCCCACACGTTACGTGTGGATGATGCCCACACGTTACGTGTGGATGATGCCCACACGTTACGTGTGGATGATGCTCACACGTTACGTATGGATGATTCTCACACGTAACGTGTGGTTCGGTCTGTTGCAAAATGCATTGAATTAACTGTCTTGTTCCCACCTAACTGAATTAATGGTCCCCTTCATCTTCCTCGGCTAACCCACCATTTCGAGCCCAAACCTTCATTTGAAACACTCCAAAATTTGTTTTTACACTCTCAATTTTTGCAAAAAAAATGGACAATACGAACAACAACGAGTATTGGAACAACAATGTCGAAGATATTCCACTTTCGAATGAGGTAATTTCTGTTATTTAAAGTTAAAATGAAGCATTTTTTTGTTTTGAACATGTTCAAAGTTTTTAGCTTTATGTTTAGGGTTTAGAAAACTAGACATTGTTTAGGGTTTAACCAAGTTTCACATGCTAGATTTTATAAGTTTTGAACTTGACTTTTATTGTTTAGGAATTACAAACAAAGTTTTAGATACTAGATTTTATTTCTAGGATTTAGGGTTTAGAATGCGAGATGCTCGTTACAGTGAAGAACAGTTCCATCGCTGCAGTCATGGCCTTGTTGGATTGGAGGGCCCATCGCATCTAGGATCATGGAATGTACATTCTACGCATCCCAAGCAAATCGAGCTATGTCGTACTCCACCGTGTAGCTGCTGATCTTTGCTCCTCTCCAAGCCTTTGTAGGCACTATAGGCGCTCGTGGAATCTGTTGTACACGAGCAAATTGTCTCGCCACACGGTCTGGCATGTACGGCTCAGTTATCCAAAGACACAATATAACTCCATGGAAGCGCGATGGAGTGAAGCTCGCACCGCTAAAGTCAATCGTACCGTACGGCTTTCAGTCAACCTAAACATAATTGGTTGCAAAATAATTAAAAATCAAAGTCAACCTAAACATACCTATCAATCGTACCGAACGACATCCAATCAACCTAAACATCTTTTCTGCACTTACCATGTCCGCAGTCATCATATCCAGCTCCAATCTGTAGTTTCGCATTGGGTTGGGTTTCACTGAAAGGTCCCATCTACGAACGTAGGGTACCGCATGATCAGAGTCCCAGTCTCTACTCTCTGCAGGTCTGAACATGGAGAAATATTGGTATATCCACGCCTGAAAGGCAATTTTCGTAAGCAATTTACATTTACAACAATAAAATTTGTATAAAAACAATAATTTTTATAATTAAAAAAATACCTGAATCAGAGTGTAGCACGTGGACATCAATCTCGCATCTTTTCTGGTGCACTCGCCCAAGCTGCGGTACACGTGGGCAAGAACGCCAGCACCCCATGCATAATCCTTGGTGCACGAGTGATCATCCACAAATCCCGTATAGTAGACTGGCAATTTGTGTTGGGACTTGTCCGGAAAGAGACAAGAGCCCAACAAGTACAACAAGTACCCAGAAGCACACTTCTCGTCATTCAGCTCTTTGCAATGTTTCCTGAACGAATCAACAACTACAGTACCGGATTTCACCTCCTTAACAGGCAACTCAAAGAATCCCGTTGCCTCAGCCACCATGGCCTTCTTCAAATCAGTCACAGTCAACCGCTCTTGCCAACCCCGTGGAGGTGCTAAGTCTTTTCCGTTGATGCTTAGCCCAAGGATCAACAATACGTCATGGAGAGTTATGGTCATCTCTCCCCATGGCATATGGAACGAGTTGGTCTCAGGTTGCCAGCGCTCAACAAACGCACCAATCAACGTCTCGTGCACATGCTCATGTATCACATCCGGAATATGACACAATCATGATCTAGATGCCAGATCAGCGCATGGCGTTTGCAACTGCAAACGCCATGCGCCTGTCTGTTTGCCTCGTTGCTGAAACCTCAACGGTGGCACAGGCTATAAATATTTGCATTTTTTAACTAGTGTAAGTAATCGATTTGACATATTTATATTAAAATGTGAAATGACAAGAATAAGGTTTTCCATGCAACTTACAATGCGCTGATAAAGGGTGTATGCCACGTGATTGGCAAAACCCTTCAGAAGTTCGGGATTCTCCGGACCTCCATAGACTCTAATCTGCAATTCCGGGTCATATCTCCCTTTTTTCTTGGTTCGGGGAGCTCTTGCCTGCGAAGAGGTGGCTTCTTGTTGCTCCTCGTCCGCATAATCAGGTTGAGCTCTTGGAGCCCAGGCTTGACTATCCTCGTCCTACATTTTTTTTCGGGTTGAGCCTCGAGCTCTCCCATGGGTTGTACCCGATCTGATCATCTAAGCCGGCTTGATAATATACGGAGTTGTGAGGGCTCTGATGGAGGTGAGGGCTGTGATAGGACACGTGAGGGCTCTGATGGGAATCCGGGCTCTCATGACGGTAATGGCTCTGATGGGACGTCGGGCTCTCAACACGATAATGGCTCTGCTGGGGTGGCGGAATAAATTGAGGGCCATAATAGTTATTCTGATCGATCGTATCAGAATAACCATAGAGTGGGCTCACGTTGTACTGTGGGTACAACTGCGGGTCCGAGTCCGCAGGGCCACCCGCCACAAACGGGAACACAGGGGGGTCATCATTGCCCGCCTGCCCGTAACCTCCAGCATCCTGTGTACCACCCGCAACCCTACGCCTACGGGTTACCTCCTCCTCAGTCTGAAACAAAGTATCCCGGACGAGGTTTCGTCTGGTTCTACGTCTCGTTCTCTCACCAGGCTCCATCTATAACAATAAATCATTTTATCTCAAAAAATACAAATCTGGAGGATACGGGCATTAAAAAAACCCTAAATCCTAAACACCCTTTCATACAAATCTCTCAAATTCCTACAAAATAACTACTTCAAAATTAACCATCAAATGCAAGAACAAAAACAGTCTCGTCGCCGGAGAGTTGCCGGAGTAGTCGACGGAGAAGAAGCCGGATCCTTGGCCACGTTACGTGTGGAGGCCTTCCACACGTTACGTGTGGAAAACTTCCACACGTTACGTGGCTAGCGATCCGGCTTCTTCTCCGGCGACGACTCTCCGGCGACTACTCCGACGACTACTCCGACGAATTGTGCAGAATCCGACCACTCAAAAATTCATACAAAAGCACACTAATTTAATAAATCTAACTAAAATACCACTACTTCATACAAATCTAACTAAAATACCTCTAATTCATACAAATCTAACTAAAAAATTCACATCAATTCATACAAATTCAACATAAACCCTAAACCCCCTTTCATACAAATCTAACAAATTTCTACAATTTCATACCCTAAACTACTTCAAAATTAACAAAAACAACAAATACAAGAACATAAACACTAAAACATTATGGATCTAGAATAAATATACAAAAACTTCAAAAATTTTTTTTACAAGATATGGGATGTTACTATCCTTTCAAGGAAATGGATCTACATACGCGCGAAACTTGTTGATTCGTAACGAGGCGACTACGTAGATGTGTAACGTAGGGAGAAAATTGAGAGTGCAGTGGCGGGGTAAATGTAAATGGAGGAAGGAGGAGAACCTAAGGCTTTTAAAGCCGGGGAGGCTCCACACGTTACGTGTGGAGCTTGTTCCCACGTAACGTGTGGATTCTTCTGCCACGTAACGTGTGGCGCCTTCTGCCACGTTACGTGTGGAGCCTCTCCTCACGTAACGTGACGACCCTATGCGCTGAAAGGCAAAATTGCATATGCGCCGAATAGTAAGGCCCTATAAAAAATGCATTATTTCATCTAATTGCGAATGTACAAGAGAGTTACGGATTAACATGCCCTAACATATTAACAAGTCTAATGAATACCCAGATTAACATAATTCTACTATGAATTAATTAATCCACATGATCCTAAGTCTACAAGAAAATTACAGATAGATAGATTATAGCATGGATGCATCAACAATCTCGATCACACTGCTCATAGTCTACTGTTAATAGATACATCACACTTGTATATCGATTAAACACACTTCCCGAGTGCTTCAGTCAACTTCCAATCAAATCATAAATTTACCAGCAGGAAAGCATCACTTACAAGCAACATACAAACAATTATCCTGAATAAGCAGATGCCACAATTACATTACAACCTAATGTTATAAATAACTATACATGCATACGCAGACGTTGGCAGAATTACAGGTAATCATGGTATATTCATATCGAATGCAATCAATATCCAGTATCAACCAGAACAACAACCCAGATGCAAATATCATATCATAGTGATTCCAATAGGTATGCAGCTGAACCACAGATTTCCAGAATTAAAATCCATCATTCAAAACCTATACCCGGGTATACTTTTCTTATAAGGAATACTCGATTAAAAACCAACATTTACGAAAACGTACGAAAACATGCCCAAGCACTTTTGAACACGATGGTACCTGCTGTAGGAAAACATCATCGTTAGCTAGGCGACCCGACCCTCCACCTCACAGGTAAAGAACCTCCATCGACCCACTCAACCCGGACCCAGGAAGAGCCCTAATCGAGGGATGATTCGTTAAAAATCATTTTCAAATCAAACAGGGCTCGACACAATCCTTACCTGTAAAAATATAGAAATCATAAACACAACTGCAACATGCATTCGTGAACAACTTGTCCACACATAATATCGATCACAATACAACTACATTTCATAACACAAATGACCTCAACATCGCATCATTACAAGATCAATCTCGATGATTCATACCAATTTCACATTACCACATTAATTCATAAACAAGCATGATCACAACATGTATTCATTAATGAGATAACCACCAACACATATAGATATATCAAGGGCACACATAATATGAAATTCTTATCTAACATACAAACTCACATACTGACACAACATTCATATATATCATATTTTTGGTATACCTGCATAGTCTGATGTCCTAAATTTATACTAAGCACATAAACATTCACAAACAACTTGCCGTAGTGAGTTTCTATGCCAAGGAATAAGCACCACCACCACCACCACCACCACCAATAATAATAATACGGGATAACACATCAATTCGATATAATTAGACTATCATGCACAATTAATGGTTTGATGACATGCATAATCCATTATTTTAAACTTTTAACTACAACATGCAACGCCCACAAATAACTCACCTCGAATGACGTTCAACGCAACTAATTCGTTTGTTGTAATCCGATGTCCGCTAGACGTCGCCGGAACACGAAACGAACGCATATGTCGAGCCTTCACGAAAAACGTCATAACTTATTACATACACATCCAAATCGAAATCCGTAAAATTCCTCATGCTCGTAGGAAAATTTCTCACCTTATAACCTCAGCCACACATTTCCAGTAATTACAGAATGTGCCCAGAAATTTCAAAAAATGCACAGAATGCCAAATTTTCAAGCTTCCACTTCCAATCTCTAAATCCAATCCACCTAAGCCTTTCCCAACATCAATTAGCCTCCAATTATTCATAAAGTTCCTCCTTTACACAAAGTAATTAAACTCACTAATTTAAGGTTCAAGATTTGGGGAAATACTCACACAAGACCCAAAGGGTGATTTGGGTTCACAAAAGAGGCGGTTGAGGATCAAGGGCACTTTTCCGGCTACGAAAGGTGGTGGAGGTGGCCGGACTGGTGGCTGCCATGAGAGGGAGCAGATGAACTCCCAAGGAGGAGGAAGGAGGGAATAGGTGGCCGTGAGGATGGAAGGAGGAGGAGGCGAGGACTCTTGGTGGAGACGACGACGACGAGCTGCGTGGCTCACAAGGAGGAGGAAGGAAGTGGTGGTGGCTGCCATGGGAGCTGTTGGTGGTGCGTAAGAAGAGCAGCCAAGGAGGAGGTGAATAGGTCGGTGGAGGGTGGAGGAGAAATTTCTAGATTTCTGAAGTGATAAATATGAAAGAAAGAAAAGTTAAACAAGGATTTGAATTCTTTAATTTGTCTTTTTGTGGTAAAGATATTTTCTTAACTATAATTTATATATATATAATTGGAATACCCTATTAATTACCCGGAATTAATTCTAGGATTAATACGGATTCCGTATCCGTAACGCTCGTCAACATACATACTACAACTAGTAGTAAGAAATATATATATATATATATATATTAGAATTAACAATCGATATAAAATATTAATACACATCTTATAATGATATTTCAAAAATATATAAATCTATTTATATGTATCCAACTATATATACGAGACAATCCTAAACGGGAATCATAACTCCCGAGATGGTCAATTTCCGCTATTCCACGAAACGACAATCCAGATTTTCAAGTCATTAATTAACTTATAATCATAATAAACATAAAACATAGAATATATGGACTACACAAGAATAAATTTAGGCGACAAAATTTTAAGCGGTCCCAAACTCGTCTTCTAAAAATCTCAAGTATTACATACTACCCCCCTTAAAAGAAGTTTCGTCCTCGAAACTGGATCTCCACTAATTCACAATAGTAAACCATTATGATCCTCAACTTCCCAATAGTCACCTCTATCGCAAGGATATAACCCTCGAATCTCAATTACCTCTATGTCATACATTTCAACTCATTCCAAAACATCATCATTGAGTATCCTCAAAATTATAAACCCTCAAAACATGAATCCTTAAATGGCCTCGTCCATGAGTGTTAAACTTCTCCATATATACATATAGTTTCCTATAGCAACCATCTAGTGAAATCCGTTTGTTCCTGAAGTAATAACTCCCAACAATTATAAGATTGTGCCAAAAATTCTCACCGTCTATCAACCATGACATACATACGTGTTCCCTAAAAATAGAAGATTATCACATGAATACAATGAAGATAATATGCATCCAATAAAGTATGATCAACACACAAAAAGTCATATGATTCAAAGATGTTTACTGAAGGTAATACTTGTACGACAAGGTCCTAGACAAGCAATCACATAGATTTCCATAACATGAAAATGTATCGACATAGAACGACAGCAACCATTACTGATTCTGACCAATATACAAAACACCAAGATATCGACACAACTTGGATTCTTCCTCGGTGTAAATCACTTCCAAAATATATAAAAAACTTGAGTATTGGGCCCTCAACATTTAGATCATATACCAACATCACGACCATTCGGTCAATACTGAACTCAATATATCAGATTCTTAGAAGGGAGTCTCACTACCATTATGATGCAACGAGAACGCATCTAATAAAATATGATTAAGCACACAAAAGGTCATGATACTCAAAAATATCTCCCGAATGTGTGATAACACGAGATACACAACTATATATATTAGAAAACATAAACTCGAAGTAAGAACCAAGGTATAAAATATCCGAGGATATCTAGCAATTGAAGTTAGAACACCATTTCTCAAATTCAGTTTCGGATAATTCCTTCAAATAGATCTTAATGAACAATACCGAAAATGACTCAAGCATTGGATTTTAAAATTTTAAAATTTGAACCAACCTCTCGATCACTTAGTCAATATCAAAAGCAAAAACAAAAATAGTTATATACGATAAAACTCTTATCAAAAATTCAAGAATAACTTAGAATCTTTTCCCGAAAAATTTCATTCAAAACATTCCAAATCTTGATAAGAAGATTTACTTCCTCTACAAAGACATCTGAATCAATTTGGTCAAACAAATCCATAAACACATTGAATACTTTTTCACACTCATTAGAAGAACACGAAACTCTAAGGGACTAAAATCCTTACTCAATCATGTCCAAAAGTTGTGCTTCTCATTAATGATACGAAAACCCCTATCCTCTCGTACTAAATTCATCCAATATACGAGCATTCCAATAATAGGAGTTCGAACCTCAAGAAAGACCCCTAAAATCTCAAAGAAGCACCATCAGATAAATAGCTCGATATCTTAATGCTACGAAATGTTTCCACTTGTTATTAATGTGAATCCTATCATTGAAGACTTGTAACTCTAAATTTCGCGCGCTTAATATCTCAATGATAGTTCTAACTCTCCCACGATTATCATATTCAAAGGGTACACCACCTTATTAAAAGTCTCATAGTGATACAGATACCATTTTCACATGACTCCTTAATTCCCATTAGGAGTGAACACTGAATACATAGCGTGTGAACTACCTCCAAGAACACTTATCATAAGCATCCAATTACGTTCATGTCAGTTTCATATCGAACCATAAGATCTGACCATCCCAATATCCCTTTTTTAGTAATACTCATTCGCTTAGTGAATCACTATGCCATTCAAATAGCATATGTCCCGTAAACATCTAACCTTCAAGCCACAAACGTCCCATACCTTAGTATATTACATAAGAAACCTTAAATGTTTCAGGCACTTAATAAGCATAATATGACCAATGAATGTAAACTCAATATCATAATACAATAGCTTACCAACTTAAGTATACAAATAGAACTCACGGTCTTATAATATTACGGTAAGATCTACCTATAATCTAAAAACCATGAGTACTTATAACAGCTTCCTAATTTGTAATCACCAAGTCACCGCAAATTATAACATTCCACAATACCATAGGATACCCTTAACCTCAAAATTTCCCCTCATGTAAAATCATGATCAAAGTCACAATGTCATTCCATATCTAGTTCATACATAAGCATCTCTTATAACCATTATTAAGATAATATCGATTATAGATCAGATGCATAGTCCTCTATTTAAACCATTCTTTTTCCCAAAAACTTTACTCATCGTCAACACTTTTCAATCGATCTCCAAGAATAGCTTTGGCCCAAAAGGGTTCACCAAAATATCAACCACATTACTACCCAAATGAGAATGCAAACCAATAGAGTCACTCTGTCACGCAAGTATAAGCGAGTAGAATAACAAACTCTAAGTTGATAAACAATTTTCAATTCGTTCTCATAATGAAAACACGAATCTCAACCGAGATACGAAGCTCAAAACCATAAAATATACCAGTAAGTTTGAAACACCACACTCATAATCAATAGGAGACCAAAAATTCATAGGAAATTTTCTTGAAACTCAAACCTCGAAAACTTCATATGAAAATCATAGGTACCACCTTTGTAAATTAAAATTTCTCCACCCCTTTATTCAATTAAGTAAATCTAAGTACTACATAAATCAAATGCAATCCTTACAAAATAAAATTTTCAAATTCTACAAGCCTAACGCTCAACCTTCTAAAATCGCAAGTTCAAACTGACAAGATCAAACATTACTATGAGAAAAGTCCAACTTAAGTACCTAAATAGCAGGCATGGAGATGGTGATGCGACATATGATGATTCTACCCATTCCCACAAGAATTAGAACCTAGGCTCGGATACCAACTTCTGTAACACCCCAAAATAACCATTAATTAGGGAATCACAGCGCCAGGAATTTCTTGCAGAAATTCCCCCAGGCTATTTGAGAAAAGAGACTCAACCTGTAAAGTCCAAAACCTGAACAAAGACGTCTCCATAAATTAAAACCTATTTAGAAGAGGGTTTTTCCTCAAATTCGATATACATATAGGTCGGCGTACACAGACGCTTCCACGACCCCTTTTTAATCAACAATTATACCATAACTGTAAAGGGTTTGAAACATAACTAAAATCCCCATCCTAAAAAGTGCATCACATCGCATGACCTCCTCCACACTTCCGCTGCGCTACCTGCAAACCTGGTCATGCAAAACATAACCAGCCCCCCACATAACGGGGGTTAGTCTACATCCAAACTAGCAAGTTATATGGGCAATAAACGTGTAGTAGTAAAAGTAAAGAATTTACAGACTAGCAGACATACAACCATGCAGACATGAACCTCCGTACATACATACATGATTATATATGAACATATCATATCAAAAATGCATTATTTCATCTAATTGCGAATGTACAAGAGAGTTACGGATTAACATGCCGTAACATATTAACAACTCTAATTAATACCTAGATTAACATAATTATACTATGAATGCATTAATCCACATGATCCTAAGTCTACAAGAAAATTACAGATAGACAGATTATAGCATGGATGCATCAACAATCTCAATCACACTGCTCATAGTCTACTGTTAATAGATACATCATACTTGTACATACACATCCAAATCGAAATCCATAAAAATCCTCATGCTCGTATGAAAATTTCTCACCTCAGCCACACATTTCCAGTAATTATAGAATGTGCCCAGAAATTTCCAGAAATGCACAGAATGCCAAATTTTCAAGCTTCCACTTCCAATCTCTAAATCCAATCCACCTAAGCCTTTCCCAACATCAATTAGCCTCCAATTATTCATAAAGTTTCTCCTTTACACAAAGTAATTAAACTCACTAATTTAAGGTTCAAGATTTGGGGAAATACTCACACAAGACCCAAAGGGGGATTTGGGTTCACAAAAGAGGCGGTGGAGGCTCAAGGGCACTTTTCCAGCAATGAGAGGTGGTGGAGGTGGCCGGACTGGTGGCTGCCATGAGAGGGAGCAGTTGAACGCCCAAGGAGGAGGAAGGAAGGAATAGGTGGCCGTGAGGATGGAAGGAGGAGGAGGCGAGCACCTCTTGGCGGAGACGATGACGACGAGTTGCGTGGCTCACAAGGAGGAGGAAGGAAGTGGTGGTGGCTGCCATGGGAGCTGTTGGTGGTGCGTAAGAAGAGCAGCCAAGGAGGAGTTGAATAGGTCGGTGGAGGGTGGAGGAGAAATTTCTAGATTTCTAAAGTGATAAATATGAAAGAAAGAAAAGTTAAACAAGGATTTGAATTCTTTAATTTGCCTTTTTGTGGTAAAGATATTTTCTTAACTATAATTTATATATGTATATATATAATATATAATTGGAGTACCCTATTAATTACCCGAAATTAATTCTAGGATTAATACGGATTTCGTATCCGTAACGCTCGTCAACATACATACTACAATTAGTAGTAAGAAATATATATATATTAGAATTAACAATCGATATAAAATATTAATACACATCTTATAATGATATTTCAAAAATATCTAAATCTATTTATATGTATCCAACTATACATACGAGACAATCCTAAACGGGAATCATAACTCCCGAGATGGTCAATTTCCGCTATTCCACGAAACGGCAATCCCGATTTTTAAGTCATTAATTAACTTATAATCATAATAAACATAAAACATAGAATATATGGACTACACAAGAATAAAATAAGGCGACAAAATTTTAAATGGTCCCAAACTCGTCTTCGATCTAAAAATCTCGAGTATTACAGTAAAAGTTGGTTTTGATTTGTGTGGATTAAAACAGGATAAAAAAGTTTATAAATTATTGCCTTCTAGGCTTGAGGAGAAGGTTATCTATATTTATTGAGGTGATCTTATGACACGTTTCGGAGAAAATAAAATGATTGATCATATGCTTGAGGAGAAGGTTATCTATATTTATTGAGGCAAATATGAATAAAATGTTGTGTGATTATTTTTGGAAAAATAAGGGTCCTAAGTTAGAGATGAAATTTTGAGAAACTTATATTTTCTTTGGGATTTGAGTTAGAAATGGGCATAAGGGCCAAATTTAATTGAGATAAATTAATAATGGATTTGGTGAGTGTATATGTAAGGAGAAAAATGATATAATATTTGGAGTTACTTGAAGTTGATATTCGGGTTATAAGTGAGCTTAATGTAAGAACTTAGGGATTTGGTAATAAAGAGGAAATTGGAAGAGAAAGGTATAGTTCTCATGCTTAAGGTATATTAAGATCGTTATGACAGTTTTGGAGAATATGATTCTAAGGTAGTCACGATCTTGTGTATTTACTAAGAGTTATTACATGGTACAATACATGGAGATGAGATATACGAGATAATGTCATGGTTGAGGAAACGGATCGAATTTCCTAGGAGTAATTTCGAGGAAGAAATAATTGAGGATAGTAAGCTCAAGTAGTGAGGTTAATGTGGAAACCGATCCCTCTATCTTGGTAGTGCTAGTTTTGAGGTCGAAACTATTTTTAAGGGAGTAGTATTGTAATAACCCTCATTTTATCATAAGGGTATTAATATAATTTCCATATATTTTATTTTGAAAATAATAAAAGTTATTAAATTTATTTTATTTCTTTTAGAGGAGTAATTTAAATTATCCATAACTTAAGTTCAAAATCTAGTTCTAGATAATTTTGTACAAATTATCAAATGGGTTATAAAAGTATAGTGTATGAAATAAATTAATAAGTATAGCAATGAATGTAGTTGTAAATTTTTAATATAATAATAAAAGTTGTAAGAATAATTATGTTTATCCATAAAGGGATAAATAATAAATACCCTAAGTATGTTATCTCTTTATGTTATGAATGGTTTAAATTATGGTTAACCTTATCTTAATTATAATTTAAATAAACTAATCAATCTTAACCTAGATTATTTGAGTTGAGATTAACAAAGTGTTGATCTCAACTAACTTAAATTCATGCCAATTCAATATGAGGAACAAAATCAACAAATAAGTGGAAAAAGAAGCATGATTTAGAGACAAATGCGAGCAAAATACAAGAAGCACAACACCGACGTCAATGGCGATTCACAAGGAGAGCACAAAGGCGGAAAACGAAAGAGAGGAGAAAGTTGGAACGAAAAACAAAAAGACAAAAATGTCCCTCCGTGTAAAAAAAATCCCAAAATGCTAGGACTAATCTGAGTCACACGATTGAGTGTATTGGATGGACAAGATGCGTCCACAATTACACCCTAAACTCCGTCCATTTATGACCCGACTTTTACGCATGAAAATAATGATGCGGAATCTCACATTTTTGGTATGCTATTCATTAAAAATGGAAAGGTGGGGATCGGATATTACATTGTATTAATATGGAATCTTTTGTTTTTGAAAAGTATCAAATATTAACAAGCTAGGAGGGAAACTAATATTATAATAAAGATAATTTAAACATCAAAATAATCTTGATCGTAATGTGTTCGGCCAACTAATAGGTTCATTTTGACCGCTTTTTCGGATGTCGGGTGGGCCTCTGATGTTGATGATTGTCGTTCTCAATTTGGCTTTGCCATTTATTTTGGCAAACATCTTATTAGTTGAATGTCTCGGAAGCAAAAGGCCGTGGCCCGCTCCAGCACGGAAGATGAATATCGTGATATTGCTGCTATTGTTGCCAAGATCAGCTAGATTCAACAACTTTTTCATGATCTCCGGGAACCCCTCCTTGGTCGCCATGTCATCCTATCAGACAGCTTGAGTGCCACCTTCATGACTCGTATTCTAGTCCTCACAACCGGTCCAAAGTCATTCACATTGATTTTCATTATGTTGTGAGAAGGTTGAGACCAATGAATTACTTGTTCACCATATCATTGCTCATGATCAGGTTGCCGATATCTTCACGAAGGCACTTGGATCACGTCGTTTTGATGTTCGACGGTTCAAGCTTCATGTCAGTCTCCCTATGAGCTTACCGAGGGGTATTAGACCATAAATACATATATTATTTAATTGTAAACTCTCCCTCTTCTACAACCCTATCTCTTCCTCTTCTGTAACCCCATATGTCTCTCTTTCCTCTTGTATTTATAGTTCTACAGACAGCAATACAATTCAACAAGGATCTAAAATGAGGATTTGGGCTCTGAAACCACTTTGCTCTTTCTAAAGGTTTGTATCTTGTACCGGTAACACCACGTCCTCTGGCTTTATTAAGAGGAAAGAATTTATAGTTGAGTTTATTGGGGTTAAAATCTAAGTGTTATTATATGAAAAAATCAAGCATGGAAAATTTTCACTTACCTGGTTGGCTATTATGAAGAGGAAATAATTAATATATAGTTGAGTTTATTTGGAATCTCAACTACGTCATCTTCATTATCATCATTGACCGGATATTTTGTCTCTGAACAACTTGAATCAAATATTAAGACATGAAAGAATGATTTTCCTTCATATCTAAGTACTAAGAAATACTTCATCAAAAAAAAAAAACTAAAAAGTACTAACAATTTATGGAGCAGTGGTCAACCAAGTCTTGCCAGCCTTTGTGCAGCCAAACTTGGCCTTTTCAACTCGACTTTTGGCAATGCACCTTGATAAAAAACATGCCTTTTCAAACAGTTTTATACTTCTTTAGAAATTTTGTTGGAAGTTTCTATTGAAAACATGTATGTAATACTAATTAGGTCATTAATAAATAATAAGGCCGCAAAACTACATCCAACGTGAATATCATAATACTACTACTACAGATCTTTGTATATACACAAAGACAATGAGAGAGAGGGGGAAGGGAAAAATACATACAAGAGTTCCATCTTCAAGGTTGTGAGGTTGAATAATCTTGAAGAAATGTGGATCTCATTTGGCATGCGAAGAGCTTCCCGCTTCCTTGTCCATCTATATGGAGAAAATGGACATTTTTACCCTCTTTCTTTCAATCAATGTAGAGAAGCTACCAACACAGATTGACTTGTAAAAATGGAGATAATTTGGAGATACAACTTTCAAAAATGTAGCCAACACATGTTGGTTCAGTTGGTAAGGACGGGCCACTTCCCCTCAGAAGGTTGTGTGTTTGATTCCTGTTGTCGATGTGAGGGCTGTGTTGGTGGGTGATCTGTAAGAACCTTTTTAAATGGCCTTTGGTCCCCGAGGCGTGCCTTGACCCGTGGTGGTGACCGGAACCGAACCTACCCAAACTTATTGCTGACCCAAAAAAAAAAACTTTCAAAAATGTGATATGATTGTGGGTGACAATTAGGAGTTGGAAATCATAGAGGGGAGTTCTGTTTCAACATCTGTGATCTAATATTCATTAAATGATGTCTAGCTGTTGAGAGATCGAAATTTATTTTATTTGTAAATATTGTATTCCTCTTTTAATAATTTTGAATTCAATGTCTAGGATTTGCGGTTATTTTAGCTGAGAGATTACATTTCCTTATGAGTCAACATCTAGGATTTAATATTCATTGTCAAGCCTTCCCAGTCTAGCTGGCAAGCAAGACACCTGTGATTACGAGGTCATAATTTTGAATCTTCCTCTCATGTTGTAATGCCCTGGTGCCTCCCATAGACCAAAAAAAGGATCAATGTTCATTGGAGTATTCCGTATGCGAAACAAGGGATATGATTAAATATAATAAGATTTTAACTAGTTTAATTCATGTGCCTCGCATTTATGTGTATAATATCTAACTTTATTATTTTTTTAATTATAGATAATATATCGATTCCATATTTAGAAACTAAAATATATAGGGAAATTTTATAGTTCAATAAACGAAAAAAAAAATTAGTGAAAATTTTAAAACAAACTATAGTAATAAGTTTAATAATATACATAATTTTCTAATAATTGATATAACAATTGGTCCAAGCTACCTCGTGTCTAATATGATCAAGTTTTAAGTTTGGTCCGGGTTATTGTACACACCCTTCACCACAATAAAAATAATGCTGAGAAAAGAAATAAAGATCAAGGTCATTCTTATTTTTCACATATATGTTGATATAATGATTGAATGGAATCAAGGCAAAATATTTTAAATAATAAAAATAAAGTTATCGTATATGTAGATATAAGATTGAAAAGGAAATTAAGATACAATAATCACAATATAAATAAAATAAAATACTTATGTAATAAGAAAAAATTAGGTATTGACAAATGACGTAATATAGAACGGACATGTGACGAAAATGATGTGGCGTATTGTGGAGTTATCAAGTGGCTTAGTTCACTTCTACTTTAGTAATCATATAGTAGATTGTTTTTTTGTTAAGTATAAGATTTAAATTGTTAAAAAGAGAAATATAAATGTTTTTTTTTAAAGGTGAGAATTCGATTTATCATAAATATCAATGTATTGTAAATCGAGGGACCAAAAAATGGCAGCTGGACAAACCAGCATGAAGAACAACACACACAAAACACATAAAAAGTAAGCAAAGACATAACCACAAAGCACAAAAAGCCTAATCAAACCAGGGGAGAGAGCATGGTGAGTACAACACAAATTAAAGTATCTACTTAGTTAAAAGATATGATAATATATAGTCCCTTAAAACTATACAAATTAATTTTGATATAATATTGTTCCACAAATTAAAGTATCTACTTAATTTTTTTGAGATATTTGAATACTATTACATAAAGAAACATTTAAATTATCTTAGTATATATAATATATCATTTATATGAGATATTTATCATTACATTGAATTTTAAATCTAGAAAAAAATAATTGAAATGACAAAATTGAATTTTGATTTGGATTATGCTGACAAATAAATATTAATTTTAAAAAAAATTATGAATTTTGATATGTTTTTAGTTTATTTGGGAAGTATTAGTTGTAGATAGCATGTATCTTAATCTTTGATTTTATCAAATATGCTATATTTATTCTCTTTTTTTAAAGAAATTCGCTATAACAAATTTTTTTGACATATCATACCGATTAGGTAAAATGAAAAATAAGTTATTAGTGTCAACAATGATTCGGGTTAATTAAGAACCATAAGCTAAAACGGAGAATTACGAAAATGAAAGAAAAAACAATCATAAATTTGATAGCCTATATTAGTTTTAGATATTGTATTTTCAATCTCATATCGATTATCTTTTAATTATTTTTCTAAAAAAATATTTATAACCAAAACTCATGATTTATTTAAAAAAGTGATAAAATGAGAAAATGGCATGTGACAGTTTTAAAGAGGGTGTGTCATGTGACGTAGTTAGGTTCTAATTTAGTATATATAAGTATATTATAAATATTTTCTTTATATGAATTTATTATTATGCCCCTTAAATATGTTGTATACACAAGTTTTTTGTATATCATTAATTTCAAGTATTAGATAATTAATATTTGTCTTATAAAAAATGATAAAAGATAAAAAAGAATGTTGAACAACACCTAAAAACAACAAACTTCATTACATTAAATTGGAGAAAAATACATGACATTTATATAACATGATGCATAACTAACATCGGAAAACAACAACAAACTTCATTAGACGATACATAACTAATACATTAAAATTAAAACAATACATGAAGTGACAATTAATACACAACTGAATAATTAAAAACAACACATAACACTTGAATAACCTACTTTTTGCCAAATGCGTTCCTTTAAATTTTCCAAATGCATCCCAAAGTTGAATCTTCCTCGTAATGAAGTTGAATCAATCTATTGGTGGAGTATGTCCAATTCGCAAGATCGACCGATGTAGTCTTTTGACTCTTTTCACTACTCTTTTATCGAATTGAGGAATTTCATATCCATGATGAGTATGAGAATCTTGCTAATCTTCTACGATCATATTATATAGAATGATGCAAACTCTTATTATCTCTTAATACCAATTCATGTGGGTCAGATCGGTTTATCAAGTCGTGTCAAGTTTTGACAAGCCTACATCTAAGTAATTTGTTTTTAAATACATCTGACGACATATAAGTGAAAGTCCGATTATATAACCTACGGTATTGACATGTTTACCTTATTGTTGATCCATGCACCAAGAGAAGGTATTAGTTATCCTTTCTTAATCCTAATCTCAAAAAATCTTATCTCTGCAAAACATTAGCCCTCATTTACAACAATTGAGTTATGACTTGAGTGTAGCTAGTAAAACGGAAGACAAAGTTCTGTATTTGACTTTTTTCTCTATTTGTTGGGCATTGGAAAGAAGATCGGAGAAAGCTTACTCTCACCATAATTGTGAGTTTTTGCCATCAACATTCATTGATAATGTGGTAGCACAAATCTATACCACCGTAAATATTTATTGACAACGACGGACACCCACAACTCTAGCGATCTAGACTCCTTTCGATCTCATTCCTGACATCCTACGAACATAGAAAGACGGTCAAAGGGTGGGGCTTTCTCCTTTAGAAGATCCTCTGACGCTCAAGTCAGATAAAGAGAAGACCAATTCTCCCTAAGCTATCAATTGCTCTCTAATGGAGGTTGCCTCCTTGTTCTTCAAATGAATGAGAAGCTAGGTTTTTGAGGGAAGATTATATACTTGGGTCTATCTTGCAAGCTTTCTTATGGGCCTATCACTTAATAAGCTCATTAATTATCCTTTTAATTTAATAAAAGACTGTTATATTTAGAAATAAAGAAATTATCTTATTTTACCCATCATTTTAGCCCTCGGATTTCCGAGGGTGAGCTGGACTCGGAAGGCCTAAACTTGGCCAGCATGTCAACAAGTTGCGGCTACCGTACGGGTCGTGGAAAAAATAGCACGGTCGGTGACAAACCGACACGATTTGTCACTAACCGTGCATTTCACCAGAGAATTGCAACAGAAGTCTGCATGGTTGGTGACCTGTGATGCACGGTTTATAGCAAATCGTGCACTTCTCCCAAAAAAACCTAGCACAATTTGTAGCAAACCGTGCACTTCTCCAGGAAGCTCTAGTTATGTTGGTTGTCATGTGGTGCACGATTTGTAGCAAACCGTGCACTTATCCAGAGAGTCGTGGCACGGTTGGTGACATGTTGTGCATGATTTGTAGCAAATTGTGCACTTCTCTAGGGAGCCCTTCTCCATTGCTCGCAAGATCGCACGGGTCGTGCGGTTCACTGAGCACTACTAATGTATCCTTGGAAGCTCATTGGCCTTGCAATCCGAGGGTGGTGTGGGAGGATGGCGACTTACCATCTCGCCACAGCCTGCTACTCGGCCTGTCAGAGCAGCGCTCGCTGGCTCATGCTTTTGTAATCCAAGGTAGTCACAGGAGTGCAGCAACTTACTGCCTCGTTGTGGCCCACCTCTTGGCCTAATGAAGCCACGCTTGTTAGCTCTTGCTTTTGTAATCCATGGCGGTCACAGGAGGGCGGCGACTTACCGCCTCGCTGCAACCCGCGACATGGCCTGGAGAGCTTCATACTTTGTACTTAGGAATTTATGTAGCATGGATTCTAAGCATCATAATGCATTGCAATGCCCAAAGTCACATTTCAACAAAGTAATGACAATTAAAGATGGGCAAAAGTAGACCGGACCGAACCGTCACGGTCCGGGAATTTTACATTCCCGGTCTTACGGTCCGGCCCATCACAGGGCTGTAGCCCGGCCCATCACAGGGCTGCAGCCCATACACCCCAACCCCTCACTGACCCATATTAAATGGCGCACAACAGGTTGTTCGTGAGTCTCGAACTCGAGACCTCACGCTTTAACAAGCTGCCAAAGCATCACTTGTCACCAATTGCGCTGCAGCGCAATTGGTAACAAGAGGGCGTTGGACTTCTTGTTAAAGCGGGAGGTCTCGAGTTTGAGACTCACGAACAACCTCCATGGTGTGGTTTTCTGCCTTAAGGGTATGGGCCAACATGGGATGGGTTGGGGTGTATGGGCTGCAACCCTGTGATGGGCCGGCCCAATGTGGTGTGGGTATTACAAACGAAGCCTCGATCAAGCCCACTCCAGGTGACCCGTTGGTGGATTGAACAATGTCCGAATAGAACAAGGGCGGCAACGCACGTGGCGGTGCAAGGTTTCACTGAAGGAGGGTCATGGCGGCTGATCTTCTCCACCTGCATAGGAAAATGCCCGCTTAAGGGGCTAACTCACGCACAATTCCAAAATTTTCAGATTTTGCCCATCAGTGAGCCCATTTCGAATGGCTCCTACGGGCTCAAACGGAGTCCAAATGGAGTGAAACCAATGGCGTTGGACTCGTGACATTGCATGGTATCACCGCAGGTAGGTCGTGTCGGCTGACGTCCTCTACCAAATACGGGAAAGGGGCACAAACAGTGGCCTAAGAACATTTTGCTATTGTTTTCCAGAATCTGCCTTCACGAGGGTCAATGTTTGAGTGGCTCGTAGGTGGCTCAAACGGCATCCAAATGATGCTAGGCCGGTGGCTATGGACTCGTGGCATTGCGAGCTTCTCAACAGAGGTGAGTATCCGTGGTTGATCATCTCCATTGGCACTGGAAAAGACCAGTTATATAAGTTGTTCGAGCATAAATCCATAAAATATTCACATTTCAATCTTCGACAAGTCTACTTTGAATGACTCGTACGGGTTCAAACATAGTTCAAATGGGGTGAGGTCAGAGGCTACGGACTCGTGACGTTGCAAGATTTCACCGAAGGTGATTGGTGGTGGCGATCGAAGCATCCAGGCTGGCGCTAAGTGGGTGCTAACTGGGCACGAATACTCTGTTTTTGCACGACCGGGCCCGACAGCGGCTCAAATGGCAACGAAATGGCTCGATGTTTGCACAGTTGTGTTCCTAGCGTCGAGAGTAGTCGACCAAGGTGTCTCGATGGCAGTGACACTTCCTTGTCTGGTGGCAAACTTCAAGCCAGCTTAACTAAACTTGCAACAACATCTTGAATAGCAACAAATTAAAATTAACATCTTGAACGGTCTGCTCCCCATCATCCTTGTCGTAAGTGATGTTGCAAAAATGGTTTGGTACTATAGTGCCAAAATCCACTATAAAGAAAGCCACCTTGAATATCCGTTTTGGATCCAAATACTAGTGCAGTATACAGATGCCTCTCTTGGTTTAGTATACTAGTGCAACAATGGTTTTGCAGAGGCTTTTCTTTTGCCGCTCTACTTCTCAATCGCAAAAAGATAAACTCTCCTCTTGTAAAAGGTTGTGCTGGTGGGGTCAAGGCGGACGACGCCGTCGCTTCGGACTCGGACTCGGTGGATCCGACAGGTGGCAAGGGAGAGGCTTTGTGCATGTATGTGCCGAAGAGTAGCATTGCATGGAAAAATATATTTGGTTGTCCACCGACATCTGAATTCTTGTCATCGTTTTCGATCGTTCCCCATAGACGACGCCAAAATATGGTAGCGTAAATCTGTACCACTGTAAATATCTGTTGACGACGACGGACACCCGCAACTCTGGCAATCTAGACTCCCTCCGATTTCGTTCATGACATCCTACGAACATAGAAAGACGGGCAAAGGGTGGGGCTTTCTCCCCCGAAAGACCCTCCGACACTCAAGTCAAATAAAGAGAAGATCAATTCTCCCTAAGCTATTAATTGCTCTCGAATGAAGGTTGCCTCATTGTTCTTAGAATGAATCTATATATATTTAAAAGTTAGCATTCTAGGTCATTGAATGCTAACTTTTAAAGATGAATTAGTTTTTATTTTCATTTCATGCCTTATTTATTTAGCACAAAATTTAAACAATTTCTCAAATCCAAAAAGTACTAAAGTGACAATTTCATATATTAACAATTATATTTAATCTATAATCGTCTATATAATATACAAAGTTTTTGATTCACAATTATATACAATTACTACATATTACTCAATTAAAAAGTCCTCATTTTCATATCGTTGTATAACTCTTATATCTTCACGTTAAATTTTCAACATAGTTCAATTTATATTTCTATTAAGCATGAAAAATAACCATCTATATATATTTAAAAGTTAGCATTCTAGGTCATTGAATGCTAACTTTTAAAGATGAATTAGTTTTTATTTTCATTTTATGTCTTATTTATTTAGCACAAAATTTAAACAATTTCTCAAATCCAAAAAGTACTAAAGTGACAATTTCATATATTAACAATTATATTTAATCTATAATCGTCTATATAATATACAAAGTTTTTGATTCACAATTATATACAATTACTACATATTAATCAATTAAAAAGTCCTCATTTTCATATCGTTGTATAACTCTTATATCTTCACGTTAAATTTTCAACATAGTTCAATTTATATTTCTATTAAGCATGAAAAACAACCATCTATATATATTTAAAAGTTAGCATTCTATGTCATTGAATGCTAACTTTTAAAGACAAAATCAAAGGCTTAAATAGGCCTAAAGGTATAGTTTGCATGTAGGGTTAGTTTATCACCCTTAGTATATAATATGTATATAAGATGTATATAATATGTTAGATTTTCCGATCGGTTTTTACTATAGAGTTTATAAAACAATATAAAATACATAAGTATAATTATAGGCTACTTTGTAATCTAAGTAATTAATTTTTCTTTGTTTATTTTAATATACCATAGCATAATTATGTGTATATATAAAAATGAGCACTATTTGTAAGTAATTATTCCCTCCCTAGACACTCTTTTTTCAGTTAAATCTTGCCTCTACCTACGGACTACTCTTTAGGTTATGACTCATTTTTTAACCTAAATCTCAATTAGTGATAGTTACTACATACTGTATACGTTATATTTTGCTCTCATTTACTCCTATTTTAATATTATCCAATTACTACATGTAACTCCCATATTTAGTACACAGTGAATGGTTGGAAACAAATTATAGTCAAGATGTCTAAACGGTTATATGTCAAAATGGCTTCACTTTCCAAGTAACATTTTTCATTTATAGAAAGGGCAAAAACGGTGGTATTCCATTCATTTGCTCTGGGCATCCATCATCTCATTCTTCTACATGGAAATTACGTTTAGAAAGCCATATAGTGAAGCTTGGGAGATAGTGGGCAACACCTTAAAAAGACATGGTCACTGAAGTAAACATAATTATTAAGTTAAAGATGTGAATGAGGATTCCCGATTGTCGATGATGCAAGTATATATCCACCTCACGGTAAACTATCCTTGATTATATGTATTTGGATCTCTTTTGTAGTCTACAATACTTACATATATCGGTTTAAATTTATTAATATAATTGTCTTTTGATCGAGATAGGTTAATTTTATGTAAAGATGTCAGAGAATTGGATAATCTAATATCACTATTGAGGCATCGATTGTTTACATCATGCACTGATAGCTTTCACTAGAAGGAGGACAAAGACAATCGATTTAGGATGACTGATTGTTAGTAACGAATAAAACAAACTATTTTATGGACGATGTTAACCCTTCAACTATTGGTAGCATAAATTCAATTAGGTTTGTATTTTTAGTTCATTTTTTGTACTAAATCGTTTTAGGTAGGTGTATTGTTATTTTGGTTAAAGATGATTTTTATTGTTCTAATTTATACATATTCATTTTACACTCATCATGTATATATACTAAAGATGGCCTCATTTGTGTTGGTCTAGAGGAATCAATCAAGGATGGAAGCCGAAATAATAGACATGTACTCACTCTCACATATGAAATGTACAAGGAAGAAGTTATGAATTATAATTTCGCTAAGAAGAGTAAACATGTATCGATAAAATAACTAATGTACTTTTATATAAAATGTAATAAGGTTTAAGAATATGCAGAGTCACCAATTATTTATATTATTCCGTATTTAATAAGAATAGGAAGTAATGACTAATATTTATTAATTAAAATGATATATATCATAACATTTTAATCACCAATTATTTAGATTAAACTTTTGACCCAAAAAAAATTGTACTTCGTACAATCATAGCATTTTATACTTAAAATACTTAGATATTACATTTCTTTTGTTAAGACTTAGATATTACATTTAAATCCATATCAAACAATATATCGTCTAAGATAAAAATGAAACAACAATCCATATATTAGAAACTCAAATTTAAACTGTGACACTACATATACACAAAAGGCCCGTGCGAAACACGGGCTTCGATTTCTAGTGAGAATGAGAAACTAGGTTTTTTAGGGCAGATTAAATACCTAGGCCTATCTTGCAAGCTTTCTTATGGGTCTGTCACTTAATAATCACATTGATTATCCTTTTAACTTAATAAAACAATATTAAAACATTTAACAAAATTGAAATAAAATATATGAAATAACAGATCCATCGAGATCATATTCGCATTCGAGTCATGTCCTTCTTGACTCAATAATCTTCGGATCGGATCTCAACCCAAAAATTTCAATCGGGTCGGGTTTTCGAGTCAATTCGGTTTTTGACAGATTAAGTAAACATATACGTAGTTGATCAAATTTCATCCAAGGTGGAATATTTCCTCGTATAATTGACGGTTAGCCAACATTAAAGACCATTAGTACCAACCTTACGTGTGATTGATTGTGTTTTTTTTATAATTGCTAAAAGTACCTCGTAGATCGTAGTTTACTGTCAAGTCACCTTAATTTTTTACTCTTTTTATAATAAAAATAAGTGTCATTTTAGTCTTTTTATTTTTATTAAGAAATATTTGTCATTTTAAAATTTTAGATAATAATTTATTGGTTAGTTACGAGATATGTTATTAAAAATTGTACATATTGAAACTTTCTATATAAATTCTCTTCATTTATTGGTTAGAAAGGGTGAATTGTATAATTATTAAATTATAAATTTTAGTAATATATTAAGTTAATTATTACATGTCTTGAAATTTATGTCAAAAATTAAAATAACAAATATTATTTAACAGATGAAATATTTACGTCTATAAGTTTTAAAAAAATCAAATATTTTTGATGTATACCAAATCACCTTATTTTCTCTCTCTTATTTACAAAAAGATATGTCTTCTCTCTTATTTCTATATCTTCAATAACTCTTGCAGAACGTGGTGCACCACCTTCATCTCTTCTCCTCCTCCTCTTCCCCCCTTCTTTTTCCTCTTTTTCCTTGTTTTTATTCAATTTAAACAATGAAATCTGCCTTGAACCTTCTAATTTGAACCGATCTTTCACCAATTTTATGAATCATTCGATAACAGTTATTGCTCGAACTCCCTTCCCTTTGAATCTATGTGTTGGTTGCCTTATTTCAATGATGACAACACCTACGGACTCGATCGACCTTAGATTCAGCAAATTTGATGCCTTGTTTCTACACCACCGGAATCTCCTACCGTCATTAAGCGAAGACATGTCTGGCTATCATCACCTGCACGCACAAACTTGACCCGTCACCGCCTCAATCTCTTCCACTGACTCCACCGCCCTGTTGTTTGCACGGAGCCCTGCCGTCTGCATGGAGCCTTGCCCGACGAATTTCGACTATCCTCAGTCTCCACCGCCTCCACCGTTTCCAGTGCCTCCACCGTCTTGTGATCTACTTGGCTCTAACCGATCCCAAATCCAGATTACTCCCCTAGTTCCTTGACACATATTTCGGATCGAGAGGTGTTAACCATACTTGGACTCTTTATCAATGCATCTTCCCTCATTGGTGTTCATCTGCGGTTGTCATTCATGTTGCTTGCTCGTTTCTTGCCCAGACTATAAATCTCCAACTTGGGTGGTGCCAAAATCGACTTGTTCATCATCCATCATCTCCTCAAAATTGAGCAGTCTATGTATCAGGTAAGTTCTCTTAATCTAATTCCCATTCATTTTTCCAATTTGACCTATGACTGATCCTAGTTACAGATCTCTTGTTCATAAAGTTTGGAAATATATTCACAAGGGATCCTACGAGTTTAAACTTTTTATGAAATAAAAGTTATTAAAATTATATTCTAAATCTTGGTTTAAATCAAAAAATCATAACAATTATGAACAACTTAAAGACAATTGAAGCTAAACTACAAGACCTACAAACATCATTACTACAATGCAATCACTCTCCTCAACTTTTCGCCATGTATAAGAGACATCTTCTAATATATAATAAACTATTTGAATTTCAACATTTATTCTGGAAACAACGTGCGAAATCCATTCATTTGACAAATACAAATAAAAATATTTAATATTTTCAATCAATGGCTAAAATCATAACGTATAAACAAAAAATCTCTTCCTTTGAAACACATGATGGTTGTATTTTTCACGATCATCATCTTATTCAAAAGGTGGTTTCTCAGGAATTACAGTCCGGATTTACTTCAGATTTATTACAATCAACAACAGTTGATGATCTATATATAATTCCTTGTATTATAACTCCTCGGGACATAATACATATTATGGCTCCGCCAACTCCTACTGAAATTAAAAAGGTTATTTTTGATTTGCCTCTAAATAAAACACCAGGTCCTGATGGTTACCCTGTTGAATTCTATCAGACATATTGGTCTTTTGTTAGTAAATCCTTGACTAGTGATATCCAGGCCTTCTTCCACTCTGGGTAGCTTCTTAAAGAATGTGCGCATTCGTTTATTTCTCTGATCCCCAAAAAATGAAAACTCAATACTATTAATCAATATCGCCCTATTAGTTTATGCAATACCACTTATAAAATTATAGAGGTTTTTTCGCCAAACCACCCCTTATTTGGCCGATATTGCGTGGAACCACCCCTTATATCGACTTTTACTTAAAACCACCCAAATGTCTTCCTCCGTTAACACAAAGCCACCCTTTTGCCTCCTCTGTTAGGTTGTCCGTTAAATTGTATGTAATTACCCTTTTGCCCCCATTTTTAAAGAAAATTAAGGATAAAATTGTCCTTTGCTGGCTTGAGAAATTGACCACGATATACACGCTCAAAGGTGATTCAGAAGTTGCGAATTTCGGATTAGGGCTTTTCACAGACATTTGAAATTGGGGATTTTGCTTTGCGACTTCGATTCCCACTAAAGGAAGTTGATTGCGAGGAAGACGATAGTGATTCTGGGCTAGGATTCGACTGCGCGAAAGGAATCACGAATTGAAGGTTTAGGGTTTTGCAAAGGGATTGCGAGGAAGACGATAATGATTCTGGGCAAGGATTCGACTATTTCAAGGGAAGAACTCGAAGAACTTTGCAGCAAAAAGGTATTGTTTCTAATTCGACTAAGTATGATGATGTTTGAGTATTTAGGGGTTGTTATCTGTGTTTCCCTCTTCTGAGAAGCTTAATTGATTTTTTTGTTGTAAATCCATAACGAATTAAGCAATCGAGGTACTTATGAACTTCTCAATTTTTAAGGGCTTTTGAGTTTTGATGCTTGATTATACTAGTTATCAGTGTGCTAATTAGAAGCATATACTGCAGGAACTGTGTTTATGGCATATTTTGTCAGTATCCATATTTTGGGGCTTTAGAGTTTTGGTTGCATCAGAGCAATATTTTTGGACAATTGATCTTGCAGGAAATGTATTTATTGCATAGTTTGTCTTGATAACAAAGCATGGATAAATCTTGCAGGAAATGTCTTGTGATTCTTCTATTTCATACAATGGTGGCATAGTTTGTCTGTGTAAGGAAAGGGCAAGGATGTTCACTGCCTATACTGAGATGAACTATGGAAGGAGGTTTCTAGGCTGCTCATTCTATACACCAAATGGAGCAAAAGGTTGTGGTTTTTTTCACTGGATTGATGATCCATTTGATCCAAGGGCAGCAAGCATAATTAGGAGACTATTCAATCAAAAGAAAGAATTGGAAAGAAAGAGCAAAAAGCTGGAAGAGGCATTGAAGACCAAAGAAGAAGATTTTGTAAAATTTGTGGCTAGGTCTAGGATGGAGATGATTGTTGTTGTGGTGTTATTTGTATTTGCTATGTTGTCTATGAATGGTATAATTTTCTAGAGGTTGTAACAGCTTGGCTTAACAATGTTATTCTGATGTCAAACTTTAGTTAAACAATGTTATTGTAGTATTTGATGTTATTGTGGTATTTGACACATTTCAATGATGTAATGAGTTATATTGCCTTGTCTGTTGCAAACCAAAAGCCATAAAAACCTGCACAAAGTTTCAAACCTGCACAAAGTGTCAAACCTGCACAGTAACAAGGACATTTCAATGACAAAGTTGAAGCCTGTAACAAGGATGCAATAGCCATAAACTGTCATATATATTCATGTGTTCTCACACATAAAACATCGTCTCATAAGCTGTCACACATAAGCTGTCATACACAGCTAAACCACTAATAGCCATAAACTGTCAAACATATTGTCATAAACACATAAACTCCTACAGATAAATTGTCATACATATTCATACACCAATATGACACTGTCATAATCCAAAACAGAGAAAAAAGGCAAAAGGTTGAGATTGAGAGATGGTTTAGCACTGCTTGTCATAATCCAAAGCATCTTGGTCCTTGGTTTTCCTTATTTCTTCTTAGCATTGCTTGATCTGGTTGACCTTGTGGATACAGAATTCCTTGCTTTTTGGATCGGGTACTTCTTGGAGCTTGTAGGCCTGAGATTAAGAGGTACATTTCTTCTGGCATTTGAGGCAGGATTAACCTGCACAAATTTCAAAAAAAAAGGTAGAACACTTGAAAACTTCTGGCATTTGTGGTGACTGAAATATCATAAAATATCAAGAATACTTGAAAACTTACAACACTTGAAGCCTGTGAAGTTTGTGTGACAATCACATTCTCATCAACTTGACTTATACTGTGGGCAATCATTGAGTCCTACCATAACATGTCAAAACACATAAGTTATACTTCTAGAATATTTTTATGTGCAATACAGATAAATTCAGAAAGTGAAAAGGACACTCACCACATCAAAATCTGCTTCAGTTGCAATTTGTACATTGTCATCACCTTGTGGTTCACCAGTTGCAATTGTCCTCACCTATTCATGGCAAAGACAAAATGTTAACAACAACAACAGAAATTACCCTTGTAAAATAAAATGTATTCCTTAAGCATACCTGTTTCCTCACATATTTCCTCTTCTTAGGTTGGACTGACATGGTTTTTTTACTTGGTGTCCTTCCACCTTTCTTGGGCTGACTTGGTGCTTGTGTGGTCTTAGTAGGATTTTTGCAGGACTTCCTAGTATGCCCTTCTTCTCCACAGTTTCCACATTTGTTTTTGCTAGCCCTTATTCTTGTCTTTTTGCTAGATTCTCCTTCTCCAAGTTCCTTTCTTCTGGCATGCTTTTTTGGTCTTCCAGGTTGAATAACCAACTTAGGTGGTAAAAGTGTTGGTTGTCCTATTTTTTCCCATTGATCCTTGCCAGGCATAACTGAAATATCAAGACTGTAGGCTCTCAAGTATTTCTCCTTGGTATAGCACTGATGTACAAAATCCTCAACCTTGAGCCTTCTCTTCAGAATGCAGCATATTGCATGAGTGCATGGCACTCCAGTCAGATTCCAGACATTACACCCACAGCTCCATGCCTTCAGATCCACTACATAAGTCTTCCCAGCATAATCCACCTCATATCTATCTCCATCTCTAAAGCACTTGCACTTGCACAAACTGTCTACCCTTCTATTATTTATTTTCTTTGTGACCTCAGGAGTTAGTATGCCCTGGTGAGCTCTCATCTTATTCCTTTTGCTCACAAACATCTTCATCAGTTTCCTCCTTATCCACTCACACATAGATAGAATGGGCATCTCCCTAGCCTCTAATATACAACTGTTGAATGACTCACAAGCATTGTTTAGGAGCATATCAGACTTGGTGTAGTACTTGAATCCATGCAGGGACCATTTGGTGGGATCTTTCTTCATGAGCTAGTCATAAGCATCTTGGTTCATTGACTTTATCAACTCCATGGCATCATCAAAATCAGTTTTAGTTACAGCCCTTGCTGCTGCCCATACAACATCCTTGTATGACTAGCCAGACCATTGCTTCTTAAAATTATTATGCATGTGTCTAACACAATGCCTCACATCAGCTTGAGGAGCAACTTGATCCAATGCTTCAATCAAACCCTACATTAAAAGAGCAGAATTTAATATAATTTAGAATGAGAAAACATAAGAAAATATATTTTAAACCAAACAGTCAAATTTACCTTGCATCTGTCTGACATGAATGTTAATGGCTGACCTCCAATGTCTTGAAGAAAACACTCTAAGAACCAACACCAGGTTTCCTTAGTTTCTAACTCAGCAACTGCAAAAGCTATTGGAAATATGTTTTCATTTCCATCTTGTCCAACTGCAGCAAACACCTGACCACTGTATGCCCCTTTCAAATGGCATGCATCAAGTCCTACAATTGGCCTGCATCCTTCAATAAACCCTTGCTTACATGCCTTGAGACACACATACATCCTCTGAAAAATAGGCTTCTCTGGATCCTCTTGTTTGACATAAACTGAACTCCCCTCATTCCACTTCATTATAGTAACTGCATAATCTCTCACCCTAGCATATTGTTCTGGATCATACCCTTGTCTCATGTAGATAGCCCTCATCCTAGCCCTCCAAGCTTGGGGGTAGGAGATGTCAACATTGTGTTCTCTTCTAACTGTTTGGATGAAGCTCTTGATCCTCCAATGTGGATCATCCCTATAATGCTCCAAATATCTCTCAGCTAATCACATTGAACTCACCTTTGTGTTCTTATCCTGCCATCCACACTGATGTTCTGGATTGAAACTTTTAAGCTGGAAACTACCATCTTCACCCATCCTTCTTGCAGTTGCCTTAAAGCCACACAAACTTTCCTTACAACTACATTGTTTCCTGCCATGTTGAAGGTGACAAGGACACTTGTTCATACAATAAGCAGAGACCTTTGTCTTATCATTGTGCAAATAATAGAAGTCAAATCCAGATTCTACTGCAAATTGCTTCAAGGCTTGTCTGAATATCTCATTTGATGCAAATCTCATTCCAACCTTGAAACATATTTTATTCTTGAAATCTACTAAAGGGTTGAATTCAAGATACCTTAAACCCTTTTTAGATTCATCTGATCCACTTAAACTCCTGTAATCATCAGATTCAACTCTTATGTCAAACACATCCTCTATGTTTGGATCACCATCCTCCATCTCCAAGTTTTCATCAATGACATCTTTGTCAACATGCTTCTCAAATTCAGCATCATCATCATCTGAGGACTCACCAAAAACTGCTGCAGGAGGCACTATTTCTTCATCATTTGAAGAATCTGTGTCAGAACCCAAGATATCTCCACTCTCATCATCTGAATCAACATCTATCTCACCAAGTTCTTCCAGCAATTCACCTTCACTACTATCATCATCAAGTACATCCTCTTTTTCCTTAAGATGAAGATTAGAAGAGATTGTGGAAGGTGTTGTAGTTCTGCTGGAAACCCTAGGGCTGGCTTTAGTTTTTGGCACAGATTTCAGCTGAGATGGGCCTGCAGATATGGGCTTTGGCAGTATCAAATATGGGCTTCCCTGAATTGGGCTTGCCACATTGGCCATACCTAATAAGGACGAAGGGCTGTCTTCATTTCTAACAACAACATACACATCCAATGTGTTTTCAATTCCTCTAGAAGCACAAAATTCAACTACATCTCTATCCTCCTTAATCTGTCTTAAACCTTGTGACAATGTCTTTCTAGACAAACAATACCAAAGCTCACTCACATTTGTCACCTCCACATCCTCCTTTAGAAATGTTTCTAACTCCATCTTAGAAATCAAATCTGGGTCAACATTTTTCTTGTAGTACACTAATTTTCTCTTATATGAGAGTCTATTAGTGACACTATTGGTAGCCAGATAAAACTTGCCATCATACAGAAACTTCAAGGTGACACTCATCTGTTAAGAGAAAAAAACAAGAAAGCTCACATCCACATTTGTCAGTCAACCACACTTATCAGTAAAAAAGATGCTCATAGTGGCCATGACAAATCATATTCAATACACAATGGGACCACCAACACTATTTCACAAAAATCACAGCCAAATAATACTCTGTAAAGCTTCCAACAACCATTCAACTACAACTATGCATAAATATGCAATGAATACACATTCCATTTATAACAAAAAAATCAATTAAGCTTCTCAGAAGAGGGAAACACAGATAACAACCCCTAAATACTCAAACATCATCATACTTAGTCGAATTAGAAACAATACCTTTTTGCTACAAAGTTCTTCGAGTTCTTCCCTTGAAATAGTCGAATCCTTGCCCAGAATCACTATCGTCTTCCTCGCAATCCCTTTGCAAAACCCTAAACCTTCAATTCGTGATTCCTTTCGCGCAGTCGAATCCTAGCCCAGAATCACTATCGTCTTCCTCGCAATCAACTTCCTTTAGTGGGAATCGAAGTCGCAAAGCAAAATCCCCAATTTCAAATGTATGTGAAAAGCCCTAATCCGAAATTCGCAACTTCTGAATCACCTTTGAGCGTGTATATCGTGGTCAAAATCTCGTGGTCAATTTCTCAAGCCAGCAAAGGACAATTTTATCCTTAATTGTTTTTAAAAAATGTGGGCAAAAGGGTAATTACATACAATTTAACGGACAACCTAACAGAGGAGGCAAAAGGGTGAATTTGTGTTAACGGAGGAAGACATTTGGGTGGTTTTAAGTAAAAGTCGATATAAGGGGTGGTTCCACGCAATATCGGCCAAATAAGAGGTGGTTTGGCGAAAAAACCTCAAAATTATAACAACAATTAAGGCAAATAATTTAAAATCTTTGCTGCCAAAACTTATTAGTGAGTATCAAGGGGCCTTCGTTGAAGGACGCTCAATGCAAGACAACATATTAGTAGCTCATGAAATTTTCCATTCTTGCCACACTAAAACAAAAGGAAAGAAGGGTTGGATGGCCCTTATGTTAGATATGGAAAATGCATAAGACAAATTGAATTGGAGTTTTATTCAAAAAGCTATACTAAAGTTTAGATTCTCATATGCATGGGTACAACTCCTAATGACTTGCATCACGTCTACTTCTTTTTCTATTCTTGTAAACAATGAACATGGTCAGTGTTTACTCCCTCATGTGGGCTTCGGAAAGGTGACCCAATTTCTCCTTTTATATTCATTATTGCCATTGAGTTTCTTTCTAGAACCCTTACCCTAGTATCTCAACAAAGGAATCGTAAGGTGGGTATTGAACTCACTTGAAACGAAACTTGTATTTCATTTTTCACCTTTGCAGATGACACTCTCATATTTGTTAATGCCTCTCAAGCTAACATGTTATACATTCAAGGCATGCTTGCAAATTTTAGCCGTACCTCTAGATTATCAATTAACTTCCACAAGAACTCCTTTCAGACCTCTTCAAATACTATTGCAGTTCAAATTGCGTCTCTCGCATCTATTCTAAATATACAAGTCACCAAATCAATGGAAAATACCTTGGTATTCCAATTGTCAGAGGACGTGTCAAAAAAGAAACTTTTGAATATTCTGTTGTCAACCTTGAAAAATAATTGTCGAAATGGAAAGCTAACTCCTTATCTCAAGCAGGTCTGGTACTTATTCAGTCAAATTTATTATCCAAAGTCAATTATTTAATGCAAAGTTTTATACTTCCCTCTGTTGTTTGTAATGACATTGATAGAAGTAAAAAGGATTTCTTTTAGAATAAACCAAACCCTAAATATCGTTCTCTTATTAGTTGGGATAGTGTTTGTCAACCTAAATCGTCTGGTGGTTTAGGCCTTTATAAAGTTGTTGATATGAATAAATCCTTACAAATGAAATTACTGTGGAAATTATTAGTTGAACCTAACACTCTATGGGTTGACTTATTATTGAAAAATATTTTGGATCCTCAGATTTATTCTCTTACAAAAACAAATCTAAAGAGTCGTGGCAGGTCGCTAGACTCATGCATCTCCGTGATCAATTCAAGAAAGGTCTAGGCTGGGAAATTGGAAATGGCAAAAAGTCAAAATTCTTGTTCGACTCTTGGATACCAGATTGTAATCTTCTTTCTTACTTAAAAAACACCACTGACCCAAATATTACAGTTTCTTTTTTTATCATGCCTAACAATGAATGGAATATACGTCTCCAGAATTTGCTACCCACCTTTGTCATAACAAAAATTCTGAACGTTCACATTCTATCAACTCCTTTTGAGGGCCGTCTTATATGGAAACTAACCTTGGACGACAAGTTTACATTGAGTTCTACACGTAAGATTACTGAAATTGCTACACCCAATCCTCAATTTAATTCCTTCTCATGGATTTGGTAACTAAAAATCCCTCCTAAGCTTAATAACTTTCTTTGAAAAGTTACGGTGGACGCTCTTCCAACCACCGAACGCTTAAATTGACACTTTTCCAAAGTTTCATCTATGTGTAGTCTTTGTAACTCGGATGATGAAGACCTCAATCATTTCTTCTTTACTTGTCCCTTCACACAAACTATGATTTCTAAATTTGAAACTAGAATGAATTGTTCTTTTTCTCTTCAATTTACGTTAGATTTTGATTACAATTTTGACATCTTCAGACAATCAAATTCGTCACCTATACCATTGCTCTTTCTATGGTGGACTATCTGGAATTATCGCAATACCATTATTTTTAGACGATATGATATTACACAAAAGACATACCCCTCAGACCAGGCCTTTTTTCAATTTCAAGACTAAATCACACTAACTTCTACAACCAACCGGGCACCTATAAAATGAAACCGTCTACGATCTACCAACCATACTTGGAAGAAACCTCATGCTAATTGGATTAAATTAAACTTTGATGGATCCAGGAAACTTTATGATATAACACACTTTGGATACCTATTATGTGACAATAACGGAGCTGTTCTATCCTTTCACCGTGAAAATATTCGTCTACTTCTGTCTTGAGAAGTGAAGCTCTCGCAACACTTTTTGGTATTCAACAAGCTGCTAAGCTTCACGTTAAAATTTTAATTATAGAAGGTGACAATCTAGTTGTAGATAATTCTATTAGAGGCATTTGGAAAATTCTTTGGGAAATTCATTCTATTATTAAATACTTTACTACGTTACTCTCTTGTTTTGTTTCATTTCAGGTACATCATTGCTTCCGCGAAATCAACTGTACTGCTGATTTCCTTGCTACGCATGCTATTTTGCCTTCCGCCCTTCACAAATTTCAGCGTCTCCTATCACCTATAACTTCTGCTACTGCTGCTTAGACCCTGCCTGACACTAGATATGACTTCATAAGTCTGAACTCCACTTTTTCTAGTTTTGGTATAAAGTTTATAAAGATTATCCATTGCGATGATTTATGACTGTTATTTTTTTTATAAAGGTTTTAGTTTTGTCTAGTATTACAAAAAATTACTTGTTTATTTTATCTGATACAAAAAGGAGAAAAAATTCAACTCCTTGGTAAAGCTTCCCCGTTTATATTTAGGCAATGGCTAAATACACGCGAAAATGGAGCTAAATGGACGCGAAACTACACGCTTAAGCTAAGCGTCCGGTTTTATACGCTTAGCTTAAGCGTGTAGGGGTATTATTGGTATTTTAAAAAAACAGCCCATAGTTCTTACACGGTTAAGCTAAGCGTGTAGTTTTTTTTTTTTTTGCAAGTTTAAAAGCATACGCTTATCTTAGGCGTACAGTACAAATTTTTTTTCTTCCAAAATTGCATTTTTTTCCATAATCATGTAGAGAATTTCAATACGAGTCCGTACATATAAAATTCGTCCAAAACGGACATCGTTTGCCCCTCCAAAAGCCCAAAAAACGAACCCTTCAACCCGTGCGCGTATCTTCTTCGAACAGCCCATCCGTAAGCTTTTATAAGCTTCAATGGAGGATTTGACAAATTTCTTGGATCTGATTGAAGCCATTAACTATTGGGCATTTAAGAGGACCTTATCATACACGTAATTCCACATTTAATCGGATTGAATGTCGATTAAAATCGTAGAATTTTATCCCCAAAGCCACCGTGTCGTCCAAGGGGCCGATTTGAACAAATTCAAAATTGGACCAAATCATCTTCAATTGGAGGGCATGAACCATAGGGCCTTGTTGAGGGTGTCCTAAGATTCAAAATGCCTATAAAATCCCATTCAATCGTTGCCCCAATGCATCCAATTTCGAAGTCAAAACTCATGAATCCTAAATCCCGTTACCGGTTGTGTCTTGACCGAAATTCGAGCACATGGAAGCTTTATTCTTGTAATTGTTGGTACTACTAGCCTTGAAAATTGGTCCTTTTTCAAAGCCCTCTTTTTACATCGCCGGAAAAAGACCACTTCCATTCAATTTGGAGTTTTTTCGACGAGGTGTCAAGAAGGTATTCCGGCGGGATTGAATTTGTGCCCATTTTGCGGTTTTTGGGGTATTTTTCATTTGTTTTGTCTTAATGTTGGTTTAATTAATTAATCTAGATTAGTGAAAAATATTTTAGGATCAATTTGGTGCCCGACATATAATATGTAAGTAATAAGTTTATAATATTTAATCATAATGTTTAACTATAGTATATAAGTAATAAGTATGTAATACTTAATTATAATGCATAACTATACTTTATAACTAATATATTTTGTAATACTTAACTATAATACATAACTATAGTATATAAGTAATAAGTTCATAATACTTAACCATAATGTGTAACTATAGTATATAAGTAATAAGTTCGTAATACTTAATTATAATGAAATACTATAGTAAATAAGTGTAACTATATGAAATTTCATGAAGTACTATAGTAAATAAGTCTAAGTATACTAGATTTAATGAAATAGTATAGTACATAAGTGTAACTATATGAAATTTAATGAAATACTATAGTATATAAGTCTAAGTATACTAGTTTAATGAAATACTATAGTATATAAGTCTAAGTATACTAGATTTAATGAAATACTATAGTATATAAGTCTAAGTATACTGGATTTAATGAAATACTATAGTATATAAGTCTAAGTATACTAGATTTAATGAAATACTATAATATATAAGTCTAAGTATACTGGATTTAATGAAATACTATAGTATATAAGTGTAACTATATGAAATATAATAAAATACTATAATATATAAGTTTAAGCATACTAGATTTAATGAAATATTATACTATATAAGTGTAACTATATGAAATATAATAAAATACTATAATATATAAGTTTAAGTGTAACTATATGAAATATAATGAATTACAATAGTACATAAGTGTAACTATATGATATATAATGAAATACAATAGTATATAAGTGTAACTATATGAAATATAATAAAATACTATAGTATATAAGTGTAACTATATGAAATATAATAAAATACTATAGTATATAAGTCTAAGTATACTAGATATAATGAAATACTATAGTATATAAGTATAACTATATGAAATATAATGAAATACTATAGTATATACGTGTAACTATATGAAATATAATGAAATACTATAGTATATACGTGTAACTATATGAAATATAATAAAATACTATAGTATATAAGTCTAAGTATATTAGATTTAATGAAATACTATAGTACATAAGTGTAACTATATGAAATATAATGAATTACAATAGTACATAAGTGTAACTATATGATATATAATGAAATACTATAGTATATAAGTGTAACTATATGAAATTTCATGAAATACTATAGTATATAAGTGTAACTATATGAAATATAATAAAATACTATAGTATATAAGTTTAAGTATACTAGATTTAATGAAATACTATAATATATAAGTGTAACTATATGAAATATAATGAATTACAATAGTACATAAGTGTAACTATATGATATATAATGAAATACTATAGTATATAAGTGTAACTATATGAAATTTCATGAAATACTATAGTATATAAGTATAACTATATGAAATATAATTAAATACTATAGTATATATGTGTAACTATATGAAATATAATGAAATACTATAGTATATACGTGTAACTATATGAAATATAATGAATACTATAGTATATAAGTCTAAGTATACTAGATTTAATGAAATACTATAGTACATAAGTGTAACTATATGAAATATAATGAATTACAATAGTACATAAGTATAACTATATGATATATAATGAAATACTATAGTATATAAGTGTAACTATATGAAATTTCATGAAATACTATAGTATATAAGTGTAACTATATGAAATATAATAAAATACTATAGTATATAAGTCTAAGTATACTAGATTTAATAAAATACTATAGTATATAAGTGTAACTATATGAAATATAATGAATTACAATAGTACATAAGTGTAACTATATGATATATAATGAAATACTATAGTACATAAGTGTAACTTGTTTACTATAATATTTTATTAAATCTAGTATACTTAGACTTATTTACTATAGTACTTCATGAAATTTCATATAGTTACACTTATTTACTATAGTATTTCATTAAAATTAAGTATTACGAACTTATTACTTATATACTATAGTTATACATTGTGGTTAAGTATTATGAACTTATTACTTATATACTATAGTTATGTATTATAGTAAGTATTACAAAATATATCAGTTATAAAGTATAGTTATGCATTATAATTAAGTATTACGTACTTATTACTTATATACTATAGTTAAACATTATGGTTAAATATTTATGAATTTATTACTTATATACTATGTATTATAGTTAAATATTATGAACTTATTGCTTACATACTATAGTTACACATTATGGTTAAATATTATAAACTTATTACTTACATATTATATGTCGGACACCAAATTGATCCTAAAATATTTTTTCACTAATCTAGATTAATTAACTTAACCAAGATTAAGACAAAACAAATGAAAAATACCCCCAAAATCGCAAAATGGGCACAAATTCAATCCCGCCGGAATACTTTCTTGACACATCGTCGAAAAAACTCCAAATTGAATGGAAGTGGTCTTTTTCCGGCGATGTAAAGAGAGGGCTTTGAAAGTGGACCAATTTTCAAGGCTAGTAGTACCAACAATTGCAAGAATAAAGCTTTCATGTGCTCAAATTTCGGTCAAGAACAACCGATAACAGGATTTAAGATTCATGAGTTTTGACTTCGAAATTGAATGCATTGGGGCAACGATTGAAGAGAATTTTATAGGCATTTTGAATCTTAGGACACCCTCAACAATGCCCTATGGTTCATGCCCTCCAATTGAAGATGATTTGGTCCAATTTTGAATTTGTTCAAATCGGCCCCTTGAACGACACGGTGACTTTGAGGATAAAATTCTACGATTTTAATCGACATTCAATCCGATTAAATGTGGAATTACGTGTATGATAAAGTCCTCTTAAATGCCCAATAGTTAATGGCTTCAATCGGATCCAAGAAATTTTCCAAATCCTCCATTGAAGCTTATAAAAGCTTACGGATGGGCTGTTAAAAGCTTACCGATGGGCTGTTCGAAGAAGATACGCGCGCGGGTTGAAGGGTTCGTTTTTTGGGCTTTTGGAGGGACAAACGATGTCTGTTTTAGACGAATTTTATATATACGGACTCGTATTGAAATTCTCTACATGATTATGAAAAAAATGCAATTTTGGGAAAACAAATTTTTTTTGTACTGTACACCTAAGATAAGCGTGTGCTTTTAAACTTGCCAAAAAAAAAAAAACTACACGCTTAACCTAAGCGTGTAAGAACTGTGGGCTGTTTTTTTTAAATACCAATAATACCCCTACACGCTTAACTTAAGCGTGTAAAACCGGACGCTTAACTTAAGCGTGTAGTTTCGCGTCCATTTAACTCGATTCTCGAGTGTATTTAGTTTGTCAGTATATTTATGGCTGAAGACCCCTCGTTTATTTTCGTCAGTTGCTCCATCAATTTTCATCTCGCTCACTGTCTCTTACATCACTAAAAAAACTAGCCACCGTTTTCCCAAGGTATCGCTCTTGTTCCTTTCATCTTCTTGTTGTCTTCCTTGTGATTTATACCTGTATTTCTTCATCTTCCATGTCTGAAACAGTGAAAACCTTGAAAACGGAATCAAAGAGAAAAAGACAATTTTTAGTTCGTGTTCATTTAATTATATACAGAATTAGTCAATTAGTCATATCTAGCGCAGTATTTTGCCTTTTCAATTTTTAAAAACCGATAGCAGAGTCTCTGAAAATTTAAGAATAAGTTCTCCTGAAACCAACATACCCATTTTTTCTGCTAATGATTGACTTTCGTTGGTCCACTGGATTTCTTTTTCTTTCTTGTATCAACTTTTGTTTGAATTTTTAGGGTTAGAAGAATCTGCTCAGGAACCAATTTGTTGAGGATCAAGTGTTTTGGTTTCTCAGATTTGAACTGTTTGATATTACTAGGGCCAATGGATCCAAGGGGTAGTAGACATTCTGCCATGATGAAGGAAGTCAAATTCGGGAAATTACCAATTCCAATTTATCTGGGTCAGAATTTCATCAATGCCGCATCACCCACATCTGAGATTCCTGTTGCAACTGCAGGGAATGATTTACCCTCAATTTCTGATTTGACCCATGAACACGAAGATTATGATTTCTCAGACGAGGTTTTGAGGTATGTAAGCAAGATTCTCATGGAGGAGGATGTGGAAGACAAGGATTGTATGCTTCAGGAGTCGCTGGAGCTTCAAGTGGCTGAAAAATCCTTGTATGATGCCATTGGCAAGAAGTACCCGCCATCACCGGATCGAATCTTTGAGTACTCTAGTTGGGATCTTGGCCACCCGAATGGCGGGTTCTCCTATGATTTTCTGGCATATTCTGATGGTGGAGACTCCGTTAGGAGTGTGTTAGTTGATCCCTATCGGGTTCATGGCTCGTTTCGATCTGAGCCAGTTTACCAGGTTCCATACTCCACCTCTAGCTCTGTGAAGAGTGGAAGCAGTGTTGTCAATGGCCAAATTGAGTCTCCGGAGAGCAATCTTGAGGTTCCTGATCTGCGTAACGAGAGTCAATCTGTTTCTTTGTTCATAAAAGGGGTCAAAGAAGCGAGCAAGTTTATTCCGAGCTGTGATGAGCTGATTGTTAGTGCACAGTCCAGCGGGATGCCCAAAAACTCTGAGGGTCAATGGCGTAAGCAAGCAACTTCACAGAGGAAGCACGAGAGTGAGGAATTGTATAATCAGCTGTAGGTAAACAAGAATCTACAACACGCGTATTATACGTATTCTGAGGAACAACAGAGGAGTAGCAAGCAGGCAGCTGTATATTCTGACCCTAACGTACACTCTGATATATTCGATGAGATTCTCCTCCATCACGCAGGGGACCAGAACAAGGCCGTAGTTTCTCTGCGAGAGACGTTGCAGAGTGAAGCTATGAAAAAGACGCAGCAAACGGCGCAGTCAAAGGGAAGGGGCGGTGGGAGGGGGCGTGGAAGAAAACAAAGTGGGAAGAAGGATGTAGTGGACTTCAGAACCCTTCTCATCAGCTGTGCACAAGCTGTTGCCGTTGACGATCGAATGACCGCCAATGAGCTGCTCAAGCACATCAGGCAACACTCTTCTCCTTTCGGTGATGGGAACTAGAGATTGGCTCATTGCTTTGCCAACGGCCTTGAGGCTCGGTTGGCCGGCACCGGAACTCAGATCTATAGAGCTCTCACTAGCAAAAGGATAGCTGCTTCCGATGTGTTGAAAGCATACCTTTTGTATCTTGCTGCATGCCCATTCAAGAAACTCTCGAACTTCTTTTCGAACAGTACGATCTCAAAGCTGACTCGTGGTGCAGCAAGGATCCACATTATAGATTTTGGGATCCTCTATGGATTTCAGTGTCCGACTTTTATTCAACGCCAGGCGCAGAGAGTTGGCGGACCCCCAAAGATCCGAATCACAGGAATTGATTTCCCTCAACCAGGGTTCAGGCCGGCTGAAAGGGTCGAAGAGACGGGGCGCAGGCTAGCACATTATGCTAAGGAGTTCCGGGTTCCCTTTGAGTTCAATCCAATAGCAAAGAGATGGGAAACAGTTCAGATCGAAGATCTTAAGCTGGATGAGGACGAGTTGGTTATAGTCAATTGCATTGACAGGATGAAGAACCTGCCTGATGAAACCATGGTGGTAGACAGTTCAAGAAACGCTGTGCTCAACATGATAAGGAAGATCAACCCTGCAATCTTCATCCAGGGTGTAATCAACGGCGCCTACAATGCTCCCTTCTTCGTCACCAGGTTCAAGGAGGCACTTTTCCATTTCTCATCACTTTTTGACATGCTTGAGACTATAATTCCACGTGAGTACGAGGAGAGAATGCTGCTCGAAAGAGATATCCTCGGAAGAGAGGCCCTCAATGTGGTGGCTTGCGAGGGATGGGAGAGGGTGGAGAGGCCGGAGGCGTACAGGCAATGGCAGGCCCGCACTTTGAAGGCTGGCTTCGTTCCTCTCCCTCTAGACCCAGAGGTTAAGGATAGAGCGAAGCTCAGGGTTAGCGCTTACCACAAGGATTTTGTGATTGATGAAGATAGCCAGTGGTTATTGCTGGGTTGGAAAGGGAGAATAATGCATGGCCTTTCAACATGGAAACCGGGCTAAAGTATCTAACCTCTGCAGAAAAATGAGGTATTGCTTTCCTGAGTTTATTTTCCAGTTTTCCCTTGGGATTACTCGCGTTGATAGAAGTGTGTTATGGTTGGTAGTCAAGATGTAGCAAGTGCTCTTGCCGGATGTTTTTGCAGCGTGCCTAAGTTTATATGTTTCTCTGGGCGTTCTTCTACTTTGCAGTTAAGTAGCTAGATTATTCTAGAACCAATTATCTGATGTGTTTGAAAGAACATTCTTCTACATCAGTTACCAGTAAAAGGGCAATGGACATAAGAAGCGATAGGAGTGTGCATCATCATGCTTGTCCAGTACGAACATTTGTGCTTACACGCCTAAATGTTCCCCTAATTGTCTCGGGTTTGTGTGATTGAGATTAAGTGGAAGCTTAGACAAGGTGTGCAGGTGGTCCTTTTCTGCTTTCTGGTTTTGGCATTCTATTGAAATGATATTCTTTAGGAGGAAAAAGTTAGAAGAGATAAAAGGAGGGAATCAAAGGGCTTGTTATTGGAACATGTTTCGTTTTATATCACTCTTTTGTTTGTAGAAACAAGTTGGTTGATGTTCCTCAGTAGGACCATCACTTTAGTTGATGTCTTTCAATCTGAAGAATCCAATAATTCCAAGTTAACTGCTGCGAGATTTGTACAATCTCAGTTTTTCCGATGCCAAAAGAAACCATGATATGGAAAGGCACATCAAATCTTTCTTGTGGTTGCACTTTACTTTGTGGGGCTGTGGTCCAATCTCTTGCTTTGTACTAATTCAGTATAAATGGTTGTGATAGGAGCAGAATTTTATGATCTCGTCATTTTGAGAACAAGTGATTGAGATTAGAATGGAATGTGAGACACACAGTCCCACAGACTAACACTATACTCCTGTTCTCCCTTTTTTTATATGTTTTCTCCGCTTACAATATTATATCAAGATAAAATTTTACACTGAAAGATTGTAGAGAACAAACTGTGTTAAGCGATTGCTTAAAACTTTGAATTCTTTTCATCCCGGGTTAAACATCAGGCTCCTTCAATCCTAAATCGTAATACAAATATGAGATTCACTACCGATTCATTGATCCAGTAATCTGCTGCAGGTCCTTCTCTTCTCACAAAACGATCGAGTGTCAGTTTGTAAGAAACCAGTCTAATTCTTACCTTACGAAAAAAATGGACATGAAACAGCAGTGCTTACAATATTCTTGGTATGAGGAAATTAGAGCATCAAGAGGATTGGAAGTTTGGAACTATTGACCATAACCTACAGAAGTGTACACATTGACCGACTATCGTTACATTATAGTAGTAGTCTTATAAAACGCGACCATTTTGCCATCATCAACCACCTCCAAAATAACATAGCATCCACCATTGCTAAACCTGGATATAAAAGTCACAAAGGTATCTATTAAAATATAAAAAAAAAACTATTAACATTATTAATTGATCAACTTAATCCAGAGTCGTCCTCACATTCCACAAATAAACACGCCCTTGTTCTAACTCCATGGTTGTGTGGAATCTTACAGATAAAGCAATATGAAAGTACAATTTCAAAAGGAATTCAACTCAGTCTACACAATCCATATGATTAAAAATTGATGATATCAGCTGTAATGAGCGGAAGTGTGAGTGTGACACCACAAATATCTAGTCTGATTGCATTTGCAAGTTAACAATAATTAATCTAGTCCACATCATGAGTATGAAATACTTTACAAATTCTCATAAGCTTATCTGCTACAAATTACTTTGTGCAGTATATTCAGAACAAAAAGGGATTAAAGCACACAAATCATTAAACTAAATACAGAAACTATCAACAGAAAGCAATCAAAATACGGAAACTGGTTCTGTTCTAATAGGCCAGGGATAACAAGCTATTCATCAAGTTAAGTTCAATTTGAGTAATAAACTCATATAGATTGTTAATAGATGAATGAGCAACACTAGATAATATGTCCTACAGGTGTATTTTTTCTCTTCCCCCACTAAAATATTCAAGAATCACTTGAAAATGCCAGGTGTGAACTCCACAGAATTGCCCAGAGGTTGACAGAATATAAGACCATAAAAGAGAAGCTCAAAAGGTTGCTTGGAAAATAATACCTAGTGTTGGAGGGCAGAAATAAACGGTTTTCACTCCTCCGGTGAGCTCTCCTCGTCAAACCAACGTGGAGGATCAAATCCCGACCCACCTGGTGGCATTGATGAAATGTATTACAAAACTACATTAACAATAAAGCAAAATCTTCTTATTGAAACTAAAGAGAGATTTTAAAATCTTACAATTTGCTTATTCTGGTATATAATCCAAATAACCAAGCAAATCACAATGACAAATTCTGGTATATATTTAATACTCTTGCACTTGATTGAAGCAATCAGCAATACAAAATCAGCACACTTGAAAATGAAAAGGCATCTCTCAACTTAAAAACTGCTTTCTTGCTCAAAAGAAACTTGAAACGGCTTTCAACAAGCACTAGGTGCATTATTTAAGTCTATGCAAGAAAGTTTGCAGCATCATTAATATTTAAACAGGTTAAAGATAATATCAAGCAAACAATACACTTAGCATAAAGCTCAGCTTAGCACACATGATATCCACACGTTTCCGAAAAGTTTCAATCTTCTTTCCAATTGGATTAGTTCATGAATAAACTAGCAAGATTATCCATACCAAAAGGATTGCAACGGCAAAGGCGCCACGCAGTGAGGACACTGCCCTTGACAAACCCATATTTCTTGTAAGCAATCATGGAGTACTCGCTGCACGTTGGCACATACCGGCAACTCTTAGGCAACACCGGCGAAATCTCCCCTGATTAGCCAATCACAATTGGAAACCTTCGTTGTTTCTATCATTAACTGGTTGACTAGTGTTACTAATTCACTACGAAGATCGCGCGATAAGAGAATAGGAAGTTCGGAAATTGGAATTGGAATAAAGGAAGAAAGGGTAAGGTACTCACTCTTGTAGAACTTGAGCATGGAGAGGGCGATTTTAACTCCAGCGCCATCGGCCTCGTCTCCCGAAGTAGGGTTCGGGTTTTTGTCGTTTGAGCAACGAATTGGAGAGCTTTGGATAGGGGGTCTGAGGAACTGATGACTCTTAGGTGTATGGTTTAGGGTTGTATTGAGAATGAAGGAAGATGAGGAGGGTATGCTTGGGGAATTCAGGGAGATAACTATCGCCATTGTCGACCGAGTACCGACAGAGGAGGCTAATCTAAGATAAGCCACGTCACGAAAGAAAAAGATGGTAATACTCTAGAGAAGGTAACCGCAACGGCGTCGTATTGGGGAAATAAAAGAATATCAGCAATGCAGTTTCTATGTATTCAATGTGATTTTTCATTAAAACACACACTGCTAGTTAAAAAAGGCCGATAAACCGCGCACGCCGATTATTTTCGCCTCGCACTCTTCTTTGAGCGGCACGTAGAGCCGTTCAGAAAATCCTTCCAAAAAATCGGTTTACACATGTGCGGCATTAGGTGTAGCCCATGCAAATCGGTTTTTTTATAACCCGATTTGGACCTGGGCGGCACATATTGCCGCCCAGTGTTTTTGGTTTTGTAGAACCCGGTTTTGAAATTTAATTTATTTATTTTAAAAATTAAAAAATGATTTGCTGGAAACCGGGTTAAAATTCGACGGCACTGAAAGCCGCCGAGTCTAAACCCAAAATTCTGGGCGGCAAAACATGCTGCCCAATGGTGAATTTGAAATTGAAACTTGGGCGGCAACTATTGCCGCCCATGTGCAAACCGCCCAAAAATTGAAACTTCGGCGCTATTAAATGCCGCCCAGGGTCGTCTTCTCCGAGAGCGATTTGCAGAGTTCGAGAGCGAAAATGGATCCCGGCGGCGATTATTCGGTTGACAACATATGGGAGTTCTTGGCGGAGGAAGAACTGAGGGACCATCAGATGGCGGCGACGGGAGTTCTTGGCGGAGACGGCGGCGATGTACTAGAATCGACGGCAGATTCGACGGTGGCGGCGGCGGCGGCCAATCTCTGTTTCACGGGGGGCAGCGACGAGGCGGCGGAGGAGGCGGCGGAAGCGAGGCTGGGGGAGAGGGGTGGAGACGCGGCGGAGGAAGCGAGGCTGGCGGAGGAAGGAGGCGAAGCGAGGCTGGGCGAGGCCGAGGATGGAGGCGAGGCTGGGCTGCACTACGTGCCGCCCACTATGGGGGAATCTGGGCTGCACGTGGTGCCGCCCAGGACCGAGGGCGAGGAGGGCGATATCGGGGCTTTTTTGGGCGAGGAGGGCGACATCGCGGCGGAGAATGCCTTCGACGTCGCGTGCGCGGTTGCTCAGCAGGCTATGTTAGACTTGGGTGAAATTCCCGTTCGCCAAAAGCGAAAATATGAACGGAGGCCAACTGAAAAGGTATGATGTTTTTTAAATTTGTAACCGTTAAATCTAATTTATTTAATTAAATTGTTACTGCACTTGTAGATTTATATACTTGGATTTTAGATTATTTAATCATTATCTTATAAAAAATAGTATAGGTAATAGGCTCAATTATACCGTTAAATAATATTAAATATATCATTGTAATGAAAATTTTAATATATTGATTTTGTTTGTAAGAAAACAATATTTGGGCATATGTAAATATGTTATAGTGGGTAAAATGAATATAGCTATATTTGTAAATTTGGTTTTTATTGTATTTAATCATTATAAAAAATAGTATAGGTAATAAGCTCAATTATACTGTAATATTAAATATGTCATTGTAATGCAAATTTTAGTATATTGATTTTGTTTGTAAGAAAACAATTTTCTATATTTTTTATGGAAAAATAGGAAGTTTTGGATAAGATCGCACGGTCCGATCGAGATAGTCGCCCTACTACTGCATCTGCTCGCAAGAGGAGGGTTGGCGGTGTATCGCAGGGCCATATTGACGCCGATAGTGAGGGCGCTAGTGAGGACGATGTTGGTCCCGTCCGCTCAGATGAGGACGTGATTATGGAGGACCCACCTCAGCAGTCACATCAGGAGGACCCACATCTTGATGACTCACCTCAGCAGCGGCTACCTCTGGAGGAGTCACATGAGCAGCATGCCCCATCTCCACGTGAGGCATCTCAGCAGGCCTCGTCTCAGCCTGAGCCAGCCACACAGGCCCTATCTCCGATTGAGCCACATCAGGAGACTCAGTATGGCCCATCTCCATCTCAGCATGCCCCATCTCCACATCATGAGCCATCTCAACAGGCTCCGTCTCAGCCTGATCCAGCCACACAGGCCCTATCTCCGATTGAGCCACATCAGGAGACTCAGTATGGCCCATCTCCATCTCAGCATGCCCCATCTCCACATCATGAGCCATCTCAGCAGGCCCCGTCTCAGTCTGATCCAGCCACACATGCCCCATCTCCGCATGAGCCAGCTGAACAGCTTCCTTCTTTGTTGAGGAACTTTGATACGCACATTGTAGAGCTGATATGGAGGAAGGCGTCGTTGGACCCACCCGAGGACGTTGTTAGGAGTTTGAGGGTCCAGACACGCCCTACGCAGTTTGCATTTTGGAGGGATCGTATTCCTAGAGGGGTCCCTGTGGAGGGGTCCTGGTTTTGGATTGCGCAGCAGACGGGGTTGACCGGTTTACTTGATTTGCAGTTCGGCAATGCTGATCACAACCTCATTTTAGCATTCGTTGAGAGATGGCATCCAGAGACGAACACCTTCCACTTTCCCTGGGGCGAGATAGCTCCTACTCTACATGACGTGCTGATGATTTTAGGGCTGCCGATCGAGGGATTTGAGGTGACGTCACCATGGACCGGTCATGATAGCGAGCTGGCGGAGTGTGAGGCTTTGTTCAGCTATTTGTTTGGGATAGATTCGGACTACAGCTTTGATGAGGATGATGCTGACATGATCCGCGACCTTAGGAAGGGTTGGGTCAAGCAATTCCAGCTTGGGAGGCATGTGATGAGGATGATTGAGGAGGGTGCCCACCCAGAGGATATAGCAGCCGGTTTCTTATGGCACGCCATGTCGGCTAGCATCTTCGTTGACAAGTCAACGAACGAGCTGAAGACAACACTGCTACCTCTTTTTGTGGACTGGGAGCGTGTCGTTCATACTGCTTGGGGTACTGGGATTCTGGCTCTCCTTTATAGGAACCTCGGAGAGGGTTCTCGGCGCGGAGCTGCACAGTTCGCCGGCTGCGCACGTCTTTTGGAGGTAGGCCTTTAATATAGTTAACTTATAATTTAAATTATTAATATACATTATTGAATTGTTTTTAATAATGGTTGTCTTTCTCTGTACGCAGGTTTGGATTTGGACGTACTTCGTATACTTCCTGGGCAACCCTAACCTCAAGGAAGGTGCGGACGACGACCTCCGACGCGCTGGACAATACTGCATTGGCCGGACACCTCTCCGGTCCCTCCGTGACCAGTCACACTACAGATGAATTCTGGACGAGTATAGGCCAGAAGATATACATATTCTTTTTCAATTTTAATTTACAGTAAGATAGCTTAATGAATTAATTTATGTTCCATCGTGTTTTGTTAATTGCAGATACGGTGGATGCCGTACGAGGGTCTTGATTTTCGAGGTGCCCATAGGTCCTCCACTTATCGAGGGACTATTCATTTTCTCGGTGTAGAGGAGCCATACATGCCAGATCGGCTTACACGCCAGTTCGGTTATCGACAGAGCAGGCCGATGGATATCATAGAGCCTCTGGTTGCAGTGCATCCTCATGATTTCAGGGGGACGAGGCGATACCAGTTGCACTTTGACCCGCGTTGACACAGGTGGGACCAGCTTGAGCATCATCTTTGCCCCCACATCTTGACGAGTCCTCCTGCGACGATGGCTTGGGATGTCCACGACGCGTACCTGGACTGGTATCTACAGGTGTCGCATCCTTACGTGAGTCCGAGTGCACCAGTGCAGCCTCGTATCAGTAGAGGACCACCTCCGGCTATCAACTTGCAAATGGTATGTTTTTTGTCCCATTTTATTCTTTTAAATTATTTTATGAAAGTCTATGTTTTTAAATTAAAATGTTTGTTTTCATTTGCAGCGTGTGGCGATGAGCAAGGCCTATCTTCAGGAGCTTATGTCTGGAGGTTGTTTAGGGTGTAGGGAGCACTTTCAGCATATGCATGACATCCTTTTCAGTGACGTCATTCCTGTAGCTCCACCGCTTGTACGGGCTTCACAGATGCCTTCCCATGCATATAGTGCAGACTCTACTATATTTGATAGAGCCAAATCATCTAGGATGGCGGAAGAGCGTGCAGCAGCTCAGCAGGCATCAGCTCGGCAGACAGCGTCTCAGCCGACGCCGATGGTTCCTCCAGTATGGGCACCGGGCGTGGATTCGGGTGTAGGTGTGTCCTTGGCTAGTGATTCTACTCCACATTTAGATGAGTCATCGGATAGTGAGACGGAGAGTTTGTAGTATGACTTTTGACTTTTGTGTTTGTTCGATTTCACATTGGGATTGACATTCCAGTAATTCCTAGTATGACTTTTGGCTTTATTGGTTGTATTTAGATATTTGTTCCGTCGTTTCTAATTCGACTTTTGGCTTTATTGGTTGTTTTTAGATATTTGTTCCGTCGTTTCTAGTTTGAGTTCTTTGTTTATTGTTTTTTTGGATTTTCGTCCGTTATTTCAAAAAAACACATGCATATTCTTAAAATACATACACATACTAAAAACACATATAAATTCTAAAAACACATATACATTCACCAAATTCTAAAAACACATATACATTCACTGATGGCTTACACACTATAAAAAATACATACACACTGGAACAAATGACATACACAACTCTTGCCCTGTGGCCATTATCATCTTGACCGAATCAAGAGCCCAAGGATGAACCTCCTAGGACCACGACGTTCATGCTGATATGCTCCTTCTCCTAGCTGCATCACAGAAAAACTTGAAATCCTACAAATACCGAAATTTGAAGATCCCATGTTTTTATCTGTGCTACAGCGAGGAAAAAAGAGCAGATCAGCATGTACGCCATGGCCCAAGGAGGTTCGTCCTAGGACGCTTGACTTGCATATAAATGACATCGCCTAGTTGCGTTTGAAGAAATTAGGATACACTCGCATAGCCGATGTGGGGGGTTTGTTGATGATTCAGAGGAAGATGCCATTATTTGTTGTAGTGTTTGGTTTCCTACGAATGTCATGAATCTATCAACAGAAGTTCTCCTTATATATAGTAAAAAAGCTGGCTAGGCGGCTCACAGTGCCGCCCAAAGGGTCCAGAATCTCACAAGTACCCTTCTGGGCAGCACACAGTGCTGCCTAGCCAGCTTTTTTACCCTATTAATACGCACCCGCCCACAACTAGTGTACGCTTTAATGTTTTCGTGAATGTGTTTTTGTTAATGATTAGTAATATTGTTGTCGCGTATCTCATTTTCCCGATTTTTTCCAATTCGAAAAAACAAATGATTCAAAACACAATATACGATCAATCTCAATCAAACTTTCACACAAAAGGAAATACAATATCATATATAAAGTCGATTACAATCCAAAAAACCTAGGTAAGTATGTCAGGTCGCCCATGATATGCTCGCTCCTCTACATAATTCTTGAACCTATCCTTAAAGCGCTCATGACTATCCCATCCATCAACACTTGGATCCTTGTAAATGCGCCACTGTCTTGGAGGCGGTGGAATGGGACAATGGTCATTAACAAGCCAAATCTGTACACGTAAACAATACAGTTATAAAAAAAAATTATGAAAGAATAAGTAAATACGAGAGAGTATGACTCCACGTACCGGTACATAATGGTCTCTCCTGCCTACATGTGCTATTCATAAACCTTTGTCGGAGGCTCGGCACCCGGGGGGGCCCACAATGGAAGACATGTGTGCGGTCCGAACCATGATAAGACAACAACAACCACTTGGTGTTCCGTGGCAAACGCCAACCCAGTAATAGGCATTACACACCAGAAGTTTGTCGTGCACGGTGAAGGAATATAATTCAATTTCCTAACAAATTCTTCCAACGTCAACGCTTCCTCCGCAAGCATCGCTACGTAGTTGGCTCCATGTGCCTGGACATGCTTCGAAAGCCCTAACCGAACATCAATGTACTCGTCTTCTTGGCGACACAGCAAAACGGCAAGAGAACGGAACCCACAATGACCATCACCTTTGACATTTTGAACTCTAGAAATGTAGGCGAGCATGAAATGATCAATATTCTCGTGTCCCCAGTTGAAGCCGAGATACTTGACCGGCTTGTTTGAAGCCGACTTGGACTTGCTTGAAGCAGATTTCGGCTTTGCAGGTTTAGTGGCACTCCCCTTTGCTGTTGAAACTCCACTGTGAGGTCGTCCGCTAGAAGGGCATCCTTTCGATCCCTTTGATCCCACGGACGATTTCACATTGGTCGTCTCTTTCTCTGCAAGCTCATCCTCCTCATCCACTCCCAGCTCCTCACCCTCCATCTTCATCTTCTGCTTCTCCTTCATCTTCTTCATTTTTGCATCCACATGCTCGTCCCAACCCATTTTCATCTTGGTACCGGTCTTTCTCGCATTCATCCTAGGCCTCCCCTTCTTGGTCTCACCACGTGACGGGTCTTGAATATCGCACAATGTAGGGTCCTTTGACTCACGCCACTTTTCCGCCATCTTCTTCAAATCAAATCCCTCAACTGTCCCACATAAGTACTCTTCAACGAAGTCATCCACCGTGACATTGTCCGCTGTCAGTGAAATACCATCATCGACATCAAGATCCTTAGCATCCACCCCTTCCCATCGGATCTGCTTCCAGAAAATATCAACCTCTTCAGGCACTAACGGGTAACCCGTCTCCACGTAGACCTTAATTGTGTGTGGGCAAGGCAGCCCTAGTGTCGACCTCCACCAAAAATCATCACATTTGTTCCCAATTTTCCCCTCCTTTGCTAACACAGCTTGGGCATACAACATTCTCAGGCATTTTTCAGAGCACTTTTCAAGGATGCGCTTGAAGAACACCTTAACCCACTCAGGGCCATTCACTATCTCCATGGGAAAGGCAGTGCAGTTCTTGGTCATCTCAAATCGGATCTTCCGATGCTGATCAACAAACATGTTGTCGATGTGCTGCACAATTGTGTCGAACCCTCCGACGGATGTCTCAATCATGTCCTTAAGCATAGAATGTTGACCCTCAACCCTGACAATAATATATTCGTATACAATTAACTAAATAAATTTTATAACCCAATTTGATTGCAAATGTTTGTATGAAAGTTACCTGTTTGATGTTCTTGTGGCAAAATGGAGAACATCATCACACCATGCCGCAACCAGCTTCTTCTTATGCTCATTAAACCAAGTTTGCTCCACATATCTCACCAAGCCTTCACTCCATATCTCCTTAAAGTGAGAAAGCCGCTCTCTGTACTCCTCCTTTGTGTGAGACCTCATCACCCGACGAACACTTCCCGAGAATTTCTTCTCGTCAATCTTCATCGTCTTAGCATATGCCTTCACATTACGGTCTACATGGACCTGACACAAGTGATGATGAACCTTCGGAAACACCAGTTTGGCAGCCTTGATCAGTCCTAGCTCTCGATCAGACATGATGCATACGGGATTTTTCTCCCCGTACAACCACTTCAATCGTCTCAGCGCCCAAGCATAGTGGTTTGTCGTCTCCTTTTCCATGAACACAAGAGCAATGCAATATGTGTAGTTGGTGCAAGTAAACCCAACAATCTAGAATAGAGGCATACCATACCTATAAATGCAACACAAAAAATACTTTAAACACGCAGAAAATACCATTATCTACACATAATACAAAAAAGAGTAAGGTTTACCTGTTGGTTTTGTATGTCGAATCCATGATGATGACATTAGGGAACATGCACAACAAATGTCGAGCGTCTGGATGAGAAATAAACAAGCACGCCAAAACCTCCTTCCCATCTTTGCTCGTCTTAGTAGCAGTGTCCAACAAATATCCTTTCTCATTCAAATATCCCAATGACCATTGTGTCACATTCAGATTGCCCAGGGATTTCAACCTCTCCTTAGCCCTAACAGTGTACACCTACTTCCTCGAAATCGTTGAACCCGTATATTCATTCCTAAGCTGTGTAGAAATAACCTTGGGTCTTGCACCCGCCACAGTATCAATCATCACTTTCCTACGCTGCTCCTTCGTAAGTCGGGAAGCATATGCATGGCCGATCAAGGTGCTCGAAAGCATATGGTTATGGGATCCACTAACAACCGATATGGTCCACCCAGGATCTCTAATAGCATTTCCTTCCCTAAAAGTACCATGCAGCAAAAAGGGATAACCCTTCTTTTTTGACCTAGTTTTATTCACTCGTATCGGGCTGACCTTTTTACCATCGACTAACACCTTCTTCTTGCCGGACCTAGGTAACCCGAATCTCTCACAATGAAATATAATCTTTTTAGGCTTTGATGATTTAGTAGTGATCACCATAAAAAGACTAAAACCTACCCTTTGCACCCAATCTCTCAATCCTTCCTTACTAGGAAATATCTCAGTAGTAGTAAAATGGGATGAGAAGTCAATTGCTACAAATTCATCATCACTAGAATCACCCTATTTATATACAAAAATTATTACATTAGAGACTAATTAATAAATAAATTTCTACAAACTAATATCAAAAAATTAAACATATTTCAAAACAGTTCAAAGACTAAGTACATTTAAGATCTAATTATTTTATACAATAAAAATTACAATATTACATACCTTGAAGTACTCGGGAGAAATTGGCGCCTGCAAATCACTCTCATCATCACGCTCGAAGACGACTCCGACAACCCCCTCCATCCAGAATCGTTTGACGATGACATTTTTTATGAAAAGGAGTTTCAAGATTTTGATACAATACAATACCGGCCTCCCCAATATATATTGCCGGCTACACCTGTCCTGGGCGGCCCTATGTGCAGCCCACATTTACCGTTGGGAGTGAACTGGGCGGCACGTAGTGCCGTCCAGGACTCTCTTTTTAAAGTAAACTGGGCGGCACGTCTTGCCGCCCATGAACCCTGTCCCCCCAAAAAACCCGGTTCACTGAACCAGTTTCTTGGGCGGCACTTGTTGCCGCCCACAACCCCGATTTCAATGAACCGGTTTTTTAAAACACATTTTAATTTATTTTTAAAAATAAACCCAAAACTGAGCCCATCATGGGCGGCAATTCGTGCCGCCCAAGGAACTCGGGTTTTTTGGGCGGCAATGAGTGCCTCCCATAGGGGAGTGCGAGGCGAAAAAAAGGCGTGCGCGGTTTTTCGCCGTTAAAAAACTCGAAAATGCAAACGCTCTCTTTACCAAAAGGGTCTATTTATATGCACACGTTTTGTGTCCTAAATACATACGAAATTGGGCGCTTAATGTAAGCGTACATGTTCTGTGCGCTTATATTAAGCACATAGGGGTAGAAGTGAGATTAAAAAAATATGATAAGGGCATAGGTCAAAACTTGTACGCTTAATGTAAGCGTACATGTTTGTACAGATCCGGCCGTTGGTATGCTTAATGTAAGCGTACCAACGTTCGAATGCAACGGTCAAATTTTAAGCCGATCGTTGGTACGCTTAATGTAAGCGTACAAGTTTGTACAGATTCGGCCGTTGGTACGCTTAGTGTAAGCGTACTAACGGTCGAATTTCCAGCCTATAAAATCTGCATCGTTGTTCTTCTTCCACACCATCACAAGGTCGAGAAGATGAATTTGCAAATTGAAGATGAGGTGCGAGATTGGATACAAGCTCGAGAAGATGAAGAAGTAGATGAAAAATGGAGCGACTTGGGTTGCGAAGACGAAGGAGATGATTGTGATTTGTTCATGGTTAGTGTTTAAATTTACAGAGTTTATATATAGATTATAGGTTCTATTGTAGTAGGTAAATTTTCTATGAATTAATGACTTTGCAAATTTGTTGTATTATTAGTTTGTTCTAATTATAGACAGTATAATAATTCATAAATAAAAAATAATTATAGGGCGAAGATTATGCAGAACATTTTCGTACTGGCCTAGTTTGGGAGAGTATGCATGAAATGATTGAGTGGGCGAGAGCTAGAGCAAAAGAGTTGATGATAGTTTTGGTGAAACGTACCTCAAATCCGTATGTAGTTAGTTTGACATGCGATAGATATGGTGAACCGAGATCTGGGAGGCCGAAAGTTAATGTAGAAAATCTGGAGTTGTCGGTTTCGAGGAGTCGAAAACGCAGATCGAAGAAGTGCGGTTATAGGTTCGAGGTGTATGGGTGTCGTTTGAAAAACGAGCTAGGGTTTCTTACTGAAAGATGGGTCTTGGATGTTATACATGGCACCCACAACCACATGCTTCAGACTAGCTTTCACGGGAATGCATTCATGGGTCGAATGACCCAGGAAGAGAAGGTCATGGCTAGGAAATGGGGCGATGGTCGGAAGACTCCGAAAGAGATTGTTTCGCAATTGAGGAAAAACTTTCCGGGAAATGTAACATCAATGAAGCAGGTTGCCAACTTTTTGCAGAAGCTCCATTTCGAGGATCGTGGGGAATTGACGGTTACTCAGTGGTCCCTTCATTTTTTGAAAGAGAACGAGTATCTTTTCTATCCTCTTAGGAATGTGAAGAAAGGGGACGAGGTGGAGATTCTGTTTTTTGCTCACCTGGAGTCGCTACGGTTGTTGAAGAAGTTCCCGCACGTTGTGATCATTGACGTCACATACAAGACAAATAAGTATGTAATACATTTTAATAGTAGTTAGATATTTTGCTATGTGCTACAATTTGATTAGTTATATTCACTAAATATTGGTATTTTTATTTCTTATGTCTATGAATAGATATGATATGCCTTTGGTGGAGATTGTTGGTTTTACGTGCACTCACAAGACGTTCAACATTGCGTACGCATTCACCCGAGCTGAAAAGTTTTTCCATTGCCAGTGGATAGTGAGGGCCCTTCGGAACTTGTTTGAGCAGTTGGGAGTAATGCCAAAGGCTATAATGACCGATTGTGAAAAGGCTCTCATCAAAGCTATTAAGGTAGTTTTCAAAGACGTCCCGATAAGACATCTCTTGTGTTGGGTCCATATTAGAAACAACATCAAGGCACATGCCGACAAGGTTATAAAAGACAGTTCCAGAGTCGATATGTTTACAAACCAATGCTGGGGACTTTTTTGCTCGACCACCGAGGAAAGCTACGAGGAGAGCCTCAAAGCATTGAGGACGTCGTGGAAGAGCGGCCTTATTGGATACGTCGAGAGGGAATGACTGACTCCTTACAAGGAAAGCATAGTAAGAGCTTGGACGGACTACACCCTTCACTTCTTCACAGAGTGAAGAAGTGAAGTTGATTGTTTGTACTGCCCTTGACAGGTATCCTTTGAACATTGTGTAGTTGATTGTTTGTACTTATGAGTTCCAAGGTCGTGCTAAGGCAATAAATGTTTTTTGTTTTGATAGGGTTGAGGGGATGCATTGTGTCTTGAAAGATATTGTGGGGTCTAGCAGAGGTGGCTTTAACAGAGTGATCGTGAGGATCCACCATGCGATCATTCTTCAAATCGACACGATTAGGGCGACCATGAACAAGTCACTGTCTACACGACCAACGGATTTTAACGATCCAAGGTTTCCGGAGCTTGCCCGAATGGTCTTTTCAAGGCTCTTCTGCAGAGTGTCAGATAAGTGTTTTGATTTGTTGTTGGCCATGTATGATAAGTTAGTCAATGAGGACTATTCAGAAGTATGTGACGATCATTGGGTGAGAGACTGCCTTGGGTTGCCGTGCGTACACGATATTGCAAAAGCCATCATTACGAGGACAACTCTCACTCCAGACGACATTCACAACTTCTGCAAGGACTTGCATTGGGAAGAGGATCCAACAACATTTGCGCTTGTTGACGACAGTGTTCCGGTGTCCGTTCCAGAGTTGAGATTGCGTGAGATGTGGTCGAGAGTGCAAAGCCGAACTTTGAGCCAAGCCACGTTATGGCAAGTGAGTGATCTGTACATTGCCTTGGAGCATCCGGAATAGAGTACATTTATGGAGCCGACGGACATCTCTAGAAAGGGAAGGCCAAGTGGTGCGAAGAACAAGGCAAATGGGTCACCGACTAGGGAAAAGAGCCTACATGAGCACGTAAGAGAAGACTTACTGAAGTCTGAGAAGGCGAAGGCAAAGGAGAAGGTGAAAGGGCCAGGTCGTCCCAGGAAGCAAGCAAGTTTCGTAGTGATTGAGCCCGAGGACATGCAATCTCAACCGCAAGTAGAAGAATCACAATTTGAGGAGATATACGTCCAGACCGACCATGTTGGAGTCCGTCCATCGGAGGAGTGGCCTGAAGAACCCATGCTTCATTTTGGGGTGGACTTTGGTGTTCGGAATATCGACTACTTCTGGTTTGGGTACAGTAATGGTTCTATGGATGTACGTTCAGACGGACATTATGGTTATCGGTCTTTGGTTGTGCTTATGGGGATGAGTCGTGGTCAATATCCCTTGATCCGTAGCGCGATGGCAAAGGAGTTGCGTGCCAACCAACAAATGTGGGAGCCGATACGAGAAGCTATACGACCAGGGTCATGGGACGATCTAATGGTTCAAATTAACTATGTGAAGACCCCTTGCGGCCCGGATTATTGGCTTGACATGCCATTCATGGGTTTAGTGTTTGCCATGGTGTATAATGTTGATGTGATCGTCATATCTCAGTACCCTTTATTGTGCTTACCAATAAGGCTGTCTGGACCATGTTGCACACCTCCCTTACAAATGGCGGGGATAGCACACGTAGGGGATCACAACCACTGGATACCGGTAATGTTTTGTATTTCTACTTGTACTTGGATGTTTCATTTGCAATATCGTGTATACTAATTGCGTATTTTTTGTTTGAATTCGTATAGGTGATGCTCAGTTCCGACTCTCCATTACCACCCATTATGTATGCGTGGCGAAGACATTGCGATCCAAGAATCCTGTGGTGGGAAGGAGTGTATGAATCGAAATTGCAAGAGTTTAAGGAATGCCGCAAGGCAGCCGGTCAGAATCCAGATTATTTGGCTTAGTTGATCCACATTATCAGTACTTCATGTAAAACTATAAGGCAGTTTGTAATGTAATATAATTTTATATGTGAGTGAGTCTCTTTTGGTTAATTCCTCATGATTTTTGCTTTGGTGGGTTTCATAGTAAGGCTTATGTAATGAAAAAGACATCAAACTTATGGAGTCGCAAATTATCATAACCATAATATATTACATTACAAATCCACACGATTACATGCTTACACATAGATGGTCGTTTGTCCTACAAACAAAACACAAAAAACTAACAACATCCAAAACTACAAGATTGAGTTGGTGTCATTGCGTTGTGTAGATTATCCCGTTGACCGACTGAAGAATCCTAAAGGAGGGCGACCCTTCGATGAAAATTGAACCCATCAAACTTTCTGATTTGTCCCTTTTCTCGCAGCAGCACATAAATACTTGGAATCCACAAACACCGGTTCAATATCATATAAGAAGCTCCTTATGATATTGAACCGGAGTTTGTGGATTCCAAGTATTTATGTGATGCTGCGAGAAAAGGGGCAAATCGGAAAGTTAGACGGGTTCGACTTTCATCGAAGGCTCGCCCTCCTTTAGAATTCTTGAGGCGGTGAACGGGATAATGGCCACAAGGCAATGACTCCAACTCAATGCTGTAATAATAACATTATTCATACAATTGAAACTTATCTAATAAAAAAACATGGTTATGACGTATTTCGTTATATCATAACCACAATAATATATCTTTCTCCTTAACTTCCAGTTTGAATCGAAAAGGGTGTCGCATATCTTCTTAAGCTCATTTCTTTCCAGCACCAAATCTCTGATAATCTGGGCAGCATTGTCGTCATATGGTGGATCAAGCCACTTAAAAGTACGACACCCTCTCATATCCTCATACCGCTCCGTTGAGATGTAATCCTTGCATGCGAGGTATCGCCTTTTGTAGTGAATGGGCATGTCGCAAGTGTACAAGACGACCGGGAAATTGCATTGGCACATTGTAACCGGAGCCTGTGCACTATTGGATGTGCTGGATGACGAAGCCAAAAAATCCAACGATATGGAATATGATTTATTTTATCAGAAGCTATAAAATCTTAAAAAAATATAAAGCCAAAGAAAGATTAATAACATTACCGAAAAACTGAATAATCCCTCGCGGGTCGAGTTTTCTCCTCTGCACGGTGGATCTTGAGCTCGGGAAAGTTGAAGCCACCGAATGTGAGTTGAATGTTGTGTTTGGATGTGAAGAGAATGAAAATTGGCTTTGGTATTTATAGGCGGGAAATTTTGACGTTAAAGAAATGACCGTTTGAAATCGGCCGTTATACAGTTTTGGGCCCAAATATAGGCCCATAACTGTACGCTTAGTGTAAGCGCACATAGTTGTACGCTTACAATAAGCGTACAACACCTGGGCCTATATTTGGGCCCAAATATAGGCCCAATCTGTATTGGGCCTGAGGACATGCATATTCATCAATTATAACATTTCCTAACTTTAAGATAATATTAATTGATATTTTAAGAATTTAATACTTAATACTTATACCATATTCATCAATTATAATTTATACTAATGTAATATAATAAATTCTTAGGCAAAATCTTAAGAAGTTATACTTATACCATATTTTAAGACTTTGTAATGTGATATACTTGAACTTTATAGTTTTTACTAATGAATTAATATTATTTCTTAAGAAGTTATCACTTTTATTATATACTAATGTAATATGAAAAAGTCTTATGAAGTTATAATGTGATATGACGAAGGCTTATGAAGTTTTATATTGAACTCTATAGTTACGCCATAGCATGAAGTATGATATAACTTCATTTTTATAGTTTTTACTAATGAATTAATATTATTTCTTAAGAAGTTATCACTTTTATTATATACTAAGGTAATATGACAAAGTCTTATGAAGTTATAATGTGATATGACGAAGGCTTATGAAGTTTTATATTGAACTCTATAGTTACGCCATAACATGAAGTATGATATAACTTCATTTTTATAGTTTTTACTAATGAATTAATATTATTTCTTAAGAAGTTATCACTTTTATTATATACTAAGGTAATATGACAAAGTCTTATGAAGTTATAATGTGATATGACGAATGCTTATGAAGTTTTATATTGAACTTTATAGTTACGCCATAGCATGAAGTATGATACAACTTCAATTTTATAGTTTTTACTAATGAATTAATATTATTTCTTAAGAAGTTATCACTTTTATTATATACTAATGTAATATGACAAAGTCTTATGAAGTTATAATGTGATATGACGAAGGCTTATGAAGTTTTATATTGAACTCTATAGTTACGCCATAGCATGAAGTATGATATAACTTCATTTTTATAGTTTTTACTAATGAATTAATATTATTTCTTAAGAAGTTATCACTTTTATTATATACTAAGGTAATATGACAAAGTCTTATGAAGTTATAATGTGATATGACGAAGGCTTATGAAGTTTTATATTGAACTCTATAGTTACGCCATAGCATGAAGTATGATATAACTTCATTTTTATTGTTTTTACTAATGAATTAATATTATTTCTTAAGAATTTATGGTGCTATTGGGCCTAGTTAGGGCCCATTTTGCTTTTTTTGGTGTTTTGGGCAATTTCATGACTTAGAAGTGTTATTGGGCCTAGTTTGGACCCATTTTGCTTTTTTGGTATTTTGGGCCATTTCATGACTTAGAAGTGCTATTGGGCCTAGTTTGGGCCCATTTTGCTTTTTTGGTATTTTGGGCCATTTCATTACTTAGAAGTGCTATTGGGCCTAATTAGAGCCCATTTTGCTTTTTTGGTGTTTTGGGCCATTTCATGACTTAGAAGTGCTATTGGGCCTAGTTTGGGCCCATTTTGCTTTTTTTTTTGGTATTTTGGGCCATTTCATGACTTAGAAGTGCTATTGGGCCTAGTTTGGGCTCATTTTGCTTTTTTGGTATTTTGGGCCATTTCATGACTTAAAACACAATTTGTTTTACTAATACATAGTAGTACATGTCATCCGAAAAATACATACATAACAAAATAAACATAATATCCCTAAGCTTTGAATATGGTTACTAGATATATAACTTGGGGACGCCGACATATTAGTTCAAACACTAATGCATCATTGATTTCCAATTCATGCCATCTTACAAAATCCCGCCAGCCGTTGCCAAATCTGTATCGATTTCCACTCGTTGCGATACACACTGGCAAAGTAGCATTACCACAATCCAGGGTGACTTCCGTTGTTGTTGCAGAACTCAAGAATTTCAAAGCATGCTCCCTCGAGATACTCTGTATATCAATAAGTGCATTTAAAGTTGATATTATGAAGTAATCCAAATCATAAATTTACATAATGAATGATGCGGTGCTTACCACCCGATATTCTAGGTAGAGCATGGTTTGATTTAGTACAATAATGAAGCTCTTCGGCTTATCACTTAACATAGCTTCGGCTCTTTCTAATGTTGAAGAAGCAACATCTCCAACATCTCCAGCATCATCATCAGAGGTGTAGCTGTTGTCTTCTTCGACAACAGAGGAATTTGAGTCGTCGCTGATTACTATCACATTTCTCGACGACGAAGCCATACCCTGTAACAACCTTGATATCCCGGATCTGAATTATAGTCGAGTGTTGTGTTTGGATGGATGGGGAAGAGAATGAAATGGGCTATTTATAGGCATCTATAAATCTGACCATTTATGCGCTTACATTAAGCGCATAAACGATCAGAATCATATCCGTTACATTCGACCGTTACATAAGTATTGGGCATAAACCGGTGCGCCTACATTAAGTGCATAGGTATTGGGCCAAATTTAGGCCCAATACCTATGCGCCTACATTAAACGCACAGGTATTGGGCCTAAATTTGGGCCCAAATTTGGGCCCAATACTCGAAACTATAAGTCTTATGAAGTTATACATATACTAATGTAACCTGAAAATCTTGTTTTGTGGAAAACTCTACTAATTTTTATAAATTACGATAACTAATCCATGAAAAGTATGAAAAATAACATAAAATGTACATAATACAAACCACATATATAACAATCTGTGGCCATAACAATCTGTGACCATACATAACAACCCTAATTGCCACACGGCTGACTCCCACTACCCTCCCCATCCTCGTGTATAGAATCTGTAAAAATCTGTGACTGAGACGCACGGGGTGGAGGGGCGGCCATCGGAGGAGTGTCACCAGTCAACATATGCAATAGACGCCTCATGAACACCTGAACCTCCTCGGCGAAAATCGGCATATCTAAATATGCACGGAGCTCACCTGCAACCAATTGGTTCCGTTGTATTCGTAATGACAATACCCATTAGAATTTATATATAATAATTTAATAATAAACATTTATTGAATTAAACGAATTAAACATACCGCGAGAGTGTCCACCGTAGGTGTGGGATGGACAGGGCCAGCGGGACGATCCTGTCTAGTGGATCTGGGATCCACCAACACATGAGAATAATCATCCAACCAATCGAGATAGTCGGCCGTCACATCCCAATACTGCGTGGCTGGTGGATCGTCAATCCGGATCAGAGGCCTCAGATCCTCATCCCACGCCTCCAACAGATCATCATGGAATGTGACGTCATAATGATGAAGGTTGTTCCCGCGGGTGACTGATTTGGGCTGTGGAGGTAACTTTGGGATCCCCTGCATGTGCCTGAACTGCCGTAGGACGTAGTCCGGCAAATACGGCTCCTGTATATCCAAGATCTGGATTATACCTCTGAACATAGAAGGAGCGTACTTCGGCCGGTCGAATGATACCCGAGCGAAAGGAAACCACTGAACCTGTAACAGGTAATTTATATGAAATTAGTATTTTGCATCAATATATATTAAAAAATAAACTATTAATATAATGAAACAGATTACCTCCTCATATCTAATGTTGTCTAGAATCTGGCGCATACATACAAAACGACCAGGGTTTTTGCCCTGTGGAACCTCCTGGCCCTCTATGAAAGTAGCAGCATCAGCGCCTATGGCAGCAGGGTCCATGACATAATGTCCACGAAAATGGGGAAAATATGCCCATATCCATGACTGTAAATCAGGATCAAACGATAAGAATAAAAATATATTTATAACATTAGGATTTAATTTTTTCATTTAAAATGACATTTCTTACCCTCAACAGTATGCCAGAACTGGCAATGCCCTGTGCATCTCGTCTGGAAGCCTGGCCTAAGTTCCTGTACAGTAAGGCCAATATCCCAGCTCCCCATGCGTACCGACCGGTGGTGGAGTGGTCGAAAAGCAACGACAACCACTTGTGCTTGATCGCCTTCGTAGACTTGTCCATCATCACTGTACTGCCGAGCAACAGGAACAGATACAGTGTAGCTATGGCACTCTCATCCCTCTACGGCGCCCTCATCCTCCGCACGAGCTCATTCTGAAGCCAGTCCAATGGAATGCCGCCGTCGCTATACCATCTCTGCACCTGCGTGGTGTCGGCATGCCCAAAGAAGTGCGCAACCCTCTGAATCAGATCTATACCTACGCTACCCGTGCAGCTCCTCCCGGCAATCGGCACCCTGATAATCTCATAAACATCATGCAATGTAATGGTCATCTCGCCCCATGGAAAATGGAACGAGGATGTCTCAGGGTGCCATCTCTCGACAAAAGCAGACACCAATACAGGATCCACTGCCCCAGTGCCTAGAGTGAGTAGATGGGTGAGACCGCTACGCTCCGCCAACTGAAATCATGTGTCTGGCCTGGGTCTGATATACCGCTCGAGCGGAGAGGTCCAGCCAACGTGAAAGTGGACCTTCAAGACCTTGCGGTCCTGAATGTTCGATAATTAATATTAGTTACAAAAATTAAAATTTATATTTCAACTAAAACAGGACTATACACTAAATACGTACCAAATCCTGAGACAGCTGGCGGTGCTGACGCCCCGTACCATGGGGAGCCTAAGCATCCAGTGCAACCTCCTCTGGATCAGCCTCAGCCTCCTCTGGAGCAGCATCTGGATCGGCCTCTCCTCGACCTCCTTGACCTCTCATGCGTCTATTTTGCGGAAGGATGGGGGCAGCAATATGGACAAGAGGGCCAGGAGGGGTCAGGTCCCAAATCGCCCTGGCGATGTGGGTCGTGTAGCTCTGAAGGAGGATAGGGACGCGTGGCGCTCCTGGCATCCACGGAGCCTGGCCTAGAACGGGCGCCCCAGGAGGAGGAGGTGCATGGCTAGGAGCGGGTGACGGGGAAGCAACTGGGGAGGGGACAAAATGACCGGCCTCGACCGGGGATGGAACGTGAACGGGCACAGGAGAGGGGGCAAAAAGAGGGGCTGCGGCTGGAGGGTGGGTCTCATCCGTCGACAAAATCGGGTCAAAAGAAACCCTGTACTCTCCCTCCAAGCCCTCGTCATCATCTGACATCTGTTGCGGCTACTGCGCCTCCTCATCAACTGGTGGATCCTCAACATACGTGTCCTCCATGCTATCATCCTCAGTCTGAACAGAAGGCTGAGAAACCGGTGATGTTGCACCTAATAAATCAGCTCGTAGCATAGAAGCGCGTCGGCGGACGGTGTCTGATATATGTCTCCGAGGCACGACACGTCGGTCCGCTATCGGAGCCGGATGTGTCATCCCCTCGGAACCTCCTAAAGCGCCTCGTACCGCCTAGATTTTTTTTTGTTAGATTATTATAACCGTATTTGTTTGAAAAATGTATTTATATAGTTTTTACTAATATTTAATCCGAATAAAGGCATAATGGGCCTTATTGGGACCAATACGGACTTATTGGGACCAATAAGGCCCATTCCGCCCTAAAATGACCTATAATTAAATTAGAATGACATATAATTGAATTATAATTCATATTTTCAAATTCTAATCAAATCCAATTCCTAATAATCTAAATTCAAATCGTATCTTCAATATAATTTTACATACGACAAAAATAAAATTTTCATTTACACAACAATATTCAATCTAAAATAAAGTTGAAATCAATTGCATAATTTTAACAATTTCATTTCGATATAAATTCTAATGAATCTAAATTCATATCTAAAATCTAACAAATATATAATTTCAATTCTAAAATCCTGTATTTTCAATTCTAAATTTCCTAAAATCCGATATCTACTGAAATCTATTTCGTAATTCTAATTTTATATTCTAAATTCTAACAAATCTATTATTTTTTTTCCTGAAATCTTAAAATCAATAATCTAATGAAATTAAAATTTAATGAAATCCAAAAGTATACTTGATGGACGCCTATCGGTGCGGGAGTGACGGTAACGTCCACCGACACATCTGGCAAGGGTGTCGATCGGGTTGTCGGTCGTCTGCCACCACCCCTCACTCGTCGTCTCATTGTGTCGTCCTCATCCTCCATCGCCACCCAAACACCGCCGACCGGAGAACCATCGCTACCAACCGGCCCACCATCGCCACCGACCACCTCTGGCCGCGCATCTCCTCTACCGACCACCGCGCGCCTCTCCTCCGCATCACCAGATGCACCGCCGGCCGCAGGAATCGTCATAGACGTCGTCGAATGCACCACGAGCTTGCCACTGTCGCCGGAGACGCCATGGGTTGCACGGTTTGGGTCGCTGACAAAGGCTAAAGTCGTATCGCCTTATCAAAATAAAATCCTTAACAACCTAAACTAGTAGAATAGGCAAGCAAGGGTCGAATCCCACAGGAAGGAGTTGTCTTTCTTTATGTCAATTTGCATGCAATAGTAACAAAGGGGGTTTTTTGGGTGATTGTTGGTAAACAAGTAAACAAAGGAAACAAAAGCAAAGGTTTGTAATCAATTAGGGAAAAACACTTAGCCAAACAAATATCCACCTTTAGTTTGGATGATTGATCATTGATTATTCCTAGTCCTCAATCCTCATGAATGTCCTAATCCCTGTTCTGAAATAGTTACCAGTCCAACTAGTCCTGATAACCCTAACTATTAAACAATCAAGAAACTATCAAGATAAATCTAACAGCAGCAGTAAGATCAAGAATAGATAGGCTCATGCAATACTTAACAACTCATCAGTACTCGACATGCAATCAATTCTCTTCACAATAAACATTCACAACTCGTTCCAGTAAATCGTGTTTGCTACTCTGAATTAGGTATGAACAATATTAATCTCAACAAGTTGACCAAATTAGAGTAACTAGCACTATAGATAATATCAATCTCAACTAGTTTGTCACGCTAGGGAAACCAATATTAATAATACTAATCACAACAATTGATGAACTAGATCAACCAATAGAATTCAAAACCCTAATCCTACAATATGAATAATATCAATAAAACTAGGTAGCTAATCTAGAGAAATCAATATAACTCAATGGAATGAAGAATAAGAGAATCAATAACATTCAAGGATAGAGTAAAGGAATAATCTCACAATCAAATTCAAACCAAGGCTTCAATTGTCGGACTAAGCAAAGGGTGCTTAGCTCCTCATAGTCTTCGAATCCACCAACTCTAAAGGAAAATAATACATAGAATGAAAACTGAATAATCAAAAGCTGCTATGGAAATTAGGTTAAATAACCTAAAAACCAAACCTAATGCTAAAAAGATAACAAGTCTAATCTTAGAAGGAAATAAAATAAACGGAATAAAAGAAAAGGGAAATAAATAAAATCTTCGGAAAAAACACTTCGAACGCGCTGATGCAGATTTCCGCGACCGCGGACGAATTTCCGCGATCGCGGAAAATAACCGCGACCAGAAGCCCTGGAAATCCACGACCAACCGCGCCCGTGGCGGCACTTCCGCGATCGCGGATGCCTATTTTGCGCCCGCGGATCCTCTTCTGTTGCGGCTTCTTCGCTTCTATTGCGGTCTTCTCGTGGTGGCTTCCTTCCATCTTCTTGAGTCTTCATTTAAATACTTCAAAGCCACCAAATCAACACTTCTTCTCCACAAATTCATTCTCCTAAAGTGTGTCTAAACACACACAAATGGCACCCAAAACTCCGGTAACAACTCCTAGTTAAACCCAACAAAGTAGCGCTGATCAAATTCCCCCATGCTTAAACCTTGCTCGTCCTCGAGTAAGCTAATATAAACCTACTCCTCCAATCAAATCTCCAAGGTCTCAGGAAGCATAGAAAAACCCTCTGACAGACTAAAGTCGTATGCCTGATCAAAGAAATCCTAATGTACCCACTAAAGAGTATAGCAAGCAAGTCAGGGTCGAACCCAAGGGAATCAGATTATCAATTCAAGTAATTGCAAGTCACCAACTAGGAACTAGGGGGGGTTTGTATGATTTTCGTACCAATGCAATTAAGTAAAGAAAACAAAGTGAAGATTGTGAATATGATTTGGGGAAGACGCTACACCTGACAAAGATCCACACAACAAGAGATATGGTTGATCACCGAATTCTATTATTCTCAAGTTCTTATCTTTCCTTTGGTTGTTCTTATCCCGATCATATGTAACTATTAGTTCTACCAGCCCTAATAGTACTTATTACTAAATCAAATCTGAAAACCTTCAAGACTCAACAAAGCAATAGCATTCAAACAAGGATTCAACAAGATACATGCAATAGAAACGACCCATTACTATAAGCATGCAATTAACTCTCTCTCACGATGAACACTCGCAACCCGCTTATATAAATCGTGTTTGCTACTAGATATGCAACCGGAACCCGGAATTGACAAGTCCTAGCTATATGGATAATATCAATAAACCTAGGTGATCAGTCTAGATAAATCAATAAGATTCAATAAACATTCAAGCGCAAGAGAATTAATACAACTAGATAGGAAATCGAACAAGAGTAGAAAACTTACAACCAATCAATTAAAGGCTTCAAACGTCAAGTGCAACAATGGAAACTTAGCTCGACATAGGGTTTGAGAGAAAACGATGGAAGGGAAAAGAGTACGTGGTTCGATCAGAAACAAGCTTCTCTCTAACCTAAATATAAAGAAATAGTTCAGGAATAAAGAAAAGGAAAATAAAACATAAAATAAGATCTCGGACTAAAAGATAAGGAAATAAAAGATCACGGAATAAAATCCGGATAAAAACTCCAGCTCAGCACCGCGGGTGCGGCGGCATCCCACAGCGGGTGCGGCCATCCACCGCGGGGTGCGGTGGATCTTCAGTCTGCTCCAGCTGTCTTCGCTTCAGCTCCTCTTCACTTGTCTTCAGCAAGTCCACCGCAGGTGCGGTGAAGATGGGCGCGGGTGCGGTGAAGACACCAGAAACTCTTCTTCTTCAATGTACTTCAAATCTCTGTAAATCCCATGATTTCTTCACTTCTCGTCTTCTCTTCCAGATTACAGAATTACAATCAAAACATACCTAAACATCCTCTAAATCCTGCTAATAACCACTAGATGCGCTATATAATATATCGCATATCAAATTCCCCCATACTTAGACCTTTACTCGTCCCGAGTAAGCTAAAAACTGAACTCACTCCATCAATCATGCTCCAAGGCCTCAGGAAGTACAAGAAAATATGACACTAGTAGTTATAACACATCAACAATAAGCTCCAATACAACCAAAATAAGTGATGCAAGACTAATCTAATCGTAACTCCCATCTAACACCTTATCACTCCATAGTGGCCTACCCGAATCCTACTTATATCACCTCTTCTTATGTCACCACGCCAAGAACAATGAGGAATCCTAGAAATCACTCTTCTTGTTTTCACTCATTTTGCCAAGGCTCCCTTCCGGGTTTTCACCAAGCCACTCGTTTCATTTTCCAATAGATGTGCTCACATAAGCTCACGTCACTCTTGACCAATTATTACCCCAGCCTAATGCTGGTCCAAGCCACCTGCTTATTACCTAGGCCGCCCTTTCAGGTTTTCGACCTATCCCATGATTTCTATTTAAGCCTTTTATTCAAATTTTTGGCTTTTTCTTTTCTCCTCAACGACATAGCAAGTACAGAACTCTCCCCCATACTTAAACATTGCATTGTCCTCAATGTAATGAAAGACAAAAGAATAGAAGCACAGGGAAGAAAAAGAAAGAACTCATAAATGTCGCCGAGCTGCTTGGACACTTCCGTTGTTGCTGGCGGTGTAACAATAAATGCTCAGGTCTCTGGTGTTGAGGCGGGTGTCTTCATCAACGCCATTAGCTTCATCTATCGTGCAACCAAAAGGAAACCACTTTGGTGAATAGTGGTATATCAAAGAATTCGGGGCTGCACGGCCTTCAATGAACACAAAAAAAAATTGGGCCCAGATGTGTTCGTGGTGTGGGCCCTGGTGTTCCTCCTCTTCAACTGTCGACTGTAGGGCCATCATCGTTGCCAAATAATGTATGGGGCGAATGTCTCCGCCTTGACAACATGATGCACACCTTCTCCATGGGGAACCCGGACATCTGGCTCCGGTAGAACTCTTTTTTGTTGCCTTTTCGATTTTTTTTTTTTAGAAAACCAGAAATTAAAGGGATGCCCACCGCACCCGCGATGGGCTGCTCACCGCGGGTGCGGTGCGGCTGGGCTCTTCGCCTTCTTCCCTGCAGAAAAAGTAAAAGACAATTAAATTGAACTAAAACAATACGAAAATTTAACCTACCTAACTTGGGTTGCCTCCCAAACAGCGCCTTAGTTAATGTCGTTGGCTCGACATGAGACTCAGACAACCTTAACCCACAGCATCAGGTTCCTTAGGAACCCTCTCATTCAACACCTCTTTTCTGAACCAATCATGGAAATGTTTGAACCTTAGACCATTCCTCTTCTTAACCGGCTCTTTCACCTTGACCTTCTTAGTCGCCTTTCCCCCATACTTAGATCGATCATGGGGGTGTTTAACCTCCGACTGTTCATTCTGCACAACAAAAGGGAACGACTTCTTGTCCTGTGGAGTCAGTAAGATGGGGCAACTGCCCAAAAGAGAAGTAGGAGACTCACCCTTCTCATCCAATAAAGCCGTGACTGCCTGCAGATTAAAAGATATAGTAATACCTATAGGCAAGTCTGTGATACCCCATATTTTTGTAAGGTTATTTTGGGAATTATGGAATTTTCCCGAGTACCCGTTGTGTACGTCGGATTTAATTCAGGTAGCTTGAGACATTCTGTAATGTGCTCTATATCTATAATATTTTTCTCAGTGAAATAATATACAGATAAGGTGCCTTGAATTTTAAATTGTCGTTCGCGTACGATAATTTTTATCCCGGTTTATCGTCATGCTCGTTCAAAGCCGAATGGGCGGGAAAAGGGGAAAACGGCGACCGCCGTGGTTGGGCCCAAGGAGTCAGCTTGTCAGCTTCTAGCTGGCCGCGACAGACCTGGCAACGGCGACCGCCGCGTTTACGGCGACCGCCGCGTGCCCGCCGCAGGCAAAAACGGCGACCGCCGTGAATGTCCAGTGGGCATTGCCCGTTGGTCGCCGGCGGAAATCAAGGGCGCCGATCTTGTTTTCGGCCGCGTCTCAGGGTTTGGTTGAACGCTTCAGACACTTTGGCTATAAAAGGAGGTGTTGGGGGTGAGGTTTTGAGCCATCCCAACACCAAACCTCTGCCAAATTCGCCTCTCGCCGGAGTTTTGTTTTCGCCGGTTTTCTTGTGCTCGCCGGAGGTCTCGCCGGTGTTGTTTTGGTGTGTTTCCAGAGTGCCTTTGTGAAGCTTTTGGTTAGCCTTGGAGGTTAGAAGCCAAAGCAAGTCGAAGGAGGCCAAACCGCTCGTGTTTTGGGGTGAGTTTCTCTCGTTTCAGTCGGCCGTGTTCTTAACGGCGACCGCCGTGTTCTTCACGGCGACCGCCGTGATGAATACGGCGACCGCCGCCAAGAACGGCGACCGCCGCCAGTGCCCAGAACTCCTTCGTGGCTTTGGCTTGGTCGGTTGTCGTCGTGGCGTCTTTTCTTTCGTTTCTTTCGCCGTATTCAGATTCGTACTGTTTATGTCGGATCTAACTTAGGGTTCCTTTTATGGGTCGACTCGAAGGTTGTTGTGCTGTCGGAACTATACCGTGTCGAGCCCGGAATCCAGTGGCGTCTTTAGACTATTCTACGGAGTAAGGCAAGTGGCGGTTCGCTCTTGCTCTTTCGTTCCATATTTACATTAATTATCAATAGTTTATCTGAGTAATTAATTTGGAATGAATATTCTGTTTGTTTGGAAATGGTTTTGATAAACTGTTTTGAAAATCATATAATAGGTTGTATATCTGCTAGAACAACGCTATTATCTGTGATCGCCTTTCAGGCCTTTATGTGGATTTATCCTGTAAATGTGGTGGTGCTGTAACTGTTTAGTTAGCACTGTTAGATAGAAACGTTACTCGGACTCGGTCCAGTCATTTCTTTATAATCTGGTATCGGGATGGCTCGTCCCCATCTGGTACTATTCTAAGATCATGATCGGTCTCTTACACATGTGTGTAGAGACAGGACACTTAGCTGGTGTCACACCCCTTTCGGTATACGTCACTCTCGACGAAACGTATACTAAGATGTGTCGTCCCATTGGTGGGGTACACATGTAAAAGTCTATAACGTGATGTGTGTTTTTGGAACATAAATCAGATAAGTGCTACCTTGACGCACATAATTAATACACCTTGGGCGAGTAGTGCAGCTAAGTTTAGTGCAGCTAGGAAAACTCGTCTTGACTTGAATGTAGTACGTTCTCTTTCCAATCTGGATTTGCTGTAGGCGATGAGGTTGGTCGTGAACCGAAGCATCTCAGTCAGTTTTAAATCATGGTTGAATGATTCTGTAATATTCCAGATTTGTCATTTGCTTCCTTAAAAACTCATTTCAGTTGGAGTCTTCTTTCGAGTCGATTTCTGTGAAGATTCAGTCTTCCAGAATCTTCTCTTGTGCATACCTCTTGATTATTCCAGTAGGAGTATGGTGGTTGACAAGCGTACTCGATTATTATTCGAGGGACGAAGAGTCTAACCTAATACAACTGCTTCGAACCATTCTGCTTTGTTCCCTTGCTAGTCTATTCATTTAGACTAACCAACCAATATTTTCCCTTGCATGGTTGGCTGGTGTCATCCGTTTGATTCGGCACATCAGTTAAGAAGTAGCTCAGAAGATTAGAAGGACTATGAAGTCGGCGGTGGTTTTTGAATGTTTTAATTATTTCTTTAATCAGGTTATGATCCTTTGGACAATAACTCCGATTGTAACTTACTTTCTTAGTCTTCCGCTGTGTTTGATTAAACTATGTTTTGACCTATTCGGGATTGGGTTGTAATCCCGTAACTCTTATTTTCCTTGATAATGTTATGTTTTGGAATTTAACGCTTGATCTTTGTGTATCAATTGCATTTCATAAATTGTATTTCTTTGGTAAAGCCTTGGGTGATCTCGGTAAGGAACACTGGGGTCACTGGCGGTAATACCTTTCCAAGAGGGTTAAGTTTTGGGGGTGTTACAGTTGTGGTATCAGAGCCAAAGTTTTAAAACGGGTTTGGAATTTTTATAAACCAGTTATTCATTTTCAAAATGCTTTAAAGAGGGCTCTGAATTTTCATTCTGAAAAGAATTTAAAAACACTGTTCATAGTCGTGTCTTCTTTATAGTCTGATATAGTAAGCTTGCTTCTATGTCTAGAAAGACTAATTCCTTTCTTATTGTTCGATAGGATGGGTGTCTGCTTTTCTATTGGTAGGGGGTCGGAAGACGCCAAGTCGGATCAGCCGAGGCTAGATTTTCCGTTACCTCAGCGATGTTTCGAGGTTGGAGGCCCGAGTATCCCACCCGAAGACGTCAAGCACGTTCTCCCCGAGTCGGTTGTCCTTGTAGCCAGGAATGCTATGGTCCCTAGACCTGCACCTGTGCCGCCACCAAGGGTGGAGGGAGTACAGGAATGGGAGCAGGAAGACGAGTTATCAAGGTATGAACAAGGGGTTTACCAAGACGACTTTCTGCTGGGACCAATTCCCGAGGAGATCGAGTACGAGGAGGAGGAAGAGGAGATGCTTGAGCAAGATCCTGTCGAGGACGAGGAGATGATCGGGGATGATTCCGAGGATGAGGATCCCAGCGAGGATGATCCCGAGGAAGAGGATCCCATCGAGGATGATCCCGAGGAAGAGGATCCCATAGAGGATGATCCAGAGGAAGATCCAGAGTTGGACCTTGGAGGGCAGATTCAGGAGCCCGGTACAGGATTGTCACCAGTGCCAGAGTACGCACCCATGTCAGAAGCTGATTGGGAGGCACTGTATACCGAGTACGGTATTGGGAGAAGTGACAGGGAATCTCAGCCTATCCCTACTCCAAGGAGATGGAGGTCGGAATCCGAGCTGTAGGAGATTCTCCGCCAGAGTGAGGTAATCTCCACAGAACAGCAGCGTCAGAGGGATGAGCTGATCGCCAGTACTCAGAGGAGGGCTGGAATAGAAGGACCAGTCATGGACGACCCATACTTTTCTATGGCTGAGCTAGGACTATGTGTTTCAGGGTCAAGCAGGGTGCGAAATCCATCGCCAGAGCTCGATGGTGAGCCTAGCCCGAAGAGACCATGCACGAGTAGCCAGTCGTATAGGAGACATTTTGGAACGCCTTGAGGAGGAGTGGCGTTGCCTATCGTAGTAGTTCGTTTCTTAGTATTCCAAGTTGTACTTTGTGTAATATTTCAGTATTGCGGCAAGTACTTTGAGAAACACTTATATCTTCGAGCAATGTTGTCCTAATGCTCGAATGATAAACTTATGTGTAACTTGTGTAAGAATTCGAAGGTTCATCTATAAAATGCCAAGTTGATCTATTTTGAGTGATTTATTTACATTGATATATTACATAAGTATGTTGCATAATCCGGCAGAGCTAAGACGGAGATGACGCAAGGAGGATCGACTCAGCAGTCAGGGCATACCAGGAGTTCAGTTCAGTGTTATAACTGCGGTACTGCTGGACACAAGAGCACTGAGTGTCGGAAGGAGAGGAGGCCATGCTTTGGGTGTAGACGTGATGGTCATCTGCAAAAGTTCTGCAAGCAGGGGAAGCAAAAGGGAGTAGAGTCGCAGCAAGGGTCAGTTCATCAGAGCAACCGACCTAGGTTTAAGCCTGCCGAGACTCCTAGCCCTTCAGTGCAGACGACTGCTCAGAACAGGGGAAAGGCCCCAGCTGTTTCTGGAAGTCAGGGTCAACTCTTGTACGAGATGCGTGAGGCAGATGGACCCAACGCTCCGATTGCTCAAGGTACTCTATACCTTCACTCTACTTCAGTGTGCATTCTGTTTGATTCTGGTGCTACGCATTCCTTTATTTCGGATAGCTGTGTTAGCAAGTTAGACTTAGTGTGTAATGATTCGTGCAACCCTTTCGTCGTTAATCTTCCTAATGGAGAACGTTTGGTGGGAACCAAGCATTTGTCCGACTTTCCGATTACCATTCAAGGTAAGGAATTCGAGGCAGATTTAATCTGCATAGCCATGGCTCCATACGACATTATTCTTGGTATGGATTGGCTGACGCGTCACAAGGCGGTGATCGACTTCAGTTCAAGAACGGTGACGGTGTCATCCGGGGGCCAATTCGTGTGCAAGTTCAAAGGTCGAAATGACGCTGATAACGGCAAGCTGATCAATGCGATGGCTGCGTTTAAGCTACTACGACAAGGATGTGTCGGGTACCTTTGCTACTTGGATTCACCCGAGAAGGATGGACCTGAGGTTCTTGATATTCCTGTAGTTAGGGAATTTTCGGATGTCTTTCCGGAAGAAATTCCAGGATTACCCCCAAATCGTGACGTAGAGTTTTCAATTGATCTCGAGCCTGGTACGGCGCCGATTTCCAAATCCCCGTATCGGATGGCTCCAGCTGAGATGCAAGAGTTGAAGAATCAACTTGAAGATCTTCTTGACAAAGGGTATGTCAGGCCGAGTGCATCGCCGTGGGGTGCTCCGGTTTTATTCGTCAAAAAGAAGGACGGATCATTCCGACTTTGTATCGACTATCGAGAGTTGAATAAGGTGACGATCAAGAACAAGTATCCTTTGCCTAGGATTGATGACTTGTTGGACCAATTGCAGGGAGCAAAGGTGTTCTCCAAGATCGACTTAAGATCTGGATATCATCAACTCAGGATTCTAGAGCAGGACATTCCTAGAACTGCGTTTAGGACCAGATATGGTCATTACGAGTTCGTAGTGATGCCTTTTGGGCTTACAAATGCTCCAGTTGTCTTTATGGATTTGATGAACTGATGTTTTCACCAGTACTTGGATAAGTTTGTGGTGGTCTTCATCGACGACATTTTGATCTACTCTCCGAATGAAGAAGTCCACGAGGAACATCTACGGATTTCCTTGTCGATCCTTAGACAACATCAGCTTTATGCTAAATTGTCTAAATGTGAATTCTGGATGAAGGAAGTGGCTTTCTTAGGCCACATGATCAATAGAAATGGGGTTATGGTTGATCCCCAAAAGATTGAAGCGGTGGCTAAGTGGACACAGCCCCAGAGCGTAAAAGAGGTGCGCAGTTTTCTTGGACTTGCCGGGTATTATAGAAGGTTTGTAGAAGGATTTTCAAAGATCGCTCTACCGATGACCAATCTACTCCGCAAAGTCCATAAGAAGTTTGTCTGGAATGACAAGTGCGAGGTCAGTTTCCAGGAGTTGAAGCGACGGTTGACCTCGGCACCCGTGTTAGCACTCCCAGAGGGGAATGACGATTATGTGGTCTATAGTGATGCTTCCAAGTGTGGTCTTGGTTGTGTTTTGATGCAAAGGGTCAGAGTCATTGCTTACGCATCTAGACAACTCAAGACTTACGGAGAAAACTATCCGACCCATGATCTTGAGTTAACAGCAGTTGTCTTTGCGCTGAAGATTTGGAGGCATTACCTCTATGGTATAAGATGCCAAGTCTTCACTGACCACAAAAGTCTCAAGTATATATTTACTCAGAAGGAGTTAAATATGAGACAACGCCGCTGGCTAGAGTTGCTCAAAGACTACGACATGGAGTTGTTGTATCATCCGGGCAAGGCTAATGTAGTAGCTGATGCGCTAAGCCGGAAGACAACGCACGAGACTGTGGTTGCGTTGCTTACTGCTCAGACCAAGCTAAACCAAGAGTCATGCGACATTGAAGTCTTATATGACCAGCGTAGAGGGTACCTGAGTATGATGGAGATTCAGGCTACACTGCTGGATCAAATCAAAGAAAAGCAAGTCGATGACATCATCTTGGTAAAGTTAAGCAGTGAAGTGATGGATGGGAAAGCCCCCAGTTTTGTGGTTCAAGATGATGGATCACTTTGGTTTCAGGATCGGATCTGTGTGCCTGACACAGAAGGTCTTCGTCAGTTGGTGATGAGAGAAGCTCATTCATCTGCTTATTCTGTGCATCCTGGCTCTAGCAAGATGTACAAGGATCTCAGGAAGAAGTTTTGGTGGCCAAACATGAAGTGGGACGTAGCAGACTTTGTGGCAAAGTGCTTAACTTGCCAAAAAGTCAAGATCGAACACCGCAGACCAGGTGGTGAGATGCTACCTCTCCCAGTACCCGAATGGAAATGGGAGGACATTTCCATGGACTTCGTCACTGGGCTACCCAAGACTCGAAGTCAGAGAGATGCTATTTGGGTAATTATGGATAGGCTTACGAAGAGTGCTCATTTCATAGCCATCAAGACCACATGGGAAACCCAGAAGCTAGCCGAAGTTTACCAGAAGGAGATTGTCCGCTTACATGGCATTCCTAAGACCATTGTATCGGACCGAGATGGCCGTTTCATGTCAAGATTCTGGAAGGAACTTCATAAGGCTATGGGAACCGAGTTAAGGTTCAGTACAGCGTTTCATCCTCAGACAGATGGCCAGTCTGAATGGATCATCCAGACTCTGGAGGATATGCTTAGAGCTTGTGTGCTCGATCGCCCGACTAGCTGGGAGGACAGCTTGAGTCTGATTGAGTTCACATACAACAATAGCTGGCATGCTACAATCAAGATGGCTCCGTTTGAAGCTTTGTATGGTCACAGATGCAGATCTCCGATTTGTTGGGACGATAATGCCGACAAAATTCTGCTTGGACCAGAGTTGGTCGAAAGGACGGCTTCAGACATTGCTTTGATCAGACAAAGGATGTTGACCGCTCAGAGTCGACAAAAGTCCTACGCAGATCGGAAGCACATGACTGTCGAGTTCGAGGTCGGTGACAAGGTTTTTGTCAAGGTGTCGCCTTCCAAAGGAGTTTTCAGATTTGGTAAGCGTGGGAAGCTTAACCCTCGCTACGTGGGACCTTTCGAGATTTTGGATAGAGTGGGATCTCTAGCGTACCGTTTGACGTTGCCACCATCGGCTCACCCGGTGCATAACGTGTTCCACGTGTCTTTACTCAGAAAGTATGTGCCAGATGAGTCTCATGTGCTTAGTTATGAGGACATCGAGATTCAAGCTAATGGTACTTACGAAGAGTTGCCCGTGCGCATTTTGGAGCGTCGGGAGAAGCATTTGCGCAACAAGATCGTACCTTTGGTACGAGTGCTGTGGTCCAAGTCAGGGACCGAAGAAGTTACTTGGGAGACGTGGGAAACCGAGTCAGATATGCTCAGGCGTTTTCCCGAGTTATTCTCGACCTAAGTTTCGGGGTCGAAACTTCTTGTAAGGGGGAGGAGATGTGATACCCCGTATTTTTGTAAGGTTATTTTGGGAATTATGGAATTTTCCCGAGTACCCGTTGTGTACATTGGATTTAATTCAGGTAGCTTGAGACATTCTATAATGTGCTCTATATCTGTAATATTTTTCTCAGTGAAATAATATACAGATAAGGTGCCTTGAATTTTAAATTGTCGTTCACGTACGATAATTTTTATCCTGGTTTATCGTCATGCTCGTTCAAAGCCGAATGGGCGGGAAAAGGGGAAAACGGCGACCGCCGTTCAGAAACGGCGACCGCCGTGGTTGGGCCCGAGGAGTCAGCTTGTCAGCTTCTAGCTGGCCGCGATAGACCTGGCAACGGCGACCTCCGCGTTTACGGCGACCGCCGCGTGCCCGCCGCAGGCAAAAACGGCGACCACCGTGATTGTCCAATGGGCATTGCCCGTTAGTCGCCGGCGGAAATCAAGGGCGCCGATCTTGCTTTCGGCCGCGTCTCAGGGTTTGGTTGAACGCTTCAGACACTTTGGCTATAAAAGGAGGTGTTGGGGTGAGGTTTTGAGCCATCCCAGCACCAAACCTCTGCCAAATTCGCCTCTCACCGGAGTTTTGTTTTCGCCGGTTTTCTTGTGCTCGCCGGAGGTCTCGCCGGTGTTGTTTTGGTGTGTTTTCAGAGTGCCTTTGTGAAGCTTTTGGTTAGCCTTGGAGGTTAGAAGCCAAAGCAAGTCGAAGGAGGCCAAACCGCTCGTGTTTTGGGGTGAGTTTCTCTCGTTTCAGTCGGCCGTGTTCTTAACGGCGACCGTCGTGTTCTTCACGGCGACCGCCGTCAAGAACGGTGACCGCCGCCAGTGCCCAGAACGCCTTCGTGGCTTTGGCTTGGTCGGTTGTCGTCGTGGCGTCTTTCCTTTCGTTTCTTTCACCGTATTCAGATTCGTACTGTTTATGTCGGATCTAACTTAGGGTTCCTTTTATGGGTCGACTCGAAGGTTGTTGTGCTGTCGGAACTATACCGTGTCGAGCCCAGAATCCAGTGGCGTCTTTAGACTATTCTGCAGAGTAAGGCAAGTGGCGGTTCGCTCTTGCTCTTTCGTTCCATATTTACATTAATTATCAGTAGTTTATTTGAGTAATTAATTTGGAATGAATATTCTGTTTGTCTGGAAACAGTTTTGATAAACTGTTTTGAAAATCATATAATAGGTTGTATATCTGCTAGAACAACGCTATTATCTGTGATCGCCTTTCGGGCCTTTATGTGGATTTATCCTGTAAATGTGGTGGTGCTGTAACTGTTTAGTTAGCACTGTTAGATAGGAACGTTACTCGGACTCGTTCCAGTCGTTTCTTTATAATCTGGTATCGGGATGGCTCGTCCCCATCTGGTACTATTCTAAGATCATGATCGGTCTCTTACACATGTGTGTAGAGACAGGACATTTAGCTGGTGTCACACCCCTTTCGGTATACGTCACTCTCGACGAAACGTATACTAAGATGTGTCGTCCCATTGGTGGGATACACATGTAAAAGTCTATAACGTGATGTGTGTTTTTGGAACATAAATCAGATAAGTGCTACCTTGACGCACATAATTAATACACCTTGGGCGAGTAGTGCAGCTAAGTTCAGTGCAGCTAGGAAAACTCGTCTTGACTTGAATGTAGTACGTTCTCTTTCCAATCTGGATTCGCTGTAGGCGATGAGGTTGGTCGTGAACCGAAGCATCTCAGTCAGTTTTAAATCATGGTTGAATGATTCTGTAATATTCCAGATTTGTCATTTGCTTCCTTAAAGACTCATTTCAGTTGGAGTCTTCTTTCGAGTCGATTTCTGTGAAGATTCAGTCTTCCAGAATCTTCTCTTGTGCATACCTCTGGATTATTCCAGTAGGAGTATGGTGGTTGACAAGCGTACTCGATTATTATTCGAGGGACGAAGAGTCTAACCTAATACAACTGCTTCGAACCATTCTGCTTTGTTCCCTTGCTAGTCTATTCATTTAGACTAACCAACCAATATTTTCCCTTGCATGGTTGGCTGGTGTCATCTGTTTGATTCGGCACATCAGTTAAGAAGTAGCTTAGAAGATTAGAAGGACTATGAAGTCGGCGGTGGTTTTTGAATGTTTTAATTATTTCTTTAATCAGGTTATGATCCTTTGGACAATAACTCCGATTGTAACTTACTTTCTTAGTCTTCCGCTGTGTTTGATTAAACTATGTTTTGACCTATTCGGGATTGGGTTATAATCCCGTAACTCTTATTTTCCTTGATAATGTTATGTTTTGGAATTTAACGCTTGATCTTTGTGTATCAATTGCATTTCATAAATTGTATTTCTTTGGTAAAGCCTTGGGTGATCTCGATAAGGAACACTGGGGTCACTGGCGGTAATACCTTTCCAAGAGGGTTAAGTTTTGGGGGTGTTACAAAGTCAACTATGGAATCCGCTATTATAGGTTGCAATTCATCCAAAGGGTTAGGACTCATTACATCAACAAAGTTTAAAGAGGTGTTAATGACATGTTTCATATCATATATGTTATATTCAACTCCATCCCCATCAAATTCCATAGTTAATTTCCCACTTCTGACATCAATTGTGGTATTCACAGTTTTCATGAATGGTCTCCCTAACAGCATAGGTGCACCTGTACTACTACCCATATCAAGCACATAAAAATCAGTGGGAAAAATCAGCTTATCTACCATAACAAGGACATCTTCAACAACCCCTTTTGGTTGGTTCCATCAACTAATTGAATAACTAGCCTAGTGTCCTGTAATGGTAGCAGACCAAGAGACTCATATAATGACAATGGTAAGACATTAATAGCTGCACCAAGATCTAGCATAGCTTTATTAATCTTTGTCTCATCGATGGTGCAAGGGATAGAGAACATATCTGGATCACTGCACTTCTTGGGCATACGCCTTTGAAACACAACAGATACTTGCTCGCTCACCTGGACCTGCTTCTTTTGCTTCTGCTTCTGTGTCCTCTTGATTTTGCAAAGTTCCTTCAAGAAACAAGCATATTTGGGAATACTTTTAACAAGTTTGAGTAAAGGGATGTTTACCTCGCACTTGCTAAAAGTCTCGAAGAGGTCCTTGTCATCGATGATTCTCCTTTCCTTAAGTGCCTCTAGGAATGGGGCGGGTGGCTTCTCTGAATACGGACGAACATAGGTGTCGACGTAGGGCTCTTTCACTTTTCCAGAAGACTCACCGCGGGTGCGGTTAGGTTCCACCGCGGGTGCGGTCGTCCCAACTGAGAATTCTCAAACTTTCTCGATACCGTCACCGCGGGTGCGGTCCTCCACCGCGGGGTGCGATGATGTCAACTGAGAGCTCATTTGCCCTTCTGGAGTCCCACCGCGGGTGCGGTTGTGTTGCAAACCCATCTGTTGATTTCGCCGTTGGGTGCGCCAAAGTGGGCACTGGGTGCGGCAAGTTCTCCAGAGCTTCTGTAGACGCACCGCGGGGTGCGGCGTCCTGCCGCGGGTACGGTGGTGTGGGTTCAGAGAGCTCTTTTTCGGCGTCGTCCTTTTCAGCACTAGGAACGACGTTCAATTGCTTACCACTTCGAAGCATCACAGCACTAACATTTGCCCGTGGGTTAACTACCGTTTGAGATGGTAGATTTCCCAAAATCTTTGCATCGATCTTTGTGATAGCTTCAGCCATTTGTCCCATCTGCTTCTCTAAGTTCTTGATACTCGACTTCGTAGTTTGAACATGAGTGGTGAAATGTTTAGTCAAAGCTTGGAGCATATCTTCAGTTGAAGCAGACGTACCAGGTTGTTGACCTTGCGACCTTTGTAGAAATTGAGGTCTAGGCTGAGGTTGTTGTTGTTGTTGTTGATTTGGTTGATCCCTCCATCTGAAATTTGGGTGGTCTCTCCATCCCGAATTATAAGTGCTGCAGTAGGGATCATTCCGAGGTCTTGGAGGTCCATAACCTCCTACAGCGTTCACCTCAGCATTCAGATCATCTTGTAATTGAGGACATGCATCGATAGGGTGAAATTGATCAGCATAAATCCCACATGCTTTGAGTTGTTGAGGAGTTCCTTGCAGCGTTAGTCTCCTCACCATGTCCTTCAATTCAGCAATATCGCTTACTAGCTCAGAGCGATTGGAGTCCACATCATTGACTCCTCTTTTGGTAGAAGTTTTACCGAAGTGTCTCGTCCCCTCTGCCATCTCCTGAATCTTTTCCATGGCCGCCACCGGTGTTGTGTTGAGAATGTTGTCACCACATGCAGCGTCAACAATCCTTCTTTCATTGTCCAGCAGACCATTGTAAAGATGAAGCACTAGATCTTGATTCGTGTAACCATGGAATGGACAGCTTGAGCAAAGTCTCTTGAACCGCTCATAGTACTCATATAAGGTCTCGTCAGCCTCTTGCTCGATGTTGCTTATAGCCCTTTTCAAGCTATTCGCCTTCTTGGCAGGAAAATACTTTTCGAGAAAAGCCTTATGCAGTTTGTTCCAAGTATCTATGCTTCTAGTGGGTAGATGGTAGTACCAATCATCGGATGCGTCCTTGAGGGTGAACCCGAAAGCTCTCATCTTGATTTGTTCCTCATTGACGTTAGCCGGTTTCATACTCATACAGACAATGTGGAATTTACCCATATGCTTGATTGGGTCCTCTCTTCTTAGTCCATGGAATGACGGGAGCAAATGAATCAGCCCTGGCTTCAACTCAAAGTTGACGCCTTCTCCTATGGAAGGAATAGCCACAGCTAAAGGTTGTTGCATCAGATTAGGTGCAGTCAATTGCCGAAGCGTTTGGTCACCCATTGCAACTTGTAGTGTAAAGTGTTCTCTGCGATTCCTGTGGAATGTCCTGTCGATTTCTGAATCACAATCAACAAGAGGTGTGTTAGTAGTACGAGTGTGGACCATAAGATAGGTCCACACCAAAGTTGGTAACAAACCAAACCACAAAAACAGAAATTTTGATTCCCCGACAACGGCGCCAAATTTGACAGACTAAAGTCGTATGCCTGATCAAAGAAATCCTAATGTACCCACTAAAGAGTATAGCAAGCAAGTCAGGGTCGAACCCAAGGGAATCAGATTATCAATTCAAGTAATTGCAAGTCACCAACTAGGAACTAGGGGGGGGGGGGGGGCTTTGTATGATTTTCGTACCAATGCAATTAAGTAAAGAAAACAAAGTGAAGATTGTGAATATGATTTGGGGAAGACGCTACACCTGACAAAGATCCACACAACAAGAGATATGGTTGATCACTGAATTCTATTATTCTCAAGTTCTTATCTTTCCTTTGGTTGTTCTTATCCCGATCATATGTAACTATTAGTTCTACCAGCCCTAATAGTACTTATTACTAAATCAAATCCGAAAACCTTCAAGACTCAACAAAGCAATAGCATTCAAACAATGATTCAACAAGATACATGCAATAGAAACAACCCATTACTATAAGCATGCAATTAACTCTCTCTCACGATGAACACTCGCAACCCGCTTATATAAATCGTGTTTGCTACTAGATATGCAACCCGAACCCGAAATTGACAAGTCCTAGCTTTATAGATAATATCAATAAACCTAGGTGATCAGTCTAGATAAATCAATAAGATTCAATAAACATTTAAGCGCAAGAGAATTAATACAACTAGATAGGAAATCGAACAAGATTAGAAAACTCACAACCAATCAATTGAAGGCTTCAAACATCAAGTGCAATAATGGAAACTTAGCTCGACATAGGGTTTGAGAGAAAACGATGGAAGGGAAAAGAGTACGTGGTTCGATCAGAAAGAGGCTTCTCTCTAACCTAAATATAAAGAAATAGTTCAGGAATAAAGAAAAGGAAAATAAAACATAAAATAAGATCTCAGACTAAAAGATAAGGAAATAAAAGATCACGGAATAAAATCCGGATAAAAACTCCAGCTCAGCACCGCGGGTGCGGCGACATCCCACCGCGGGTGCGGCCATCCACCGCGGGGTGCGGTGGATCTTTAGTCTGCTCAAGCTGTCTTCGCTTCAGCTCCTCTTCACTTGTCTTCAGCAAGTCCACCGCGGGTGCGGTGAAGATGGGCGCGGGTGCGGTAAAGACACCAGAAACTCTTCTTCTTCAATGTACTTCAAATCTCTGTAAATCCCATGATTTCTTCACTTCTCGTCTTCTCTTCCGGATTACAGAATTACAATCAAAACATACCTAAACATCCTCTAAATCATGCTAATAACCACTAGATGCGCTATATAATATATCGCATATCACCCTCTCCACTAAGAACTGCACCTAAACATGAATCTCCAAGGCACCAACACAATAAACACAATCACAACAAACAACACAACACCAACCAAGCTAAAAGGAAAGCAGAGTACTTCCCCCAAGCTTATCCCGAATACCATAAAGTGAATAAAAATCTAATCCTAATCTCCATCTATCTTCTTATGCCTCGCAGAGTGACCTACCCGAATCTTCCTTATATCACCTCTTCTTATGTCACCACGCCAGGAAAAATGAGGAATCCTAATAATCACTCTTCCTCTTTTCACTCATTTTTCCAAGGCGCCCTTTCGGGTTTTCACCAAGCCACTCATTTCATTTTTCATTAGATGGGCTCACATAAACTCACATCACTCTTGACCTCATATTACCCCAGCCTAATGTTTGGTCCAAGCCACCTGCTTGTTGCCTAAGCCTCCCTTTCGGGTTTTCGACTTATCCCAGGATTTCTATTTTTTGCATTTTTTATAATTTTTGGCTTTTTTTTTCTTTTCTCCTCAACGACTAGCAAGTATAGAACACTCCCCCATGCTTAAACATTGCATTGTCCTCAATGTAATGAAAGACAAAAGGAATGAAGCACATGGAAAGGCAATGAAGTACTTACAAACGTCGCTGAGTTGGCTTGGACGCGGAAGTTGTTGCTGGCGGTAAATCAATATACGCACATGTCTCTGGTGTCGCGTCGGTCTTTAAACTCAAACTCCACCGTGCAACCAAATAGATCCACTGTATGGTGTAGTGGCAAATCAAAGAAGTCGGGGTTGCACGACCTTCAACAAACACAGAGCGGAGCCCAGATGTAATAGTGTTATGGGCTCTGGTGTTCCTCCTCCGCAGCTGTCGAATGTAGGGTCATCATCGGTGCCAAATAAAAATGTGGGGTGAATGTCTCCTCCTTGGCAGCATGATGCACACCATCTTTCAATGTAAAATCGGACAGTGAGGCCTTCGGTAGAACTTTTTTTTCGATTTTTTTTTCCAGGACAGGGGACTTTTTGTGATTTTTCCGCGACCGTGGACAAGTTTCTGGTGTAGAACACCGTCTTCGATTTTGGCTTCGGGTCTCCATCATGCAGGTTAGTCTATGATGCAAAAACAAAAGCAAAAGCAACAGCAAAATAACACAAAAACAACTAAAAACATGGAATGAAAAGACAAGGAAAGAACTACATACCTCGGGTTGCCTCTCGGACAACGCCTTAGTTATTGTCGTGGCTCGACCTAGTACTCTTCCACTTGCCATTTTAAAAAACGGCCTACCCAGCATCTCAGGGGCTGCATGCGTGTCTTGCCCCGTATCCAGCTTATAGAAATTTGCCTTTTGAATCCCAGTTTCCTTCTTGTTCTTCCCCTTCGGCTTCTTCTTGATCTTGCACAGCGCCTTTAAAAATTCCTTGCAGCGAGGGATGTTGTTTTCCAGTTTGAACAAAGGAACGTTTGCCTCGCAGTTACTGAAGGTTTCAAATAAATCCTTGTCGTTCTCCACCTTTCTGGTGTCCTTCAGAGCCTCGGGAAAGGGTGCGGGAGGCTTCAATGAATTGAGCGGAGGAAAATTGGGGCGCACATATGCGTCGAAGGCAACTTCGAGAGGGTCTTCATCTCCAGGGGCTATTCCGCGATCGCGGATATCCGTCCGCGGTCGAGGAAAATCATCGAGCAGCTCCTCTTCAGTAGCGACTTCTCCGCAATTGCGGAAATCCGTCTGCGGTCGCAGAAATTCGCCGATTTTTGGCTCTTCTTCAGCAACACTTTCGCGGTCGTGGCTCTCCTCCTCGCGGTCACGACATCCTTCCTGTTCCCAGAAATAATCTTCTTTAGAAAGCACCTCCCGCGGTCTCGGAGCCTCTTCTGCAGACATCTCGTTGTATTCTGCTCCCGTCGCACAAAATTGTTGTTCCCTTTCAGCTGGTGGGACGACATACAGCTGCTCAGTACTTCGTATGGTCATCGAAAGGGCACTCTCTCTCTGATGCACTACTGGGTGAGATAGTAGGTTCTCCGATGCCCTGGCCTCCATGTTTCTCGTTGCTTGAGCCATTCGCTTAATCTGCTTTTCCATGTTTTGGATCATGGATTTCGTCTCTTGTTCACGTTGGGTGATAGATCGAAGCATATCCTCAGTAGACATGGAGGAACAGGGATTGGACACCGGTGGGCTATGCTCGTAAGCTAGATAGTATTGTTGTGGAGTACCCTGTTGATAGAACGGTTGTGGCCCCGAGTAGAACTCCTGGTATTCATGACCATATAGTGGGTATTGCTGGTTCCCATAACTCGGATTGGGGTGATCTCTCCACCCTGGAGTGTATGCGCGGGAGTACGGGTCATATCGCGGTTCCTGCCAGAATTGCGGAAATCTCTCCATCTCTGTATCAAAATCAAAAAAGAAAGAAAAAGAAATCAGTAGCACGGGTGTGGACCGTAAGATAGGTCCACACAAAAATTGGCACACAAACACACACAAAGAAAGAACAAAACTTGCCTCCCCGGCAACGGCGCCAATTTGACAAAGGCTAAAGTCGTATCGCCTTATCAAAATAAAATCCTTAACAACCTAAACTAGTAGAATAGGCAAGCAAGGGTCGAATCCCACAGGAAGGAGTTGTCTTTATTTATGTCAATTTGCATGCAATAGTAACAAAGGGGGGTTTTGGGTGATTGTTGGTAAACAAGTAAACAAAGGAAACAAAAGCAAAGGTTTGTAATCAATTAGGGAAAAAAAACTTAGCCAAACAAATATCCACCTTTATTTTGGATGATTGATCAATGATTATTCCTAGTCCTCAATCCTCATGAATGTCTTAATCCCTGTTCTGAAATAGTTACCAGTCCAACTAGTCATGATAACCCTAATTATTAAACAATCAAGAAACTATCAAGATAAATCTAACAACAGCAGTAAGATCAAGAATAGATAGGCTCATGCAATACTTAACAACTCATCAGTACTCGACATGCAATCAATTCTCTTCACAATAAACATTCACAACTCGTTCCAGTAAATCGTGTTTGCTACTCTGAATTAGGTATGAACAATATTAATCTCAACAAGTTGACCAGATTAGAGTAACTAGCACTATAGATAATATCAATCTCAACTAGTTTGTCACGATAGGGAAACCAATATTAATAATACTAATCACAACAATTGATGAACTAGATCAACCAATATAATTCAAAACCCTAATCCTGCAATATGAATAATATCAATAAAACTAGGTAGCTAATCTAGAGAAATCAATATAACTCAATGGAATGAAGCATAAGAGAATCAATAACATTCAAGGATAGAGTAAAGGAATAATCTCACAATCAAATTCAAACCAAGGCTTCAATTGTCGAACTAAGCAAAGGGTGCTTAGCTCCTCATAGTCTTCGAAGCCACCAACTCTAAAGGAAAATAATACGTAGAATGAAAACTGAATAATCAAAAGCTGCTATGGAAATTAGGTTAAATAACCTAAAAACCAAACCTAATGCTAAAAAGATAACAAGTCTAATCTTAGAAGGAAATAAAATAAACGAAATAAAAGAAAAGGGAAATAAATAAAATCTTCGGAAAAAACTCTTCGGACGCGCTGATGCAGATTTCCGCGACCGCGGATGAATTTCTGCGATCGCGGAAAATACCTTGATGCTCTCGAATTAACCGCGACCAGAAGCCCTGGAAATCCGCGACCAACCGCGCCCGCGGTGGCACTTTCGTAATCGCGAATGCCTATTCCGTGCATGCGGATCCTCTTATGTTGCGGCTTCTTCGCTTTTGTTGCGGTCTTCTCGTGGTGGCTTCCTTCCATCTTCTTGAGTCTTCATTTAAATACTTCAAAGCCACCAAATCAACACTTCTTCTCCACAACTTCATTCTCCTAAAGTGTGTCTAAACACACACAAATGGCACCCAAAACTCCGATAACAACTCCTAGTTAAACCCTACAAAGTAGCGCTGATCAGTCACCAAGTGGAGGGGAAGAAGATGCCATCTGCTAATTCGTCGGGTTTGGGATTAATTGAGAATAAAATAGGGAGAGAGGGAGGGAGGAAGAAATCGGGGGCACCGTCGTCGTCGCATTCTAGGGTTCGAAAGAGGGGAAAGAGGGGAGGAGGAAGAAGATGTGGCGTGATATAGGCGCATAGTGATGCGCTTACATTAAGCGCACAGCTATGCGCCTATTGTAGGCGCGTATGCTGAAAGCTATGGCCCTCATCATATTTTTTTTAAATCCCCCTTCTGTCCCTATACGCTTAATATAAGCGCATAGAGCGCATACGCTTATATTAAGCGCCCCATTTCGTGTGCATTTAGAGGAAAAAAATGTGTGCATATAGGTTTTCCGTTACCAAAAAACCCCAACCCACAATCCCTAACCCTAGAACACGAGAGGCCGCCGCTCAACTGGATCTTGTTCCTTCACCTCCTTTTCTACTGCAAAGTCAAGCACAACCATGGCGATTACAAAAGAAAGACCAACCACCCTCACCTTGAGGGGTATGTGCACATCTGGGAGAGAAACCAAAAGAAAGGCGACCTTTCTCCTCCGTCCAGCAACGACGACGACGACCACCTGGCCGGAAGGTTGGAAGACTTCTCTTTCTTTGAGAGAGATCCGAAAACGTGGGCGAATGTTGAAAGATCTCTCATTCTTCATCGCTTTAGAAATCATGGTTGTTGTCTCTTGACCCCGAACCTTCATCTTTGGAACCTCTCGCCCCCTCTCTTCAGTGGTTGCGCCCTCGAGCCGGCTTGGGACCCCGGTACACTAGAGAGAAGGACTGCAGACGGCGAGGAGAGCTACGTCTCTTGTGCGTTTGTGTTCTTCTTGCAATTCGGGGATGTGCTCATCCTTCACTGCTCTAGGAATGTGTACTGGTTCAACGGTGAATCGCTCATCTTCTCCAGATCTGTTTTTTCTGAGCAATACTTTTCAGCATTTTGGCCGACTACAGGATGCAGTTCTGCTGGTTTGGGTTGGTGTACAAGATTTATCTTCTTCACCTTCACTGGATGGCTTGTCTGCCTAATCCGACCTCTGGAATCAAGCATGACTCCCCCCACGACTTCTTTCCAGGTTCTATTGTTCTGACCCTCTCCTTTTAATTCTCTTATTAGTCTTTTTCCTTTCGCTTCCTGAGATCTGCTTTTTTCTCTTGTTGTTCTTTGATTTTGTGGTTGTTCATTCTGTCGATATGTTTTATACCTTGATCGTGACTCGTTACCTTCTGCAATCTTATAATATTGATTCGTTGATGTGCTCTTGCATTTGGTTGTGGATCTGTGATCCTCTTTCTCTATGCTTTATTTGCATTTCTCCTTCCTCTGTTGTTGTGAAGGATGGTTTATCTGACCACTCTTATTCTCTGTTCTTGACCGATGAACTGATCCTTATGTCCTATGTGCCTTCTTTATTTGATTTTTGTCTTATTTGGGAAGCCTTTTATTTCTTGTCTCTGCAAGTCTATAGCCTTATGTGTAACCACATTGAACAAGTGAGGCCCTTTCAGGTTCTTCAATAGGATACCAGTATGGCTGAGAAAGCCATTAGTATTGGTAAATTCAGTTTTGTTTTTCATTCGTATGATCCTGTTGCTTGATTTACAGATCTGAATTTTCTGATATTTACCTACACCCTCTCGACTCTATGAAACTTGGCATTGGAACTCTTCGCTTGTTGATGTTCCTCCTGCTGTGCATCAAAGTTTGATTTCGAGTGTGTTTGCTCACTTCTTGCTTCTCTTTGATGAGTTTTTCAATAAACTAGTGTACCAGGAAACTTCGAATTGGATCTTTTGGTTTCTATTGGCCAGCACCAATGAAGGCGAAAATCAAAAAAAAGAATCCAAGGAGTACCAGCGGAATGGCACCAAGAATGAAGTGTCAACCGATGAACAAATCTGGATATGAAAAAAGGAGCAATGGTAAAAATCATCATACAAAACCTGAACCCTGAACAATCGTTACTGGAACCCTATTTTTGAGAAATTTGGTTCCTAGCATGACCTGACATCTCTGTTTTTGAATCTCATCATTTTCAGATCAATTTGTGCTTTTATGTGTGATTACCAGATTGTGGAATTATGTATTACAACAACTGAACATTATGGGACTAATGAACCTTGTAGGTGGCTTAAAAGGAATAATATTTGGATATACCAGCCAATATCTGGGATGGGTGACCCTCACAAACCCACAGAACAATCCAGCTTGAGAAAAGCAAACAACAGAACAAACTTTTATTCCATGAACAACTATATGTGGATTTTCATCTCCGTGACACATTTAAATTTGAGCTATGTATATCCTGAAAACCCCAAATATGAAAGCGAAATTATGCATAATACTAAACTAGTCCGAATACAGGAAAAAATTATGTATGCCAGAATGTCAAAAACCTGTGTACACATATCTCGTTACACTGGTTTCCAAGTTGCTAGGCTTGCCTTACACCAATGGGAATTCCAAATAAAGAACAATCGAAGACATATCCTCTCTAGGGAGAACAAAATTATTATGTCTTTTAAATCTCTCATGCCTACGGAAAAAAATAACAAATAGAAACGACAATAAGCCCCCTAAATGTCCTAGGATATGGGGCAAAAACACAAATGGGTTTTTATGAAGATCATAACCTGGAATTGCCACGGAATCGGGAAGAAAACTTTTTGGATGGATGTTGAATCTTTTTTGCAAAATTGAACGAATACAACTACTTGCACTCTTTGAAACAACAACAAACAAAGAACCAAATGAAAAAGTATGGAATAAAGCAGGTTTTGATCAATTCTACAGTGTCCCAGCTACGGGTTTCGCGGGAGGCATTTGCTAATGTGGAAAACCTACCAACCTACAAATGAAATCCTTGAAATTGAACAAATTGAAAAAAGATTCATAAGTATTAAGTATACAAACGTGCTCATGAACAAAAAACTTATGCTAATCCTAACTTATGCCCCTCCAAATGATTCTGCAAAGAATGTGTTCTGGAACGAATTTATCTCCTATATTAAAAATTGCTCTCTTTCGTGCATTATTATGGGAGATCTGAACGAAATACAAGACCCTTCTGAAAAATTAGGCGGGATAATACCACCTTTGACAAAATTTCCAAGATTACGTCATTTTAAGAATGAATGTGAACTCCAGGATACCCCTATTTAGGGAAACATCTATATCTGGCGAAAGAATATCACAGAAATAGATAACATATATGAAAAACTAGATAGGGTACTTATTCATCACCATATTCTTCAATGGTATCCTGATATCTGTACTAAGCATTTTGCTTTTTCCAGCTCAGACCATTGTCCCATCTCTATCGAGCTGGATTCAGCAGTACCTTTCAAAAATCAGCCTTTTAAATTTGAAAAAAATTGGATGACTAGAAAGGATTTTAGAAACGTTGTTAAACAAGCTTGGAGAACTAACTATCATGGATCTAGATTGTATAATCTTGTATCCAAAATAAAATTACTCAAGAAACATGCTAAGATCTGGAATAAAAGTACCTTTGGAAATGTCTTCACACAATTACAAACTATAGAAAAACAGCTTTCAGATATCCAAACTGAGATCTGTACTCACCCAACAAATGATCTCATTAAAAAACAAACAAGAATCATAGAAAAAAAATAAAAACTTCTGTGTTTCCAGAAAATTTACTGGAACCAAAGAGCTAAAGTAAAACACATCAAATATAATGACACGAATGCTAGCTATTTTCACAAAATAGCAAGTGGAAGAAGAAATAGAAAAATTATTAAAGAAATCAAAACACAAGAAGGAACAAGCATCACTGGAGAAGAAAACATTAGAAATGAAATAAAAAATGATTTCATTAAAAGATTCAGAAGTGAGGATATGAACCAGAGACTATTCCAGGAAAATCTTGAAATAATCCAGCCTGAAATCTCTACACAAGACAATCTGGAATTAATAAGAAATGTATGCAATGAAGAAATTAAGAAGGCGGTCTTTAACATTGGCTCGGATAAATCACCAAGGCCGGATGGCATGACAACAAAATTTTACCAAAAATATTGGGACATTGTAGGTCCTTCTGTTATCCAAGCAGTTAAAAGCTTTTTTCTTTCTGGGAAACTGCTTAAACAAATAAATCACACATTCATCTCCTTGATCCCAAAATGTGATAATCCGAACTCTACTAATCACTATAGACCCATAAGTCTGTGCTCTACAATTTATAAGATTATCTCAAAGATCATAACAACTAGACTTTATTGCCCTAAAACTAATACACCCCCTTCAGGGTGCCTTTTTTGCTAACAGAGCCATTCAAGATAATAGAGTCATTGTTGCTAACAGAGCCATTCAAGATAATATCTTGATTTCCCGTGAAATCTTTCAATCTGTTAAATCGAAAAAAGGAACTGAAGGCTTTATTGCCCTAAAACTAGACATGAAAAAAGCTTATGATAGAATCGAATGGGATTTCATTATTAAAATAATGGAAAAGTATGAGTTCCATGAAAAACTTATCAACTGGATAAAAGAATGCATTACAACGGTATCTTTCTCGGTACTTGTAAACAACGGACCCACAAGAATATTTAAACCAACAAGAGGACTTCGACAAGGAGATCCCCTCTCGCCCTTCTTGTTTATTTTAGGATCTGAAATCCTTGCTAGAAAACTCCAAAAAGCTTCAGAAAGAACTCGAAATCCTCTAGGATTTCAAATCAGTCAACAAGGAACACGAATCCCGTTGCTGGCATTTGCGGATGACATTGTGATCTTCTCGAAAGCTAAACAGGAAAACTGCAAAGAAATCAGGATATTATTGATGAGTACTGTAAAATCTCAGGACAAAATGTAAATTTTCATAAATCGGCTTTTCAAGTTACAAAAAAGGTTACCAACCAAAAGAAATTAGCATTACAAGGTACTCTCACAATCACAAATATGATATCGCTCGAAAAATATCTAGGTTGCCCTATCATTAATGGTAGAGTTAACTCGAATACCTTTGCGGACCTCTTAGTTAGCACCCAACATCAATTATCTAAATGGAAAGCAAACTCTTTTTCCCAAGCAGGAAGAACAACACTAATAAAAACCAATATGGCATCAAGACCTAACTATCTTATGCAAAGTTTTATGTTACCTACACACACACAATGAACTTGACAAGTTAAATAAATCTTTTTTTTGGAACAAAGACAGCTCCTATAAACCTCTTATAGGCTGAGGAAAAATATGTAAACCAACCCATCAAGGAGGTCTTGGTTTGAGAAAATCTAAAGACATGAATAAAGCCCTATAATTCAAATTACTATGGAAAATTCTAGCAGAACCAAATAACTATTGGGTTAGGGCTGTCACTGAAAAATACTTGAAAACAAACCATATATTACATTATGAGAAAAAAAGAAATTGCTCTTGGCAATAGTCCAAAATGATTGAACTCATGGCTGAGTTCAAATCTGGACTAATTTGGCAAGTTGGTAATGGAAAAACAATCAAATTCTGGACGGATAACTGGGCTTTGAACACCCCCTTATGTGACATCGTAAACACACAATCAATCCTAAATAAGGATGCCCTGGTAGCTGAATTTATGTTGCCAAATAAAACCTGGAATAAAGACTTACTAGAACAATATTTACCATATGATTCAGCCAAAAAAATAACCTCGATCCCAATACCTTTAAATGAGATCCATGATAGAATGTACTGGAAAACTAGCAAAAATGGTTAGTTTTCTACAAATTCTGCTATGGAACTAATTAACAAAAACAAGAGTTATACTGCCTATGATTCTTCATGGATCTGGAAGATGGACACATATCCCAAAGTTAAAAACTTTGTCTGGAAAATAATGAAAAATGGACTCCCAACAAAAGCTAGATTAGCAGAAAAAGGTATAGCAACCCCCTCCCCCCCCCCCCCCCCCCCCCCCCCCCCCGGGTTGTATACATTGTAATGCTCATCTGGAGGATTTGAATCATCTCCTTTTCCAATATAGCCATACCATAAAAACAATCGAAAAAATGAATTATGATACCTATGGCATCATCAGATCCCTAAACATAGGAAATACAAAAATCAATGAAATCATTGAAGAAATTCGACAAAAAACTGATAGATCACAGTTCATAGAATTAATGGTCTCTTGGTGGGGCATTTGATTTTATAGAAGCCAACAAAGCTTTGGAAGAACAAACGACGATGCCGACCCCATAAAGGATGTACCAATTTATATTAAGAAACAAATTGAGAACTGGAATAAGATGAAGAGTTGGAACCCTGACTGTTTGTCAGAAGACAAACAAAAAACTCATAGAACGAACATTGTTAGACGACCAATAAAGAAATGGAAAAAACCACCGGACGATATTGTTAAAATCAACACACATGGATCCACCAAAACCAATGGTGAATCTAGTTTTTGGTTATATTTTTAGGAACAATACGGGTAAACCAATCTTCCTCTTTAGGGATAAATGTGGTATCTCAACCCCGCTAAAAACAGAAACATTGGCAGTAAGAAATGCCCTGGTAAAGGACTATGAATTAGGCATTACCAACATTCAACTTGAATGCGACAACTTTACCATTGTGAATGTTCTTAATCAAATCTGGCACTGTCCATGAGATATTGAAATGTTAATTTCTGATAACATGTGTGTTTTACAACTGTTTTCTTCAGTGCAGATTTCTCACGTCTTCCGAGAAACAAACGCCGTGGCCGATTTCATCGCGAAGAAGGTCCAGCACAGTTCCTTGGAAGATTTTAGAGATAGTCTAGAATTTGTAATTCTCATCCGTAAGGATGCTATAGATTGAGAAACCGGGTCTTCTGTGGTTTCCAGTCTAATTTTTACCTAATAAAAAAAATGTGATTTTTCATTTTATCAAAAAATAAATATGATTTTTCAAATTAGATGGTTAATTGTCAAGTCGTGTCACTTTAAGGGTCGATAATGATAACTAGTTAAATTCACGGGAGTAGATTTTTATTGAATATTCATGATAAATTTAGATTAATTGTTATTATAAATATAAATATTTTTTAAATATGTACTTGTAATCTATTAAACCGTAATTATTATTTTATATCATATTAAAAAGAGTAATAGCAACCAATACCCCATCTTACTAATCCATTTGCAATTCTAACCTACCCTTTTGTTTTTTGCAAATATACCCCATTCAAAAAAAAATCTTTTGTTTTTGCAAAAATACTCCACAAATAAAAAGATAAATTAAAATCAAAAAAATTCTTTTCTTTTGAAAAAATAAATGTAACATGACAATAAAATAATAATAAAATTTTAATTTTGAAAATTTTAAACTTAAATAAAATTTGGCTAAAATTTCAAAAGCTGAAATTTTCAGCTTTCAAAAAGTTTTTTTTCTGGATTCTCTCTCAAATTCCTTTAGAACCTTAAAATTTCTTCAACCCATACGAGAATCTCCATTGTTCCTTCAACCTCAAATTCTTCTAAAATAGAAGGCTTTAGCATCTTCTCGGTTAGCTACATCATGTCGATCTGGAGATGGCGTCGCCAGCCTCCAATTCGGTGTCGAACATGGAGAGAGAGCGCGAGTCCAAGAGGGGTAGGAGAGGAAGAAGATGAAATTGTCTTTTCTATCCAGAGATTTTCTCCAGGAGGGAGAGGCGAATAACTTGTCGGCGGTATAACTGAAGGTTCGCGTTCTCGACCGCCTGGTTCTCGGATGCCGAAAGGAGGCGTTTCATTAATTAATCATTTACTTGTTGATCAATGTGAAAGTCTCTAGATAACAGATACTTATGGTTTTTCAATAAAAGTTTTCTTTTTGGTTCTTAGTCACAGAACGATGTTTTCTTTCCTTTTTTCTGGTTGATATAAAAAAGTACATCCATCTGTCTGCAGTTGTGTGTTTGGAATACAGATGGTTGGGAAAAACAGGCTAGTAAATTCTTGCAAATACCTGGTGGGCAAGCTTCAAATCCTCAAGTGCATACCCGTGTTCAGTTTCACCAAGATCAAACTCATGTACTTGCTGTCCACGAGTCTCAGGTTGCCATTTATGAAGCACCAAAGCTAGAGGCTGTAAAACAGGTTGGTCGGAAATGTTTATATAAATCACTAACCTTCTTTGTCCTTCATCAAACACTTCCTTATTTCTATGGGATTTCTGGGATGGATTTATGACATCATATATATGCCTAACGGTAACCCTGCTCAGCCAATTGGTTCGATCATGGATGCTACATTTTCGTGTGACAGCCAGTTGATCTTCGTCTGCTTTGAGGATAGAACTCTGGGAGTTCTGACGGCTTCAACACTATCTCCACGGTGTCTTGTCAATCCAGCTGCATATTTTCCTTCAAGCGTCAGGTAAAATCTGTTCAGTGACGAAATACATCCTTTCAAAACTAGCTCTACGTGCCATGCCTTGTTACTTAAATGCTGATGATCTATTCAACCTAACATGGTCAGCACAATCTTGCCAGAGGATATTCGAAGTCCATACAGAATATGCTCTGCAATGATTCCAATGCCGTCAAGGATAATCAAGGTCCACAGTTTCCCATCTGTATAATCTTTTCTATATATTCAATTTTGTAGTAGCTAGAAATAACATCTAAATTTACTAATTATTGTCTAATGTTGTGTCATTCACATGTAAAAGTCAAGACCTCTAAATTATCTTGCTTGAACATAGAACTATATTGTTGGATTCATTCTCTTGAGGGAATGCTGCATATAGCTTGCGGGAATGTTGCATATAGCTTGAGGGAATTACAAAAAAAACCCTCAATTTTGGTTAGAACTATGATGTTGGATTCATTCTCTTGAGGGAATGCTGCATATAGCTTGCTTGAACAGTTGAAAGTGTTTTGCAGTAGAGAGGTTATTATCAGAAAACTTTGTTATGATTTTTTTTAGCTGTCAAAAGAATAAGTTGGGTGGATCTTTTTTTTAATCTTTTTTCTTTTGAATTTCGAAGAAAGATCAGTCCAACTGGATCATGTCTTGCTATGATAATCATACGTGGAAAGGATGGATTGAAGTGGGATATAGTCTTTTGTATAATTTGCTCATTGCTTATAGTATATATATTTTGTTAAAGCTCTCTTTTGATTGCTTCCTCTCAAACACTGTGATTGACATGCCTCATTCCTGTAGGCGTAGGCTTATGTATTGACAATCTTTCATCTTCTATGTCATTTGAGGTGTTATATATGTAGCTTGTCTTTCAAGTTTCCAATTTTTATATGTTGGGTTTCCAATTTATCCTAGTCATTTTTATCGCTTCTCTTGGAAGATATCATGTTTGTCTTGTAGCAATTGTTATATGTTGTAATTATACAGATGAAGTGAGGACATTATTTACTCCTAAGTGATGTCCCTTTTTACAGGGTCGGAAATGGATCACTTGATATGTGGGGTTTGCCGGACCTTATTGATATATAAACGTGGTGCTACAAGTGTTAAATGCTTGTGTTGTCATACAGTGAACCTTACACCTTTGAGTTTAATGCCAGGTATGGCTCTTTGTTTTCTTTTTGCTATGTGAATCTTCTATTTTATAGGAATGTGATTGTGCATGTCCATCAATTATTTACTAGAATCCGATGCAGCATTTTTTTGTTACTTTCTTATCAAAAATTACCATGCATATGATGATTTTGAAGGAAAAAGATAGTTGGATTATAGGCATGTCAACTTACAAACAAAATCATTTGGTAGCTATTTAACAAGAGAAATAAAATGCAGGAATAAATTTGCGAAGAGGATGTTAGAGAACTAGTGTATAATAAATTCTTTTTACCCAATTTGACAATTCCACACTTATTTTACTACTTCATGGTCTTACAGAGGATGAATAATCATTAGGTTTCAAGCCTCTATGTAAAACTCAATGTTCGACTGTGTCAGGACCTCTAAATTACTTTGAATTATAATGTTCGACTTGTGTCAGGACCTCTAAATTATCTCTTGTGAGTTTTATCTGAAGCTTTTGCTAATGACATGTTTCTTTCACTTCTTGATTAATTTTCCCTCTAGTTCCTGGTTTTTTCCATCATGTTTGACATAAATTTTGATATGATTTTGCAGGACCTATTGAAGGCCTTGAGTCAGTTAGAAGAAGACCTGAAGGATAAGATCAAGAAAATGAGCTCATTTGACAAGTACAAGCAGGAAGTTATGATGGGTCATCTTGACTGGTCTCCTGTGCAACTGATGTTTGCAGAGTTTAATGTTGCCTTATTGACTAACCTCTCACTCTAATGTCTTTTAATGTTGTATAGGTGATAGGATATTATGCAGAGTTTAATGCTGCCTTATTTCCTTAGCACTCTAGTGTCTTTCATTGTTGTATAGGCACTTTAGTTGCAAAGAGAATTATCTTATTTTGCTTCAATGTTGTAATCACTCATTAATGAAGTAATTAAACATATAGAATTATCCTGTCATATATTGAGAACTATCATGTCACCAATACTCATCTGCTAAAAAAAAGGATACTGTGATTTGATTCTTGGCAAGGGGAAAATTGTTGTAAAGCGAAATTGATTCTCGTAGTTTGAGATTCAACAGTTAGTGTTGGACTCTTAAACAAAAAAAAACAGTACTTGACATTTTCTTGAATGAATGTATTGCCCTTATAATGGTTGGCAATTCAAAGATGATGCATGATCTGTGGATTATCAACTTTAGTTGAATGAAAATGGACGTTGCTATGAATTATTAAGATCTACGGATCATGTGTACGTGTAATCTGGTCTCTGCTTTTAGGTATTTTCTCGGATTGAACAATTACAATGTCGGAATGAATAATTTTGTCACATGGTATAGTTCTATTGTCGGAATGAACAATTACAATGTCAGAGAATTTTATATTTTTGTCACATGGTACAATTGCACGAATTATCATTGGACGAATACTTCATGTCAGTGGTGTTCATATTTTTGTCACATGGTATATTTGTATTGCGTGCAATTATCATTGGACGAATACTTAATGTCAGTGGTGTTTATATTTTTGTTACATGATATATTTGTATTGTCAGAATGAATAATTACAATGTCATAGAAGTTTATATTTTTCATACTATCAACCTTAAATTCTTGTCATCCATTATAAATTTTATTGTCGGCTTTAACGATATAAATGTCACTAATGAAATTCATTATACTATAAACTACATATGTCAAAAGACTCAAATCTAAGCATGAACTATTAAGCAAATTAATTATCAAAGAACTTATGTATTATATCAACATATAAGTGATATAGTTTTTTTGTCAAAATGTATAAGACCTATAAACAACATATGGTAGTTAAGTTCTAGTTAAATGTCACCAAGCATACGTGACATGCTTACCTACATAGCATGACAGGATACGTACCATTTAAGTGCCATTTCATACTCGATCAACAAAGATGTTAAGGTCGAGTTAAATGACAGTTATGTGCGTGCAAGTTAAATGGTAGTGAAATAGAAGTTACATGGCAGTTAAATGGAAGTTACATGACAATTAGGCAGTTAAATGACAGTTAGACAGTTGTGTAAAAACTCGGGAGGGACATTGACTTTATAATATACATATTACAAAGTAGCATGGCAAGATTAGTGTAAGAGGGATGTGGAATGTCTGTCAAAGTACTGACATAGGGGATTCTCTGATATTTACAAAGATAAGTACATCCATGACATGATATAAAAAGAACTGTGACATGATATTAATCCTACTAACTCCTTTTTAGGAGAGTAAATAAACCGTCATAACCTAACTGCCAACCAACTCTTTTTTATTATACCTGTAATTGTCAACCAACTCCTCTTTATATACCTCCACTAGTAGAAAAACCCCTTTTAGAGGCGGGCGTTTTGACACTTATTGAGGCGGATACCGTACGCAGCAAGTGAGGGGGCTGCAACAAGTGGGACACTTTTTGAGGCGGGCATTTTACGCCTCTAAAAGGTACTTATTGAGGCGGGCATTCTATGCCCGCCTCAACAAGTCCCTCACTTCGGCGCCAAAGTGAGGCACTTTTAGAGGCGGGTCTATGGATGCCCGCCTCTAAAAGCCACTTGTTGAGGCGGGCCTATTGAGGCCCGCCTCAACAAGTCTTTTTTAAAATAAATAAAAAATCGGGATCCCGGTTTTTTAGAGGCAGGCCTATGGAGGCCCGCCTCTAAAAGCCACTTGTTGAGGCGGGCCTATGGAGGCCCGCCTCAACAAGTCTCTTTTTTTTAAAAAAAAAATTAAAATTCGAGACCCCGGTTTTTTGTAATACCGGGGTCCCATTTGTTTTTGTTTTTAAAAAAAAATAGCTCAAATGGATACACAATGTCGACATTTGCTTCAGTGCAAACAAGATCGTATCAACCAGCTCAAATGGATAAACAATCAGCTCAAGTAAGATACATTCATCTGATCTGTTCCAATGGTTTTTTATAGAATTATCAGCCCTATTTTATCAAGATAAAGAAAAGGAAAAGAAGAGGTAAATGCAAATTTGTTTCATATTTTAAAGAAATCCTGCAAATTGATAGTTCGAGGTCAGAATTTTCCTTATGGGATCATCAGTACAAACATGTGAAGATATCTAGCTAATATGACTTACAGAAACATGAACACAGTCTTCACGCAAGAAGTCAAGAGCATGTGGATGGTCAAGATCAACAGCCTGAGAAACATCAATGACGTGCAAGTGACCCTGCCCAAAAATAATTGAATTTCATTCTAATACCGCTAAAAGTCTTGTTCTACATATAGTACCCAAAAATAGGCATTGGCTATATTTTCTTCCTTTTTTCCCGGATCTGAAGGTTAACTTCTGAAAAAGACTAGTTTTGAATCCCAACAAAAGGGGCATCAACTAGCTAATTACCTCATAGTACAATATGTTGTACTCGCTGAGATCTCCATGTACCAACTTGCACTTTTGATACAATGTCCGCATTGCTATAATAATCTGGAAAATGCATTATAACACTGAATGAGTCAAAAGAAATTAAAATAAAGGCAGAAATTGAACTGTTGATATTTTCTTATAGCCTAACTACAATAATCTCTCATTATTGAACTGATGTGTTCCCAACTTATATATCACCTTTACATAAGAAGTTCGAACCATTTGCTTACTAACCAAATCATGACAAACAATTCCAAATCCAACCACAATTTTATCTTGGAATTTCATATATCATTTTCTCATATTTATTTATTTTGAACATTATATTTGAACCAGATGAGAAAAATAAATTGCAAAGAACAATTCTGATGGATTTCCAATGAACAAACCCATGCAACATCTAATAGAATAGCAGAAACATTATAATGTTAACATTAGAAATGATGATTCATGTAAGCTATTGTCATATAAAACCAGTAAAAAATCTGCATACGCAAATGAATTCTCCATTTATCTTCTCATCCACATTTTCCCCTCGTTTACTAATCTGATATAGAAAAAACCCCAATTTTAAATTGTAGAAAGATAGTAGAAACGATCATATGTGCAGTAATGCAAAAAGCATATACTTTTGTTCAATAACTATCTAACTAAATCTACTTATAACAACTTTTGACCAATTTTCAGCCCCAAAATTTCTAGACCCTAATCAAAAGCAGCCGTTCATTAAAATCCCAAAACCTAGCCAAAATACCACCTTCCCAAATTCTCGAAACCCTAATTTAGGTTACCAGAATAAAACACGGATCTCATCCAAGAAATCAATCAACCAATTCAAAGCATTTACACATTAAGGATGTTAAGAACAAAATCAAGAGATGGAGAATTACTCGATCAATAGCATCTCCAATGGAAGGAGGCGGGTCTTTCTGTTTCTTAACACCGAAAACGAGGCTGTCGACGAAACAGGACTGAGGTCAAAAGTAAAAAAATATACTTAAAATTCGAATTGCACAAATCTAAATCAAATAAGACGTTGTTGTAGATCTAAAGCAACAATTGCACAAGGATTCTAAAGTAACACTTACACAAATCTAAAGCAATTGATCAAAGGGGCGAAGTGCTTATCGGAAGTGAGAATCGCCGGATTGAGACCACCGGATTGAGGCCGAGGAGAAGCGAGAAGAGCCAGAGAGACCACCGGAGACCCGCGACGAGCTGGAGAAGCCGCGACACGACGGAGAAGCCGTGACGAGCCGGAGTTGGAGAGGGGCGAGCGAGTTCGAGAGGGGCGAGGCGAGGGCTACTGAGAGGTATCGGGATGAAAGAAAATAAAAGAGCGAGAGAGAAAGAAAATAAAAGAGCGAGAGAGAAAGAAAAACACATTTGTTGAGGCGGGCATATGGAGGCCCGCCTCAATAAAACTTAATAGAGGCGGGCATTTTCGCCCGCCTCAATTACGTACAATTAGAGGCGGGTCTAACATTGGCCCGCCTCTAATACTTTAGCGGTATTAATTTTTCGGAAATTTTTTGAGGCGTATAAATTTTTGCCCGCCTCAATAGAATTTTTTGAGGCGTATAAAATAATTATCCGCCTCAAAAACCTGAAAAACTGATTGCGTAGGACATTGTTGAGGCGTTTTGTTATAGGCCCGCCTCTAAAAGGGCGCCTCAACAAGTGTTTTTTCCACTAGTGCTCCTTTTAGTCACATTTCCTCATCTACAACTCTTCCAACATCTTCTTAATATACACAACTCCATATTTCCTCCTCTTTCTTCCTTCCCATGGATGAACAGCCGACACAACATAGAGTGTACATCACGGTCCATACTGGTGGGAGAATCGTCCCTACGAGGGGTCAAATAGCAAGCGCCTCCACCCACTTCTACGAGGGTGACATTTCTGAAACCTTGTTACCGATGGTTGAAAAGGTAAGAGACATTTGGTGGCTCATTAGTCAACTTTACAATTTTAACAACTGTGAACGGGACACCTACTGCTTCTTTGAAGTAGTACCCCCGCACGGTGACCCTCGTACCTTGAGGACCTTGCAGAACCGTGGAGACGCCTCCGCCCTTGCCGACCTTGGTAGGACAGTGGCTTTCATTAAAATATATATCGTGACCGGAGAGGTCGACGGCGTGCTTCACCACGCGCCCTCCCAGCCACAGCCATGTCCTCCGCATGAGATGTGTTTATCTAATATTTAGTATTTATTTAGTACTTTAGTGTAGTGACTATCTAATATCACGTATTAGTACTTTATGAAGTATTTTGGAATGCATTTTAGTGTAGTGACTATCTTATGTCATGTAATATTTAGTACTTTATGATAATATGTGTAATATCTAGTACTTTATAAAGTATGTTATTTATTTTCGTTTTATGTAATATAGTACTTTATGATAATGTCGCGTAATTTCAAATCATATTAAAGAAGACAGGACAGGTCAGTGAGTATGACATGATTGGTTATGATAATGTAGCAATTGTTATATGTTGTAATTATACAGATGAAGTGAGGACATTATTTACTCCTAAGTGATGTCCCTTTTTACAGGGTCGGAAATGGATCACTTGATATGTGGGGTTTGCCGGACCTTATTGATATATAAACGTGGTGCTACAAGTGTTAAATGCTTGTGTTGTCATACAGTGAACCTTACACCTTTGAGTTTAATGCCAGGTATGGCTCTTTGTTTTCTTTTTGCTATGTGAATCTTCTATTTTATAGGAATGTGATTGTGCATGTCCATCAATTATTTACTAGAATCCGATGCAGCATTTTTTTGTTACTTTCTTATCAAAAATTACCATGCATATGATGATTTTGAAGGAAAAAGATAGTTGGATTATAGGCATGTCAACTTACAAACAAAATCATTTGGTAGCTATTTAACAAGAGAAATAAAATGCAGGAATAAATTTGCGAAGAGGATGTTAGAGAACTAGTGTATAATAAATTCTTTTTACCCAATTTGACAATTCCACACTTATTTTACTACTTCATGGTCTTACAGAGGATGAATAATCATTAGGTTTCAAGCCTCTATGTAAAACTCAATGTTCGACTGTGTCAGGACCTCTAAATTACTTTGAATTATAATGTTCGACTTGTGTCAGGACCTCTAAATTATCTCTTGTGAGTTTTATCTGAAGCTTTTGCTAATGACATGTTTCTTTCACTTCTTGATTAATTTTCCCTCTAGTTCCTGGTTTTTTCCATCATGTTTGACATAAATTTTGATATGATTTTGCAGGACCTATTGAAGGCCTTGAGTCAGTTAGAAGAAGACCTGAAGGATAAGATCAAGAAAATGAGCTCATTTGACAAGTACAAGCAGGAAGTTATGATGGGTCATCTTGACTGGTCTCCTGTGCAACTGATGTTTGCAGAGTTTAATGTTGCCTTATTGACTAACCTCTCACTCTAATGTCTTTTAATGTTGTATAGGTGATAGGATATTATGCAGAGTTTAATGCTGCCTTATTTCCTTAGCACTCTAGTGTCTTTCATTGTTGTATAGGCACTTTAGTTGCAAAGAGAATTATCTTATTTTGCTTCAATGTTGTAATCACTCATTAATGAAGTAATTAAACATATAGAATTATCCTGTCATATATTGAGAACTATCATGTCACCAATACTCATCTGCTAAAAAAAAGGATACTGTGATTTGATTCTTGGCAAGGGGAAAATTATTGTAAAGCGAAATTGATTCTCGTAGTTTGAGATTCAACAGTTAGTGTTGGACTCTTAAACAAAAAAAAACAGTACTTGACATTTTCTTGAATGAATGTATTGCCCTTATAATGGTTGGCAATTCAAAGATGATGCATGATCTGTGGATTATCAACTTTAGTTGAATGAAAATGGACGTTGCTATGAATTATTAAGATCTACGGATCATGTGTACGTGTAATCTGGTCTCTGCTTTTAGGTATTTTCTCGGATTGAACAATTACAATGTCGGAATGAATAATTTTGTCACATGGTATAGTTCTATTGTCGGAATGAACAATTACAATGTCAGAGAATTTTATATTTTTGTCACATGGTACAATTGCACGAATTATCATTGGACGAATACTTCATGTCAGTGGTGTTCATATTTTTGTCACATGGTATATTTGTATTGCGTGCAATTATCATTGGACGAATACTTAATGTCAGTGGTGTTTATATTTTTGTTACATGATATATTTGTATTGTCAGAATGAATAATTACAATGTCATAGAAGTTTATATTTTTCATACTATCAACCTTAAATTCTTGTCATCCATTATAAATTTTATTGTCGGCTTTAACGATATAAATGTCACTAATGAAATTCATTATACTATAAACTACATATGTCAAAAGACTCAAATCTAAGCATGAACTATTAAGCAAATTAATTATCAAAGAACTTATGTATTATATCAACATATAAGTGATATAGTTTTTTTGTCAAAATGTATAAGACCTATAAACAACATATGGTAGTTAAGTTCTAGTTAAATGTCACCAAGCATACGTGACATGCTTACCTACATAGCATGACAGGATACGTACCATTTAAGTGCCATTTCATACTCGATCAACAAAGATGTTAAGGTCGAGTTAAATGACAGTTATGTGCGTGCAAGTTAAATGGTAGTGAAATAGAAGTTACATGGCAGTTAAATGGAAGTTACATGACAATTAGGCAGTTAAATGACAGTTAGACAGTTGTGTAAAAACTCGGGAGGGACATTGACTTTATAATATACATATTACAAAGTAGCATGACAAGATTAGTGTAAGAGGGATGTGGAATGTCTGTCAAAGTACTGACATAGGGGATTCTCTGATATTTACAAAGATAAGTACATCCATGACATGATATAAAAAGAACTGTGACATGATATTAATCCTACTAACTCCTTTTTAGGAGAGTAAATAAACCGTCATAACCTAACTGCCAACCAACTCTTTTTTATTATACCTGTAATTGTCAACCAACTCCTCTTTATATACCTCCACTAGTAGAAAAACCCCTTTTAGAGGCGGGCGTTTTGACACTTATTGAGGCGGATACCGTACGCAGCAAGTGAGGGGGCTGCAACAAGTGGGACACTTTTTGAGGCGGGCATTTTACGCCTCTAAAAGGTACTTATTGAGGCGGGCATTCTATGCCCGCCTCAACAAGTCCCTCACTTCGGCGCCAAAGTGAGGCACTTTTAGAGGCGGGTCTATGGATGCCCGCCTCTAAAAGCCACTTGTTGAGGCGGGCCTATTGAGGCCCGCCTCAACAAGTCTTTTTTAAAATAAATAAAAAATCGGGATCCCGGTTTTTTAGAGGCAGGCCTATGGAGGCCCGCCTCTAAAAGCCACTTGTTGAGGCGGGCCTATGGAGGCCCGCCTCAACAAGTCTCTTTTTTTTAAAAAAAAAATTAAAATTCGAGACCCCGGTTTTTTGTAATACCGGGGTCCCATTTGTTTTTGTTTTTAAAAAAAAATAGCTCAAATGGATACACAATGTCGACATTTGCTTCAGTGCAAACAAGATCGTATCAACCAGCTCAAATGGATAAACAATCAGCTCAAGTAAGATACATTCATCTGATCTGTTCCAATGGTTTTTTATAGAATTATCAGCCCTATTTTATCAAGATAAAGAAAAGGAAAAGAAGAGGTAAATGCAAATTTGTTTCATATTTTAAAGAAATCCTGCAAATTGATAGTTCGAGGTCAGAATTTTCCTTATGGGATCATCAGTACAAACATGTGAAGATATCTAGCTAATATGACTTACAGAAACATGAACACAGTCTTCACGCAAGAAGTCAAGAGCATGTGGATGGTCAAGATCAACAGCCTGAGAAACATCAATGACGTGCAAGTGACCCTGCCCAAAAATAATTGAATTTCATTCTAATACCGCTAAAAGTCTTGTTCTACATATAGTACCCAAAAATAGGCATTGGCTATATTTTCTTCCTTTTTTCCCGGATCTGAAGGTTAACTTCTGAAAAAGACTAGTTTTGAATCCCAACAAAAGGGGCATCAACTAGCTAATTACCTCATAGTACAATATGTTGTACTCGCTGAGATCTCCATGTACCAACTTGCACTTTTGATACAATGTCCGCATTGCTATAATAATCTGGAAAATGCATTATAACACTGAATGAGTCAAAAGAAATTAAAATAAAGGCAGAAATTGAACTGTTGATATTTTCTTATAGCCTAACTACAATAATCTCTCATTATTGAACTGATGTGTTCCCAACTTATATATCACCTTTACATAAGAAGTTCGAACCATTTGCTTACTAACCAAATCATGACAAACAATTCCAAATCCAACCACAATTTTATCTTGGAATTTCATATATCATTTTCTCATATTTATTTATTTTGAACATTATATTTGAACCAGATGAGAAAAATAAATTGCAAAGAACAATTCTGATGGATTTCCAATGAACAAACCCATGCAACATCTAATAGAATAGCAGAAACATTATAATGTTAACATTAGAAATGATGATTCATGTAAGCTATTGTCATATAAAACCAGTAAAAAATCTGCATACGCAAATGAATTCTCCATTTATCTTCTCATCCACATTTTCCCCTCGTTTACTAATCTGATATAGAAAAAACCCCAATTTTAAATTGTAGAAAGATAGTAGAAACGATCATATGTGCAGTAATGCAAAAAGCATATACTTTTGTTCAATAACTATCTAACTAAATCTACTTATAACAACTTTTGACCAATTTTCAGCCCCAAAATTTCTAGACCCTAATCAAAAGCAGCCGTTCATTAAAATCCCAAAACCTAGCCAAAATACCACCTTCCCAAATTCTCGAAACCCTAATTTAGGTTACCAGAATAAAACACGGATCTCATCCAAGAAATCAATCAACCAATTCAAAGCATTTACACATTAAGGATGTTAAGAACAAAATCAAGAGATGGAGAATTACTCGATCAATAGCATCTCCAATGGAAGGAGGCGGGTCTTTCTGTTTCTTAACACCGAAAACGAGGCTGTCGACGAAACAGGACTGAGGTCAAAAGTAAAAAAATATACTTAAAATTCGAATTGCACAAATCTAAATCAAATAAGACGTTGTTGTAGATCTAAAGCAACAATTGCACAAGGATTCTAAAGTAACACTTACACAAATCTAAAGCAATTGATCAAAGGGGCGAAGTGCTTATCGGAAGTGAGAATCGCCGGATTGAGACCACCGGATTGAGGCCGAGGAGAAGCGAGAAGAGCCAGAGAGACCACCGGAGACCCGCGACGAGCTGGAGAAGCCGCGACACGACGGAGAAGCCGTGACGAGCCGGAGTTGGAGAGGGGCGAGCGAGTTCGAGAGGGGCGAGGCGAGGGCTACTGAGAGGTATCGGGATGAAAGAAAATAAAAGAGCGAGAGAGAAAGAAAATAAAAGAGCGAGAGAGAAAGAAAAACACATTTGTTGAGGCGGGCATATGGAGGCCCGCCTCAATAAAACTTAATAGAGGCGGGCATTTTCGCCCGCCTCAATTACGTACAATTAGAGGCGGGTCTAACATTGGCCCGCCTCTAATACTTTAGCGGTATTAATTTTTCGGAAATTTTTTGAGGCGTATAAATTTTTGCCCGCCTCAATAGAATTTTTTGAGGCGTATAAAATAATTATCCGCCTCAAAAACCTGAAAAACTGATTGCGTAGGACATTGTTGAGGCGTTTTGTTATAGGCCCGCCTCTAAAAGGGCGCCTCAACAAGTGTTTTTTCCACTAGTGCTCCTTTTAGTCACATTTCCTCATCTACAACTCTTCCAACATCTTCTTAATATACACAACTCCATATTTCCTCCTCTTTCTTCCTTCCCATGGATGAACAGCCGACACAACATAGAGTGTACATCACGGTCCATACTGGTGGGAGAATCGTCCCTACGAGGGGTCAAATAGCAAGCGCCTCCACCCACTTCTACGAGGGTGACATTTCTGAAACCTTGTTACCGATGGTTGAAAAGGTAAGAGACATTTGGTGGCTCATTAGTCAACTTTACAATTTTAACAACTGTGAACGGGACACCTACTGCTTCTTTGAAGTAGTACCCCCGCACGGTGACCCTCGTACCTTGAGGACCTTGCAGAACCGTGGAGACGCCTCCGCCCTTGCCGACCTTGGTAGGACAGTGGCTTTCATTAAAATATATATCGTGACCGGAGAGGTCGACGGCGTGCTTCACCACGCGCCCTCCCAGCCACAGCCATGTCCTCCGCATGAGATGTGTTTATCTAATATTTAGTATTTATTTAGTACTTTAGTGTAGTGACTATCTAATATCACGTATTAGTACTTTATGAAGTATTTTGGAATGCATTTTAGTGTAGTGACTATCTTATGTCATGTAATATTTAGTACTTTATGATAATATGTGTAATATCTAGTACTTTATAAAGTATGTTATTTATTTTCGTTTTATGTAATATAGTACTTTATGATAATGTCGCGTAATTTCAAATCATATTAAAGAAGACAGGACAGGTCAGTGAGTATGACATGATTGGTTATGTATTTTCTTCCTATTTTAATCATTCTCTTATTCTTCCTATGTGATATGGACTGCCACTCATGTTGGTCGGTAGGATTATTTCAAACCATATTAAACCTGTCATTATATATATGGAATCATGACATGATTGTGTCATATCAATTTAATCCAAACTAGTCCATATTAAACCCGTCAGGATATATATGAAATTATGACAGGATTGTGTTAAATCCTATGAATGTGCGAAAACGAATATGCGAAATATCATTAACGAAAAAAATTACATTAACTATTTTCGACTAAATATCAATTCAACCAATTCGAACCACACAAATTACATTAGCTACTTTGAAACCATATCGACCATGAATTGCTTCTATCTTCGAAAAAAAGAAAGTTCACAACAAAAAGTCATAAGCAAATTACATTAACTAGGTTCATAAGGAATATGAGTGGTAAGAGATCTTTCAAGAGTTTGAATCTCTTACTACACAACTGCTTTCCTTATTTCTGGTGGTATGTTATAGGGTTTCTCAAATGCCAAAGCTTTGTAGACTTCATCTTCAGCCAAGAGGAAGACAACACGTTCAATTCTATCATCCGCAATGTCGATATGCACAATAGATGTGAAAACGCCAATCTCCTTGGGCACACAAGACAACCATATAGTCAGGCTACCATGTGGCCTCAATGTTTGGTCCTCCATAGAAAAACAACCCACAAAATCTTCCTTGGGTATGTCATCTGGTTGGCCAGATGGAGGTTTTATCACTGACAAAACGAATGAATCTTCGGGATTTGAAGCATGAATGTTCACCCCCCAAAGTACCACATCTTCTGAAGTGGTGTTTTCTATGGTAAATGACGCCGCGACAACCTCGTTGACAGGCACCGATTGAGGCTTTCCTCCAGCAAATGGAAAGGGCACATAGACAATGACAGGACCCTCCTCAGTAGGAGTGGAAGTAGTGATTGACGAATCATTGGTGAAGTCAATGAAGCCAACCTCTTCCTTGTCTCCAATGGTGGGGTATTCATCAGCCATACCTATTTGACACTTAGTTAAAATCCAACAGAAGTTTGTGAGTCCACAAGAAAAGAACACAACCAGACGAGCAAGTGCCAGAGTACCAACAAACAATATCGCTCTTCATGTACTATTTGGAAATTGACAACAAAATTTGCATTTAATACTATCAACCTTAAAGTTTAGTGTTGATTTTTTTTATTTAAACTTTAATGTCACATTACATACTAAAGATGCAAAATTTTTACTTTAAACTTTAATGTCACATTACATTAGTTTTCGATTACAGTAAAAACAACCAAGTATGACGTAATAAGTTTTGCCGTATGTGAATCTTTGGTTTTACATGATTTTGGCTCAAACCTGAAAATGATTTTGTCTTAGTTAATTCTAAAACAAATTGTGTGCTTTGAAAACCTAGAAAATGAAAGAGGAATAATTGGCAGAAGGTTGAGTTCAAGATTAAAAAGAAGAAGAAATAAGCTGGAAATGATTTTGGCTCAAAAGAGGAATAATTTGGGTTCAAGAAAAATTATGAGTTCATGGGCATATGAATTTAGACGAAGGAATAATTGGGAGAGCTAGCTTCTTCTTTTTTTGAAAATAATCACTTTCAAACCTACTATAAATAATTTTAATATGTTCCATTTCCTGTACTAAACAACCAAACTAGGATGTATTTGTTAATTAATTAGGCTATAAGAACTATGCACTGGTTGCCAATCCCATGTTCGATCCCTTCATCATATATGACTCCCAAACAATGATCAATAGTGGGAGTGACTAATGGAACATGTAATCTCTTCTTTTTTTTTAAACCAAACTTAAGTTAATCAAGTTTAGCATTTAAAAGACCACTACTGAGAAGAAGAGGGTACTGCATAACATATAAATTAATTAGTGAGATTCAAATTTAAGCTCCGTCCGACTCCGGCGAAACCGGGAGCGGTTCCGCCCGACTCCGACGAAACTGGGAGCGGCTCCGTCCGACTTCATTTTGAGCTCCGGCTTCACGAATTTTCTCCAAGCTTGATTTTCTCTCCGATCGTTCAGCTTGCGGAGGCATGATAATGATAATAGATTTTCAATTATTATTTTTTTCCAAAAGGTAAGAGTTTTATTGAAGGTTGGGAATAAGGCCCAATGTCCTATATACAACCACTAATACGAGACAACAAGAACAAACAAAACAAGGAAAGCCAAACAACCAAAATACAATGAAAAGAACAAAAACAGAGAGCAACCAACAGAAACAATACAAACAGAGAAAGCACAGAAAAGGCTAAGCAAAATACAAGAAAAACAGAACAGAAGAGAAGCTAGATCCTAAGTCTTCGTCTCATAGCCTTTCCTCTTCTCCCACTCACAGCAGCAAGGTTAAGGATCCTAAATTTGCAAGCTTGAATGATACTCTTCGCCACTTCATCCTCATTGACAATAGCTCTTTCAAAAATCACTGCATTCCGTAGCTGCCAAACAAAGTACACAATAGCCGTCATAGCTAGCAATTTAGATAGGTATATATTGTTATCTCTCTTAGCACAAGTAGCAAACCAATTCCACCAAGCTAGAAGATTGTCCTTCCTTATGCTAATGCCTTGCCAATCCAGGACCTTAGTCGTAATAGCTCTAACCACTGGGCAATCGAACCATAAGTGGCTCTCATCCTCATCCTCACTCAAACACAGAGAACACCTAGGAGCAGCAATGATCCCTCACCTGTGCAATTTAGCTGCTGTTGGGAGCCTCCCAAGAGTAGCCAACCAACAAGTAAAACTCCATTTGTTTGCTTGAAGCCCTTTCCATATCACAGCACACCATGGAATCATTTGCTCTCTGGGTCTAAGCATAGAGTAGAGGCTAGCAGAATTTAGCTTTCCATTCCTTCTAGTAATACTGGGGTCAGAAAAAAAGATATGTTGATGTAGAATGAGGTCTCTAATCTTCAAGACATTTCTCCATAACCAGGTACTGGAAGAATTCACTTGAACCTGCCAAATATCACTTCTCTTGATGATGTTCTGTTTCACCCGGGTAGTCCACAGATTAGTCTTCTCCCAGTGTAGATCGAAGATGAATCTGCAAAGTAAAGTCTTATTCCATGAGAGAAGCTCCTTAAAGTTCAGCCCACCATTGTTATAATCCTGACAAACTTTCTTCCAAGCAACAAGATTCTTCTCTTTACCAAGCTCTCCAGACCAAAGATAAGAACGGAACAAGCTTTCCACACGTCTGATCACCTTTTTAGGGAAAGGCATGATCTGCATCCAGAATGTTATAACACCCTCAAGCACAGCTCTTACAATCTGAGCCCTCCCAGAGTAAGATAATTTCCTTGCACTTCGACAGTGTAACACTTGCTTCAACCTGTCATAGAGTGGCCCATATTCATCAACCTTCAGCTTCCTTGAATGAAGAGGGATACCAAGATACTTCACAGGAAAAGCCCCCTGGACAAAGCCAAGCATCCTAGCACACTCATCTCTCCTGGCATGGCTAAGGCCTCCAAAGAAAACCTTTGATTTGGAACTGTTTGCAATCAATCCTGATTCCCGGGCAAACTCCACAAGACACTCTTTAATAATCTTCAAGGAGCGAAGATTAGGCTTACAAAAAATCATAAGATCGTCCGCAAATGCAATGCTAAGCAGCTTTAGTTGTTTACATTTAGGATGAAATCCAAACCCCTTCTGCTGGCTGGCTTTGATCATTTTCCTGGCAAACATCTCCATAACAATAACAAAGAGAAAGGGGGAAAGAGGATCACCTTGTCTCAGCCCTCTTCTTCCTTTAAAAAATCCTTTAGCTTCTCCATTAATAATAATAGAATATGAAGGTGTAGAAACACACTCCATGATCTATCCAGTGAGTTGCTCAGGGAAGTTCAGGTAGAGGAGAGCTTTGTGTAGATAGTCCCAGCTTATACAATCATAAGCCTTTTGGAGATCGATTTGGAGAAGACATCTTGGAGAGATATTCTTGCTATCATAGCCCCTAATGATTTTCAATTATTTTCAATTAGTTATTATTTTATTTAATTATAATTCTATCCATTAGTTAGAGATATTCTTTCATTAGCTAGACATATTCTCTTAGTGCTTGTTTGGTTGAATGTGGGAAGTGTAATTCCTAGGAAGTTACTTCATGTGAAATTAAAACATGAGAATTTAAATTCATGGGAATTGGTAAATTATGTTTGGTTAAAATCTAAACCATGGGAAATATGGGGGAAGAAAATCTTACTCACGCCTCCCTAGGTGATTGCACTTCCTATGTTTTGTAGGAATTGAAAATCCCATAAATTAAATATCTGTATTTTTCAAAAACAAAAAGGTCAACCAAACACATATATTTGATATCACTTCCCAAATAATTTAAAATCATGGAAATTTACTTTCCAACCAAACGAGCACTTAGTCTATTAGACTTTCTTGTATAAATAAACTCTTTGATAAATAATAGAAGTATGCTCTTTCTATATTTCTATATGTTTGACCTGACATTTTAATTTATAATGCTATTGATTTAAGAAATGATGTTATGGCAAATTGAAATGCGTGCCATTGCATCAAAATGATTTTGTAAAATAATATTGTTTGGCTTAAAAACAGAGGCGAGCCTCACCCGGCCCCTACCACCAAGTTCATCGTTATACTACTGCCGCATCACCTCGCCCTCCAAACTCTTCAACTGGTAGTGCTTCCGGGCTCCGGCGACCCTCCACCGACGTTTCCAGCCCCAAAATACCGCAATTGCTTCCTTCTCCTCTCACCCTTCGTAATTGTGAATTTTTTTATCATTCTCCAGACGACAGTCACCGGAGGACAAGACCAAGACTGCCAAAAAGTATTTAGATTTGAACTAATTGTTGTGGATTGCAAGTACTAAAGGAAATATATTTAGATTTGGAGCTAAGATTGAAGGGGGGGAATTTATAAAACACAAACATGAAGAGATTGGGTAAAAGCTACTTTTGAACATGGAAAATCAGTCTTCACAGAGAGCAATGGGAAAAATAAACACCATCATCCATATGTCATCTGCTGAGATCTATGCAAGAGTTGCGAACAAAGACCGGCGGAGGATGACTCTAGGGTTGATACTTGATAGTAGGGACGGGTGAGAAATTGGGTAAATACTTTTGACAGAAAACGTTCTTACTCTCAGACCAAAAAAAAAAGAAAATGTTCTTATTTGCAAAAAAATGGTTCACGAGCCAAACGTAATTATATAAAATAAATAGTTTTATTTCAAAACGACATTATAAATTAGCAGGCCAAACAGACCTTAATTTATAAGTGTAACTAGTGGTCGGAGTTCGCAAGGAAAAATGTTATTGTAGTTTGTTTGGTATTTAATTATATGTAATTGTAAGTGTTTTACATATAATAAGTTATGATTGTACTTATGAAACGAAAATACAATTTATATTCTGAAATTAAGGAGGGAGCCTACTTTTATATGAATTTGAAAAAGATTCCATTTTGGTTGTTTTGGAAACGTTTTAAAGTGGACCATATAACCATATGTTTCGCTTAAATCACACTATTTGTGAATAAATGTAATGTAATAATGAAAGTTGTTGTATATTTAATCGTGTTTTTTTTTGTTTTAAATATGGGTGATTAATGTAGCTAAAATGCTAAATATTCCTAAGATTGAGATCGAAGGAGACAATCTCTGCCTTATCAACTCTGTAAAAGGCATTTGGGCTTGTCCCTGTGAAATTGATATGGTTGTTGCCGAATGTCTTGTCGACCTCCGTACCTTCCAGGAAGTCCATTTTAGACACATCTTTCGAAAGGTGAACCGAACTGCTGATCGTATTACAAAACTCAGCTTTTCATCATCTTTGATAGATTTGCTCTCTGATGCAGAACTTCGCTTTCTCATCCATAAGGATCCTCTAGGCTGGTCTGATCCTCTCATCGTTCGTTAGACCAACCTAATTCTTTCCTTATCAATAAAAAGAAGAAGAAGTAAAGGTACACGTGTTCTTAATGTATGTGAGGAGTAATTTTATTATTCTTAGTATCAAAATATCCCTTTTGGTGAATCGTGTTGTTGACTCCTTCGAAATCCTTCACTTGCTTTATCCTCCTCGTCGTAATGGTAACGCAAACTCCGCATTCGAGATCCAATTTTATAGGATGTGTCTCTCTACTGGAAGATGAGGAGTGGTCATACTGAGGGTTTTATTCAAAGTTTATCGCCATTTGTTTTGTGTTTGTTACGAAAATGGCGGATTGTTTTGTTGATTTAGTTTAGGGAAACACAGAAGGTGGAGTATCTTGGTCGAAATTGGAGGCTTTGTGGTGTAGATCTGGGTGTCGAAGGGTTGTAATGTGTCGAAGGCGTTGTTGTTATGGTAGATCGGTAGAAAAACACGGGTGAGGGTTTTTCTTATGTGTTTTGACTGGTATTCGAGGTCGCTTTACATAAAGTAAAGGGATTAGGCATTGGTGATCTTATTCTATTCCTGTGTTGGTGGCTGGTTCGATCATGTGGTACGGTTGATGTATGGATCTGGTGTTCTGCTTCAATTCGGTAAGGTATTTTTTTGTTTTGAAATCCTTCTGTTCTATCTTTCAGTCAAAGATTGTGCATGTGTCATTGTGTGTACTTCGAATAAAGTGAGTTTTGCTTATTGATCATGTGAGGCTTGTATGTAACTAAATAGAGGTAGCACATAGATAATAGTTTACATTTGTTGTGATTATGTTTCATATACGTTTTAATTAAGAAATTAATGTCCGAATGTGAGGGAACATTGATATGGTAGAGAAAGTTAAAAGTTGGTGTACATAAGTTTTTTACTACTGGTGGTTTTTATTGGTATGTTAAATGTTTGTTGGTTTCTCACGGTATTTCTTGTGCACACGGCTCATCCATGGGTCAGAGAAGGAGGAAGTGCCTTAGATATCCATGTTTACTGATGGCGCAATGGCCAACAAGATCTTCGTCAGCGCAAGGGAGAGACGTCCAAATGCTCGACAATTGGTGGAGATGGTCGTGGATGTAGATGTAGATGGAGATGGAGAAACGCAACAGAGTTTATGAATGAAGTCGATGATGGAGATGGAAACGCACCGGGATAATCAACTTTCTTCTCTTGGATATGACTCACCAAGGGATTCGAGAAGATGAAGATTCAAGCTAAGGATATTACTCAACAAAGCCTAATCAACTTGTTTTGGATATTACACACCAAAACACACAAGTGGAAGAAAGCTTGAATATTACTCACCAAGATCCAAACACTCAATGAACAAAGAGCTCAAGATTAAATGTGGTTTTGGCTATATTTTCGTAAATAGCACAGGTGAACCAATCTTCCTCTTTGGGAATAAATGTGGTTTCTCAACCACTTTGAAAACGAAAACTCTAGTAGTCAGAAATGCTTTTGTTAAGGCTTATGAATTAGGCATTACCAACATTCAACTTGAATGCGACAAACTTACTATTGTGAACGTTCTTAATAAAATCTGGCACTATCCTTGGGATATTGAAATTTTAATTTCTGATATCCTTTGTGTTTTACAACTGTTTTCTTTAGTGCAGATTTGTCATGTCTTTCGAGAAACAAACGCGGTGACCGACTTCATTGCAAAGCTGGGCCAGCGGAGTTCCTTGGAAGATATTCGAGTTAATATAGAACTTGTAATTTTCATCCGCAATAATACTATAGACTGAGAAACCGTTTTCTATGTGGTTTCCAGTCTAATTTTTACCTATTTAAAAAAAAGAGCTCAAGATTAAAGATGGTCAAAGCCAAAACGTGTGTATTCAATTTAATCAAAAGTTGTTCTTCCTCTTAAAATAAAACATGAATACGAAAAGGAACCCTAAAATGCTCCCTTTCTCTAACTAGAAACCGATCCCTGAAACCCCTCTTTTTGCTTGGCCGTCGCCGAGCTCTGAAACCTTATGCCTCTCCTTGCTCCTCCATCTCAAGCCTGAGCACGATTCCTTTGACCAATATGTCACCCTTGTTTCTCTTTTTCTCCAGATCGCTGCAAGAACCGGTCTCACTGAGAGAGAGACAAAAACTTGGGCCGATCTGGGGAGTGAACTCAACCTTCCTTGTGCTAGTGTTGAGTTTTGCGACTACCTGGCCCCAAGTTTAAATCGGTGGATTCGTTCGCCCCTAATCCACTCTTCACCGCGCTTTGGTTGTTGCTTCCTGGTTCTGACCTGGGATCCTGGCCCCTGGGAGTGTTGGTCTGAAGCGGGTGAAGGTTATGGACCCCTGGTGCGAGAAAGGGAAATTCCAAGCACGCTGTCCAAGACCGTCGCTACTGTTAGGAGGGTGCTGACTCTTTGGGGTGCTTCCCTTCTTTGGCGCCGACTGCAGGAGGAGCCTTGGTGCTGCTCGACTGCCCATGACCTAGCCCTTGCTGTGCAGGATTGGATCTGGAGGAGGTTCCTTTCAGGCCCTTGCTCCCTGAAGCTTCGTGAACCTGCTTTCCAGGTATGTTCTTCCCTTTCACTTGTCTCTTTTTGCTTTCCTCGCCTTTTTCTTTGTTTGCAGAAATTAAACCTTATTATCTGAATCTGAATAATTGTTACCTGAATAATACTTGCTCACTCTCGATCCACATAGGGGAGATCCAATTTCACTCTTCTACGTTTAGATTTGGGGGTAGTATTGTTTACCTTTTTCCTGTCCGGGTAAACCCCTTGAACAACTTTGTGTCCTTTAGGATTATGTGTTCCTTCCACATTGAACATTTCTGTTGGACAGACCACAGGAAAAAATTAAACACTGAATGCTTCTCTGACACTGAGAACTTGCCTTTTTGCTTGATTCTCTTGGCTGTTATTACTATGCCTTCTTGCAGGTTTTTGGCTTGTGTAACCCACTCTTGGCTCAACAGCCCTTTAAAGGATATGCTTAGCTTCATCAACTCACAAACTATAATCTCAACCAAGAGTGATCCTCTTCAGACTGTGAACAATTTGGCCAGGCTGAACAAATGTTACTCTTTGAACAATCATACCTTGAGCAAAACTCACTACGATCTCTTTTCCACGAATCATGACCTTGTCTCTCTGAGAAGGATGAAAGTTTTCAATGAACAAACACATTCGTTGCTTATGTCTCATGAATGTCTTTTTCCCCTGATCAAGGACCTTGTTCATGTTACAAATGTGTCTGTAGTTTTTATAAGACCTTATTTTGTACATGAAATTTTCCTGTCTTCAAGGCTGAATAAATGCAATTGGTTGTTTCAACCTTGGAACCTTATGATTAATCTGAATTTGAACTTTGCAAACTACAATTTCTGTGATAAATGTGTTAGTAGAGTTTTTAGCTCTACTTGCTTTATTATCTCCCATTCATTTTATGTTTGGATTCCTTACTGCTGCTACGAAAGTGGGAGTTTGCTTCACTGCTTAACCTGGGGTTTTGAAACTGTTTTCCTTTGTGCAGTTAGTGACTGTAAAACCTTGAACAAATATAAGCTTTTCTTGAACAATCAATTGTGGAAGTCTGGAGTTGGCTCCCAAGCCAATAAACGAGGAAAATGTGACCCTCTGAATACCAAACAGAATATGGCAACATGCCCCAGGAATAATCTCTTATGGAGGTCGACCTATATGACCAATTATGATTTATATTTGAGCTTGATCAACTTTTTGTTCACTGCTGAGCCAAGTGACAAAATCGTGCAGTTATCTGCTAAGAATGTTTTGGATGATATTTTTGGAACTAATGCATGTGTACATGAAACACTGAGATTGTCAAAACACAAAGCTATTTATCATAGCCTCATCCCAGAATACATTTTTGACTTCTTTTTAGGGGAGGATATGTACTTTGCCTTATACAATCTGAAACCTACTAAGAACAAATCGGTATACTTGTATGGATGTCTACGTTACCTCTTATTGAAAGGAAGGAATGACACCTCTCGAACAAGAATAACATGTTTGAACTATGAAAAAATATCAAACAAATATATATCTCATTACTTATGTCTCAAGCCCCTTAACTTGCAGGTTATGTATGGAAAAAATCCAATAAGATGGAAGAATATTTGTTATGAAACCATATCTATAAAGGATGAATACTATAAATATCATCCTGAACATAAACACAACCTTGATAATTTACTTATAAGTAAAGGATTGTTTTCTCCTTTCTTTAACAAGTCCACAGAAAACATATCACTTCTCAGAAATGATTACAAGTCCCCTAAATGTCTTATGATATGGGGCAAAATCATTATGAGTTTTTTATGAAGATTACGACCTGGAATTGCCGTGGTATCGGAAAGAAAACCTTTTGGACGGATGTTGAATCCTTCTGCAAAATTGAATATATCCAATTATTTGCACTCTTTGAAACTAGAACAAATAAAGAACCAAGTGAAAAAGTTTGGAGAAAAGCATGCTTTGATCAATTTTACTGTATCCCGGCTACGAGATTCTCGGGTGATATCTGTGTTATGTGGAAGACCTACCAACTTACAAATGAAATCCTTGAAATTGATCAAATTGATACAAGGTTTATCTCGGTCAAATATACCAATCAAATCTCGAACAAGAAACTTATGTTAATCCTTACTTATGCTTCTCCGAATGAGGCTGGAAAAAATGTAATCTGGAATGGTCTCACCTCTTTTATTAAAGATTGCTCCCTTTCGTGCATTGTTATGGGAGATCTGAACGAAATTCAAGACCCCTCTGAGAATTTAGGCGGTTTATTACCAACATTGACCAAATTCGCAAGATTACGTCATTTTAAAAATGAATGTGAACTAATAGATACCCCTATTCAAGGAAATTGCTACACTTGACGAAAAAACATTACAGAAATTGATAACATATATGAAAAACTGGATAGGGTACTCATCCATCACCAGATCTTTCAAAGGTACCCGAATATCTATACCAAACATTTTGCTTTTACAAGCTCAGACCACTGTCTCATCTCTATTGACTTGGACTCAGAAACACCCTTTAAAAATCAGCCTTTCAAATTTGAGAATGTCTGGATGACTAGAAAGGATTTCAGAAATATTGTAAAACAAGCCTGGAGAACTAACTACTTTATATAATATGGTATCCAAAACAAAATTATTAAAGAAACATTCAAAGATTTGGAACAAAAGCACCTTCGGCAATGTTTTTACTCAATTACAAAACATAGAAAAACAACTTTCTGAAATCCAAACCGAGATTTGTAATTCCCCTACAAGTGACCTTATCAAGAAAGAAATTAGAATCATGGAAAAAAAGGAAAAGCTCCTCTGTTTCCAAAAAATCAACTAGAACCAAAGAGCAAAAGTTAAACACATTAAATTCAATGACACAAACACAAGCTATTTTCACAAAATAACAAGTGGAAGAAGAAATAGGAAAATCATTAAAGAAATCAAAACACAAGAAAGAACCAACATAACTGGTGAAAAAAACATTAGATCAGAAATCAGAAATGATTTCATCAAAAGATTCAGAAGCGAAAATATGAGCCAAAGACTTTTTCAAGACAATCTGGAACTAATTCAATCTGAAATCTCTAACGAAGACAATCTAGAACTAATCAAGAATGTAACAAATGAAGAAATAAAAAATGTTGTCTTTAACATTGGTCCGAACAAATCTCTGGGCCCAGATGGTATGACAGCAGAATTCTACCAAAAATATTGGGATATTGTAAGCCCCTCTGTTATCCAAGCTGTTAAAAGTTTTTTCCTCTCCGGGAACCTGCTCAAACAGGTTAACCACATATTTATCTCCTTAATACCAAAATGTGACAATCCGAACTCCACCAATCACTATAAACCAATTAGTCTATGCTCCACAATTTACAAAATCATCTCTAAGATCTTAACAACAAGACTTATAGGAACCATGGAAAAATTAATTCACCCCCTATAAGATGCGTTTGTTGCAAACAGGGCAATTCAAGATAATATCCTAATTGTCCATGAGATCTTTCACTCCTTTAAATCGAAAAAAGGCTCTGAAGGCTTCATTGCGCTTAAATTAGATATGGAAAAAGCGTATGACAGAATTGAATGAAATTTAATTCTGAAAACTATGGAGAAATTTGGATTCCATGAAAAATTTATCAACTGGATAAGAGAATGTATAACCACAGTCTCTTTTTCGGTGCTTGTAAACAACGGACCAACAGAAATTTTCAAACCGACAAGAGGACTCCGGCAGGGTGACCCCCTCTCCCCTTTCCTATTTATTTTGGGATCGGAAATCCTTGCTAGAAAACTACAAAAAGCCTCTGAAAGACCTCGTAATCCTTTGGGATTCCAAATCACTCATCAATGATTAAGAATCTCTTTCCTAGCCTTTGCTGATGATATTATGATCTTCTCAAAAGCTAAACAAGAGCACTGTAAAGTAATAAAGGACATTATTGATGACTACTGTAAAATCTCAGGACAGAAAGTGAATTTTCACAAATCGGCGTTTCAAGTCACTAAAAAAATTACCAATCAAAAGAAAATAGCTATACAAGATATCCTCACCATTACAAATATGATATCCCTTGACAAATACCTTGGGTGTCCTATCATTAATGGCAGAGTCAACTCGAATACGTTCTCGGATCTTCTACTCAGTACACAACAACAACTCACAAAATGGAAAGCAAACTCTCTGTCTCAAGCAGGCAGAACAACTCTGATCAAAACCAATCTGGCTTCTAGACCAAACTTTCTTATGCAAAGCTTTATGCTACCTTCACACACACACACACTGAACTTGACAAGCTAAACAGATCCTTTTTTTGGAACAAAGATAGCTCCTATAAACCTCTGATAGGCTGGGAAAAAATTTATAAACCAACACAACAAGGAGGCCTTGGCCTGAGAAAATCCAAGGATATGAACAAAGCCCTACAATTCAAATTGCTATGGAAAATCTTAGCAGAACCAAACAACTACTGGATTAGAGTTGTTACTGAAAAATACCTGAAAACAGTCCATATCTTTCACTACGAGGAAAAAAAACTGCTCTTGGCAATGGTCCAAAATGATTGAACTCATTGATGAATTCAAGTCTGGACTAATCTGGAAAGTTGGTAATGGTAAAACAATCAAATTCTGGCTTGATAATTGGGTTTCCAGATCCCCGTTGAGTGACTCCATAAACACACAAGTTACCTTGAACAAAGATGCTACGGTAGCCGATTTTATGCTACCAAATAAAACCCGGAATAAGAACCTAATAGAACAATACTTACCCCATGACTTAGTAACAACGATTACATCAATCCCAATTTCGCTGAATGATATTCATGATAGAATGTATTGGGAAGCCAACAAGAATGGTTGGTTTTCTACAAACTCTGCCATGAAACTAATTAATAGAAACAAAAGATACACTGCGTATGACTCCTTTTGGATCTGAAAAATGGACACTTACCCTAAAGTTAAAAACTTTATTTGGAAAATACTGAAAAATGGATTACCAACAAAATCAAGACTAACAGAAAAAGAGATAGCAATCCCCCAGGGATGCATCAGATGCAATGCGCAATTGGATGATTTGAATCATCTCTTATTCCATTGTAACCATACCAAGAAAACAATAGAGAAAATGAACCGATCCACATATGGTATTATTACTTCCATAAACATAGCAAATAAACAAATCAATGAAATCATTAATGAAATTCGACAAAAAACCGATCGCTTGCAGTTCATAGAATTACTGGTTTCTTGGTGGGGAATCTGGTTCTATAGAAACCAACAAACCTTTGGAAGCCCAAATAATGATGCCAACCACATCAAGGATGTTCCGATTTATATCAAACAACAAATTGAGAACTGGAATAAGACGAAAACCTGAAATCCTGACTGCCTAGCAGATGACAGACCTAAGCCTCATAGAACTAATAACTTCAGACGACCAATAAAAAAATAGAAAAAACCTCCAGATAAAAATATTAAAATCAATACTGATGGATCAACAAAAACGAATGGAGAATCTAGCTTTGGCTACATTTTCCGGAACAACAAAGATGAACCTACTTTTATCTTCGGGGATAAATGTGGTACCTCAACCCCATTAAAAACGAAAACGCTCGCGATAAGAAATGTCCTGGTAAAGGCCTATGAATTAGGCATTACCGATATACAACTTGAATGCGATAACCTGACCGTTGTGAATGTCCTGAACCAAATCTGACACTGTCCATGGGATATTGAAATGATTATTTCCGATATCCTGTGTGTTTTACAACTTTTCTCCTCAGTGCAGATTTCTCATGTCTTCAGGGAAACAAACGTGGTGGCCGACTTCATCGCTAAGGAGATCCAACTTAGTTCCTTGAAAGACATTCGAACTTGTTTAGAATTTGTAATTCTCATCCGAAAGGATGCTATAGACTGAGAAACCGGATCTTCTGTGATTTCCAGTCTAATATTTACTTAATCAAAAAAAAATATTTAATCAAAAGTTGAGTAACAATGAAAGAAAGAAAGCATATAAATAGGTCTTAAGAATGTCAATCACGAAATACTTGCAAAACAAGCAAGGAACCCTAAAACGTGGAACGAACGAGCATAGAGGCGGCATCCGGTATCCAATGGGCCTCATTTTAGAACACATGAAAGATAAACCCAATAACGGAAATATATCCAAAAATGAGCCCAAACGGATAAATGGTTCGCGCATACGGTCAGAGTCATTCCTGAATAATGCAGTGCCCATATCTCTCTGCTCCTGGTTCCGTTGGGCCTCAACTTTGGACACGACCAAGATAGGCCCAAAAATTACACCATGTCCAAAGTTCATACCAATTGGATCAACCATATGCGAACGCCTCTCTGCCCTAGTTCGTCCCCGACGTCGACGTCGTTGCAATATCATGTGTTCTATTCTTCCAGGCAACTCCTATCCAATGGCACCCAAACTTGACATGATTTCCTCATTTAGTAAGTCTTGAGGATGGGGCCCTTGAGAGCTCAGCCATGGAGTCGTTGGCCTGGTAGACTCGTCCAACCCTACATTCAGCGCCTTTGAGACCGTTGGCGTCGTCCATTGAGATCTTGTGATTCTTCCGGGCCATCTTCCTTCATCTGGGGCACTCCCTTTTACAATCTCATGCTTTGATCCTTTATGCATCCCTCCATGGTCATAGCCTACTTCGGAAGTGAATGGCTCGGGCATCTTGTAAAACCCTAGCTTAGGGCTTGTTGGCGGTTTTGATGGCATCAACTTGTCTTGGTGCAACTTCGAGCTATGACTTGGCAGATCTTGAAGCTTGGTGTGAATCAATTTCACATCATCCTCCCCTTCTTGAAAATGATTCGTCCTCGAATATGCAACATAGACTAAACCAAAGAGCAAGTAATAGCATGGACTTTCAACAATTCCTAAGTAAACACTACCACAAAAATGCCATTTTAACAAGTAATATAATAACCCGAATATCATATATCCGGTATAATAAGGGATCAAAACACTAAGAAATTATATTTTATGTTAAATTTTACTCTAATAATTGGAAAATAACCCGGATACATTATAATACGCCCGGGTTATTTAAGTACGTAGCTCAAGAGCTACGTGAGAGAATAACCCGAGCATGTTTTTGCTTGTTATATCCGGGTTATTAATGTAAGAAAATAACCCGGACATTATCTGATTCATAAACGCCCGAGTTGTTTAATTATGTTCGTCCATGTACAAATACTATATATCCCGGATATATCCGGATCCGGCATATTTAATTGTAACTAGTGTAGAAATATGTATTATCAATCTGGTATCTCTCTAGCTAACAGATTTTCAACACGTATATATATAGTTTAGTCATTTTATGTAAATTGAGAAATATATATTATTACGCTAGAAATAGAAATCATGAATTGAAATATATAGGAATATTTTAATCTGTATACACCTATATATTTTAAAAATTCATATGTATACCTAGTACAATTTTGCACATAATACATGTATACTTTAATGGGGTATTTCACATAATACACTCCATTGTTTAGAAAAAAATTGACATAATCGTATGAGTTACCAAATAAGATAACTTATAGTAGTTTGAATAAAGCAAATTGCAATCTAGGAACTAAACTCGGCCAACTTTGTTAAGCTTTTCTTGTAATGCTATGTTTTATCTCAATACTTGACGTATGTCCTCTACATCGGCTTAAGACTTCATAAATATCTTTCCTCCACCGATTTCATCAACCCATAATTATACGCTTCTTTTTTGTATTTGATTCAACAAAGCATATATAATGTGTGAATGTGAACAATATATGCTATCGTTTTCGAAATTGCTACTTCAAAACATAAACCTAAATTTATGTGACTTTAGTACACAAATGCTTTCATGCTCTATGACTATTTTTTTTTTTTTTGGTCGGAGCTCTATGACTATATTGCCTTATATGCAGAATCATATATATCAACACTGTATACGTACTCTTTCCACAAGCCACCTAACTTTTGAACTTCATTCGTGTTGGGTGTTCCCTCCCTATGCTCAACTTTAGCAGGAGGTAAAATCTTTTTCCCTAAAGCATTTGATAAATACTCCAGCAAGCATATAAACACTTTTGTCTTTTCATCTATAGCATAAGCAACAACAACATCATCAATAGAATCCTCGTCAACAAATTCAACACTATCACTTGATCACCTTTCAGCACATAATACTCGAATGGTATAATATTTTTGCACATTAAACTACGATTATAAAGCCACGAGACAACACAATCTTCAAGCAAATTCTTCATTGTTTCATTCCCAAACATCTCCTTGACATCAAGTAAAACAAAACCAACTTCTTCATTGTTTCATTCCCAAATTCAACACTGCTGCATTGGTTGCTCCATCAATAGACATGCACTCCACATCCCTAGGATAGTAAACATTAATAACAAAGATCCAACTTCCTTAGAGCCAACTATCAAATGGGCATGGACTACAATATCCTCAAAATAAGTATTTCATCTCGAAGAGAGATAGCAATGTTATTTTTCACTTCTATCCAAGTAGTATAATTACTTCTGACCATTCTTTTTGCCATTTTTGATATGCAGAGTCACAAATCAACCTAAACCATTGAAGAAAATATACTGCTTTCATCCATAATCACCACCAAATTAGTTAATACTACATAACAAAAACTACATAAATGAAAAAAAGGTAAGTGCGACCTCACCCTTTATCCTCAAGATTCAGAACAATAGAACACAAGCACACAAAATTTTCTTACATGTGAACAACCTCTTTGAATTTCTCCTCCTCTAAGAACTGAAGTATCAAGAGCACAAGTTCTCAACTCAATGACGACATCTCTGCAAACACCTTCCTCAACATATAACAACAATTAATGGTGCTATGATATGCCATCTCACAAATTTTATATGATAAAGAAATAATCGAAAGATATGTTGGGGATAATTGCACTTGTAAAGAGGTCTTTAACCTATCTAGTGTTGGGGATTTTGTGAGCACACATTTCTAAGAGACATTTGATCAAATATCCTGCTCACACCCCAATCTTCCCAATTGAAACTTCCACAACTTAGTTATTGTGGAGCTTTCTACAATGATAGATTAGTTATATAAGAGTAATTAATCAGTAAAGCCACACCCATTTAACCCACATTCAAGCTCACAAGAAAATATCTTAAAAAATATGAAAAGATGATATGAATATACTTAACCAAAATCCTTTGGCCAAGATGTTAGTTCAAATTCATGGGAGATAAACAAAGAGAATCAAATAAGTAATGGCCTCTCGTAATAAACAAAAAATGAAGATATTGAAAACATACTTGTTAAATGGCCTACCGAAATTATGAAATTCAAACACAACAACTAACCATCAAATAACTGAAAGAGCCTCGTTGAACTTTCCAAATACATTGGCAGCATGAGTCTGTCATAGTTTTTAACATATGCCATAGTTCATCTTCTTGACCTTATCATATAGAACATATATTATTGTGAAATTTATATCTTGATAGCAAAGTTGGATAATTCCAAATATGGATATTGCCAAAAATCATGGAATATTGTGCACGTTATCCTTGACATAAGCACAAACCTAAATCATTTGTAACTCAAATTTGAGTTGATTACAATCCAACGAATGTTTTTGCTGATCCAAAATGTTAAGACTTCATAGATGATGACAGCAAAAAGAGCAGTCATTTGACTTTTTTTTCCAGAGCATCAGAAACAGACATAGTGGTGCTTCCCCAAGCTAAGTAACCATTTGGGGGAAAACACGAGTTTATAGAGAGTAATACTTACCTAGGAGAATTCAGTGGTTTAGAAGCCGACTATGGTTGCTGAAAGTGCATGTTGCTGAAGGCAGTGGTTGCTTAGGTGGTGAAGAACATACCCCAAATAAGTATCAAGGCTTTCGATTGAGTTGGATCTTAGGTTGTTTCAGATGTTCTTCATCCAAATCAATTGGCGTTCTTCATCCAAATCAACGTCGGTTGTCTTATCGCACTTTGCTGGTGTTGCTTCTATGATTCAACATTTTGTTGGTGCTGTTCAGGAGTTTCCGCACCTATTCGTCGTCTCCTATGCGAAGCCAGATTCGTTTGGACTGCTCTTTGTTCAGATTTGGTGTCCATCGGTCTAGATCCGCCAACGATGGGTCTCCTTTTCGTTTCTCGTCTCGTCGCCATCCCCTGCGCCGGTGTGAGCCTCCGTCGTCATTGGATTGTTGAAGGCAGAAGAGAAAAGAAACGGGAAGTGGGAAGAAAATAATAGACGGGAGGGCATGAGATTTCTGACGAAGGTTTTAGCGGTTCTTAAGAACGTGAAGGAAGTGGGGTAGTGGAAGATAAAAATAGTATTAAGCTAAATGTCACGTATAGGTAAAGCCCGGTGGTGCAAATTTCACTTAAGACATTCTTTCAGCTTTTATGTATTTAGGGGAGATACCGTGCATAACAGTATATACCTCGTTAATATAAGAATTCGAATTATTTTCTTTTTGTAAAATGAGAAATTAGAGGTGTATGTGGCCTTTCTTCCTCTAGGTCACACGATACACACATCTAAACCTAATTTCTTTTTCCAATTTGTGCATTCTACCTTGCTCAATTTCTGCTGCTACTCTTAGTGAGGAATTGGAAGCCCTAATTTAATCGTTCTTCCTTGCTCTATTCTCCTGCCATTGGAGGCCCAAAATTTTGCCAAAATCGTTCTTGTGAGCTTCAACAACTCTAATCTCGCCAAAATCACTGCTAGAGTCACCAACGAGTTCACGATCGGCGATGAAGATGGTCTCTCATCTGACAACGCTTATTGCGACCCTAACAGAAATGAAAAATGTGGAGATATGGAAACCATTTATGAGGACGCAAAGGAAGTGATTTTGAGTTCAATCTGGTTGGCGAGATCGAATCCCGACGACGAGGAGTTTTCTAGGGCTCGTAAACATTTTGTTATGATTCTCTTGTTGTGGGTAATCTTTTCACTAATATTAAGTTGTTGATGATTTTTTTATTGCTAAATCTTGTGGTATTTGGATGTATGTTGCAAATTTTGTTTCTTATGAGGCCTATAATATTCGTTTCGTATGCTGATCTGAGGGTTTGTGGTGATGTGTTGCATGGATTTGAGAATACGATGCTCTTGCTGATGGTTTTAATTTTTTTCCTCTTTTACTAATTGATAGTCTTTGTGTGTTTTCTTGAAACGAATCAATTTTTTGTCTTTGTGGTGGGTGTAATTGGGGGTGAATGAAATCAAATGTTGTTTTTGTTGGATTTGGGAAGTTTTATTGTGTTGTTCTTCAAATTTGATGCATATTGTTGGAAAAGATGATATACACAAAGGGTGTGTCATATTATTCTTCTAGTCAGAAATGAATGCCTTAATTTGTAGTATATGTTCAAATTCTATGCTTACATCGACCATAAAAAGAGCCCCCTTACAATACTCTCTTATAAAGCTTAGCACTGTGATTCATTTGCTCTTTGTTTCTCCATGGATTATGTCTTCTCTAACATCACCCAGGCCCCTAAAGATCCCATCCTTGGAGTAAAATCCCTATTTCTTATCCTCTTTCTTTCATCTTTTCGATTGATTTTTGTTGTTTGCAGCTGTCAAGTTTGTAATTGCATTTGTGTGAAGAGGGTCTTTTCTCTTGCATTTGGGTAATGAACTTGGGGGAACAATGAAGATAATAGACAAGAAAAAGAACATCTTCAAGCTGTCATAGGGAGAATATGTGGTTGTAGAGAACCTCAAGAACATATACTCGCGCTGTCCTCTTATAACATCAGTTGATACACTAAGGAAACTTCATTTAGTTGATAATCTAGTCTATTGTTTTTGCCTACTTGGTAGCTCATACTTCTTGGCATTTTTTTATTTAGATATGGGTCTATGGCAACAGCTTCGAGTCGTTCCTAGTAGTTGTGATGGTGCCAGAGAGGAAGGCGCTCGAAGACTGGGCGGCTGAGGACAATGAGATCGGAGACTTTGAAGGGCTGTGTAAGAGTTCAAACGTTAAGAAGTGCTTCATAGATGTGCTGAATAGTACTGGTAACAAATATAAGGTAAGAAGTAGCAATTCTTCATCTCGTTTTGAATGGGGTTTTTTGATGGCTGATAGTCTGATACTATTATATGCAAAGCTTGCACTTGTGGAATTGGATGGTGTTGTGTCTTTCTATTTTCATGAATTTTCTTTGTGCAAGTATAACTAGCATACATGGGAAAGAGACTATTTTGACATCAAAACTCAACTAACAGTACATCCCACTAACTGGATACGAATGACAATCTCCATCCATAATCTGCCTAATGTATCACGTAGTTAGTCTTGTGTTGATTATTGGTTGAGGCTTTCAAATTATAATTAGTTTGCTTGTGAATTCTCAACTACTGAAGTGATTGAGCTTTAAGTTACTCAAGTAGTTCACTAAGCTAATTGAGCACTAAATTGCTCACCGATAGTTCATTGAACTGATCACACGTAGAAACATTTAAATAAAAAAGTAGACAAAGTTATGCATGTCGTGTTTTCAATCATGAATGCTTATATCACTATAAAGTTTTGTGTGTTTACTTAATTGATCAGAATATATTATGACTATTTCTATTGTGGTAGAAACATAAATTTGTTGTTTTCAAAAATACATTAACAGGTTGATGATTAATGCTTTATCACTTGACATCTTTCATTAACATCATCTTGTGTTGTTTATAGTACCTGTAGGATGCACGGTTGACCTAGTGAATTACTTTGGAAATGAACAAAATACATCTATTCTTCGACCAAATAAATGAGGCAGAGAGTCTGAGGATATTTCAAGACAACAGAATGTGGGTTTGGTATTTTGAATGTGGGTTTCATTGTCCATGGTTGTGAGTTTGGTATTTTGAAGGTGGGTTTTATTTCATATCCCATTCCTCTCCTCACGGTCTACAATTGTAATAAATATGCTTCTTGTGTTGCCAGAAATCACACACTTCTGCTTTTGATGCTTTCAGGAAACAAGTTACTTGCAGCTATGGCGCTTCTCATCAAGTGGATTAGCAAAATTAATCTCTCTTCATATGTTTCTTGTTTTCTAGTTCTCTTAAATCTTGATCTTAGCTTAGTTGATTTTGTGGAAGAGACCCATCTTTTGATTCTTCAAAATCATGTATCTTATTTTCTCCGTTTGAATTTGCACATCATAATTTTATAAAACTTGTCTTCAAAGTCCAATTTCTGATCAAGCTAGAAATTTTGTTTATGGGTTTTAGAAGAAATCGTGATTTTTTTCTTATTACCTGAAGTTTGTTTTCATTTTTCAACAAGTTTTATGAAGGTAAGGATCTGCGAGCAGTCGCTGAGGAAACAAGAGGATAAAAGAGCTTATTAAACAGTAAGCTAGATGCTTTTAAAATGTTTGGCCAAATCATATGATAACTCTTGGTTCTTGATCATTTGTCTAGGAATCATATATGGAATTACTTTTCCAAATCCTCGTTGTCTTCAGTTTTGGCCTTGTTGTAAGCTGCAGATAATTCCATCTAATTTGTTTCTCTACAAGATTCACTAAGTTGAATTTTGATTCCTAGACAAACTTTCCATATTTTTCTTGATCTTTTATTTGATGATAATGATTATCTTGTAGCTGTTAAACATGGTAGAAAAAGTTGCATCATTCAAAACAGGGGGAACATTGTGGTTTTAAACACCAAATCTCCTATCAAGACTGTATACGTATGCTTTTCGGAGCATTTTTTCCAAATTGGTGGGACTTTTTAGCACGGGCCTAAGATATTCGGGCTAAAAAAGACCATTTTAAAAAAAAAATCAAATGACCTTTTATCCGGGATCTTAGAATGTCCAGGTTAAAAAATCAAGATATTTTAACCCGAGCGTGTGTTTAACATTCGGGTTATATAACCTATTATACCCCCAACTTGATGTCCGGACCTAAATTGTGAAATATCCGCGATATAATTGAAAATGCGCCCGAGTTAAATTGATGTTTTTGTAGTAGTGAAACAATCCTTCTTGTCATAGCTATGACTTGATGACCTCTTCTGGAATTGACAAGTAAAAATTTGAGCAGACCCCCCCTTCTAAATATGCAACATATCTCCTAGAATTATATAATAAGCAAAATGCGTGCACTAGCTACACCACTTTTCTTTTTATGTCTACACATATGCTTAATCATGCTACTAACAACATAACGAGCCTATTGGACCATGAATATTACACTATTACCTGGGTTCAACCTATATGTCATGTCTAGAGGACAAAGGCAATAATTAATGTAAGAACTCCTAGCCTTACATGTCAATGCATCATGTATTCCACAAGAATCTCTAAGACAAGATGCATATATAAAAGGATTCGAGAATGAAGAGACAGAATAAGGACAAGTAAATGATATTTCCCTTAGTTTTGAACTTCGCATGTCTCCCTCATGTGCTATGGTCTCCTCATCAGGGCGATTGCACTTCCACTCCTTGTTCCTTATCTTGGTTTCTTCCTTTCCCATAAGGCCAAATGAAAGACATGTTGGAAGCATAGGCATTGTGTCCAACCTTAGGGTAGCCTTGCGATTAGGGAAGCTAGGGGCATAGGATGGAGCGTCAAGCGGCTTTAGCATAAGCCACTTCGGAGTGGTGAAAAATGGCTTGACCTCTTCAACTTTCTTCTCTTGAGGCCTTAGCAACTCATGAGACTCTTGGCTAAACCGAGTGAGGTCCTCATAATGTTCTTGGAATGCAATCACAAAGGGTTGATGTTGGGGCAGAGGAGAAGCCAAAACCACCTCCTTAGGCTGTGAAACATCCTCCGTGATCGGTGTTTGTGGGGTGGCCGAAGGGGTTTCACCCTCTACGTCACCAATGACTAGTCTCTTGTCCTCCAAGGCACCAAGGAATGGCGCTTTGTCCTCCCAAGCATCAAGGACTAAAGTGTTTGACGTCTCGGCCTCAAGGACTTGCGTCTCGTCGTTTGGGGTTACATCCATGGCTCTTGACTGGTCCTCTTTGGTCACGAGGACTAGTGAAGTGTGGTTATCACTAGACCTAGCTACGACCTCACATGAAGTAGCCACGGTGACATCCCTCTCTAAGGTTGGTATCACGTCATCTTCCCCCTTGTAGATGTAGTAGCAATTAGGGCAAATGTTAGCCAAGTGGCCTCTCCCTTCACAGATAACACATACAATGTCACATGTTCTAATCTGGGGTTGCAAAGTCGCCCTTTCACTTCCCTTAGATGTGCGACTAGGAGATGTAGGTGAGTCATAGATTCCCTTAGGCTGCACATAATGGTTAGAAGAAGAATAACCGTAATATTCACACAAATATGGTTTAGGCTCGTACCTCGTGTGTGGGTTGTAGTCATGAAAATTAGGTCTTCGGGCTTCCAAATGTGAAGTATCTTCCTCATATGAAGCATCACCCCAGTAAGAAAGGTTTTCTACCCTGTCGTTGTTATAGTCCCATGTTGTTTCTAACTTCTTGCTCAAGGTGGAACGTTCTCTAAAGGTGACCTTCTTCTTGCATCTTTCCATGCGGGCTGATCTCCTAGACTTAGCTCAATCACGTTGTTGGGCCTCAAAGTATTTAGCTCCATGAAATCAAAGGTAGATGTAATCCTCCTGTGACAAGTGGGCATAGCTAGGCCTCTCCATTGACCTAAGCCGTGAACTTGGTACTTCCAAGACCCTGACTTGATCGAAAAGTTAGTGCAAACAAATAGTATCTTTCTATCCACAAGTTAAAAGCCCAATGCAAGATCTTGAAATTAAACAAAAGATGTCCGATAAGGAAAGGTGAGGGTGGACGGCTAGGGGAAAAAACGGATAGGGAATTGCTAGCTCACAAGGAAAGATCTTCTCTTGCTAAATTATATCGAAATAAAAGATGAATAAGATAAACTTGATCAAATTAGGAAAGTATGGAAAAAACTACCAAGATGGATGATAAGCACTACTTTGTAGGGCTTAATTAAGAGTCATTAGAGGTTTTATTGGTGTCATTCGGGTAGATTTAGACACATTCATGTGTATGGCGTTTGGAGGCAAAGTTGGTGTATTTGGAGGTGTTTGAGCTATTTTGGAGATCATATGAGACACTGAGGAGGAAGCCACCAGTAGTAGACGCCAATGAGTTATGAAGTATTGGTGAGGAGGTGCTGAAGACACGCTTTCGGGAGCTGAAGAGACAAAGGAGGAAGAAACGAGTTCACAGCGACTGCTGTGCAACTTACGGCGACCGCCGCCAATTCCCATCCAACAACATTGGCTACGATGTAATTACGGCGCCCGCCGTGGAGGATGCAGCGCCCGCCGTGCATGTCTGAAGTCCGCCGCGCCGTTTCCTTATTTGCATTATTTTATTACTTTTTATTATTTCGTTTTAGGTTAACTTAGCTTTATTTCCTTTAGTATTTAAGGGTTGAGAAAAGGCTTGTTTGCTAATCTTGGATTCTCTCTCGAACCCTAATTAGTTTTTACGTATTTGCTATGAAGAACTAAGCCTCCTTGGCTTAGTCAGACGCTGAAGCTTTCGTTTTGATTCAGTTGTGAGATTCTCGTTCTTAATCTATTGCATGGTTTTTATCTCTTCTCTTGCTTAAGTTGCTTATGATTGATATTGATAATCTCTAGTTTGATCATCTAGGGTTTGTTGTTATTGGTCTATTGCTAGATCTAGATTGTTATTGGTTGAGCATATCTATTTCAGAGTAGCAACTGTATCGTAATAGTAACTGGTTGTGCTAGTCTTATACAGAAGAGAATTGATTTACATTCTAGGATAAAAGCTGGTTGTTTTATGCTAGAATTGTATCCAACTATTTTCCTATCCATAAAGCTGCTGTTAAACTGAATCTTGATAGTTTCAGGATTGTTTAATTAGTTAGTGTTAATAGTATCTGGTTGTGCTATTAGTTATATCTGAAAAGGAATTGGAATCACCATTGCATGAGATTTTGAATGAGTATCTATGATCAACTTGTCATACGAATTGTGGATGTTGTTTGACTAAGTGCTTTTCCCCATCACTGATTTCATCATATTTTGCTTTGTTTACTTTTGCATGCTTAGGTTACTAAAACTTACAAAACCCCTCTTTGGTTACTTTGGTTTGACATACAAATTGCATATTAAGATAGAATTCGTCTCCCTGTGGATTCGACATTTACTTACCTAGGACTACGGTTTAGGGTTTGTTTGGATATTTTGCATAGTAGTTTTTACACGACGAAAACCTATTATCAATGGACCTTACCCGAGCGGGGACTTCTCAAGCCTACTAGGCCGGGTCCACTTGGGGCGCGCCCTATAGGACTTTTCGAGCCACTTGGCCGGGTCCACTTCCTTGTGCACAAGGGCTACTAGCTCCTTTCTTGTTGTGCAAGGCTACTAGCCTCCTCTTTCTATTTCTCTTTTTTATCCAAAAAATTTGGCTATGTAGCCTTTATTCAAGGAAATTTTGAAATTATATGAAGGAAGGAAAGCAAGATAAAAAAAGATAGAAAAATCACTAACAACCTAACAAGATATAAGGAAATCCTATCTACCAATTATTTCAATATAAAAAAAAAGCAATAAAAGATCTTATCAAATAAACAAGCACAAAAAATAAGGAAAGATAGGGAAACAAGATCTTATCTAGGGGAAAAGATCTTGTTGGCTTGGGTAAGGGAAGGCTCGGCCGCTTAGGGTTTCCGTGGCGGTAGGGAATGGGCAACAGTGGTAGCATTTGGATTTTGGTCTTTTGAGTGGTCAAACGAGGTCCGATTTTGATAAATTTTATATGCACGGACTCGTATCGAGATGTTCTACAAGTTTATGAAAGAACAAAATCGGGAAACAAAAATTTGTTTTGGATGAAATCTGGGCAAAAGTCGACTTTTTTTTTGGGTTTTTAAGGATAGGCTTGTAGAAATTTCTTAAGTTTGATAACAAGACGAGCAAGATGGAACGTTTTACCTTGGCAAGGCTCTGATACCCAATGATGGTGCAAAGGCCAGAAAGATCTTCGTCAGCGCAAGGGAGAGACGTCCAAATGCTTGACAATTGGTGGAGATGGTCGTGGATGTAGACGGAGATGGAGAAACACAACAGAGTTAATGAATGAAGTCGATGATGGAGATGGAAACGCACCGGGATAAGCAACTCTCCTATCTTGGATATGACTCACCAAGGGATTCGAGAAGATGAAGATTCAAGCTAAGGATATTACTAACCAAAGCCTAATCAATCTATTTTGGATATTACACACCAAAACACACAAGTGAAAGAAAGCTTGGATATTACTTACCAAGATTCAAACACTCAACGAACAAATAGCTCAAGATTAACGATGGTCAAAGCCAAAACGTGTGTATTCAATTTAATCAAAGGCTGAGTAACAATGAAAGAAAGAAAGAAAGCATATAAATAGGTCTTAAGAATGTCAATCACGAAATACTTGCATAACAAGCAATGAACCCTAAAACTTGGAACGCTATAGCGGCGGCATCCGGTATCCAATGGGCCTCATTTTTGAACACGTGAAAGATAAGCCCAATAACTGAAACATATCCAAAAAGGAGCCCAAACTGATAAATGGTTTGCTCATATGGTCAGATTCATTTCGGGATAATGCAGCGCCCATATCTCTCTGCTCTTGGTTCCGTTGGGCTTCAACTTTAGACACGACCAAGATACGCCCAATATCTACAACATGTCCAAATTTCATGCCAGTTGGATCAACCATATGTGAACGCCTCGCTGCCTTAGTTCGTCCCCGACGTTGGCGTCGTTACAGTATCACATGTTCTATTCTTCCATGCAACTCCTTTCCAATGACAACCAAACTTGACATGATTTCCTCATTTAGTATGTCTTGAGAATGGGGCCTTTGAGAGCTCACCCATGGATTCGTTGGCCTGGTAGACTCGTCAAACCTTACATTCAACGCCTTTGAGACTGTTGGTGTCATCCATTGAGATCTTGTGATTCTTCTGGACCATCTTCCATCATCTTGGGCATTTCCTTGTATAATCTCCTGCTTTGAACCTTTATGCAGCCCACCATGGTCATAGCCTACTTTGGAAGTGAATGGCTCAGGCATGTTGTAAAACCCTAGCTTAGGACTTGTTGGCGGTTTCGGTGGCCTTAACTTGTCTTGATGCATCTTCGAGCTATGACTTGGCAGATCTTGAAGCTTGATGTGAACCAATGTCACATCATCGTTTACATATTTGTTTTACATAACATGCGACAATTTGTGAAACATAGCCGTATGAAACAGCTTGTTTTGAGGGTAAGTAAGCTTCCTTTCCATTAAAACAAAATATAACTCTCAAGTTTGTATCTTCCATGTTAAAGTATCGTTTTGTTCATTACTCGTCGGGCATTATCGAGCAACATCAATGGAGAAGAGCTAGGTCACCTTGGAGATCATTTTGATGCCATTAATATTGATAAAAATGGAGTTATTAGTATGGAAGAAAAGAGACAATCTTGCTAAAGATCTCACCTGGAAGCTTAATGATTCCATGTTAAGAAGATTGTTCAAGTGGTAAGAGTTCCTATTTAGATTATTTCGAGTAATAAAGGAAGAAGGATAATTAACATGCAGGTTTTTGGCATTGATAATGTACAATTATGAAGGATTTGTCTTTTCTATTGGCGGCAATGGTCGATCGTATATTTTAGTCCCTGAAACTGGTCCTTTGGCAGATTCATTACAAAGCAAATTGTATTTTTGAAGGATAAGCCCAAAATTGTGAATTTTGTAGGGTGAGATACCTTTATATTTCACTGGCCATTAGCTATATTTTTATTCAATGTCTCCTCAAAATTTAATATAAGGGGAGTAGGAGCCTTACTGCTTATTTTTGAAATGAGTTTTGCAAGTAAGGGCGCATTTTTCGTCTTTTCTTGTGCACTCTTTAACCATGTGTTTTGAGCCGAGAAGACATGTATTTCTCCATTCATAAGAGGAAAAAATAAATACAACTCCCCTCATCATTCCCTCCAATGTTTGTATGATGCCAATGTGTATATGCATTTGTATAACATCAAGAATTAAAATTTCTTGTATTTTTTTGCAGTGCAAGTCATCTTGATGTATTTGCCATCAAACTTTTCCACCCATCATAAATGCTATATACTACAGGCTCAATTCTCTCTTTTGTCACTCTTATTTTCATTGGCAAATTGGGGGTACAATCTCTTCCTTCTCCTTTCTTGGTAAGCCTATGTTCTCTACCTTCTATGCTTTTTATTAAATTTGTATAAGGTAGAATATATCTTTCCAACTCTGTGTTTATCAACTGAACACCTAATTAATTGGTTTCCATGAAGTATACCGGAGCATGTAATCAAAACAGTCACTCTTAGTTTAGGTTCATCGTACTAAGTTAATTTCAGATGTAAGTTAATTTGAGATATAAGCATTCTTCATGGGTTACTTTAGACAAGAGGCCGGGCGGGTTCCATGTTTTACTTCTCGCCCGATGGTATATTAATTATGTCCAAAACCGCACTTATCTTATTTAATTCCAAAACGTACATTCACGTTTAAGACTTTTATAGCCAACCTCATAAACAGAGGACGAGTGAGATAAAATCCTGAAGATTTTGCACTAGCTAAGTGCACAACCACTTATGCAATATAAGGGAACAATCATGAACAAAGGCATTAGGACAATAATCCTCCTAACACCAAGTTATAAAGAAACGACTAATCCTCGCAAGGCATTAGCATTCCTACGAATACTCATGCTAACTAGCAATTATAATCCACACCAGAGCACAACAATCCACATCAATTATTATTTAGCAATCCTATAATAATATATATATAAGGGTTATAGCTAGCATATATACAACCTAATAATAAGGTTCTTTTTATACAACATTAACACACAAGTTCCTAAACGAGAAATTAAGAATATTTATCCCAACTTAATTAAGACAATAGATTAATTGTCAATTAAAAAATATGGAATAAATTAGCAAGAACGAACTGCCACTTGCCTTGAATCACGAAAAGGATGAACGACGTATCAGATATGGTTGCTTTCGAAAAACAAATCAACTCCCTGCTTTATTCTCATTCCAAACGAAATCCCGAGACGTACCCAAATCAAACACAATGAATAAGTTATATTAGATACTTTATTCAATATAACCATTTGAAGTATATCATGTCTCGGTTTCTAATTGATTTTATTTAACCCTTAAATAAATCAATTTTAAGGCTTTATCGGTACGACGATTATCTATACGATTAAAAATTATTAATCGTATATTCTAAATAATCTTGACATAAATAAATTAATAAAATAATTTATTTATAATCCTAAAATTTTCTAGGTCAAAATATTATCTAAATGAATAGCCAAATTTTACCTATTCATAATATACGATAATATTATAATAAAATTAATTAATTAAATTTTTATATAATCCAAATAATCTTAAAAATATTTAACATAATCTGGATTATTTAAATTAACCCAAATTAGGCCAAAAATAAATCAAAAACAAAAAAAAACCCAACCGAAATTGGGTTTAAACAGCCCCGCCACGACCTTGGCTGCGTCTCGCCGGAAACGACCAAATTGGGGTGGTTTCGGTTGCCCTACGGTGGTGGAAGCTTAGGTCTTTCGAAGGGGACCCTTGGGCGCAGCTAGTGGTGCCTCCAATTGCTCGAACGCAACTCGTTAAGGCCTTCAATTTCTCTCGCAAACAACACGGGAACGGATTTTAGGGTTCTTGGATTGAAGCTTAAAATTGGATGAATTGGGGACGAAATTGGAGCGGTATTTGTAATTATTTTGGAGCTTAGGATATACCCAGAATAAACCCTCAATCCATTTGCCCCAATTGAAGACGATCCTATCCAATTTTTAATTTGTTCAACTCGGCTTCAATGGAGGACGCGTGGGTTTTGTGGCTGAAATTACATGATTTTGGATGACATTTAATCCCATTGATGGGAGAATTACGTGGAGGATTACGTGAGCTTTAAAAAGCTCACGTAATGGCTGCTGTGCTTCTTAGAAGGAACAAGACAACGTTTTAGCTAATTACAAAAGCGGCCCAAAGTTTTGGGCTTGTGGCAAACATGTCCTTTTCAACTTTCCAGAAATTACATAAGTTCCCAAACTTAATTTTTTTAATATTTTAAGTTTGTAATATTATTTTAACCCAAAATTAAAATATATAAAAATTTAAATTAGGCTAAGATAAGCTTAAGTTATATTTCTTATAAATTTAACCATACTTAAATCTTTAACAAAAAATTGTTAAACTTGATTTAAATATTCTAGGTTAAATTTGATAAGATTTATCTAAATTATAATTAACATAAAGTCAATCATAATTTAAACCATCCTTAGCTTACAGAAATAACTTACTTAGGACAATTAGTACTTTATCCCTTTTTGGATAACATAATAATTTTTATGTCTTTTATTATTATTTAAAATTTAAAATTACCACCATTGTTATACTTATTTATTTATTTTAACATCATGTTATTATTATTCATATGATAATTTGTACCAAAAATTATCATAACCAACCCATTGAACCTAAGTTCATGAAAGTTTAAATTATTTCATCTAAAAGAAATAAAATAATTTCAAAGCTTTTATTTTTACCACTCTAAAATTACCATTTTATCCTTCTATTTTAAGTGGGATATTACATTTGTCTAGAATTGTGAATTGTAAGATAAGTTGCTAATTCTCATTCATTGGCGATGTAGTGTTTTTCCCTTAAACAACATTTTTATTTTACAAATTTGCTATTTATAGAAATTATTAGATATGATGCATGTATCAATTCATATTGTATTTTTTTATCTTCTTTTTTTAATAAGATGATTATTGGACGGTATTCTCATCATCACAACCCTTTGTTTTAGCTGACTGTTTTTGTTCATATCATGCCCGATATTTCTGTAGCATACAAAATTGGATTGAAGACTTATTCTGGAAACAGCTTGATCTGAACTACCCTGACATATCTGATGCAAAGGTATGTGGAAAGAGATAAAAGAAAGTCTAATATCCCTTTTGGTTAAATTATTTTACTCATCTTTGATTGTTTCAGACATAATACTCCAAATTTCTCGTGTCTTTTGCTTCATCAGGTGCATCAATTCATCTTGATGTATCTGTCAAAAATATATTCATATTAAATAGCAAGTTTGATGATTTCTTTGTTTGGGTCCAATTGAGGCATTCTCTTAATATATCACCCCTAGCATGTTGTTTATGTAGTTTAGAGTTGCAAATTTTACATGTGAATGAGTATTTGTATGCCATTTTTATATATGCATGCAGTACAAAGTTTTTACATGCACTACGTGTGACTTGAGCAAATGAAACTTGTCCTAAATATTGCAAGACAAACAAAAAAATTAGTTTATGAATGAAATTGGTACTTATGATTTATTATTTGTTTTCTTTTCAGAGTGAGCGAGAAACAAATTTTGTCTTAGTTTCATGCACTAAATCAGGAATAGAGCCTAACAGAAGGGAGAAAGTTTTGAAGGCTAAATATATGGAGTTTTTTCCTCCTTACAGGGCAAAGGTACCGAAGTTGGAGATGTCCTCTTGACGAAGCACACATTTGGGCAGCGGAGATGTTTATGGTTCTTAATATTTGAAGCTCTGTGTCAGTATGTCCACTTATCTTTTTAATTTTTTCATCTCTTGTGTTTTAAATGTCTTCATACGTCTTACATATAGTCCTACTCCTGTGGTTTCTATCAAGATGCTCCTCTTGTATGTTGTGTTTTTTGTCGCCAATTTGATGAATTAACCTTGTATGTGCTATCATAAGATTAGTGGTATAATTTTAGACTCTCTTTTGAAGTTCATTGCCTATCAACCAAAGCTGACAAAATTTGAAGCTCGTTATTTTCTTCTTTAGAGTAGTATTGATATGAGCTAGTTTGAATGCCCTCGATATATGAGAACCAAAATCGGATTAGACAGTAATGTAGTAACATAACATGAGTTATGTACCTTTACTGTCGTTTTCTTAAGATAATCCAACTCACCCTTGAAAGCAGGATAAACCACCCTTCACTTCTCCTCGATCGTAACGTAAATATGTTGGTTCACACAATGATATGAAAATGTTTTTGGTAGATTTTGGCAACTATTAGTTAATTGTAACTCTACTGATTGAGTGATTCTGTGAGAACCTAGATATTCGGTGATAAAAATATTCAAACTATAGATTGCAGGAGTGAAGATTTAGGCAGAAGTGTTGTATACTTGGGTTAAAAGATGTTGTGAAGGGCTGGGGATGAGGTTCTAATGAATGTCATAGTCATAATTTAGTTGGGCAATAAATCTGGAATTGAGCCCACAGAAAATCAAGAGTAGAAAGATTTGCAGTGGTTGTGGCCATTACTATTTTATTGCATTTTTTTGAAAAATTGTATACACATGGATGTAACATTGTGTGGATTGCCTCCATCTTGTGCAAGTCTTGTGGAAGGTTTTTTAACTGATAAAGAACAAAGACAATTAGGTCAATAATGATCGTTGAATAGATGAAATAAACGTTAAATCAGTATGGTGAAGAGGACCTCATATTTTTATATAGTGGTCCTTTCCATCAAAAGAAAAGAAAAAGAAAGAGGACCTCACAATCATAGTCGCTCCTAGTTAGAGTTGTCAAACGGGTCGGGTTCAGATTTAAGCACATCGGGTTGGGTTATTTACGAGTTGGTTCGATTGCGGGTCAAAATTTGCAGGTCAATTGTGGGTCGGGTCGTTACGGGTCATGTACGATTTCGGGTCGACCCAACGGGTCGAGAGCTCTATGTCAAAATTCTATAAAATAATTATTAAAATTAAATTTTAATTAAAACAACAAATAATAAATCAAAAAAGTATTATTATATAATATTTTAATAATAAAATATATTTTAATATTTAATACATAAAATATAAACACATTTGTAATGACCCAACGAATCGATGACCAAACACATAAATTTTTGGGTCGAACGGGTCGGTCACTCTTGATCCAATATTTTCCGGGTCGGATCTCAACCCAAAAAACACGGATCGAATTTGCGAGTCGGGTCAAATTTTAACGGGTCTAGTCGTGGCTGCTGCGAATTCTTTCTAAACCCGAAACAATAATAACAAATTAATAAGTATTGCATGCCATTAATCTCCATACACAGGACTCTAACATGCTTGACTTGTGCTGACACACAATTTTATGATGCTTACAGTGCTGATGTGCAGTAATATGTGTTAAATGGAATAGCGATATGAATATTTATTCTGCTCATTGTGTCTAAGGTTGAGAATCTTATTTGAATTTATATACTTAAAGTTGTTGAATGCCTCCTTAAACACGATATTTTTCGTGTAATTTTTCGGTTGTTTCTTGCCTTGTAGTATTAGTATTTTGAGTCCTTTTGGATCTGTTACTCTTGAAATTGTGACATAGTTGTGATAGGAAACTGGCATGGGCAAATATAAGCCTACATACTTCAATGACTGTCCATGGTTTTTGTTAATAGTCATTGCGAAGCATGGTTTAATTGGAAATTGCCTCCGTTTCATTACGAAAGGCCATTTGATTTTCGTACAACATAGAGTTATTCTTGGAATCACGACTTTCTTGCCCAAGCATGTTCCCATTATTATTTGAGCTTCAATGACTTATTTGCCCAGATGTGTAATGATTAGTCGTGTGTCATTGCATAAGCCTTGGATTGGGTTAACATTTCTGAATAACATGACCGGCAAGCCTTCCTTTAGTTTTAGGATGTGGGGTGGGATTCATGTCAGTGAAAAGCAACGGAATCATGGTTAGTTAAATATTTGTGTGGATTGTAGGAGCAATGTATTTGTAGTTTAAAAGGCAACCATACCGAGAAAATCAAGGTTGTTTAGGAATTCAGTGGAAAACATGTGTTCTTGTTCAGCGACATCAGTGGATTCAATACAAATTTCATATGAGCTCTTGTATGTCGTCACCGACACTTGTAGAGTGTCAAACATATGGTCATTGATTTGATCTGCATCTTCATTAAGGGGGTGAGAATAGCTTTTTCCTGTAGGTATGTAGGATTTGTATGGTTTTGTGCAAAGTCTGTGAAAACCTCATCTATTAGTTGTTGAATTGGTGTATTTTGTGGTTCCACTATGAATTGGTCTAGAATCTGAATCTATGTCTCCTCATCTTCATCTTCATCTTCAAGATCTATTGTTGATACATTTCCATCTCCTACCCTTTGAATCCATTTGTTGAATTGTTGTTTGTAGAAGTCAATGCTTCTATTGCTCAGTCGCACATTTACTCTCATACATTGTGATAATGTGAGTACTTGGCAATGGTGTCATAGCAGAGAGTTGTTTATGCATGCTTGAACAATTTCCAGTCTTGTTCCTTTAGTTATGACATGCAATATCTGCCTGAAATCACCTCCTAGGAGTACAATTATCCCTCCGAATAACTTGTGCTTGTTGCGCTCTTGTTTCAAGCCTAGAATATCTTGCAATGTTCTATTTAGGGCTTTAAACGCATACCTCTGAGTCATTGGGGCTTCATCCCAAATAATCAACTTGACTTCATGCATCAATTGAGATAAATGAGAGTTTTGATTAATTCCACGTGTACTGTTTTCAAGTAACTCAAGTGGAATTACAAATCTGTTGTGGGATGTCCTTTCACCTGGTAATAGTAACGATGCTATACTTGGTGTTTTAAGGTTAAATAAAAATGAATGAATTAGTAAAGACAAATTTGTCTTTACTAGCGTATTTGGCAAGTTAGGGCAATTGTAGGAAATGTGAAGTGCAGCGCATATGACATGTTTGAAGGACATACCAGAGGATGCGACATCGAGAATTATATGTTGTTCTGATCGTATTTGTGCCATTATCGTCTTGTACAAGTAAGGTTTCCGTGTTCCACTTGCTCCATAAACAAAAAAAACTCTACAGTCTGCTGGTTTTACATCATTTATCACCTTGTTATAAATCACTTCTTGTTTTGAGTTTAGTGGCTTGAAAAGTTTTGCATGTAACTCAACCATTTCTTTGGTGTTGTAGGAGAGTTCTTCTTGTATTAGCCGATTATCTATAGTAGTGAGAAAACGCTTGTCCGAAATTGGCAAATCTGGGTAATCGGATAATGACTTACCATTTTTTACAAGGATGTCTTGAATATGCAGTAAGCGGTAGTTTTTTTTATTTGGTTTTCAGATATCTCTAGACTTGGGAAGTTGCATTGCTTCCTTTTTCGGTAAAGTATGTCTTTTGAAAGTGCCTCCCAATTGTGTTCCCACAGTTTTCTAGGGCTAGTGACATCACAAAAAATAAGAATTGTAACAAACAACTCTCTTAGTTGTACGCCTGATGCCCAAAGTTGTTCTTCTTGTATTGCATTTTGTCTATTCGTTGTCTTTGTTTAGCATTCCAAGGGCATAACATGCTTTCTTGAAGTTGGCATACACTTTGCCATGAGCTGTCCGGATTTCTTCAAACGTCTTTGGCCCTTTTACAACATTTATGAGCATTCGCAAGTAATAGCGTTCTCCCAAAGCCGGATGCGATTATACAATTTTGCCAATTGCTTTTGCTACTTCCGTTGGGTCTAAACCTTATCTTTTGCATTCTACACATTTTTATTCGGTAATTATGCGTATGTGTATTGCCTTGCCTCAGGGTCTACTTTGTTCAGTGTAATCCACTCTGTAAACATGGTTTGTTTTACCTCCTCTCGTTGTAGCAGTGATGGCAAGCTTTGGGTGTCTTTAAGAGTGATCGAGTACTGTTCTGGCAAATGGAATGTCAACCTTATGACTAATGGCTTGCAGTAGTGAATATCGAAAGCAAAAATCCACCAGGCGGCTTCACATGCAGATAAGTAACAACATTCTAAATACTGCTTTATCTAATCTATCTCTACAACTTTACTTGTGCCACTTCCATCTGATGATTTGTCATTCTAGAGGATCATTGTTGTTGCTTTGCGAGACCCTTTGCTAATGTACTTGAAAATGCATTTAATGGCCCTCGATCTGTTGCACCATTCAACAGTAATGTGCGCACTATATTTCAGCAGTAGATAGCAGTTATATGGCACGACATATCTGTCGTACATTGCCTCTTGACGATTCCCATGTAATTGTGTTTGAGCAATTGCTTTTAATTTGTTCATTAAGGTCTATCAATTTATGAGGCTTGGTTATAGGTTGTTTAGTAGAGTACAAATATAGTGTGTTGAATGAATAATCCCTTTAATGTGTGTTTGTCAAAACGAAGTGATAAGTATATGTGTTTTAAATGATAGGAAAAAAACTGTGAACCAATTCTAAAACCTTTAGTGTGATAGTTTCCACTGATTATTATGGTTATAATGATAAGTTGGATGCATTGTTTTAGATATTATTGGCATTGTGGCAGATTCATAGGATGGCCTGAATTTCAGCAACAACTGGATTGTGCGGGAATACAGTTTGTCACATCCGGATCAGATTTGGTGTTGATTACATAGTACTATGGGCCCACTTTTTCACTATCTGGACATTGCACTGTTTGTTTCTTTGTGTAGTTAGGACCTGCATACATGGCATCAACGGTGTTGGAATAATTGGCCATAGGGAATGTGGTAACATAAATCTGTACCACAATAATTTGTTATTGACGACATCGATAACCCATAACTCCGGTGATCTAGGCTCCCTCCGATCTCATTTTCGATACCTTGCGAACATAGAGAAAGGCCAAAGGCGGGGCTTGTCCCCCGTTTCACCTCCGACGCTTAAGTCAGTCTTGTGAATGAGGGGATGCTAGGATTTCAGAGTCATAGAATTGAATGAGAATGAGAAGCTAGGTCTCTTTAAGGATATTAAATACCTTCTTAATGAACTTCTTTCAATTAGGCACATCTCTTTCGATAATATTAACAATTATATAAAATCGATTGAAATATTTTTACCTCCACAAATGGCCATCGGGTTCCTTAAGCACCAATCGTGGTTGAGGAAGTTGATTGTTGTAATATCTCATTTGGATTGGACTTAGACATAGCATATCATTACCCTGCATAACGACTTGCATGCTCTGCGCTTTCTTGGCTCGTTCTGACTTGTATAGAAGTCAACAACTTGTGCTTTTCATAGCGTGGAAGCTAGTGCAATTTTTGTTTCTAAGCAGCATGTGCTTCTCATCGCATTGCTGCTAGTGTGGAAGCTAGTGCAATTTCTCATAGCGTTGCAGCTAGCGTGAAAGCTAGTGTAATTTCTCATAGCGTTGCAGCTAGAGTGAAAGTTTATGCAATTTCTTATAGCATTGCAGCTAGCGTGAAAGCTAGTGCAATTTCTCATAGCGTTGCAACTAGCGTAAAAGCTAGTGCAATTTTGGTTTCTAAGCAGGGTGTGCTTTAGCATACATGGCAGGTCATGCCGTTGTGGCCCGTAGGCTAATAGAAATAAGACTAATGGCAGCTCGTGCCCTTTTGGCCCGTAGGCTATTGGAATAAGATGACAGCTCGTGCCCTTGCGGCCTATAGGCTAATAGAATAAGATGACTGCTCGTGCTCATGCAGCCCATAGGCTAATAGAATAATATGGCAGCTCGTGCCCCTGCGGCCCATAAGCTAATAAAATAAGATTGATGGCAGCTCGTGCCCCTACGGCCCATAAGCTAATAGAATAAGATGTCAGCTCGTGACCCTGCGGCCCGTAGGCTAATAGAATAAGATGGCAATTCGTGCCCCTCCGGCCCGTAGGCTAATAGAATAAGATGGAAGCTCGTGCCCCTGCGGTCCGTAGGCTAATAGAATAAGATGGAAGCTCGTGCACTTGTGGCTCGCATGCTTGTTGTTTCAAAGAATCTGTGATATGTTTCAAATAATATGATGCTTTAATTATCATGAATTCAAAAGAAAGGGTTGAAAACTTAGGCTAATAGAATAAGATGGAAGCTCGTGCACTTGTGGCTCGCATGCTTGTTGTTTCAAAGAATCTGTGATATGTTTCAAATAATATGATGCTTTAATTATCATGAATTCAAAAGAAAGGGTTGAAAACTTAGCTCGCGAGTTCCCTTTTTGAATTGTCCGAGTGAGTGACATAGAAGTTATTCGGGTCAGTTTCACTCCTATTTGTGCTTGGATTGAGATCGTCATTTTGCCTTGGCGTGCAAGCTTCTTGAGCAAACTCTGTAGGACTTGTTGCGTGCCCCTATTATGTGGATTTTTATCGTTGTAAAATAGCTTCATGAGAACTTTAGTTTTCCCAAATCTCAGTTTCAATGTCGTAATTGTCGACCTTAGATAGCCAATGCTTAGGTCCCCTTTCAAATGATTTGGCGATGTTCCTTGCTTTAATTAGTGATTTGCTCCCAAATTTATACCGATATGATATAAACATATAATAATCATGTAATAATGATATTAAATAAATCTAAACATATTATTTGCAATAATTAAATGGTTTAAATAGAGACATCTATATCTATATATAATGTAAAATACAATCCTAGACCATTAATGTTCATCCTCTTAAATGATAGAGAATCTAATTTTTCTTTTCTTTTAACAAATCTACCAATGGCATCATTTTATCACAAAACTACATTTTATCACAAAAATAGAGTAGAACAATTACAAAATTAGCACTCAAATGTAGATGAAATCCAAAACTAACATTATTCATGTGGAAATTCTTCACATGTAATAAGAATCTATGTATAATATAAAATAGAGTTTTTTTTACCATAAATGTCTCTCCTCTTGATTATACCTTAGAAGTATGAAGTATCTATAAATATATAAAGTAGACTAAGGGTGCAATTAATGCCCAATAAATATGAGAAATCATCTTTTTTTTTTGTTGATCTTTCCTCACAAACTACATCTTCTAATATAGCTCAATGGTTAAAGACACTCATAATACAAGAGGTTTAGGGTTCAATCCCCATTTTTAACAACTTTGTTCTACTATTTTATCTTTCATTATTTTTTTTGTTTATATTACTCAAATCTTTATATCTATCTATTTATCTATCTATCTATAAATATATAAAATAGACTTTTGTCCATTAATGCCCTACAACTAATTAATATACTTATTCCCTCATTTTTTACTTTCATCTCATCTTAATGTATATACTCCGTATAAGATAAAATATAATATAGACAATAAATGACAATCCCCTAAAACTCACATTCAAAACATACAAAAAAAAATTAACACATACTCAAACGACATTTTAAAAATAAAGACTTTTCCATTTCCTAAATATAGGATACAATTATGGTACTTAATGCCCATATGCGTAATTCTGGGTAAACTTACAGACAATCAACGGTCAAAAAAATTAAAACACGAGCAACCAATTGTTTCAAAATAAATACTTGGCAATAATTGTCCACCTCCATAATCCATCCCGAAACTCACATTCATCAAAACAAAAAAGAAGATCGGAAAAAAGAAAACAGACTATGATTGTTTCAATTGTGAGATTGAACAGATTTAAATGACCATGGCTAGAGAAAACGTATAACATTTAAAAAGTTATCTCTCTTAACTCAAAATATACTCCATATATAATTTGCACTCAAACGGGTGTTGAAAATAAAGTAATTGTTTCTCTCTAAACTCAAATATACCAATAAATACTGGTTCTTCCCATCTATTCACTTGGTGTGCCACTACTATAATTGATCTCTCTTATCTTTCTCACTTCTCCCTCCACAATCATGACTGGAAATACAACAGGGGAAAGAAGATGCATTACACTTAACTAATTGCTTCAAGATGTAAGCTCTGAGATTAAAGTCGTAATTTTTCGCAAATGAGATGTTTTTGATTGGCTCAGGACATACAAGTCCACATATCTCTTTCTAGCAGATTATATGGTACATCAAATTTTTTAATTTTCAAGTATTTATTAATTTAATATTGATTTGTATATGTATATGTTTAATAATACAATGAAAATATTTCAATTTATTAACTTACACAGGACCTCTAGAAACAAAGCAGGCCGGTGGACTATATAAATAAATTTAGATTTCAATGTTATTCTCCAAATTTCAGACATATAAGGTACATGGTTTTTTTGGAGTCTTTGTTTCGGACACTAATGTTCTATTTAATTTGTTTGGGAGTGGCATTCAAGTTTGTACGACTTAGTTTATGTGCTTTTTTAGTTATATTCATACCTGCAAATATATATATATATGGGATAATGCCATTATTTGAGGCCTCCAAACACCAAACATTTAAAAATATATAAGTTTACAAGAATTGCATGTTTAGTGTTGTCACCTCAGTTAACATGGTAAAGACTTTCACCATTTTGATTAATTACATCTTATTTTATCCTATGTTTATATTCTTGGTCATTAGATGAGGAAATACAAAAAATATTAATCTCAGTAAAATAGACTATATGGTTTATACTTTAAACTTCGGGATATATAGTTCTGGTGATAAAATCTTATAGAATTTCTAGTGTTTGGTGTTTTTATATTTGACTTTTTAGGCTATGTGTTTCAAACTTTCACACAAAAATATAAGTACAAAGAAAATGAAAAAAATTACATTATAGTCCAAGAAGTTTGTATACTAAATTACATAGTATTCTAACAATATTTTGAAGTATAAAGAGTGCATTGTTAATTAATAGTGAAGATTTCCATGAGGTATTTAAGTTTGATATTTCATCCACATTCAATTTCATACAAACAAAATTATAAATTCTCAATGTAGGAATATTTCAACCAGTATCTCTTCAATAATATGGTTTGCATATTATAAGTTTTCAATATTAGCAGCCAAATGCAAGTCCAGTTCCCACTATGACCAAGACAGCATAATTGGCAATCAACTCTAACGGTTAACAAAAAACCACTATGACTCCAGCCAATAATAGAGGAATGAATAAATTCCAGTTAACAAAAAACTATTAAAATGATAACATAGTATCAAACTCGCATTCACTATGTAATTATAGGATAAATTGCAGAAAATTACCCATTAAAGGATAAGTTTTACAAAAAAATACAAGAAAATGAAAAAAATGCTTCTAAAATGCCAAGTTTACAGAGAATCATCCCATGTTTTTTTTTGTAACTAAGAATCACCCATGTTAGGAAAATCATTAATCTTCTATTAAATACATAATTGGAAATAAATTAATTTTTTAATAAATCATTCTAAAATAGCAAATTGGAAATTTTTAGCTATCTGTTCAAGAATATGATTTGCATATTATAAGACTTACGGGTGATGAATTTAACTTCCAATTCATATCTACTTTGACTGCTTAACAGATGGATATAACAAAATCACCACGAACAACCAAAGATATGGAGTTACAGACAAAAAAATTGATAAGTTAGATAAAAATTAGGGTCAACAGTTGTACCATAGATGTTCAATTCACAACAGAGTTAAGAAAGGGCTTCAGAAAAGTTACATGTCGAGTTACTTGAGACTTAAAGCAACTAAAATGAGGTGAGTACTGGAATTATCGTCCATCTTCCAACCAAAAAAACCTCACCCTTTCTGGATTTCCCCCCAAATTACGATGAGATTCAGTCGATTAACAACCGTATAAACTAATTTAATCCTCGAAGAAGATAAAACGTGTGAAAATTTGTCAATATGATTAAAAGATAAAAAAGTTATACAACCCTGCTCTCCTAACATAATTATAATTAATGATACTTTATATTATATATTAGAAAATATAATCCTCAATGTGAAAAGTGTAATGAAATAAAATCATGTGTAAGGAGTATAAATAATGAGTAGTTTCGACGATAGAGTATGTATAGTAGTTGTGCAATATAACTATACATAATCGAATGTGAAAGTTATTCATACTTAGTTATAAAACATTTGTTTTTGGGAATGAAATTATAAAATTAAGCACATACTATTAAGTACTAACAATGAAATATTTTTTTTGACAAAAAAACACTGAAATAACTTTAACAAAATAATAATGTAATATCAATATATAATATCATAACATATTTTTGTTTATTTCTAATAAAAGATGTTATAATGATAAAAGATAAATATTATTTCATAGTATAAAAGAGTAACCCATATTTATATTTAAACATTTAAGACATAATAAATATATAATAATAATAATAGTAATAATAATAAAAAAAGAATTTGTAATATTGTACCTTAAAGGTGAGTAAGAAAAATAGAACCAAAATCATGTTTGTTAAATTTTAAATTGCTAAGGGATGGTAAAAATTACTAATTAAATTTGTTAAGTTGGTTAATCATTGCTTCTCCATAATTTCGTACAACTATTAGTGTTTTTAAAGAAAATTATGTGATAATTCTATAGTATATAATATTTAAATATATAAAATATATAAATGTAAAAGACCACATAGGATAAATTGTTATAAGAAGTTATTCTCATACAATGTTGTAAACAAGGGCAAACAAATAAATCATTACGTATATTAATAATTGAACCAATCACCAATGGAATGAACGAAACATAGTACCAAATTACAAATTCGCATGATAAAATCAAAATATAAATGCACAGTGTTGACTACATAGTATAAATATGCACACACAATTTACAACTTCAAATCAAAATAAACTCATACTAAAATAAATATTTTAAACAAAAAATATTGACAACAATTTACAAATTCATCACTAGGTTCACTACACTTCATTAACCAAATTCAAAACATATCCCGTGCATAGCACGGGTATGCCTACTAGTCACACATAAAATCAACACATAAAAGAAAGAGTTTTGCCTAAATAACAATATATAAAATATAAAATGATATACTCCTAATTCTAATATAATCTCTCTAATTATGTATTTGTATAAATAGAATATTTTTGGAAAATAGTTACTCTTAATTCTAATATAATCTCTCTAATTATATATATGTATAAATATAAGATTTTTGGTAAATATTTACTCACTTACACCTTAAAAGTATCACACGTAAAATCAAATTTATTTCCAAAAAAGAGTTTTGGGCTATACGATTATTTACAATCCATTATAATCAATATATTATCTTATATACAAACCTTTGTAATTATTAAATCAACGCCACAACCAACATTATCAGCACAAATACCATTATAATAACCATATCATAGATGAAATTGTTATCGCGTACATAATTTTTTTTAACATTGATAACTTAAATCATAAGTTTGATTCGAATTTAAAATTTGATACATTTTTTCGTCTGGTATAATTTATTCATGTTACTTTTTCTCTATATCTATCTATATATCTATATATAATAGAGTTTTTGAGCAATGAATGCTCATTTACTTAGCCTATAAATTAAACAATTTTGATTAGTAAAAAACAATTTTAATTAGTATGCCAAAAAACTACAAACATAATTATAAAGTAGAATCTTAGTTAGTATTAAACTATTTCAGTTAGTAAAATATATATATTATATGTATACAAAGCTCAAAATTAACTAAAGCCTCGAAATAAAAAAACATCATGCAATATATGATTAACAATTAGGACATAAATTTAAATAGTCATTTCAGATAAATGAATCCAATAGAAGAATTTGAAGACACATTTTGGGTCAAAGTTTGTATATCTAAGTTTGGGTCATTCATTATATGTTAGTATATCTAATTCTGGGTCAAGCAGCATAATTGAATTTTGAAATCAACTTAATATTGGTTAGAATTAGAGGGTTCCAAGTGTGTAGTACAATTTTCTTCTTCCTTTTATTAATTGAAACATGTAGATGGGACAAGAATACGTACTATAATCAATTAATTGATAATTATAATAATGGTCCTTATTAAACTAGATAGAAATCGTTTTATTTTGATCGGTTAAAATAATAGAGTTTGTTCATATGTTCAAAACGCTTCATGTGTTTTCATTCTATATATTAGCCCATTTAATAAGATTGATTGATAACTATATGGTATACTGTTACGAGAATCTCTAGACGCCATTACATTCATGAACAATTTCAAATCAAATGCATAATATTACATATAAATTTGGAAACTATTTTTTCATCCATGCCCTCCATTCCCATATCTTGCCCCATGTTCCGTTGATTGTTTTTATCTACATCGAATTCATCATTTTGCTTCTCCTTCCTATTTTCATATATTTTGTTCTGATTGCCCAAATTATTGATGTTTTACTGAATAAACCAACATTTGGCAAGTTTGTACTCCATTTTCTAATTAATTTTAATAAACTAATCCTTATTTATGCCTTATTTGCATAAGTACTCTACCAACGAGACTATAGCGCAAACTCAAATTGGATCATTACTATTCTCTTCTTGATCTCCGATTTTGTAGGCTATGAATTTCGGTATGAACGGTGTCGATTGTAATCAAGTTAGATGTATTTTATAAAATATTTTTAATCATAGAATATATATCGTATAATTTGATAATTTTCACATTATGAAATTGAAAATATAATTTTGTATGCACTATCTATGAGAAATTTCAAAAAAAAAAACTGAAGTCAATTGAAATTTATTTATTCCCCATTTAAGGAAAAAAATTAATTACTTCACTTTCCTAATAGATTTATAGCTTACAATATAAAATTCAACTAATAGATTGAAATGACATTTGCTAAATTCAAAGGAGAAACTAGAAAAGACAAATTAAATAAACCCTTAAAATAAACAAGATCATGCAATATATGATTAATAATTATAAACAAGGATACAAATTAACCTGTCATATTGGTTTTATTATTTCATGTTTTTTTTCTACACAAACATTTCCCCTCTGTGTAGTTTACTATACAAGTACTTGACAATTATATTCGAACCCAATTTACTCGAATAATTGAATCTAATAGATGTACTGAAGACTCATTTTGTAAGCCATTGACGCACATTCTCTAATTATCTCATGTTAATTTTTTATTGATATAAATATGATAAAATAAAAAAGAAACTCTTAATATATTTTTTTTTATAAAGATGACTATAATAGTAGAATTGATTTGTAAAACATTAATACTAATTCACAAATAAAATTAATTATAATTTTTTAATCTTCATTTAAAGACAAGAAATAAAAAATTATTAAAACAAAATCATATCCCGTACATAACACGAGCGTACATAACACGAGCGTACATAACACGAGCATGTTCACTAGTAACAATTAAAACGATTTACCCATCGGGTTAAGTCGGAACTTGGGTTGAAACTGGAATGAATATATGAATTGAGCTTTTAGGCCCAATAAGTTTGTCCTCCATGGTGGGGCCTCCCGAATTCATCCTTGAGTCTCAATTCTGCCAAGTCATTTCTTCACCATCTTTCCCTACTCCATGACGTCATTATTTATGATTTGTCATTAAATCTCTTCAACATCTCTACAACACTGCTAGTTTCCTCTTAACTCTCGAATTTGTCTTCTTTCACCCCCAATATCACTGCTAACCTCAATTAGATAACCTGTGAATCACGCACACGGACACGAGACACGGAAACGACAGGATACGAGGAAGCGACAAACCTAAAAAATAGAGAATTAGGACACGGCAGTATAAATTAAATTATATATTATTTTAAAGCTATTGTAAAGAGAAATATATTGACATTAATAATAGATAATAATATCCAATGACATAAAAAAAGTTAGTATTCTTAACAATAAAGAGGTATAAACCAAATGAAAATAAGCAAACTAATAGTCTAATATTTAAACATAAACATAGAAAGATAACTAGTTCAAAAGAAAGACATAATCCAAAACACAAACCAAGTTACAAATAAGATACATAAACCAAGTCACAAATAAGATTCATGTTTGGCCTTCATGAACTTACTGAACTTGCAAACTCAAATCAAAATATTCAACCGAGGCTTGCAAACTCAATTGAAATCAAAATATTCAACCGGGTCATGGCTACTGAGTACTGAGTTACCGACCGTTCAGCTTGGAAAGAAATAGAGAATTGGAGAAGCGAAGAAATCGAGGGCGGTGGAGACATACCTGAGCGACGACAGTGGAGACAACAACGACGGCGGTGGGCACAGGCTGGACGGCGGCGAGACGACTGGTGGTGGTGCGACTACTGGTGTGGTGGGTGGTGAGGACTGAAGGGAATGAAGATCGAAGAGAACCAGAGAAGGGATGCTGGTGGCTGCTATCTAGGGTTAAATTAAAAGAGAATTTTTTATTTTACTTACCAAAACACTGCGTTTTGTGTCTTGACCGTGTCCTAAACGTGTCCAAAATATTGACCGTGTGTCTTAACCGTGTCCAAGCCGTGTCCGAAATATTGACCGTGTCTTAACCGTGTCCGGGCGTGTCTTGGCCGTGTCCTGGCGCTTCCCCGCGTCCGACACGGGAACGAGGCCTAGCTGGCCGTGTCCGTGCTTCACAGGATCACACCTCAGAAGATCGCATGTGCCAAATATTTGCTTCGGCCCATTAGCATTTGTACACTCCGCCATCTAACCATATTCTTGGTTTGCAACGAATCAAACTCGACGGCTGGATACAGAGATATGCAACATTGGACTTTGGCGACGACGATGTCGAATTCCACGTCTTCATCATCCAGATCATCATCGAGCGCGCTCCCACCACCATCATCGCTCATGTGACGCTCGTTACCATTGTCTTCATCACCTTGTACGATGGACCAAGGATCTAACGACTTCATCATCATCATCTTTCTCCTCCTTATTTTCCTCTGCCTCGCAGGGATCGTAGTCGTTGTAGGTATGTCTTATGCGGCCTTTCGTAGATACGGGCTGACAAGACCATATCAACGGGATCGTCCGGCGTAATTGTTGGGCCACGTTTTTAATGGACCTTTATTGAAATGGCTCAGCAGACGAAGGAAGATTCCCTCCAGAAGATTTACTCAGTTGGAGCAACTTAAAGCGACGAGCGAATCTCGGACTCAGTGGACGCGTACAGCTATTGGGCCCCGATTTGTTTGGTCTAGAAAGCCGGCCCACATAGCAGATGTGGCTAAACCAACGAGGCATGCATATCGTGGGGCAAAGATCTCGGCCATCTACCTGACGACCCCCCGAAGATTGTGGGAGATAACGGCTATTCTAGTCAATTTTTGGGTCAAAACACGTATATATTAGGTTAGAAAAAACTCATAAGCGGACACATTATCATTTCTATTGAATACAAGCTACAATTCGCTACTCTCTTACTCGTTTTTACAATCATTGTCTAGCTCAGTTTTTCATTTCAGTATTGAAGCGACCGACGATTAAATCATTTGATTCGACCAGTCTCTTATTCGAAGGAGATAAGCTTGTCTTTGCATCTATTTAATCTTATTTCGTCTAGATCTTTGCTTGATTTGGATCATTTGGATATAATCAATCTAATTGTTGTCTAGTTGCCATTCTTTAAGCGATTCAGGTCGGTTCGATCTTTTTCGCCCAAAACAACTTGGCACGCACCGTGGGGCATCTAGCCAATCAACGATCCAATCATCAATCCGATACTCATCCCATCATGGTCGACGCTGGAAATCCCATAATCCTCGTCGAAAATCAAGCTTAAGGCAATGTCCAAATCGCGAACAGGTAGAGGACATCAGCGGCCAACCAGTCGCAGACTCGCAAATGCAAGAGCTTGCAAGAACCATGAATGTCCTCCAAGATGAACTGGCCCAACAGCGTGCCAAAATTGAAACGCTAAGTGCTCAATCTGAATATGAAATTGCTCGATTAACCCGTGAAAATGAGTTTTGAAGTCGTAGGTACACTCGGCCGTATCGGTCCCCGGAGGCTCAAGACGCATAGTCACCACGAAGGGACTGTCTACACGACTCAACTTGTATGGAATGGACGCGACACTTGCGATGGCGACTAATGCCTCCCTACCTACTGGTATGTTCTAGACCCCTCTGGTCACTTTTGTTACAACTAACATACCAAGTTTTGTAGCCGAGCCCCCCGAAGCTCGAGCGACCCATCCGCATGTAACAACTCCGGCCGATCTCCAGGCCCTTATACATCAAGCTATCAACGAGCATATGAAGACTCTGGATGATCGCATCGCGCGAATCCTGAGAGTTCCCCAACCAATCGAGAAAGAAGCAATCGACGGATACAAGGATTCACCTTTCGCAGAGGCGATTGCATGCGTCGAGATTCCTAAAAAGTTCCATGTCCCCAACATGCCCAACTACGACGGGACCGGGGACCCCGATGATCATGTCTCAATTTACAAACAAAAGTTAATGACTATTTCGATCCCAAGAGGGAACCGCGAGGCAGTCATGTGCAAAAGCTTTGGCACGACCCTCGCGGTGTAATACCCCTCAATAATACCTTTCCAAATGGGTTATAAATTTGGGGGTGTTACACGCGGGACCTGTGCTAACTTGGCTTATGCATTTACCACAGGGTTCCATCGCTTCCTTCGCCGACTTAATCAATTCGTTCAAAGTTCAATTTGCTAGCAGTCGACGATTTGAAAAGCAGTCAATCGACCTATATAGGATTGTGCAAAGGTATGGCGAACCTCTAAGAGATTATCTTAACAGGTACAATAAAGAGAAGGTCGCGATTCGGCATTGCGACGTCCCAACATCGATCGAAGCATTCCGCTGAGGTCTGGTCAGAGGCAGTGAACTCTACCGCGAAGTAACCAAATACCCATGTCGAAGCTTTGAAGACGTGCAAGCCAAAACCTTGGCACAAATCAGACTCGGAGAAGGCTTTCAAGGCAAATAAAAGCCCCGATCGAGTCGATCGAAGAGCATCCTCAGATCATCGACGCGATCGACGACACCAACCTTATCCTAAGGGGCGGAGCGACCCCGGTCAGGTAAACAACTCTTATGACATGAACCAGGATTGGAGGAACAACCCCGCTCTCCCTCTGAAGCTCCACTCTTACAACTTCAACATCTCTGTATCGGAGCTCGTAAAGAGTTTCGACAGATATGGAAAAGAGGTAAGATGGCCTTGGAAGAGCGACAAACCAGACGCAAAGAAAGATATGAACCAGTGGTGTGAGTTCCACGGGGACCATGGACACTCGACGGACGAATGCATAGCCCTTCGTAAGGAAGTCACAAGACTCGTCGTGCAGGGGCTGTTACGCGACGTCATCTCCGACAAAGCCAAAACGACCCTCAATCGAAGGGACCAGGTAACATCCGACAAGCTGTCTTCTCCGATTCCCACTAAAATTGTTAACACCATTTCACGAGGGTCGAACGTGTGTGGAAACACATACTCGGCCGCCAAGAGATACGCCCGAGAAAGCAAAGGTGACAAGCCGATTCGGGCGGAGACAAGACAATCGCAAATCGCCAACACCCTCACCATTACTTTCGACGAATCGGAAGCCCAAGAGTTAGGCAACCACCACGACGGTTTGATAATTTCTCTTTCAATTAGCAACTGCCTTATCCGTCGCGTTTTAATCGACACATGTAGCTCCACCAACCTGTTGACAATCGACGCCTTAAAGGGTATGGGTTTAAGCGAGGACGACTTAACCATAAACTCTACTGCCCAAGGCGAGATCGTGTTGACAACATACGCTGACGGAGTCAATCAACATGTAAAGTTTTTAATACTCGACTGCCCATCCCCATACAATGCAATCCTTGGCAGACCCTGGATCTACGCCATGAAAGTTGTACCTTCCACTTACCACCAGACAATAAAGTTCCCTACTAAGTGGGGGGTATAGGAAATAAGGGGAGACCAGCGGGCTGCTAAGGAATGCTATGTCACTTCAATGAAAGGGGCAGTCGACAAGTCTTCCGCATATCAATCATAGTGTGGCAAAGGAACCACGCGATACATCGAACCAGAGATGGAACAACTCGACGAGATCGCGCTGGATCCTTCAAAGCCAACACAAACGGTAAGGGTCGGACCAGATCTGAACGATTCGACCAGATCCGATTTAATTTCCTTTTTACGGTCTGATTGTTTTGCCCGATCACACGAAGACATGGTGGGGGATCTCCCCATATGTTATTACTCACAAATTAAATTTAGATCCCACATATCCTCCGGTCAAGCAAAAGAGGAGAAAGGTCGCACCTGAGCGTAACAAAATCGTGGACGACGAGGTCAAGAACTTACTCGAGACAGGTAAAATAAGAGAAGTCAAGTACCCCGACTGGCTAGCAAACATGGTCGTGGTTCAAAAGAAGAATGGGAAATGGAGAGTATGCATTGACTTCACAGACCTGAATAAGGCCTGTCCAAAAGACTCCTTCCCATTACCACATATCGACGCCATGATTGACGCGACCGCCGGACATGAAATGTTAACATTCATGGACGCGTTCAGTGGATACAACCAAATTCTCATGGACCCCGATGACCAAGAAAAGACAGCCTTCATAACAAGCCAATGTACGTACTGCTACAAAGTCATGCCTTTTGGAATGAAAAACGCAGGGGCCACATATCAGAGGCTGGTGAACAAAATGGTCAAAGACCAGATCAGAGACACCATGGAAGTTTACATCGATGACATGCTCGTCAAGTCCAAAGTGGCAAAGGATCACATCGAACACCTGAAAGAAGCATTCGAGGTATTGAAAAGATATAACATGAAACTAAACCCGACTAAATGCTCTTTCAGAGTGTCTTCAGGAAAATTCTTGGGATACATGGTGAGGCAAAGGGGGATCGAAGCCAGTCTAGACCAGATCAAGGATATCGTCAACCTGAGGTCCCCCCGATGTGTCAAAGATGTCCAGAAATTGATAGGACGGATATCAGCATTGAACAGATTCATATCAAAGTCTTCGGATAAATGCAAACTCTTTTACGAAGCACTAAAGAAGAACAAGTCATTCGATTGGATAGCAGCACACGAACAAGCCTTCCAAGACTTAAAGACGTATCTGGCGAGTCTCCTCCTGCTAGCTAAACCAAAAAACGATGAGCCATTACCACTGTATCTGGCCGTATCAGAATCAGCCATTAGCGCAATCCTGACCAGAGAAGAAGACAACAAACAATCACCGGTCTACTACGTAAGTCATTCCCTACTTCCTGCCGAGACAAGGTACACATCACTTGAAAAATTAGTTTTGGCACTAGTCATTGTTGGGCATGGATTCTCCAGAGAAGACAGATCGAGAGGACCGAGCCCAAGCCCACTGCAAATCGGGAGAATGGCAGACGAGTTCAGAAGAGTCGACAAGGCTTCTCTGGTCGAGCGACACCCGACAAAACCTCTCCAGTCAAGAGTCATCCGACAAGATTGCGGAGATCTCGCCACGCATTTAATGCTCAGATCATGCAACATCTGCAACGTTCAAACACCTTAATTGCCAGTAATTCAACGGCGAAATCCTTGCCATTACACTCGGTATTGAAGATAAAAACATAAAAAAGGTGCAACGGCCACAGGAGTAAAGGGACTTACCATATTTGGAACGAAGAAGAAGATAAGATCAGGGAACTCACAACTACGCAAAACACACGCATTCTCACTTAGCAAACTCACCAGAATAGCACTCTCGCTCTCCATCTAGCTCTCCAAATGGCTGCCTATGCCTGACCCCTGCCGGTCGCCACTCACAAGTCACCGGTCGAGTCCCACTCGATCTCTGATTTTATTACGATAAGTTGTATTGCGATCTAATCCGATTCACACGATATCTAATAAAATCATCTTGCTATTATATATTTATTTCTTGTTTACCTATTATTTGCTTGGTTTGGATTATTTCCCATCGTCCGATCGACTAGTTACCCTGTCTAAGGCGATTTAGGTCGTCCGATCTTTTCGCCCCAAAACAATTTGGTGCCCACCGTGGGGCCACTTGCCGATCACCTTTCCGGAATCTTCCAACCATGGCTATTGATCCCCCTATTGATAACCAAGAACCACGTCTCGAAGACGAAACCCAAACCACAGAAAACCCAATCGAAAATCCTACTCCAACCCAGTTCCAAGAACTCTCTCAAAAAATGGCCGCCCTTCAAGAGGAACTAGCCCAACAACGTCAGAAAACCGAAGCTCTAGCCGCTTTGTCAACCCAATCCAAAGCCGAGATCGCGCAACTAACCCGTGAGAACGAGTCTCTTAAGTCGCATGTACAATCAGTGGCCTCGGGATCTCGGAACGCGCCCGTCCACGGCGGCGCCCGAACGCGCCTCGACATGGACAATATCGAGCCAACGCCTCCCAGCATACGACGTCCCGGACACACTGAGGGTACGTCTCGAACTCCTTTCGCTAGTCCATTCTCGACTAACCGCGTCACCTTTCCTACACCGATCGGGTCTATTGGGGCCCGAATCGACGAAACACAGGTTGCCAATCCGCCAGATGTCATGGCCCTTTTTCAGCAAACGCTCGACCGACATATGAAGGCAATCGACGATCGTTTCAATAGGCTCCCAGGAGTCCCGCAGCCGATCGAGAGAGAAGTGTCCGACGGATTCGAAGAATCCCCGTTCGTCGAAGAAATCGCAAGGGTCGAGATCCCCAAGAAGTTCCATCTCCCCAACATGGCGACATTCGACGGCACCACCGATCCAGATGACCATATCTCTCTCTATAAACAAAAACTAATGGCTGCATCTGTTTCAAGGGAGAGTCGCGAGGCTGTCATGTGCAAAAGCTTTGGCATGACCCTCGCGGGCCCCGCACTAACTTGGTTTATGCGTTTGCCTCAGGGAACGATCACATCATTTGCGGATATGGTCAACTCTTTTAAGAGCCAGTTCGCCAGCAGTCGGAAGCATGAGAAACAATCGAGTGACCTCTACCGAGTCACACAAAGGTACAATGAACCTCTCTGAAATTATCTTAACAGGTACAACAAAGAGAAAGTGGGAATCCCCCACTGTGACGTCACAACGTCTATCGAAGCATTCCGACAAGGCCTGGTCAAAGACAACAATCTCTACGACGAGATTACCAAGTATCCCTGCAAAAGTTTCGAAGATGTTCAGGCCAAAACTATGGCCGAGGTAAGGCTGGAAGAGGACCGTGAGTCGCGTAAAGCCTCGCGCGGACCCGATCCATCCGATCGCAAACATTCCTCCGACAATCGTCGGGACAGACGTCCACATCCCTATTCTCGTAATCGAAACGAAGCAAATCAGATAAATTTTTTCCAAGACAAGTCACAAGAATGGAGAGACGGTTCTGTGTTGCCTCCTAGGGTCCAGTCTTATAACTTCAACGTTTCCATGTCGGAGCTCGTCAAGAGTTTCGACAAGACGTAAGATGGCCCCGAAAGAGCGACCGACCGGACGTCAAGAAGGACATGAGTCGATGGTGTGAATTCCACGTCGACCATGGTCATTCGACCGACGAGTGCATCGCCCTACGAAAGGAGGTCGCTAGGCTGCTATCACAGGGGCTGTTACGCGACGTCATCTCGGAACGGGCAAAAGCCACCATGGAACGCCGAGATCAGGTAAAACAGAACAAACCCCCATCTCCTATCCATACGAAAGTTGTCAATACCATTTCAGGTGGATCTGACATATGCGGGAACACGTACTCCGTGGCTAAGCGACACGCCAAGGAAAGAAAAGGCGACAAGCCCGAAGCATCGGAATTCAAACCAAGGAGGGCATCTAACCTTCCGACGGTCACATTCGACGAATCCGACTCCGACGGGTCGGATAGTCACCATGACGGTCTGGTAATCTCTTTGTCCATTGGTAATTGCTTAATCCGGAGAGTACTAATCGATACAGGAAGTTCGACAAACCTCTTGACCCTCGACGCTCTCAAAGAAATGGGTCTGACTGAGAACGACCTAATCAAGAAATCGACCCCACTGGTCGGGTTCAGCGGTGAGGTTAAGCACACGACTGGCGAAATCATTCTGACCACATACGCTGGAGGAATCAACCGACAGGTTAAATTCTTAGTCCTAGACTGTCCGTCTCCCTACAATTGTATTCTTGGCAGGCCGTGGATACACGCTATGAAGGCAGTACCTTCAACATATCATCAAGTCATCAAATTCCCCACCGAGTGGGGAGTCCAAGAAATCAAAGGAGATCAAAGGACCGCAAAGGAATGCTATGTCGCTTCCATGAAGAACGCGGTCGAACACAAGATCGTATAGCAACCACAGATTGGCGAAGGACCTAGTCGATACGTTGAACCAGAAATGGAGAAACTCGACGAGATCGCACTAGACCCTTCAAAGCCAAACCAAACGGTAAGGGTCGGGTCGGACCTGGACTACTCGACCAGACAACAGCTTCTCGACTTTCTCAGGACCAATGCCGACTGTTTCGCATGGTCACATGAGGATATGGTCGGGATATCTCCCAACGTTATTACTCATAAATTAAGTGTGGATCCATCTCATCCCCCTGTCAAGAAAAAATGCAGGAAATTCTCCCCCGAGCGGAACAAAATAATCGACAACGAAGTCAAAAGCTTATTGGAAACCGGAAAAATCAGGGAAGTCCACTACCCTGAATGGCTGGCCAACGTGGTCGTGGTCCAGAAGAAGAACGGCAAATGGAGAGTCTGCATCGACTTCACAGACCTCAACAAGGCTTGTCCCAAAGATTCATTTCCTCTACCTCACATCGACGCTATGGTCGACGCCACAGCAGGGCACGAAATGCTCACCTTTATGGATGCCTTCAGTGGCTACAATCAAATCCTTATGGATCCCGACGATCAAGAAAAAACAGCGTTCACCACCAGTCAAGGTATCTATTGCTACAAAGTAATGCCCTTTGGTCTGGAAAATGCAGGGGCTACATACCAACGATTGGTCAATAAAATGTTCAAAGACCAAATCGGAGACACAATGGAAGTCTATATCGACGACATGTTGGTCAAGTCCAAAAAGAAAGAAGATCACATCGACCACCTACGCGACAGCTTCGAGGTACTCAAAAGGTACAATATGAAACTAAACCCTACTAAGTGCTCCTTCGGAGTGTCGTCAGGGAAGTTCTTAGGATATATGGTGACACAAAGAGGAATAGAGGCCAGCCCGGAACAGATCAAGGCTCTCATCAACCTCCGATCCCCCCGATGCATCAAAGACGTACAGAAGCTCACAGGTCGGATAACAGCTCTGAACAAGTTCATCTCCAAATCATCCGACAAGTGCAAACCATTCCACGACGCGCTCAAGAAAAATAAGTCCTTTCAATGGACGGATGAACATGAAGCAGCATTTCAGAACCTCAAGGACTATCTAGCCAGTCCTATGTTACTAACCAAACCTAAAGGCGACGAGCCCTTATTTCTTTATCTTACAGTGTCAGAATCAGCCGTAAGCGGTGTATTGGTCAGAGAAGAAGATGGCAAACAGTCGCCAATATACTATGTCAGTCGGACGCTATTATCAGCCGAAATGAGGTATTCGTCACTTGAAAACTCGTATTATCATTAGTAATGGCTTCGAACAAGCTCAAACCATACTTTGAATCCCATACTATCACTGTGCGCACTAATCATCCCATGAGGGCTATCATGAGGAAACCCAAGTTCACAGGAAGAATGACAAAATGGGTCATACACCTCAGTGGTTACGACATCGAGTACGAGCCGAGGACAGCGATCAAGTCGCAAGCATTAGCCGACTTTGTGGCCGATTTCAGTCCGACCCTAGAGCAAAAAGCCGCAAAAGAAGCAAATCAACTACTCGCGACAGACGAGACTGGTACATGGGAGCTCCACACAGATGGGGCATCGAACGCCAGAGGATCGGGGCTTGGGGTCGTACTGAAATTGCCACAGGGGGACAAGATAGCCCAGACTGTCAGATGTGAGTGGGATGCGACTAACAACGAGGCTGAGTATGAAGCACTCATATTCGGACTCATCTTGGCTCGCGATCTGGGAGTCCAAGAGATCGAAGTCGTTTGCGACTCCTTACTGGTCGTAAACCAAATACAGGGATCGTACAATGCCAAAGACACCAGAATGATAGCCTACCTGGAGGTAGCCAAGAAACTGATCGGACAATTCCAAACATTCAACATCCGACAGGTGCCCAGGGATCTTAACTCCCAAGCCGACGCGCTCGCCAATCTGGGATCCGTCCTAGACCCAAAAGAATTTCCACACATACCATTGGCCCACGTTATGACGCCGGCCGTCCCAAAGACATCCGTCGAGTTGACAACACCACTTGAAGAACTCGTCGCCATGGAGATAGGCGATCGACCAGAAGAAGACATCGTCGACACCAATGACGACTGGATACTACCTTACATCAAGTGGCTAAAAGATGGTATTTTACCAGACGACAAGACAGAAGCAAAAAAGCTTAAGGTACAAGCACTCTCTTACGATATTATTGACAACATCTTGTACAAAAGATCTGTTACAGGGCTACTCCTACGATGCCTTAAGACTCCAGAAGTCGGACGTATCTTACAATCATTACACGAAGGAGAGTGTGGCAACCACACCGGCGGACGAAGCCTCTCGGGAAAGGCCCTACGAAACGGGTACTATTGGCCAACGATGAACAAAGACGCCATGGAATACACCAGAGGTGCGACGCCTGTCAGCGGCACGCACCCATACGTCATCAACCATCGGAGCTCCTCCATCCGACCCTAGCTCCATGGCCCTTTATGAGATGGGGAATGGACATCATCGGAAAGCTCCCTCCCGCGTCGGGTCAAAGAGTCTTCTTCCTCGCTATGACAGACTACTTCTCTAAATGGATCGAAGCCGAAGCCTACAGAGAGGTAAAAGATCAACACGTCATTTCATTCATAAAACGCAACATCTTGTACAGATTTGGCGTCCCATCCGAAATCGTGTGCGACAACGGCTCCCAATTCATCAGTCATAAGACTCGAACCTTTTGTGACCAATGGAACATCAAATTGGTTACATCTACACCTTGGTATTCGCAATCCAACAGACAGGCCGAATCCAGCAACAAGATCATTATCAACAACCTCAAGAAACGCCTCACAGGGGCTAAAGGCAAACGGGCAGACGAGCTCCCACTCATTCTCTGGTCCGACAGGACCACTCCAAAGAATGCGACTGGGCAATCGCATTTCTCTCTCGTCTACGGGAGCGAAGCAGTCATCCCGGTTGAGCTACTGGTTCCAACCGCTCGCTGCAACCTCCAAACAAACGAACAAAACGACATCGAACTAGCACATAATCTCGACACTGTGGACGAAATCAGGGAGAAAGCTCGAATCAGAATGGTCAAGTTCCAACAACAAGTCGCGAGGAGCTACAACAAGAACGTTCGGATCAAGGCATTCAAGGTCGGAGACTGGGTCCTAAGGAAGACATTCCAGAACACCAAGAACCCATCCGACGGAAAGCTAGCACCACAATGGGAAGGACCTTACTTGATCACCGAAGTGGTCGGACAAGGAGCATATCAACTAGAAGAAAAAGACGGACAACCAATCCCGAGGAGTTGGAACGCAGCACATCTTAAGCTCTACCATTTCTGAACCAATAAGGTAAAAACATCACACAAAACTCTATGCATCACATACATATCGCATGTTATCGCATGTACATTGCCACCTGTCGCATACATATCGCATGTACATTGCCACCTGTCGCATACATATCGCATGTTATCGCATGTACATTGCCATCTTTCGTATACATATCGCATGTTATCGCATGTACTTTGCCATCTATCGCATATGTATCGCATGCTATCGCATATACATCGCCACTTTCCTTTATATATCATCGCCTTGACACCAAGCGAGGACTTCCTCCTTACAAAAATACAAATGCAGAACAACATTTACATTGGACCCAGTCGTCCGCAAATGGATCCTGTCATCCGCATATAGCGCTTATATTACACGATCAATCGGATTACGGGGAGATGACAACACAGGCACGTCGGCACACCGCCTGCCTTATACAAAATATAAGGTACAACACCTTATTACACTCACACAATTAAACATAAGGAACAAACACCTTATTATATATTGCTTACCTCCCCGGCATAACGTCATGACTAACACATACACAAACACATCGCAGGCCTGCTCTACATACATACATACGGTGAAACCCCACTCGACGGAGCACACGGGCGAAACCGACATACACGACATACTAAACGTCGTCGACAACTTGCTATCTATCGCAAACATGTACGAAACACGCTAGTATACAATTCTACGTGTAAAAACACATTTTTGCATCGAAATAAGAATCATTTTCTATAAATACGCGACCCGCGATGGTGGACGGGTCGCCAAACCATAATTGTCTGCCTACACATATGTAGGACTTCATCAAACAGAAACATCTTGCAACCCGCGATGGTGGACGGGTCGCCAAAACATACAGACACCAAATGTTTAAAAACCCAACACAAAGGGGACAAATAAGTCAAGCATCAGACACACCAACATTATCTTCGACGGGGGCTGGCTCCAATGGGGCTGTCTTGTCGGCCGGCTTGGCATCGTCAGAATGAGCTTCGTCCTCATCGACACCTTCATCCACCGCCTCCTCTCCGACGCCGGCTAAGCAGAACAACTCTTGACCAGGGTCGCCTTTTGGGAACATGGAGTCCAAAGTCTCCCTCTCCGCCTTCAGGTCCTAGAGCTCATGCTTGCCCTCATTGAATTCTTCAATCATCTCAATGCGCGACTTCACAACATAGAAGGCCCCCACATCGCCAGCAATCTGACCGTCGGCAATCCTAGCTCGTTTCACTTCCTCCTCAATGCTTGCCCTGCACTCCTCAAACTCCCTCTGACATGCAGACAACTCCCCTTGGCAGCTCTTCAGCTCCCTGGTGAGACGACGCTCTGTCTCTCGACAGCGACTCTCAGCTCCCTCCAGCTTGGTCCTTAAAGAGGCGAGGTCGGACTCTGACCTAGCAGCCCTATCCTCAGCCTTAGCAAGCATTGCTTGGACACTGGAATAAGCTCCCAAGAAATACTGAAAAGCCTGAAAAAAGGCATACGACAACGCAAATACACAACTCAGAAAGAGAAGTCGAAACAAAAGAAATACGAAAACGCACAAGACAAGGGCCAACGTACCCTCCACGCGGAACTGCCTGCTTCGCCAATGCAGTCCAAGGGAGAAACATCCTTAACCTCCGACTTTAAAGTCGGATCTTGAGCACGGAAGAGATCAACGATCGATGGCCCAGCGACACCAATCTTGTCAACCCCCTCGGCAGTCACGCCTTTCTTCTTAGGGATGTCCTCTACCTTAGCATCGTCGGAACGAGCGCTCATTTTTCTCTTAGAGCCATCTTTCGTCGCAGTCGATAGGTCAGTCAGGACCGGCTTACTCGACGCCGCCTTAGCTGCAGCTTTCCTTTGCTCGATCAAACCTTTTCCAGACGCCACTCTCAGTCGAGCACTCGACCGACCACTAGGGGAACCTGACACGATAGAGCATCAAAAAGGGAGAAATCCTAAAATACACGACAAAACGAAAAACAACAAAAAGAGTCCTAAAGTCGAAAGTCTACCTTTCGCACGGGATGAAGAAACATTCGACATATCTTCCTGTGGGGGAGGAGTTGGCGCCAACAAATTGACGTTGACGAATTTCCTCTCAGACGCGGGAACTTCAAGCACAATCTTTGACAAAGCCTCCGATCGGCTGCTAACTTCCAATTCTTCCGGTTCAGGGACTACAAAAAGGGAAAGTTAAAAACAGAGTGTTAAAAACGCATAAACGCGTGAAAGAGAAAACAAAGTACATACTGTCAATCCGCCATTCCGACAACAGAAAAGGACATTCTCCTTCCTTCTCCAGAGAAGATCGTTTGACAAAAAAGTATTTCGACCCCCATCCACGGTCGTTCACATCGGGAGTTTGCACCAAAGGCTTTCGACCTCGTCGGGCACGCAGTTGCACACGGGAAGAACTCTTCAACCCGATGAAGTAATTATACCACAAGGCGTCGAAATCAAAACCAGCACCAGTTTGCTCATTCACTAAGTCTAAAACCCTAAGGACTCTCCAAGCTTGAGGCATCACTTGACACGGCGCTAACGCCAAGGTAGCTAGAAAATCTCTAACAAGAGGAGAGAATGGGAACTTATGCCCTATCCTAAATGGGTACACATAGAAGCAAATCCACCCTTCGTAGTGCGCGTCGGCCCTCTCGTCCGGCTCAGGCAGCGTAGCAATTGTCTTCGGAGCAAAGCCCCCGACTTCGAGGACTTGGACCAGCTCTGCCTCCGACAAATTGCTAACCAGTGCGTCCGACTCCGTTAGGAGGAAATGAGGAGAAGTATCGCCCTCTCCGGCATCGGAAAGAGTCTTCGACGACTCAGAAGCCTCGAGAGAGACCATGTCGAGAATAGAGAGGGGAGGACATCGGAGAGCTATGGCTAAGAAAATCAGAAAGCAAATGGCAAGAGAGACCGAAAGGCTTACCAGAAACTTGCAAAGGAAGGAGATGAAGACTAATCGCTCCCCCTGCTCAGAATTTATGGAAGGAAATCATGATCTGCAGAAGACGTCGCATCGTGCCCTAATCGCGCGCCACGTCAACCTGTGCAACCGCGCCAAAAAGGACGGTGAAGATCGTGTCCAAGGAAGTTGCCATGGATCCCGGTCTACTTGCCTAAACCGTAAGCCCATAGCAACTTGGGGCTATTGTTGGGCCTGGATTCTCCAGAGAAGACAGATCGAGAGGACCGAGCCCAAGCCCACTGCAAATCGGGAGAATGGCAGACGAGTTCAGAAGAGTCGACAAGGCTTCTCTGGTCGAGCGACACCCGACAAAACCTCTCCAGTCAAGAGTCATCCGACAAGATCGCGGAGATCTCGCCATGCATTTAATGCTCAGATCATGCAACATCTGCAACGTTCAAACACCTTAATTGCCAGTAATTCAACGGCGAAATCCTTGCCATTACACTCGGTATTGAAGATAAAAACATAAAAAGGTGCAACGGCCACAGGAGTAAAGGGACTTACCATATTTGGAACGACGAAGAAGATAAGATCAGGGAACTCACAACTACGCAAAACACACGCATTCTCACTTAGCAAACTCACCAAAATAGCACTCTCGCTCTCCATCTAGCTCTCCAAATGGCTGCCTACGCCTGACCCCTGCCGGTCGCCACTCACAAGTAGGGCTGTCAAAACTTGACCGGATCCGAATGACCCGCCGGACCCGCCCGAACCCAAACCTGTTCGATATCCGAAAAGAATTAAAATATTGTATATCCGAACCCGACCCGACCCAAACCGACTAGCCCGAACCCAAATATAACCCGAACGAACTAGCCCATTATCAACCCGGTACCCGAAGTAACCCGACCCGAAATCACCCGAACACCCAAAGTTGCCCGATCCGAAATCACCCGAAAACACGAAGTTATCCAATCCGAAATCACCCGAAAAGTTGTCTGATCCGAAATCACTCGAAAACCCAAAGTTGACTGATTTGAAATCACATGAAAACTCAAACTCGATAGCCTGAAATCACTGGAAAAATCAATGCCAGTTGATCCTAAACATTCCTTATCGTTAGATCATAAACTTTCCTTATCGTTAAATCATAAACTCAAAGGTCTAGGTTTATCCTCACTATTTAACGTAAGAATCATCCTTACCAAAAGCCTTAAATATAGAACTCCAATAATATGAGATTTTATAGTGAATATATTTATTTTTTTGTAATTATGTTTGCCTTCAATCGAAACCGGTTCCATCGAAATACATTTCAACCACATTTCGATTTATATGAAATGCGATTCTTTTGAGATCGTAAACGAAATCTTATTCATTCAAACTCATATTCATCTAAATTCCGACTCAACCGAAATATGATTTACACAAAATCTAGTTCAGTCATAATTCGAAATAACTCATCGAAATTGACCCGAATATCCAACTTCTCCCGATAAAATGAACAATTGACCCAACCGACCCGAATTGGATTGAGTTGTCAAAATACATGTGAATACGTCATTAGCCGAAATCCGGATTAATCCGAAACCAAAATGACCCGACCCGAAACCGATCCGATTTGCCCAATTGACAACCCTAAGTTTGACCGAAATCCAAATTAACCCGACCGAAATTGACCCGAATACCCGATCTCACCCGATAAATGAATATCCGATCCGATCTGACCCGACCCGATATGGTCCGACTTGTTATAATGCGGACATTGGCCCGAATCCGAACTGACCCGAATCCGAAATGACCCGACCCGACCCACCCAATTGACACCCCTACTCACAAGTCACCGATCGAGTCCCACTCGATCTCTGATTTTATTACGATAAGTTGTATTGCGATCTAATCCGATTCACACGATATCTAATAAAATCATCTTGCTATTATATATTTATTTCTTGTTTACCTATTATTTGCTTGGTTTGGATTATTTCCCATCGTCCGATCGACTAGTTATCCCGTCTAAGGCGATTTAGGTCGTCCGATCTTTTTGCCCCAAAACAGTCATGGCCTCAAACAAGTTAAGACCCTACTTCGAATCACATGCTATTATTGTGAGGACTAACCATCCAATGTAAGCTGTCATGAGGAAACCAGAATTTACAAGACGAATGGCTAAGTGGGCTATACACCTTAGCGGATTCGATATCGAGTACGAGCCAAGGACGACGATCAAATCTCAAGCTTTGGCCGACTTTGTGGCCGATTTCAGCCCTACACTGGAACAAGAAGCCATGAAGGAGGTCTAACAACTAAAAGTTGAAGAAGACCAGGGCACATGGCAACTTCATACAGACGGAGCGTCGAACGTAAGAGGAGTCAACCTAGGTGTCGTACTAAAATCGCCACAAAGGGACCACATAGCCCAAGCTGTGAGATGCGAGTGGGATGCAACCAACAATAAAGCAGAATATGAAGCCCTCATATTTGGGTTAACACTCGCGCACGATCTCGCGATCCTAAGCATAGAGGCAACATGCGATTCTCTCTTGATCGTCAACCAAGTACAAGGTTCGTACGCCGCTAAAGACGACATGATGATGGCATATTTGGATGTCGTCAAAAAATTGGCAAGCAAGTTCCAGAACTTCACCATCCGGCAAGTCCCGCGTGACCTCAACACACAAGCTGACGCTCTAGCAAATCTTGGCTCCGTCCCTACATCCCAACGACTTCCACAACATCCTGTTGGCACACGTCACCACATCGGCCGTCCCCAAAATCTTCAAAACAGCTAATCCATATGACATTCAAACGATGAACGAATTACCCACAGAAGAAGTCGTTTCAGCAAAAGTAGGCGACCATACAGAAGAAGACTTAGTGGGCAACCAAGATGATTGGACTACGCCCTACATCAAGTGGCTCAAGGATGGAATAATCCCAACAGACAAGACAGAAGCCAAAAGACTTAAGGTACAAGCCGTAACATTTGATCTAACAGATAATGTTCTATTCAAACGATCTGTCACAGACCTATACCTACACTACCTCAAAAACGTTGAGGTACAACGCGTCTTATAATCCTTACACGACGTAGAATGTGGAAACCACACTGGAGGATGCAGCCTGTCCGGAAAAGCTCTTAGGATGGGTTACTATTGGCCTACAATGAACAAGGACGCAATCAACTACGTTAGAAAGTGCGACGCTTGCCAAAGGCATGCGCCCATCACTCACCAGCCATCAGAGATGCTTCATCCAACTCTAGCACCCTGGCTTTCATGCGATGGGGAATGGACATCGTCGGGAAACTACCACCAGCATCAGGACAACGCGTCTTCTTCCTAGCTATGACCGATTATTTCTCTAAATGGATAGAAGCCGAAGCATATCGAGAGGTAAAAGAAAAGCACGTCATCTCATTCATAAAATGTAATATTCTATGTAGATTTGGCATCCCTTCAGAAATTGTATGCGACAATGGATCCCAATTCATCGGTAGCAAGACACGATCCTTCTACAAACAATAGAACATCACACTAGTCACGTCCACGCCACGATACCCACAATCCAATGGTCAAGCGGAATCCAGCAATAAAATCATCATCAACAATCTCAAAAAATGTCTCACAAGGGCAAAAGGCAAGTGGGCCGACGAGCTTCCCTTGATACTATGGTCTGACAGGACGACACCAAAGAATGCAACAGGACATAGCCCCTTCTCACTAGTCTACGGGAGCGAGGCGGTCATCCCAACTGCCAGATATGGGCTTCAAACCCTAGAACAAAACGACGTCGAATTGGCTCATAATCTTGACACCATAAGCGAGACCAGAGAGAAAGCCAGAATTCGAATGGTCCAATACCAGCAACAAGTCGCCAGGAGCTATAACAAAAACGTCCATGTTAAAGTCTTCAAGTTAGGAGATTGGGTCCTAAGAAAAACTTTCCATAACACCAAAGATCCAACCGACGGGAAGCTGGCACCTCAATGGAAAGGACCTTACCTCATCAAAGAAGTCATCGGACAAGGAGCATACCGACTAGAAACCAAAGACGAACAGCCAATTCCCAAAAGTTGGAATGCGACCCACTTAAAGTTGTATCACTTCTAAACCTTTCTTTCCTTCATATTTTCTTTACGTCTATTTGATTACAGTTGTCGAATTACGTTACTGACTTAAGCATCGGAGGGCCGTTGGGTCAACCCCCAACGGTCGCCCCAAGACCTTTCCTTTTTTGTACTCTTAACACAGTTTGAACAGGAACAAGAGGCCTCAAAGACAAACACGACATTCAAGCTCAAGAGGATATCCTTATTATATACAAAACAACGCTTAAAACACACAAGTCAATCGACACACAAGGAATAGAGAGACGAAACACCATAAACACCCTACTTATAAGACTTGTCCTGATCAAGGTACTCGTCCTTACTCTATATTACAGACAACTCTTCCCTGGACAGACAAAGCATGCCACATTAACATTTACAATTATAGGTCAACACGACCAAACATTTCGCGTCACGGCCAAGGTGCGATTGACAAAGCCCACCTGTAAAAAAGCACACCAAACAAACACAAGGTACACAACAAATACTAAAATGTTTACAAAATACGCGACCCGCGATGGTGGACGGGTCGCCAAAATATCATCCTTCCCATCACTACGATGGGGCACAACACACCATCTGAACGTTTAAAAGCAAAATGTCCACAATACTACGAGAAACATTGTCATCAAACAAACAAACTTACGACTCGCCTGACCTCTCATTAACCTCCAAAGGCACAATTTCTCGGCCCTTTTCCGCCTTTGGAATCTCCCTCGATGCGTCTCCAATGACCTCTTCGGTCGTTTCAAGATCAGCTTCCTATCTCTGCTTGTCCTCTCCAAGGCCGATTAACTTGAACAAATCGTTGCCAGGATTATCGTAGGGGTACAGAAGATCCATGTTTGCTCTCACGTCTTCAATTTTCCAAGACGAATGAGCCCCCATGACATATTCCTCTATCATTTCAATACGAGACTTGAGACAGAAGTATGCCCCGACATCGGTGGCGACATGGGCATCCTTCACACGGATTCCTTCAATACTGCCCTCGAGCTCCGCGAGTCGAGCATGTGTCTCTGCCAACTTCTTCTCAGCCAAAGCTTGTTTGCTCTCAGTAGCCTTGATGCGCCCACTAGCTACCTTTAGTTGGACTCCGGCCTCGGCTACTCGCCTGTCAGTCGTGTCATTTAAATCTTGCAAAGTGGAAAATGCGACAATTGAGTATTGGAGAGCATGCACACAACAGACCATGTAAAAGACATTGTAATAAGATCAGTACACACGTATTAGCAAAAATTCCACATAAATCTCACTTTACTTACTCGCCAAGAGGCTGCCCCGGCCTCATCAATACAGTCGATAGGATGCAGGTCGCCGATTTCCCTCTTGGCCTCCGAATCCAAAGTGTGGAGTAACTCTTCCAAGTCTCTGCCCTTCATCATTCCCGCCGACAGCTCTAAGACACCAATCACTTTTCTTTTCGCCCCTGAAGTCTTGGACGACGGCGAATCCAGGGCGATAACCCTAACCGACGAAGGAGCTTTGATAGCGGTTTTCGCCAACGAGGAGGCCTTGGCTGCAGATAGCTTCTGGTCCAAGAGACTCTTCCCCGACAAGCGAGCACTCGATCTCATGCCTCGAGATGCTGTCAGCTAAGCACAATAATATAAGCATACGAACACCCCAAAGACCACCCACATGCATACTTGGAGGAACGAACAAGTGCCTTTGGTAATGGAGGTGGATGGAGTCGCCATGCTCGAAGGACTAAGAGCCAGATAATTCACGTTCTTAAACGATCTGTCAGCCTCTGATAAAGCAAGCAAAACTTCAGTAACCGCGACAAAGTCAAAATCCGTTTTTTCCTATGGATTCGGCACTACAAAGAGACACACGTGAGCAAAAGTTAACAAGACATCAATATATGAATCCAAAAAGACTAATACAATACCCGATGTCCTCCAGACGTCGCATAATAAAGAACAGTCGAAACCCCCCTCAAGCGACTTCTTCTCCACAAAGAAGAATCGCGACCTCCATCCTCAGTCGTTGACATTAAGATTCAGAGCGATCGGTTCCCTATCCGGTCTAAGGCGCAATTGAAAGCGAGAAGATCCTCGACTACTCAAGTAATAAGAGTACCAGAGAGCATCGAAGTCAAAATCGATCTCGACACTGGAGACCAAAAGATCAACTACCATAAGGAGACGCCACGCGTGTGGCATCACCTGACATGGAGCAAGATGAAGAACGGCCAAGAATTATTGTCACCAGACTCGAGAAGGGGAAAGTATGACCTACCCTAAAAGGATATTCGAAGAAACAAACCCATCCGTCCTGACACCAATCGGCACATTCTTGAGGAAAAGAAATACGAGCAACCGTTTCAGAGGGAACTGACCTATCTCTAGAATCGTATCCAACTCCGACTGAGTCAAAGTTCCGGCTAGGGAATCATCCGGGCTAAGTAGATTCGAGGGGGAAAAGCCGATGTCTTTCTCACCAACGCCAGAGGACGAAGCTCTGAACTTCTTCGATCTTGAAAACGACATAGCTCAAAAGAAAATGGAAAAAAACTTGAAAAGTTTTTACCTTTGAAACCAAGACCCTCTGCAGGAAAAAATAAGAAGGTGAAAAGAAAGAGAAGTGACTACCCATTTATGGTGAAAATTGCCCACCGTCAAATCCTATCAACCAGTAAAAACGCACCACATCATCGATCCACTGCAATAGAATCAGCAATAAGAAGATCACGTTCGGAGGAGAGTTAAAAAATCCAACCGTCCCCTCAACCGCTGCTTCCGGCCCAGTTCAATTTTCTGGGCAATTGTTGGGCCACGTTTTTAATGGACCTTTATTAAAACGGCCCAACAGACGAAGGAAGATTCCCTCGAGAAGATTCACTCAATTGGAGCAACTTAAAGCGACGAGCGAATCTCGGACTCAGTGGACGCGTATAGCTGTTGGGCCCCGATTTATTTGGTCTAGAAAGCTGGCCCACATGGCAGATGTGGCTAAACCAACGAGGCATGCATATTGTGGGGCAAAGATCTCGGCATCTGTTAAACAACCTGACGACCCCCCGAAGATTATGGGAGATAACGGCTAGTCTAGTCGATTTTTGGGTCAAAACTGTAACACCATCGACTTATGTCGGTAGTGCCATACACCAATGACCTCAGACGTTAATGTCCAAAGTCACCCTAAGCTTTAATCAGAACAATTAAGCTTAAATAAATACATAAATAATAAGTAACGAAAGAAATAACCAGCGGAAGACATTTTAAATGAACAAAACTCAACCTTTTATTAAGATTCCTCTCGTAAAATGAGAAGGATGGTTTTACAACAAAGTATAGTGACAACGAAAGACTTTTAAATTACAGCGGAATACTCTTTTAAAGTAGTCCTAATTACATGACTATGTATTACATTTATTTCAAATTAAACATACACGCCTTAGAAATATTACTTCTTAAAATGCAAACTTCAACTGTAAGTCTTCTCTTCGATTTGGTTACTTCAATCGTCGGGGACCAACCTATGATGTGCCATAAGGATGGATGACACCAGCCAACCATGCAAGGAACAAAATCCGGTTGGTTAGTCTAATGACAGACTATGCAAGGGTACAAGCAGAATGGTTCAAGTGATCGTAACCGTTTACTATAATTATCCCTCGAATAATAACCGAAGGAACGATATATAACCCGGAACTTTCACGGAATGATAGAAGAAGATATGCATCCAAAAGAAGACTCCAACGGAATTGAGTCTTATAGGAAACGTATGCAATTGTTTGGGAACGTTAAGTTTTCATACAAGCATATAAAAACGACCTTGATTATTTGGGTCCACGACCAACCTCACCACGTACTGCGAATCCAGATTGGAAAGAGGACTTATTCTAACAAGAGTCCGGGCGGGTTCCACGTTGTACTTCTCGCCCGAGGATATGCTAATTATGTGTGTAAAAGCACTTATCTTATTTACTTTAAAAAATGTACATTCACGTTAAGGCTTTTAATCCACATCATCTCAATACGAGAGATATCTTTGGGATGAATCCCGAATATTGGCCCTAGCTAAGTGCACCTATCACTTATATCCGAATAAGGGTACGGTCATGACCAGGAGTACTAGGGCAAAATCCTCCTAATACTTGTTATAAAGAAACGACTAGACCTCGCAAGGTACATAGCGTTCCTACGAATACTCGTGCTAACTTATAAGCATGTAAGTTCACAAATAAATCCACACCAAAATCCATTTATCACTTTATGGTAATATCATATAGAATTATATATAATAGCGTTGTTTCTAGCAATATATACAACCTATTATAAATTCATATCTTTAACACAACATTTTATCGTTTAAGTTCCCAAACACAAATCAACAACTTTTATTCCAACTTAATTAAACAATTAAGTAATTGATAATCAAGAAGAATATGGAATAAATCAACAAGAGCGAACCACCACTTGCCTTAGTTTGGACGAATGAAAAGTCGGGTTTCGAGATCCGGGAACTTGAACTTGTCAATAGTGGAAAAAATCCTTATAGAGGCGGGCCTTTGGACACTTATTGAGGCGAACACCGTTCGCTTCAACTAAGGGGGCTGCAACAAGTAGGGACACTTTTTAAGGCGAGCATTTTACGCCTCTAAAAGGACCTTATTGAGGCGGGCCTCCGAAGCCCGCCTCAACAAGTCCCTCTCTTTGGCGCCAAAATGAGGGACTTGTTGAGGCGGGCTTCGGAGGCCCGCCTCAACAAGTCGCGCTGACTCGGCCGAGTCAGCGTCTATGTACTTATAGAGGCGGACATACAAGTCCGCCTCTATAAGTCCCTTCTTTTGCGCTTCTTTTGGATGTTTTTTGGATTTATGATGCACCATACACACATTGCAGAATAGGTTCCTGATTTTATTCACAGAATAAAAACAAGTTTACATGACAAGTAAAAACAAGTTCAATCCGAGTACAATCAGGTTCTCAACAACAGTTTACATGACAAGTAAAAACAAGTTCAATCCGATAATAAATACTTCGATGTAAAATACTGTGCCCATTGCTCACGAACAACATCCATTTCTTCATAAGTATACGATGTCTTCCTCTTAGGATATAGCTTCATAAAAAACACAGAAATTATTGACAAAAAACACAAATACTATCAATATATAGTTAGTTAAGTTACATACCTTGATACTCTCAACGTCTTGAGGAGAATCAGCAGGATGTCTAAGGAGTCCATCTTTCTTGGGTTAATTAGTTTGAGAACTTAACCTGCAATATCCAGGTCCAAGAAATGAGATTTTCAGCAAAACAAAGATTCAAATAAGATTGGGATGAGTGTACAAATTGTTACAAGAAGCTTCAATTCATTTTGAACTAATTAAGCCTCTAAGAAAACATAAATGCACTAAATCAACAAAAGTTGGTTACACGCCATGCTATGGATACTTCACCATTTTTTCTAGTGTATCCTGATCACAAAAAGATGCAAAATCATTTGATCAAGTCCTAACAATCAAAGAACCGGTGTATGAGTACTAAGCAAAATAAGTAGCTAAATACTTGATATAAACTCCCAAAAAATCCGCCTTTCCCATTTTGATTGTCTGGACGGAAGTCTTCTGTCTACCTAGCGCATGGGAGACCTACTTAGCTACCTTTTATATTCACAAGTTCTAAAATACTATAAGAAGTGCATCATTATAGACCATCAGAGGAACACAATTCAAATTTAGCAAACGCCACTTGTATTTTCTTATCATTGTTACACAACGATAGTTCATTAACTATAGTTCTAAAAAATTTACAAGTCAATGTCCATAGTTAGTTAAGCCCATATCTATCTTGACAAATGACATATCCAAATTAGTTAATTGACACAATGTATTATTCAAGTGTTTACCAAATATTCAAAGCAAGAATAAGTAATGAAGAAGGTAAGTAGTTAACACTTACAGTTAGAAGAGCAACCTTGCCCACTCGCATCCCAAATGCACCTTCATCCCACCCTGATCAAATGGGGAAATATTAGGAGAAAGCAGCAACCAGAAATGACACATGAATAATTTTTGTTTTCTTTTAAAAAAGAAGCATATCTTTATGGTGAATTAACCAATTCATTTGCAATAGAGAGCACCAACTTTGTTATCTATCCAAATATCAAGGAAATATCAACTTAGTAGAGTGGAGGCTTAACAAAGATATTTTTCAAACTCCACCAGAAAAATAGAAGTTATAAGATAGCTACCGCTGCAAAAGTGTACCTCCTCCCATTCTGATATGTAGTCATAACAAAACCAAACGAAATCCACATTGAAGAGAGCAGTAGTAAATAGAACGACAAAGAAACATAAATCCATGACTATGACATCCATGAAAGCAAAGCACCATTTACAGTAACTTATAGAAACTCTACTCCAAATTAGCTTAGTCGTATACTTAAAAGGGAATATATGGGTTTAATATGTGAACGATATTTGAATAACCTTGCAATTTTAAACTCCGAACGAACACGGTCAGTCAGTCCTAATCGATCTTTGTCTATTTGATTCTGCTAAATCCGCCATTTCCAAGGCCACGACCTCCACTTCCTTTTCCTCTCTCATAAGACCCTGAAACCATGTAACATATTAGATATAGAGCGACAATATTAACTATTAGATACAATACTTGAAAAATCAAAAGATAAACAGAGCAAAAACCTTATAGACAAAGCAATAAAGTAATCTAACTCTATCCTTCACAGTCAAATATGTACCAGTGATAGCCAGTCAAAGAGTGTTTCTTGGAGAGAAAATTAGATGAAAGTCGAGTAGTGAATCTGTGTTTGCAACTTCGGGATTGGAAGGAAGTTGCCCCTACCTTTCAACAGTTCCTCCATAGAGGCATCTTCCTCTGCCTATTATCAGTCACCACCACATTTCTAATCAACATAATTTATGTGGCGTTAAGTAAAACTTGATTACCAATGTTGATTTATAACCACTGTAGATGCTGCTTACAACCTGTCATTTTCCTGTGGCCTGTGGAATTGCATATTGAACTGAGCATCTGATAATCACCAAATATAAATCTACACTTCATGAATGTCGGATAATCTCCGAGTTAAATGACGAGAGTACGCTTATGAAAAAGAATGTAGTGCAAACTTTATGGAGGCCAATTCATCGTCAAATCATGAAATAGTAGCATAAATGGGGCATGGTATAAGATATGCAGTATCTTGAAAACTATTGTCCAAGTTGCTAATTTAAATTTTCACTATTTTGAACAATTATATCATGTAACTAAGAAACACCATAAGGTAGCCATTGGCTTTATCTCTCTTCTATGTCCTTTTAAACAAAGGTCTGTTCGGAGTCCAAAGATTCTACAGTCTACGCTAACAACATAAAAATTATAGCTCAAGCTTTTGCTATCAGTTCAGGGCTTACATATATATCTTGTTAGGAACATGCTAACAGGGTTAATAATCTTTCAAGAAGCACCTATTTCAGATTATCAAAGTCGAGAGCCAGGAAATAACACAAGTGCCAAGTTTCACTCCCATAACATTATTTTTACACATAAAAGTAACTAACTTTCGTACAATTACAGAACAAACAAGTAAAATCATCAGAATAAGAAAGATGTAGAATGAAAATTCAGCAATATGTAGAAAATCAAAACACAAAAGCGTTAGAAGAAAGTCAAAAGTCCACAACCAAACCCTAAATCAAGATAGATTTTAGACGAACAGAATCGAAGCACAAAAATGGAGGATGGGAAGAGAATAGAGGGATTGGCGGTGTAACAGGAACGGTTCAGAAGAGGAAATCGATCAAAGACCGAGAAAGCTCACCTCGGTAGTCGGGAGAGAACCTGATGAACCAGGCATGGAGACGGACGCCATCGGAAGATCGAAGCCAGATGTCTTCGTAGATGAGGCAAAGTCGACGGTGAGGGATTGACGGTGGAGAGGGAATGGAATCGAAGCACAAAAATGGAGGATGGGAAGAGAATAGATGGATTGGCGGGGTTAAGAGAACGAATCCATGGCTGCTAAAAGAAATGGATGGCACAAGTAGTAATTTCTTATAGAGGCGGGCCTAACACGCCCGCCTCTATAAGTATTACGACTCGGTCGAGTAATGGTCTAATAGAGGCAGGCCTTACATGCCCGCCTCTATTGGACATACCTTTTGAGGTGGGCTTTAATAGGCCCGCCTCAACAAGCTTTAATTGAGGCATGCTACTTGGCCCGCCTCAATTAGTTAGCATTAGATGCGGGCCTTACCCTGGCCCGCCTCTAATACGTTAGCGGGAAATATTTTTTCGGATACTTGTTGAGGCATATATTAATTTGTCCGCCTCAAAAGATGTTTTTGAGGCGTATAAATTAATTATCCGCCTCAAAAACCAAAAAAAGTGATTGCCTAAGTCGTTGTTGAGGCGTTTTGAACTATGTACGCCTCTAAAAGGGAGCAGCAAAAAGTGTTTTTTCCACTAGTGTGTGCACGACTGCCTACTAAAATTCCCGTTGAATTTTATCGTCATTTCGTAGGGTCGGATCCCAATCCGCACAACCAGCCATGTATACGAGCACATTCCAACCTGACGACAAACACCACAACAATGTAACTAACGAGAGGAAGAGAGGAATGAGGATGGTGGAGGAGAATGGTGGATCTGAGCCCTATTTATAGGCTCAGAAATGGAGCTCCACACTCAATGCAGAGAAGGCAAACCGATCCAGCTCCCGCCATTCGGAGAACACGTGGGAAATGCCGATCGTCGGCGTTCGGGAAAGAGAAGGAAGAAGACAAAGCAGAGTGCCGCGATTGCGGTTTCATAACCGCGGTCGCGGGCAGTGCCGCGATTGCGGTTTCATAACCACGGTCGCGGGCAGTGACGCGCCCGCGGCTCTCGAGCCTTGATCGCAGGTCTGGCTAATCCCGATTTTAGCAACCCTCCAGTGATTAAAAACCATATATTTCATTAAATGTGTATCCATACATTCATATGGTTCTTACAGGGTTACAGAACACGCCTAACACGTCTTGCTTACAAAACGAAAGTTGGGACTTTTAGGGGTTATTACAATACTACCCCCTTAAAAATAGTTTCGACCCCGAAACTAGCACTACCAAGGTAGAGGTATCGGTTTCCACATTAACCTCTCCATTTGAGTTTAGTGTCCTCGATTATTTCGTACTCAAAATTAATCCTATGAAAGTCGATCTGTCTCCTCAACCATGACATTCCTCATATGTCTTGTTTCCATATATTATATCATGTGCCAACTCTTAATATACTCACAAGGTTATGATTACCTTAGAATCATAGTCTCCAAAATCATCACACGATCTTAATACACCTTAAGCTTGAGAACGCATCTTTTCTTTCAACTTTTCTCTTTTATAAACGACTCCCAAAGTTCATACCTTATCACCTTATAACCTAACTTAGTACCCCCAATTGTCATATCGTCTTACTCCTTATATATACATCTCATCCATTTCATGATTTACCTTAATTAAATTTGGCCATTATGCCATCTCTTATCCCAAAATCTTTCCATTAATCAGGCCCTTACATAAGGCCTTTAGAATTCCTTAGATTTTCCAATTACTCACGCAACATCTTATTCATGCTTTCCTCAAACATGATTTTAATAATCCGTTTCACACGATTATAATCAATCACCATTATTTATCCAACACGTGTCATAAGATCACCTTAATAGGCATAGGTCACCTCTTCACTAAGTCCAGTTGATAAAAATCCATACCCTTACATTATCCCATACTATAAATTCACACAAGTTACAACAACTTTTACCGACTGAGTTTGTTATTCACCCATAAATCCTTAACACTTAATTGTCCTCACACAATTTATTATCCCAAATTAAGCAAACCTTTTGCTTTACCGAATTTTAGTATTTACCCAAGACTTAATCGTCTTAACACTTCTCGTATCATCATCTCATCATATCATTTCCTTAAGAAAACCTCATAACGAAACCTCAAATTGGTCTTCCAAAATAATACTTATGATTTCACACACTTAGCCTTTCCGAAATCTTTTAACACTAGTCCCATAATGGACACACTCGCTTTTAAATCCCATAATTATTACTCTTAATTTTTAAAATTTACCCAAGATCGTATTAGAGTATGATCATTTTAGAGAAAACCAGCTCCTTATGAAATACTCCTCTTTACAAATTTATTCACTTTAAATGAATAATTTATAAGACTCACAATTGAGTATTTTGAGCTTTATACTAGCTCACTACACAATTTTACCACATTTAATGCTCGGAGTATACACATGAGGAATAACCTCCAACTCCATAGAGCATTAACCATATACGCTCAAGTCCTTGTAGCGAGGAGTCCTTACAAGATTAAACTCTCGAAACAATCACTAGTACAAAATGGCAAGTTTACTACGGTTCCAAATACATATATTACTACGGTTGTGAACCGTAGTAAATGTGGCCGTTATAAACTTGTTTACTACGGTTACAGATTTACTACGGTTACCGAATTACTATGGTTCGGTAACCATAGTAAATCGGTAACCGTAGTAAATATACTATGGTCGTCGTTTAACCACGGTCGTTGTTTTACTATAGTTACAGATTTACTACGGTTACCAATTGACTACGGTTACCTGTTTACTACGGTTCGAGAACCGTAGTAAACAGGTAACCCTAGTGAATTGGTAACCGTAGTAAATAGGTGACAACCGTGGTAATTTGACATGTCATAAAGTTGTTTCAACCAAAGAAACCGTGATAATTTTACACGTAGTTAAATTGTTTCAACCGTAGTAAAAGGCAATCAACCGTGTTAAATGTGCACGTAGTATATTTGTTTAAACCGTAGTAAAAAGGATTGATTCACCCATAGTAAAATGTCATCGTCGTTAGTTTGTTACAACCATAGTTATATCGTATGTCCCATTTATTGGGTCACCATTATAAACAATATGATGGATATATAAATCTGATCGAATTTTATATCATTTACCCATGACAAACAATTTCAATGAACATCCGACAACCATCCAAATATAATCAAACACCGTTTACAATATCGACCATATAACAACGTAACTAGCTTGGTCATCAATTCAAAGTCATTAATGAATAAATCACTAATATCCTCTAAACTAATTAATGTTTCCTAATAATATCACTTGCACAATTTGACAAATTAAAAAATCAACCTTTGCACAAAAGTAATCCATTGATCTCCAACCTCATCTATTTTGTCCTTGGACATTGGCTTCGACCCAATCGGTTTCGGATAGCCTCAGCCAGCTTCATTTTGAATTATTGCTTTATTTTCCCTAAAAGGTGAATTCCACATAAGAAGCTCAAAATTCAACATATATTGTAGGATTACATAATTGTAGAAAAATCAGCTAAAGAAACCACAAAGAGATGAAAACTAAAATGATATGAGAACCTTGAATGTCTCAAGGAAGGTGACACAAAACGTACTTTCCTGTATTTTATAAAATTGACAGAAAAATCAATCTTTTAACACAATCAAGAGTCTTCCTATTGTTTAAGATTGTAAAGAGACCTTTACCTAGATGATGAGGATGATGATGAAGGGGTATCACTAATAGTGGTATAAGAAGCTGAAGCAAGGAAATAATAGTTATGCAAAAGGAAACAAAGCAAAGCTGCAGTGACCAGATATTGCAGAGAAACTTGACAAAAATAATGGAAATGAAAGAATCTACCACTTCTATATTGATGCCTCTCATTTTCATCTTCCAAGGTGCACCCATGGTACTTCAAATTGTCTTCTTTGCCTCCTTCGATAGCTTCCCCAGCTGCACATAAGTTTTCAAAAGCAATGATACCGTTTACAAGCTTTGTGAATCACCAATAAATAACACAAGCACAGTGGAAAAGAATATGCAAAATTTCAGGGTGAGAAATTGGAGCAAATGTTTACCCGACAAAATGTATCGTTTATGATATCTAGGAGCATCTATAAGGGATGATTGTTGAGCCAGACCTTCTCGATCTATATACTCTTTACACGTTTTTAACCGCTAAGATACAGTAAAACAAAAAGGTAACAATGTCAGCACGACAACACGAAAAAGTAACAATTTCAATTTCTAACATACAGCAGCATGAAAAAGGAGTGTTAGTTCTTCATATGAACTATCAAGATTTATCAAACAAAGAGACAACTTTAATATGATCTGAACATTCTCAATAAAACAGAAATGTTTGAATATAAGACATTGGCAAGTCAGAATATCAATAAGCATAATAAGTTAAGCTCACAAAGGCAAAATCCTATTCTATGTCCAATATCCTAAACAATGCAAAAAAGATTATTTTCATTAGAATCTACGACATTATTGCTGATACTATAAAGTAAATAGATTATAGAATGATAAGCAGTTGCCTATAGATATTCGTCAGCAATAAATATGAGTGGCCTTTCTATGTTCCTCATCTAAAATGCCGTTCTTTCCTGTCCATCTATTTTCGATAAAATCGTAAATGTCTACATGAGAGTGCACCTTATAAGACAAATGAAAGCCCACATGAGCAAAATGCAAGGGTGAAAAAACACAGAATTGAAAAATCAAAATGAAGCCTGCTCACAAGAGCATCAATCAAAGCTCAATTGTGAGATTTTCATAAGCAAATACTCACATAATCAATAGTACCATATCCTGAAAACACATAAAGAAGACTTTTTATTTGCACTGCATATCCATCCAGCCGTGGAACTGGTGCTGGAGGCATTTCCTCCCATTGCCATTGGGGCGCAGGCAAATCAGCATACGTTGCAGACACATTCCTCATCAGAATGCCGTTCTTTCCTGCATCATCTAGTTTCTACCAAAATAAAAAGCAATCAGAAAAAGTTCTATTAGAGACTTCAATGCCATTTTAATCCAAGATAATCTCTAAGAATACCCTAAAATCACAAAATAAAACCAGTTTGGAAGGTCTATAAGACCATTAGATAGTAGAAACCGCGAAAAAAAAAATCATACTTCAAGAGAATTCAAATACTAGAACTAATTATTCAAGAACATAGGACATACAAGCTTAATTGACACCCAACCTTTAGCACTGAAACTTCAGAATACAATTTAAAAAGGGCAACATTTGAATAAAATCAATAGAACCATTTCAACAACTGAAAACTTGCTGGCAGTTAACGTATGCAGACAAGGGAGGTTGATTGCCAACAAACATCCAATTTGGAGTACGAATGCATTAACACTGTATAAGAAAAATCTATATATGATTATTTTTGAGCAGGGAGTTAGAGACGAGTTCTACAAGCCTAATATCTCCTTTCTTGAAGTTTCTGAACAACTCCACTTCTTAAGGATTTGCAACATTATCATGCGATATACAGTAGCAGGTAAAGATTTGCAATATTTCTCTGATTGACTTATAACTGAGACAAAATTCCCCTTTCAATGACCAAGCACCAAATCTCAGTTACATAACATAAAACTACAAAGTTGATATATCCATCTGAAAACCACATCAAAGGAACTGTTTGCACTGTGAAGCACCAAAAATAACAGCAAACAACACAAAGCTCAAATTCGAAGTAACTATGAACAATTTAAACTAATCACCACCAATGTTTAATCAATATGTACAAACTGCATCGGGATTTATTCAATTTACTGCTCAGATAAGAAGATCTACAAATGAATCTTCCAGCAAGAAAAGTAAACCCTAGAAAGAAAATTGAGAAGAATTTCACATACCACATAACTTTCTCTTCTCCTTAAAGTTATCTGGTAACCAAATCGAACGTAAAATAGAACTCTCCGTAGACTCCACTAGGATCATCGGCAGCCGGAGAGAGCAAGCCGCCGTATGGATCATCGCTAAAGTCCGTGACAATCAAGACGCCATGGAAACAGACCAGGAAAGCCGAAATCACGACGGAGACCAGCACGTTCATCCAGACGGTGGTGAAGATTAGGGAAAAGATCGTGACGAGATTGAGCAGGAAGAGGACGATTCGATCGTCGACCGTCCAATTGAAGATGACGATCGGTAGAAGTAAAAGAAGGACCAAGCAATTAAGGCGAGGAGGAAGACGATGAGCATGATTCGGTGGTAGACGAGGAGTGAGACGACACGGAGGCTAGGCTGACTTCCAGGAGCGGCAAACAGAGGAGGAGGAAGATGGAGGATGGAGGCGAGCCTGCGAGAGGATTTTTCTTTTTCACAATAAAAAAATGGGACCATGGTTCTTCCACAACCGTAGTAAAAAAGATGCATAAAAATCACGATTGTTCAAACATCCGTAGTAATTTAACCATGACATCAACATTACTACAAAAAAACACGGAGTCGTGGTAATTTTAGCATTTTATTTACTATTGTTATGTGAGAACTGTACGTAGTAAAAAAGGTGCATAACAACCACGGTTGTTCATACAACCGTAATTTAACAATGACAACAAAATTACTACAAAAAAAGCACGGAGTCGTGGTGATTTTTGCATTTTATTTACTACTGTTATGTGAGAACTGTAGTAAAAAAGGTCCATAACAACCACGGTTGTTCATACAACCGTAGTAATTTAACCATGACAACAAAATTACTACGAAAAAACACGCAATCGTGATACTTTTAGCAGTTTATTTACTACGGTTATGTGAGAACCGTAGTAAAAAATGTGCATAAAAACCACGATTATTCATACAACCGTAGTAATTTAACCATGACATCAAAATTACTACGAAAAAACATGAAACCGTGGTAATTTTAGCAGTTTATTTCCTACGGTTATGTGAGAACCGTAGTAAAAAAGGTGCATAAAAACCACAGTTGTTCATACAACCGTAGTAATTTAACCATGACATCAAAATTACTACGAAAAAACACGGAACCGTGGTAATTTTAGAAGTTTATTTACTACGGTTATGTGAGAACCGTAGTAAAAAAAGGTGCATAAAAACCACGGTTGTTCATACAACCGTAGTAATTTAACCATGACATCAAAATTACTATGAAAAATACGGAACCGTGGTAGTTTTAGCAGTTTATTTACTACGGTTATGTGAGAACCGTAGTAAAAAGGGTGCATAAAAACCACGGTTGTTCATACAATCGTAGTAATTTAACCATGACATCAAATTACTACGAAAAAATACGGAACCGTGGTAATTTTATCAGTTTATTTACTACGGTTATGTGAGAACCGTAGTAAAAAGGGTGCATAAAAACCACGATTGTATGAACAACCGTAGTAACTAAACCATGACAACAAAATTACTACGAAAAAACACGGAACCGTGGTAATTGTGTCCGTAGGGGAAGCCCTTTTTTGTACTAGTGAATGCTCATGAATTCGAACAATAATAGTAACCAGACAGTCTTTATCAACACATGACATGTACTGTTTTTGGCACTCAAGGATTCTCGTATGATCGAACAACTTGCAATAGTAACAAACCTAGTAATTTCCGGAATGAGGAAACACTTCTTTATTATTCGAAACATTACAATTAAAACAATTGACAAAATGTCGAACAGACAGATTACTAAACTATGGAGGATATCGACACAAGTCATCGCTCCATATTCTTAAAAAGCCTTACAAAATATCACTACTCGTTCAGGGTTTCCTTCTCGTCGGGGTGACGTATCACAAAGAGTCGTTGCCCTTGACCTAAAGATTCGATAGGCGCCTTGCCTCTATTACGAGCAACAGATTGCTCAGGAGCGGATACTTCCGGCTTTGGGTTATGCCTACTGCCAACATTTGAGGCCTGATATGATTGCGTTGGCCCTTGACCCTTCTGCCTACAATATGTTTTCATGTGGCCTTCCTTCCCACAATTATAACATACCCGCTTCTCCTGTTGGCAATTAAAACTTTTATGCTCAGCTTCACCACAGTTGTGGCATTGAATCACACCGCTACTCCAACATGAGCCTTTGGCGGAGTCAGACTGAGTCATCTCGGTCCTAGCACGACCAGATTTCTCAAACTTGGTGGGCGATGCCGGCCGCTTGAAGGTATTACCCTTCCGGTTTTGTTGCCCACCCTTCGCCTTATTCTGTTCCTCCCGCTTTCGGGCGGACTCCTCTAGTGTGACCTCTATTTTGTAGGCCGCCTCAACATATTGCTCCAAAGTAAAGCAACCGTGATGCACCATCAGAGGTTTGATTTCTGGATTCATCCATCCATGGAAGTACAAGATCTTTTGTTCTTCAGTATGCACTTCAGAACCAGCGTAATGCAGCAAATGATTAAACTTTGCCGCCTGCTCAGACACTTTCAGTCCCTCAGTCTCTGGGTAGAGAAATTCCTTCAGCTTCTCTTCCCTCATAGCACGAGAGAAGAACCGATCAATGAGCTTGGCCTTGAACATTGCCCAGCTCAGATTTGGGTGGTCGTCCAAACCAGTTCCTTCCCACCACTCACTTGCTCCGTCTTTCATATGTAATGAAGCAATGTGCACATGTTCTGCCTCGGTGCAGACCACATTCCGGAATAGTCGCTCCATATGGGAAAACCAATAGGCAACCTTGACTGGTTCCCCAGTCCCATCGTAGCTATCCGGGCGCATTGAATTGATTGTCTTCAATGCTCGATTGTAATTCATGTCATTTCTCTCGGGAACCATCGGATGTATATGACCTTTACGTCCCTCCACATTAGTTGCAACTTGGGGAATGGGAGCCGCTTGAGCTCGCGGTATCCCCTGGGCCGTTAGTACCTCGACCACCTGCCTCACTATTTGCCCAATGACCATCACATCCAACACGATCGGGGCATGAGGTGGAACTTCCCTCATAACTTGGGGGTCTAGTTGTCCCTGATTAACATCTTGCCACAGGGTTGGGTCATTATTACGCAAGCCAGATCCCGCGTCTTCCCCTTGCTGAGTAGCACTCCTCAGCTGAATTCAGGAACCGTTGTTAGGACCTTCATTAGTTGCTTGGTTGGTGGATCGGGCGTTCACCATTTGTTGATGAACCATAATGTCAAATTAAAATCTTCCAACTTGTATATGATACTTAATCACCTACGTTATGATACGAATTGTAAGGGTCCAAACCAATAACTTATATTAGTTTGACTGACCCTCCACCATTAACCTTAAAACGATCTTCTTCTCTCACTTGAGAATGAATCAATTAGGAGAAATGTCAACCTTTAAATGACATTAAACCTAAGAAAAGACGATATCCTTAAGAATGGATCTAAGGAATAAGTACCAAAATCAAAGCTTGCAAAAGTTTGAAAAACTATTTAAACCCTATACTTTCAAACTTTAAACTTTATACTTTTAAACCTTATATATTTAACTTAATAAAATAATTATTTATAAAGTTAGTTTCTCAAACTAACGACACTGTTATCACCTAAAACCCTTACTAAGACCAAAAATCACACGTTTAAGGTTATAACCATAAACTTAAATTTGATCGTTTATAACACCCATTTATAAAACAACTATAAATAAGTATTAAAGTTCTAATAGTTAAACCATTATTTTAAATTAAATTCTAAGAAATCATACAACTTTAAATTTAATACTAACATTTAAACTCTCGAAATTCCAAGAATAAAATAGTTTCGAAAAATAATTTCAAAAATTTTCAAACCTAACAATAGGCCAAGAATTTTAAAACCATTGCTCTGATACCATAATTGTAACACCCCCCGACTTATGTCGGTAGTGCCATACGCCAGTGACCTCAGACGTTAATCAGAACAATTAAGCTTAAATAAATACATAAACATTAAGTAACGGAAGAAATAACCAGCGGAAGACATTTTAAATGAATAAAACTCAACCTTTTATTAAGATTCCTCTCGTAAAATGAGAAGGACGGTTTTACAACAAAGTATAGTGACAGCGGAAGACTTTTAAATTACAACGGAAGACTCTTTTAAAGTAGTCCTAATTACATGACTATGTATTACATTTATTTCAAATTAAACATACACGCCTTGGAAATAATACTTCTTAAAACGTAAACTTCAACTGCAAGCCTTCTCTTCGATTTGGCTACTTCAATCGTCGGGGACCAACCTCTGATGTGCCATAAGGACGGATGACACCAGCCAACCATGCAAGGAACAAAATCTGGTTGATTAGTCTAATGAAAGACTATGCAAGGGTACAAGAAGAATGGTTCAAGTGATCGTAACCGTTTACTATCATTGTCCCTCGAATAATAACCAAAGGAACGATACATAACCCGGAACTTTCACGGAATGATAGAAGAAGATATGCATCCAAAAGAAGACTCCAACGAAATTGAGTCTTATAGGAAACGTATGCAATTGTTTGAGAACGTTAAGTTTTCACACAAGCTTATAAAAACGACCTTGATTATTTGGGTCCATGACCAACCTCACCGCGTACTGCGAATCTAGATTGGAAAGAGGACTTACTCTAACAAGAGTCCGGGCGGGTTCCATGTTGTACTTCTCGCCCGAGGATATGCTAATTATGTGCGTAAAAGCACTTATCTTATTTACTTTCAAAAACGTACATTCACGTTAAGGCTTTTAATCCACATCATCTCGATACGAGATATATCTTTGGGATGAATCCCGAATATTGACACTATCTAAGTGCACCTACCACTTATATCCGAATAAGGGTACAGTCATGACTAGGAGTACTAGGGCAAAATCCTCCTAATACTTGTTATAAAGAAACGACTAGACCTCGCAAGGTACATAGCGTTCCTACAAATACTCGTGCTAACAAAGCATGTAAGTTCACATATAAATCCACACCAAAATCCATTTATCACTTTATGGTAATATCATATAGAATTATATATAATAGCAATGTTTCTAACAATATATACAACCTATTATAAATTCATATCTTTAACACAACATTTTATCGTTTAAGTTCCCAAACACAAATCAACAACTTTTATTCCAACTTAATTAAACAATTAAGTAATTGATAATCAAGAAGAATATGGAATAAATCAACAAGAGCGAACCGCCACTTGCCTTAGTTTGGACGAATGAAAAGTCGGGTTTCGAGATCCGGGAACTTGAACTTGTCCACGGCTGCCTACTAAAATCCCCGTTGAATTTTATCGTCATCCCGTAGGGTCGGGTCCCAATCCGCACAACTAGCCATGGATACGAGCACATTCCAACCCGACGACAAACACCACAACAATGCAACTAACGAGAGGAAGAGAGGAATGAGGATGGTGGAGGAGAATGGTGGATCTGAGCCCTATTTATAGGCTCAGAAATGGAGCTCCACACTCAATGCAGAGGAGGCCAACCGATCTAGCTCCCGCCGTTCGGAGAACACGTGGGAAATGCCGATCTTCGGCGTTCGGGAAAGAGGAGGAAGAAGACGAAGCAGAGTGTCGCAATCGCGGTTTGGCCTTTGGCCAAAACCGCGCCCGTGGCTCTCGAGCCTTGATCGCGGGTCTTGCTAATCCCGATTTTAGCAACCCTCTAGTGATTAAAACCCATATATTTCATTAAATGTGTATCCATACATTCATATGGTTCTTATAGGGTTACAGAACACGCCTAACACGTCTTGTTTACAAAACGAAAGTTGGGACTTTTAGGGGTTATTTCAAAACATGTATATATTAGGTTAGAAATAGCTCCTAAGCGGACACATTATCATTTATATTGAATACAAGCTATAATTCGCTACTCTCATACTCGTTTTTATAATCATTGTCTTGCTCAGTTTTTCATTTCAGTATTGAAGCGACCGACGATTAGATCATTTGATTCGACCAATCTCTTATTCGAAGGAGATAAGCTTGTCTTTGCATCTATTTAATCTTATTTCATCTAGATCTTTGCTTGATTTGGATCATTTGGATATAATCAATCTAGTTGTTGTCTATTTGCCCTTCTTTAAGGGATTCAGGTCGGTTCGATCTTTTTCGCCTAAAACAGTAATCGACTAACAATGGAATCTGTGGGATCTGTTGCAAAGTCGAGCATGCATCGATCGACCGATGTTGTAGGAGTGGCTTATGGCAACAAGGGTGCTTAAAGCTGCAAAGACCGAGTGCATGGCCTCACGCATCTTCGAGTCGGTCCGAGTGCATCTTGAGCTCGAGCCTATTGGCTTGACCGGAGGTGATTTGACATGACGATTTAAGACGGTGGATCGGCGTCGTTAGTGGTCCTCACCAAATCTGGGAAATGCTCGAAACGGAAAGCCAAAAACCCGAAGCCTCTTCGATGGCAAAATTCCGGTCTTTGTGCTCGTCAGGGTTGAAGTTTTTCTGGTGCCAATTGTGGTAGCATAAATCTACATCACAATAATTTGTTATTGACGACAATGAGAACGATCTCCTTTTCGGTACCCTGCAAACATAGAGAAAGGCTAAATGCGGGATTTGTCCCCCGTTCTCAAGGGAAGGCTAGGGTTTCAGAGTCTTAGAATTGAATGAGAAGCATGAGAATGAGAAGCTAGTTCTTTTTAAGGATATTAAATGCCTTTTTAATGGGCTTCTTTCAATTAGTTTCATCGCTTTAGATAAATACATTTACAGTATGTACCCGCATTAGCATCACCCTATTTCAAACTTCCAATCTAGAAACCGGTTTTGACATGCTACATTTGTTATACACCATGTCATACAAAAGCAAAGAAGGAGAGACTGATCGGGCGGAACTGTACATATTCGTTGTAGGTAAATGCACTTTCACAATCCATTATTATGCCTTTATCACTTAGCTATTTTTTCAATGTCTCCTCATAATTAATGTAAGGGGAGTAGGAGCCTTTCTGGTTATTTTTAAAATGAATTTTGTAGGTAAGGCTGCCTTTTTTGTCTTTTCGCCCTGTGAACCCAAATGATCCACCTCTAGATCCGTTTCTTGTGCACACTTTAACCATGCGAACCATGCATTTTGAGCCGCAAAGACGTGTATTTCTCCAGTCATAAGAGCAAAAAATAGAAAAGAACTCCCCTCATCATTCCCTCCAAAGCTTGTATGATGTTAATGTCACTAGTACAAAAAAGGGCTTCCCCTACGGACACAATTACCACGGTTCCATGTTTTTTCGTAGTAAATTTGTTATCATAGTTAAATTACCACAGTTGCCAGTACAATCGTAGTGTTTGGACGTCCTTTTAACTACGGTTCTACGAGAACCGTAGTAAAACATCTGTTAAAAATACTACGGGCTATCTATTTTATGTTGTAAACGAGTTATATGAGCAATATTACCACGGTTGTGTTAATAGCATAGTAAAACAGATGCTTAAAAACTACGGTCCGTTGTATTTATGCTGATCTTTTAGCACGGTTTTGGAACAACCGTGGTAAAATATTTGACAAAAAACCACGGTTAATTTTTTATGTGTAGTAAATGAGTTACATGAGCAATATTACTACGGGTCTAACACAAGCGTAGTAAAACATATACTTAAAAATTACTATGAAAAACCGTGTTTTTTTCGTAGTAATTTTGTTATCATGGTTAAATTACTACGACTTTGTGAACAACCGTGGTTTTTATGTATCTATTTTACTACGGTTCTGGAATAACCGTGGTAAATAAACTGCTAAAATACCACGGTTGCGTGTTTTTTCGTAGTAATTTTGTTGTCATGGTTAAATTACTAGGGTTATGCGAACAACCGTGGTTTTTATGCATCTTTTTTACTACGGTTATGAGATGACCGTGGTAAATAATCTGCTAAAAATATCACGGTTGTGTGTTTTTTCGTAATAATTTTGTTGGCGTGGTTAAATTACTACGGGTATGTGAACAACCGTGGCTTTAATGCATCTATTTTACTACGGTTCTGGAAGAACCGTGGTGTTTAGACGAGTAATTACCACCATGCTCTTTGAACCGAGGTAAAATAACAACTAAGTTTACCATGGCCCATATTATTTGTGTTACCATGGTTAAATTACCACGGTTATGGTTACAACCGTGGTGTTTAGGCGTGTATTTACCACAGTTATCTTTGAACCGAGGTAAAATAACAACTAAGTTTACCATAGTTCATTGTGTTAGCATGGTTAAATCATCACGGTTCTTGTTACAACCGTGGTGTTTAGGCGCATATTTACCACGGTTTTCTTTGAACCGAGGTAAAATAACAACCGATTCATGATAATTAACCCTAACCTCGCACCCGCAAGGACCGCAACTCTATGCCTCTCCTTTTTGACATTTTAGTCCCACCACCAAATCCCCCTCTATCAGTAAGTTTTCTGCTTCCAAAAGATCGATCGATTGCGCGTCTCCAGAGCTCTCTTTTTCTGCTTCCAAAAGCTCTCTATCGTTCACTAGAGCTCGTCGTTCCACGGCCGTGGTCAGCGATTTGGGTTGGCATCAGGTCAATCAAGTTCGTGCAGCGCGCCTAGGTTGGTAATTCTCTTTCCAATATTCAATTTCGGTGCCCGTCTCCATCAATTTTGGTTCTGCATGCTTGAGTTTCAACACATTGCAGAAGCCCTAATCTCATTAGCTCTTAGAAAATCCCCTAACTGATGTGTTTTCTGTGAGTTTAATCTTGACGGTCCATACCATAGATTTAATTTGATTTGAAAATTGCAAAAGCCCTAACTTGCATCAATTTAATCTGATTTGAAAATTGATTTGTTTATGTCATTTAGATTGGTAATGATCTTTCGCAATTTGTTGGGCCACTGTTACTTAACAGTCTTCTCCAGGTTTGATGCTACAATGAAACAATTCATCTGGCCTTCTTCCTCTTCTTAACATGTTAATTATTTTTCCTCATATAGCTGAATTTTACTTGTAGTAGCAGATATGTTTGCTTAACAATAACTTAGTTTGTCTCAGTAATTCTCACTAAGTGTCATGACATATTTGTAAGCCCCTCGAAGACACCCTTTCAAATAGTGTTGTGAAATTAGGTCAGAGGTGCTAGTGAAGGTTGAAATTGATGGCATAAGGCACCAAATGCATTTTCAAAAGTTTGCACCTTGTGGGGAACATCAAACACAGATTCTGAAATATCCTCAAATGTTGTGAGCATCTTGTATCATATACGAGGTTTTCACTAGCAACAAAATAGACTGACACATGAGGCCTTGTTGAGGACTCTACTAGAATTTGGGTTCAGTGGATTGATTGAATCGGGGCATTTGGTTTAGGTGTTTCATCTTAACTCTATGATATCTAATGAATACATAAGTATCCTTTTCTTATTTGATTTAAGCCTACCTATGATTTGCAACTTCAGATCAACGATACTTTCTCATATTTGATAGATAAGTAGCTATGTGGATTAATTAATCTCATTTTTTATTCCTGGTTTGTGACTGTTGTCTTATGTTGTCTATTGATCTTTGTGCAGTCCATGCAATGTGGGGACCCAATAGGGATTGGTTATGTGTATGCATTTTCAATTTTCCTTGGAGTGGTATGGATCTAAGTCAATGGATTTTATATTTCTTTGATTCACTTGCATTATAACCACCTTTCATAATTAGCATGCATCTCATATGCAATTGATTTCTAGTGCTTGCTGCTACACTTTTATCTGCTCTTGGAAATATGTACTGTTTGACTATAATTTATGAGTAAAGAGCTGAATTTAGAATAATATCAATAAAAGACTGAAAACCCCATCATCTCTTAACTATGCTATTATTGGAATATACAATATGAATTCTACAAATCCCATCTCTAGCCCCTGTGGTGTTAACCAATTATCCTTGAGTAATTAAGAACTATGACGTGTCTTCATTTGAAAGCAGAGTTATCAAATCCATCATCTCTTAACAATTAGATCTAGTTGCTAGCAAAATCTTCCATCCAGTTTAAATTGACAATATTTCAATCTAGTTGTTTAGTTCTTTTTAATGTCTTCCTTTTCTAAGATGCCTTTGTATATTATTATACAATAAATTTTAATCAACACAGTATGTTCAATGCTTTTCTGTGGTATTGGCGGTTTCATTACTTCATAAGAATATAGGATTTTTCAATAAGCACCATACAAGTAGATGTATATTCATAGATATACTGAAGGCTAATCTGTGTGCATTTCTTGCCTCTTATATTCCTGACATAATGATTCATGTGGAGAAAACTAATCTTCATTGTATGGTTTCCTTGTGGTTTTACTGAAGTTGTGGAGACATTTTAACTTTCTATTTTTTGTGAATGATTAACTTGAGTTTTACCTCATCCAGTCTTTGGGGGTCTTATTCGAGGCTCAGTACTTCCAGAATGTGATGCGTGTTGGTTTCCGGCTGAGAGCAACTTTGGTAAACCTATTTCTAACAACACTTCTTTCCTTTCCCATCTATTTAATAATGCAGCAGGAAATGCTTCTGCTGCTTGCTTGATATTTTCTTAATTGTTTACATTTGCAATTTTGTATGCATTAATAATATGGCTATTTGTACTGCATGTTGAATTGGACTGTAAAGATATGATTTTTAAACACTCAATATTTGCAACTACATTGAAAAGTAATTAAAGATATGATTCTTTGAAAATCATGTCAGACATATGTAATGTTTTAATGTCTTATTGATGTAAAATGCAGGACTTAAAAAAATGTGATTTTCCAAAACATTACAACACATACATAACTATTTTAAGGGATGATTCTAGGCTTCTGTTGTACATGTGCAAGAACTTTTCATCTATTACTGGATCAATAGAGGGATTGTGAAACTTATGCTTCCTTTTCATTATATGAAGATAGGATCTGTGTGTGGTAAATTTTCTCTTACCACACTGGGGAGGAATGGTCAATTACTTAGACATCCTTAATCACTAATTGTGATGCTGAAGATGTAGACTAATCATTTGAAAACTAACATTAATGTTTTATGTTGACTGTTAATAAATAAAACTTTAAGTTTCTATATTTTAGTGTCCAATTTAAAAACAAGAAAGTTGTACATTTTCTTTATTGTTGTGGAACACATAATAAGTTGAACTACTTGGTCTTTTTGTTGATGTTGTCCTATATGTCGAATTAAAGAAATCTTTAGAGAGTGTCACACATTTCATGAGGGAAGAGTTTAGCACTTTCAAAAGGGGCAAGGGCTACCTTTTATGATTAGTTTTTCTCAGTACATGTAGATATAGACAGAATAGACAACGTTTGAAGGTCATGAAAGCTTAGATTGGTTTCACAACTAAATTTCTTGTGCTCTGTACAACATTACAGTGAGCTGCTAGATGTTAAGCGTGTCATAGTCAACACACATGCAATCGAACCATACGTTTATTATTCGTGAGTTGGCTTAACTTTGAATTTCATCTCTTATTAGAATGAATCTTTTAAAGTTGTGTTTTCTTCTAGGCACTTGTGGTGTTCCTGGAGAGAGATATGTTAAACTAATATTTACATACTAGTATTTATATTTAATTGGATTTTAATCAAAGTAAAATATATATTTTTGACATGTGCAGTGCTATCCAGAATCGATTGGGTCGAAGCCACTGTCAAACGACAAAATAGATGAGGTTCGAGATCAATGGATTACTTTTGTGTAAAGGTTCATCTTTTAATTGGTCAAATTGTGCAAGTGATTTTATTAGGAAACATTAATTAGTTTACAGGATAATAGTGATTTGTTCATTATTGACTTTGAATTGATGACCAAGCTAGGTACGTTGTTACATGATCGATATTGTGAACGATGTTTGATTATATTTGGATGGTTGTTGGATGTTCATTGGAATTGTTTGTCCTAGGTAAATGATATAAAATTCGATCAGATTTATATATCCATCATATTGTTTATAATGATGACCCAATAAATGGGACATACAATATAACTACGGTTGTAACAAACTAACGACGATGACATTTTACTACGATTGTAAACATTTTACTACGGGTGAATCAATCCTTTTTACTATGGTTTAAACAAATATACTATGTGCACATTTAACACGGTTCATTGCATTTTAATACGGTTGAAACAATTTAACTACATGTAAAATTATCACCGGTTGCTTTGGTTGAAACAACTTTACGACATGTTAAATTACCATGGTTGTCACCTATTTACTATGGTTACCAATTTACTACGAACCGTAGTAAATAGGTAACCGTATTCAATTGGTAACCGTAGTAAATCTGTAACCGTAGTAAAATAACGACCATGGTTAAACGACGACCATAGTATATTTACTACGGTTACCGATTTACTACGGTTATCGAACCGTAGTAAATCGGTAACCGTAGTAAATCTATAACCGTAGTAAACAAGTTTATAACGGCCACATTTACTACGGTTTACAACCGTAGTAATATATGCATTTGGAACCGTAGTAAACTTGCCATTTTGTACTAGTGCTCATTAAAAATAGTGACTACAATTGTCGTGGTTTCGTCCGAAATATCCATATGCAGCCTATACTTGTGTGTAAGTGTTGCGTTAGATATAAGTGTGCCAAAAAAGAGTGGTGTTCTAAGTAGGAATTTGTGTTCCTCCTGTAGGAATCTCCAGTCAATAGCACATACATTGTTAGCAAGAATGTGCAGTCCAACTCTTGGCACAATTTTGGAAATGTTACATAAGCCTCTTCCTCTTGGGACCCTATGACATCAAATGACTTCTTTCCGTGTTTGGACGTGCATGGAGGAACTGTTAGCGTCATATGGGGGACATCCAATCCTTCTGCTTGAATAACTGACGATTTGGCTTATGGTGAAACTTTCATAACTGCCATGATTATAGTAAATGTGTGTCTTCAATTCTAACACATGGTATGTATTGATCAACTACATGATATCTTGTGGAAACATACTTTCATCGACATCGTCCTATGCAATTCAATACAACAAAATAATAAGATGTAATTATGTTGTATTATCTTGTTTACTTTGTGTATGCTTGATGTCGCAATACTTACGCCCACTTCTTCTAGCAATATGATGACTTTTTTCTTCACCAACATTTTGGCCATCTCATTAAAAACAGTGACCACAATTGTTGTGGTTTCGTCCAAAATATCCATATGCAGCCTATACTAGTGTGTAAGTGTTGCGTTAGATATAAATGTGCCATAAAAGAGTGGTGTTCTAAGTAGGAATTTGTGTTCCTCCTGTAGGAATCTCCAGTCAACAACACATACATTGTTAGTGGGAATTTGCAGATTTTGGAGCATGAGTCACACCAGAAATGCCCTCGCTCGCGTGACTCATTTCTTACAATTCCCCACACCACATGAGAAATAGTACCAACTATTTTTTGTCTGAATGTTTTCAATCTTAACATTGCAGTTCAGAGCTATATATTGCTACAAGGATGTGCTTTGAGTTAGTAAGTGTGCATTATCTATTATCAGGATTTAAATTTTGGTTTGTAGTTTATCCCAATACCCTTTTCTTTGACTCTTTTTGCTCCCTCCTCAGGTGCAACAACTGCATGAGAGTTCATTCTTTGCTTGAAGTGACTTGAGTTGAACAACAGTTTGTGGGAAGTGTAACACCTCTGATTTGTAATCCTTTATAAATATTAGAGTGCTACACATGTCAACAAGAGCTCTTTCTTTTCATGATTCAAGTGATGATAAAAAACTTTGAAGTTACGCGTGTTAGGACGAGAGTAGTATCATATGGTGATCTCCTGGGAAGTATCCTAGTTGGCATGGGATGACGTTTTTAAGGCCTCAGGTCTTACAAATGGTATCAGAGTTCCAATCAGGAGGTAGTCCAGCCAAGGGAGAAATGAAGTGGCGTAAAAAAACATGTTAGGAATCATATGTGATGTACGATGTGATCGGAAACGATGAATTTTGTGCTAATGTATATTCCAAATATGTTGGTTGCATCCCATTTGCGACAGACCATCACCTTGATTGTGCAGTCCAACCCTTGGCACAATTTTGCAAATGTTACGTAAGCCTCTTATGCTTGGGACCCCATGGCATCAGATGATTTCTTTTCGTGTTTGAACGTGCATGGAGGGACTGTTAGTGTCATATTGGGGCCATCCAATCCTTTTGCTTGTATAACCGACGATTTAGCTTGTGGTGAAACTTTCATAACTGCCATGATTATAGTAAATGTGTGTCTTCAATTCTACCACATGGTATGTATTGATCAACTACATGATATCTTGTGGAAACACACTTTCATCGACATCGTCCTATGCAATTCAATACAACAAAATATAAAGATGTAAGTATGTTGTATTATCTTGTTTACTTTGTGTATGCTTGATGTCGCAATACTTACGCCCACTTCCTCTAGCAATATGATGGCTTTCTTTTCACCAACATTTTGGCCATCTCATTAACAACTGTGACTAGAATTGTTGTGGTTTCGTCCGAAATATCCATATGCAGCCTATACTTGTGTGTAAGTGTTGCGATAGATATAAATGTGTGCAAAAAAGAACGGCGAAAAACCGCGTACTCCTATTTTTTTAACCGTGCACTCCCATTTGTGCGGCACCTGGTACAACACAAAAAACTTGCCAAAAACCCGGTTCAAGGCGTGGACGGCACATCGTGCATCACAGAAAAGACGGTTTTTTGAAAACCCGGTTTAGATCTTGTGCTGCACGTAATGCCGCACAAATAGTCTGGTTTTTAAATTTTTCTGCGAACCTAGTTTACTAAAATAAAAAAACAAAACAAATTATATTAAAATTTATTTTTTTGAACCCGATTTACATTCTAGACGGCACCTAGTGCAGCACAGGAGAAATTTAATTAAAAAAAAAACTTGGGCACTACATAGTATCGCCCACTCCCACTCTTGTATTTAAATCAACAAATTTATTTTTAAAATTATTTTTGAACTAAATTTACTACATACTCAACGCATTGTATATATCCTACTGTTCTATATGATTTGAAAATTCAAATACCTAGTAGATTTGTATACTTATGTGCATTTGACTATAGTAATAGACGTTTTCAAGTAATCATGGTTACATGGCTATAAATCCGTTTGTATCATGAGATTTCAATATACTTTTATTCATCTAAAATTCATGTGCGTTTCTCCACCAATTCATTTGATATTAACTGTTTGTTGTTTTTATTATTCTCGAAAATCACATATAACAATGGTTAATCCAATTTGGTTATATCTTATAGTTATATCCAATTTGGTTATATATTATATTTATATTATATAGTTATATACTATGGTTATATCCTATAGTTATATACTATGATTATATTTTATAGTTATATCCAATTTGGTTACATCATATGGTTATATTCTATAGTTATATACTACGGTTATATCGTATATTATATTCTATAGTTATATATTATGGTTATATCCTATATTATATACTATGGTTATATCCTATATTATATTCTATAGTTATATATTATGGTTATATCATATAGTTATATACAATGATTATATCTTATACTTTATCCAATTTGGTTATATCCTATAGTTATATCCAATTTGGTTATATCATATGGTTATATTCTTTGGTTATATACTACGATTATATCGTATATTATATTCTATGGTTATATACTATGGTTATATCCTATATTATATACTATAGTTATATACTATGGTTATATCTTATAGTTCTATCCAATTTGGTTATATATTATGGTTATATTCAATAGTTATATACTATGGTTATATCCTACAGTTATATACTATGATTATATCTTATAGTTATATCCAATTTGATTATATCCAATTTGGTTATATCATATCGTTATATCCTATAGTTATATCCAATTTGATTATATCTTATGGTTATATTCTATAGTTATATATTATGGTTATATCCTATATTATATTCTATAGTTATATATACTATGGTTATATCATTAAGTTATATACTATGATTTTATCTTATAGTTATAGATATTAGAAGTTATTTTTATAACTTCAACTTGAAAATCTTAAACTTTATACTATAATAATAAAGACCTAAACCCTAAAACCCAAAAAAAACCTAAAACAATCCCCACACAACCCTTTGTGCCCAAGGGGTTTCTAGTGTTATTTTTGGGTTTATGGTTAGGTTTTGGGGTTTATGGTTTGGGGGAGTTCCGATAGAGGGTGGGAGTTTAGAGTCCATTCGAATACAAAGTCTAACATTGATTACTTGATTTGAGATTAGGAAGAAAACCGCGATAAAATAGAGTTTAATCCATAAAATAATTCTATTTTCAGTCTGTGTTCCTCCAAATAGTTGAATGTAGTCAATATACTATGATTATATCCTATAGTTATATCATATCGTTATATCCTATGGTTATATCCAATTTGGTTATATATTATATTTATATTCTATAATTATATACTATGGTTATATCATATAGTTATATACTATGATTATATCTTATAGTTATATCCAATTTGGTTATATCATATCGTTATATCCTATAGTTATATCCAATTTGGTTATATCTTATGGTTATATTCTATAGTTATATACTATGGTTATATCATATAGTTATATACTATGATTATATCTTATAGTTATATCCAATTTGGTTATATCATATCGTTATATCCTATAGTTATATCCAATTTGGTTATATCTTATGGTTATATTATATAGTTATATACTCCTATATTATATTCTATAGTTATATATTATGGTTATATCATATAGTTATATACTATGATTATATCTTATAGTTATATCCAATTTGGTTATAACATATTGTTATATCCTATAGTTATATCCAATTTGGTTATATCTTATGGTTATATTATATAGTTATATACTCCTATATTATATTCTATAGTTATATACTATGGTTATATCATAAAGCTATATACTATGATTATATCTTATAGTTATATCCAATTTGGTTATATCATATCGTTATATCCTATAGTTATATCCTATAGTTATATATTATGATTATAGTTATATCCAATTTGGCTAAATCTATGGTTATATTAGGTATTTGAATTTCCAAATCATATAAAATAGCAGGATACATACAATGCGATGAGTATGTAGTAAATTTATTTATTTTTAAAATAATTGTTGATTTAAAAACAAGAGTGAGTGTTTTTTTCCTAGGTGCAAGTGAACCATTTTTTTTTACTGCACTACGTGCCGCCCAAAATACCGGTTCAGTGAACTGTTTTTTTTGGACTGCACTACGTGCCGCCCAAAATACCGATTAAGTGAACCGGTTTTTTTTTTTTAAAAATCGTAAAACAAATTGAACCGGGCTTGTGATGCATGTGGTGCAACACAATTTGGAGTGCACGGTTAAAAAAAGTGGAGTGCGTGGTTTTTTCGCCAAAAAGAATGGTGTTCAAAGTAGGAATTTGTGTTTCTCTTACAGGAATCTCCAGTCAACAACACATAGATTGTTAGCGGGAATTTTGTAATACCCCTTAAATTTTAGTAAGAGTATTTGGATAATTTTCCCAACCTTCGTTCAAATTAATTATTTCGCTTTCAGTGGAGTTTAGATTTTCCGTAACATCCATGATCTCCAAAATAATTCCTTGAGTGGTATAAAATACATTCGATATATTTTTCGGGACTTAGAATATTTGTTTGGATACAAACATATAATTTCCGGGGTTTAAGAACCCATACCAAACTTTGCATGTACAACTTTGCACGCAAGCTTCAAATTGCTTCCACGTGTAGACTCTTGTCTGGGCACGCCATCCTTCCTGAAGCTGGCCACGACTGGTTGTTACTACAAAGTGGCTACGTGTATGCATGTTGTCTTCAAATCAGGAATTGGATTTGATTAAATATCTGCAAAGTGGCTACGTGGGCTGATATTGTTCTTCAAATCAAATTGGGAATTTGATTAATATCAGCAAAGAGGCACCAAACCTCATCTCTCCCTCTCGGTGAGCTCTCTGTTCAACCGCTTCTCCCCTGTCCCTCCGGCGAGCCACCCAGCCGCCGCTCGCTGCCTCGTTCCTCCTTCGCTGGTGTCGCCGCTATGCGTGGTGGCTGTCGGTGAGCTGCTCTGCGTGTTGTGGTTGTTGACTGCTGCCTCGCCGGCGACGAAGCTCCTTCCCGGCGAGCTACCCTCCGTCATCGTTACGCCGAGCTCCATTCCTGAGTTGTTGTGGCTGTACGTGAAATTAAAAGGTTGAAGAAGATAAAGGGGTGGGCCCCCTCCCTATTTAATTCATTGTTGGGCCGAGAAGCCCAATTCAATTCCTGTCCAGATTTAGCCCAAAATCGATCGAGCGTTATAACGGTATTTTTGTTGGATCGCGTGTGGACCCGTAATCTTGCTAGTGCTATCTGAAGCTTAGGCCATATCCCCAGAAAGGATATCTTCAGTAGTCGTCTCGTCTAGATTCATCGCCGAATCTACTCCAGACAAGTGGCGGTTTGCTCTTGCTCATCATTCCATATTTCAATTAATTATCAATTGTTTAGTTGTTAATTAATTTGGGATGATTTACTGTTTGCGTTGGGAACAACTTTGATAACTGTTTGTGATTTAATTAAGATATTATAATAGGTTGTATATCTGCTAGAACAACGTTATTATATATATATGTGATTAATACAGATATTATGATAGGTTGTATATTGTTAGAACAACGCTATATTTTATCTGTTATTGGCCGCGGTGGCTGTGTTATGGATTATTGAATAGTTCTGACTGTTTAGTTATAACAACGCTATTAGAGATATATATTTATGGTAATTGCCTTGTTGGATTTGATGTGAATTATTACTGTGTTGAACTGTTTAGTTAGCACGAGTATTCGTAGGAACGCTACTGTGTATCTCGTTATGAGTGCTAGTCATTTCTTTATAACGTAGTGGTTAGGATTCTATTCCTACCATCCTTCTCTGGTGCCAATATTGGGGTTCATTCCTTCGACATCTCTTGTGAGAAGTTGTCATCTCTTAGGGTTCATCCCTTCTACATCTCTTGAGTGGAGATGTCACCTCTTAGGGTTCATCCCTTCTACATCTCTTGAGTGGAGATGTCATCACCTCTTAGGGTTCATCCCTTCTACATCTCTTGAGTGGAGATGTCATCACCTCTTAGGGTTCATCCCTTCTACATCTCTTGAGTGCTGATGTCATCATCTCATGGTTCATCCCTTCTACGTCTCTTGAGAGGAGATGTCATCTCGTAGGATTCATCCCTTCTACATCTCTCGTGAGGAGCGGTCATCTCTTGTAAGGAGATATTATAAAAGCTTATACTATAATGCGCGTTTTGGAATTAAATGAGATAAGTGCCGTTGTCGCACATAATTAATATACCCTCAGGCGAGTAGTGCATCTAGGGAATAGTGCAGCTAGGAAAGCTCGTCTTGACTTTGATCAGAGTAACGTTCTCTTTCCAATCTGGATTCGCTTTGGGCGGTGAGGTTGGTCGTGAACCGAAACATCAAGTCGTTTTTGAACGCTTGTATGAATTATTTATGTTTCCCAACATTTGTCATGTTTCCGATAAGACTCACTTCTTTGGAGTCTTCTTTGGGTTGATTGCTTTAAAGACTCGATCTTTCAGAATCTTCTTTTGATCATGCATTTTCATATATTCTAGTAGTTGTATGGTGGTTGACTATCGTACTCGACTAGTATTCGATAGACGATGAGTCTAACCTAATACGCCTACTTCAAACCACTCTGCTTTGTACCCTTGTATAGTCTTTCATTAGACTAACCAACCGCAATTGTTCTTTGTATGGTTGGCTGGTGTCATCCGTTCGATTCGGCACATCAGATAAGTTGTCATCCTGTGAAGGCTAGAACGACTATGAAGGCAAACGGTGTTTTTGATAAGTTTATTCAGGTTGAGATCCTTGGTGGGTGATCTTTGCGATCCAGACCCTTTTGTTGGTTATTTAAAGTCTTCCGCTGTGTTAAATATGTCTTGTATTAAGTCTTCCGCTGTATTTTGGTTGTCTTTCAGATTATGGATGTAATGCCGAAATAATGATTTTAAATGAAAGTTATGATATTTTGTATCATAATTATTGTTTGATGATTTATATCAACTGGTAAAGCCTTGGGTGACATCGGACAGAAAGTCTGAGGTCACTGGCGGTAATGCCTTTCCAAGGGAATATTTGGGGGTGTTACAGATTTGGTATCAAAGCCGAAATTTTTAAAAACGGGTAGGGATTTTATAAATCATTTACTCGTTTTAAATTGTGAAATGTTTTCAAGGGCTCTGAGTTTTCAAAAATGAAAAGAATTTGAAATGACATCGTTCATAGTCGTGCCTTCTTCTTTAGTCTGATATGGGAAGCGAACTTCCATATTTAGAAAGACTAACTCTCTTCTCGTCGCCCGAAGGACATGGGTGCATTCATTTTTCTTCAGAGGGACTCGGAAGAAGCCGAGATGGCTCCTCCATCTCTAAGATAGGCTTGAGTTCCCGGTTCCCTCGTCGTGATTTGAGGTTGTAGAACCTAGTAACTTGGTTAGAGTTCATCAACTGATGGTGAACACAAGAGATACGGTTCATGCTGGTGCAGAAGCAACGACGTGTGTCGATAATCTCCGTAGTTTGGTAATCCGTAAATATGACCCATGTAAGACCAATGGTTAAAGCTTTTGGAAAAGCCAAGTATACGAAATCATGGGTGTCCTTTGGGGAGATCTATTTGAGATTCGTTTGAGGTAATATAAGGAAATGATGCGATTAAGTCCTGGATGGATAGTAGGTTGTGTGAGAATATAAGGATTTTAAGTTAGAAATAAGTCATTTAAGACAGTACGAGTCGTTGGACTTGATAAGTGGAATTTCCAGAGGATGAAGAGTTAGGACTCTTGGGAATTGTCAAGGATTGACATCTTGTGAGTATGTCATCTATAAGGCTTATGGTACAACTATCTTTAAGGAAATAGGAGCAGTATCGTATGTGAATTCGTGTTATAAGGATTAATGTGGATGAATCATTTTCAGAATGATATCTTAAGGAATTAAGAGTAATCTCTCATGTGATCCGTTTCGAGGAATATAAAGTGTGGTGATTATGTTGGAGAAAATTAAGGAATCTTGAAGGTTTAAGTTATAAAGTGATTTAAGGAATAAGTTAAGTCATTATCGAAAGGATCCCAAGTTAGAATTTGGCGTAAGGGCCAAATCCGATGATGATAAGTAATGGAATTGTGGGGGATATCTTTAAGGAAATTGAGGTCGTAAGATTCGAGGTTATTAAGATTTGATATCTGGTTATAAGAAGTTAATGTGTGAGCTCGGGATTGTTATAAGGAAAAGGGGAAATGTGTGTTCTCCTATTTAAAGGTACATTAATGTCGTTATGATGATTTTTGGAGATCACTATTTTAAGGTAACCATGATTATGTGACCGTACTAAAAGTTACCGCATGGTATGATGTATGGCAGTAGAGTTGTAGTTGATATCGTGATTGGGGAAACCGATTGACCTCTTTAAGAATAATTTCGATGAGGAGGTGATTAAGGATAGTAAATCCAGGAAGTAAGATTGGTAGTGAGGCAAACTCCTCATTGGTTTAGCCAAGTTTCGGGGTCGAAACTTTTCTTAAGGGGGTAGTAATGTAATACCCCTTAAATTTTAGTAAGAGTATTTGGATAATTTTCCCAACCTTCGTTCAAATTAATTATTTCGCTTTCAGTGGAGTTCGGATTTTCCGTAACATCCATGATCTCCGAAATAATTCCTTGAGTGGTATAAAATACATTCGATGTATTTTTCGGGACTTAGAGTATTTGTTTGGATACAAACATATAATTTCCGGGGTTTAAAAACCCATACCAAACTTTGCATGTACAACTTTGCACGCAAGCTTCAAATTGCTTCCACGTGTAGACTCTTGTCTGGGCACACCATCCTCCCTGAAGCTGGCCATGACTGGTTGTTACTGCAAAGTGGCTACGTGTATGCATGTTGTCTTCAAATCAGGAATTGGATTTGATTAAATATCTGTAAAGTGGCTACGTGGGCTGATATTGTTCTTCAAATCAAATTGGGAATTTGATTAATATCAGCAAAGAGGCACCAAACCTCATCTCTCCCTCTCGGTGAGCTCTCTGTTCAACCGCTTCTCCCATGTCCCTCCGGCGAGCCACCCAGCCGCCGCTCGCTGCCTCGTTCCTCCTTCGCTGGTGTCGCCGCTATGCGTGGTGGCTGTCGGTGAGCTGCTCTGCGTGTTGTGGTTGTTGACTGCTGCCTCGCCGGCGACGAAGCTCCTTCCCGGCGAGCTACCCTCCGTCATCATTACGCCGAGCTCCATTCCTGAGTTGTTGTGGCTGTACGTGAAATTAAAAGGTTGAAGAAGATAAAGGGGTGGGCCCCCTCCCTATTTAATTCATTGTTGGGCCGAGAAGCCCAATTCAATTCCTGTCCAGATTTAGCCCAAAATCGATCGAGCGTTATAACGGTATTTTTGTTGGATCGCGTGTGGACCCGTAATCTTGCTAGAGCTATCTGAAGCTTAGGCCATATCCCCAGAAAGGATATCTTCAGTAGTCGTCTCGTTTAGATTCATCGCCGAATCTACTCCAGGCAAGTGACGGTTTGCTCTTACTCATCATTCCATATTTCAATTAATTATCAATTGTTTAGTTGTTAATTAATTTGGGATGATTTACTGTTTGCGTTGGGAACAACTTTGATAACTGTTTGTGATTTAATTAAGATATTATAATAGGTTGTATATCTGCTAGAACAACGTTATTATATATATATGTGATTAATACATATATTATGATAGGTTGTATATTGTTAGAACAACGCTATATTTTATCTGTTATTGGCCGCGGTGGCTGTGTTATGGATTATTGAATAGTTCTGACTGTTTAGTTATAACAACGCTATTAGAGATATATATTTATGGTAATTGCCTTGTTGGATTTGATGTGAATTATTACTGTGTTGAACTGTTTAGTTAGCACGAGTATTCGTAGGAACGCTACTGTGTATCTCGTTATGAGTGCTAGTCGTTTCTTTATAACGTAGTGGTTAGGATTCTATTCCTACCATCCTTCTCTGGTGCCAATATTGGGGTTCATTCCTTCGACATCTCTTGTGAGAAGTTGTCATCTCTTAGGGTTCATCCCTTCTACATCTCTTGAGTGGAGATGTCACCTCTTAGGGTTCATCCCTTCTACATCTCTTGAGTGGAGATGTCATCACCTCTTAGGGTTCATCCCTTCTACATCTCTTGAGTGGAGATGTCATCACCTCTTAGGGTTCATCCCTTCTACATCTCTTGAGTGGAGATGTCATCATCTCAGGGTTCATCCCTTCTACGTCTCTTGAGAGGAGATGTCATCTCATAGGGTTCATCCCTTATACATCTCTCGTGAGGAGCGGTCATCTCTTGTAAGGAGATATTATAAAAGCTTATAATGTAATGCGCGTTTTGGAATTAAATGAGATAAGTGCCGTTGTCGCACATAATTAATATACCCTCAGGCGAGTAGTGCATCTAGGAAAGCTCGTTTTGACTTTGATCAGAGTAACGTTCTCTTTCCAATCTGGATTCGCTTTGGACGGTGAGGTTGGTCGTGAACCGAAACATCAAGTCATTTTTGAACGCTTGTATGAATTATTTATGTTTCCCAACATTTGTCATGTTTCCGATAAGACTCACTTCTTTGGAGTCTTCTTTGGGTTGATTGCTGTAAAGACTCGGTCTTTCAGAATCTTCTCTTGATCATGCATTTTCATATATTCTAGTAGTAGTATGGTGGTTGACTATCGTACTCGACTATTATTCGAGAGACGATGAGTCTAACCTAATACGCCTACTTCAAACCACTCTGCTTTGTACCCTTGCATAGTCTTTCATTAAACTAACCAACCGCAATTTTTCTCTGCATGGTTGGCTGGTGTCATCCGTTCGATTCGGCACATCAGATAAGTTGTCATCCTGTGAAGGATAGAACGACTATGAAGGCAAACGGTGTTTTTGATAAGTTTATTCAGGTTGAGATCCTTGGTGGGTGATCTTTGTGATCCAGACCCTTTTGTTGGTTATTTAAAGTCTTCCGTTGTGTTAAATATGTCTTGTATTAAGTCTTCCGCTGTATTTTGGTTGTCTTTCAGATTATGGATGTAATGCCGAAACAATGATTTTAAATGTAAGTTATGATATTGTGTATCATAATTGTTGTTTGATGATTTATATCAACTGGTAATGCCTTGGGTGACATCGGACAGAACGTCTGAGGTCACTGGCGGTAATGTCTATCCAAGGGAATATTTAGGGGTGTTACAAATTTACAGAATTTGGAGCATGTGTCACACCAGAAGTGCCCCCCCACCCGCTTGACTCTATTCTTACAAATCTCCACACCACATGAGAAATAGTACCAGCTGTTTTTTGGTCTGAATGTTTTAAATCTTAACTTTGCAGTTCAGAGCTATATATTGCTAAAATGATGTGCTATGAGTTAGTAAGTGTGCATTATCTATTATCAAAATTTAAATTTTGGTTTGTAGTTTATCCCAATACCCTTTTCTTTGACTCTTTTTGCTCCCTCCCCAGGTGCAATAGTTGCAGGTATAACACCCCCGACTTATGTCGGTAGTTCCACACGCCAGTGACCTCAGACGTTAATGTCCAAAGTCACCATAGGCTTTAATCGGAACAATTAAGCTTAAATAAATACATAAATATGAAATAATAATCAACGGAAGACTTTTTAATGAATAACTCAATCTTTTATTAAGATTCCTCTCGTAAAATGAGAACGACGATTTTACAACGAAGTGAAGTGACAGCGGAAGACTTTTAAATTACAATGGAAGACTCTTTTAAAGAAGTCCTAGTTACATGACTATGTATTACATTTATTTCAAATTAACCTACACACCTTAGAAATATTACTTCTTAAAACGCAGATTTCAACTGCAAGCCTCCTCTTCGATTGGTTACCTCAAATCGTCGGGGATCAACCTCTGATGTGCCTTATAGAACGGATGACACTAGCCAACCATGCAAGGAATAAAACCAGGTTGGTTAGTCTAATGAAATACTATGCAAGGGTGAAAACAGATTAGTTCTCGTAGTCGTATATAATCACTACCCTTGTTTCCCGAATGAAACTCGGTAGACGGTATATGACTATAAACTTCTACCGAAAAGAATGAACATGAATGATTGAAGAGAAGACTTCAATGAATTAAGTCTTATGGGAAATTACATGAATTTGTTTGGGAACATTACATTATCACACACAAAGTTTTAAAAATATCTTGTTGCATATTTGGGTCCTCGACCAACCTCACCACGTATTGCGAATCCAGATTGGAAAGGGGACTTACTTTAGACAAGAGACCAGGCGGGTTCCACGTTGTACTTATCGCCCGAGGGTATATTAATTATGTGCAAATCCGCACTTATCTTATTTAGTTCGAAAACGAATATTCACGTTCAAGACTTTTATCTTATTATCCAACCTCTTAAAAAGAAGAAGAGTGGGACAAAATCCCAAAAGTTGGCACTTGCTAAGTGCACCACCACTTATATAATTTAAAGGCACGGTCATGACCAAAGGCATTAGGGCAATAATCCTCCTAACACCGAAATGATAAAGAAACGACTAACCCTCGTGAGACATTAGCGTTCCTACGAATACTCATGCTATCTAACAACTTAACTAGCAACAATTCACAATTATCACAACAATGTTACCTAGAAACCTATCATAATATATATAGATAAGATTATAGCTAGCATACATACAACCTAGCAATAAGGTTCCTTTTCACATTTTATACACACAATGTTCTCAAACATCAATTTAGACTTTTTATCCCAACTTAATTAAGACAACCGATTCATTGTCAATTAAGATAAACATGGAATAAAATGCAAGAGCGAACCGCCACTTGCCTTGAATCACGAGAAGGATGAACGGCGTATCGGAGCTGGTTGCTTTCAAAAAGCAAATCGGCTCCCTGCTTTATTCTCGTTCCAAACGTCAATCCGAGACGTACCCAATTCATACACAATAAATAAATTATATTAGATAATTTATTCAATATCATTATTTGAAGAATACAATGTCTCGGTTTCTAATTGATTTTATTTAACCCTAAAATAAATCAATTTCACGACTTTATCGACACGACGATTATCTATACGATTAAAAATCAATTAATCGTATATTCTAAATAATCTTGACATAAATAAATTAATAAAATAAGATAAAATTATAACTAAATCAATTAATCCTAGAATTTTCTAGGTCAAAATATTATCTCAATGAATAGCCAATATTTACCTATTCATAATATAAGATAAAATTATAATTAAATCAATAATTAAAGTTATAATTTTTTTATATATTCTAAGTATTCTGAAAAGTATTACCCTAATTTTATATTAATTAAACTAATCCAAATTAACCTCCAATTAAATCAAAACCGAACAAGAATTACCCAAAATCTGGTTTTTGAAGCAAAACCCCCACCCGAACAGCACCTCGTCGGAAATGGCGGAAATTGGGGCGGCTCCAGCAACCCTCCGGTGGCTCAAAGATAGATATTTTGAAGAGGACTCTTCCACGCTTATAATGTTACCAGAATCGACTCGAGATCAACTAGGATGAACACGAATTTCGCTCTCACACTCCCGACAATGGAGGATTAGGGTTCTTAATTTCAACACCACAATTTGATGAATTGGGGTTGAATCCGGGGAAGTATTTATAAGGATTTTGAATAGGGGAATATACCAAGCATAAACCCTCAATAAATTTTCCCCAATTGAAGACGATCCTATCCAATTTTAAAATTTGTTCAAATAGGCTTCAATGGAGGACGCATGGGTTTGTGGCTGAAAATCCATGATTTTGGATGACATTTAATCCAATTGATGGAGGAATTACGTGGAGGATGAGGGTCGAAAACCGCCATTAAAGGCTTATATGGGAGCTTACGGTGCAATGGCTGATTGGAGCTTGGGGAAGAAGGTCAAATTTGGGTATTTACACACGGCCCCCCCTTATTTGGGTTATTTTCACAATTTTGCCCAACTGTCTTAAGTTGTGGCAAAAATGCCCTTAATTTAACTTTTAAAAATTATAAACATTATCCAAACTTATTTATTTAAATATTATATATTCATAATATTATTTTAACCTCAAAATTAATTTATAGAAAATTTTAACTTAGGTTAAAATTAACTTAAGCTATTTTTCTTATGAGCTTGACCATACTTAAATCTGTAACAAAATTTGTTAAACTTGATTTAAATATTATAGGTCAAATTTGATAAGTTTCATCTAAATTATAATTAACATAAAGTTAATCATAATTTAAATCATCCTTAGCTTAAAGAAATAATTTACTTAGGACAATTATTACTTTATCCCTCTATGGATAACATAATAATTCTTATGTCCTTTAATATTACTTAAAATTTAAAATTACAACCATTCTTATACTTATTTATTTATTTTAACACCATATTATTATTATCATATGATAATTTGTACCAAAAATTATCATAGCCCACATTTGAACCTAAGTTCTTTAAATTTTAAATTATTCCTCTAAAAGAAATAAAATCAATTTTAAAACTTTTATTTTTACCACTCTAAAATTACTATTTTACCCTTCTATTTTAGGTGAGTTATTACAATACTACCCTCTTAAAAATAGTTTCGACCCCAAAACTAGCACTACCAAGGTAGGGGTATCGATATTCACATTAACCTGCCTAATTGAGCTTAGAATCCTCAATTAATTCATACTCGAAATTAATCCTAGGAAGGTTGATCCGTTTCCTCAACCATGACATCACCTCAATTATATCGTTTCCATATTTTATTCCACACAAAAACACTTAATATATCCACAAGATCATGATTGTCTTAGAATAATAGCCTCCAAAATCATAGTGATCTTAATATACTTTAAGAATGAAAACGCCCCTTCTTCCTCCAATTTCCTGTTTACAATCAAATCCCAACGTTCGTACATTATCTCCTTATAACCCAACTACCCAAACTTAGTACCTCCAATTGTTATATCATCTTACTCCTTACATATACATCTCACACATTTAATTATTTACCTTAATTAAAATTAGGCCCTTATGCCATCCCTTAATCCAAAATCTTTCCATTAATCAGGCTCTAACATAAGACCCTTAGGATTCCTTAATGTTCCACAATTAATCACACATCTTATTCATGTTTTCCTCAAACATGATTTTAATAATCCGTTTCACACGATTGTAATCAATCACCTTATTTATCCAACATGTGTCATAAGATCACCTTAATAGACATAGGTCACTTCTTCACCAAGTTCATTTGATCAACTTCATGCACTGACGTTATCCCGTGTTGTTAATCCATATAAATTAAAACAACTATTACCGACTGAGTTTGTTATTCACCCATAAATCCTTAGACACTTAATTGTCCTCACACAATTTATCATCCCAAATTAAGCAAACCTTTTGCTTTACCGAAATTTAGTATTTACCCAAGACTTAATCGTCTTAATACTCTTATATCCTTATATCATTTCCTTAAGAAAGCCTTATAATGAAACCTTAAATAGGTTTTCCAAAATAATACTTTCACACACACTTAGCTCTTTCAAAAGCTTTAAACCACTAGTCTCACAACGGACACACTCGCTTATAATCACCATAATTATAACTCTTTAGATTTTAAAGTTTATTCAAGATCGTATTAGAGTACGATCATTTTAGAGAAGCAAACTCCGTATTACATACATCTTTTATAAATTTATTCACTTAAATGAATAATTTATAAGACTCACAATTAAGTATTTTGAGCTTTAAACTAGCTCACTAGACATTTTTTACCACATCTAATGCTCGGAGTATATATATGAGAAATAACCTCAAACTCCATAGAGCATTAACTATACACGCTTAATTCCTTATAGCGAGGAGTCCTTACAATATTAAACTCTCAAGACAATGCTCATGAATTCGAGCAAAGGGAACAAATAATGTCAATGCCCAACTTGACATTATTTCAAGAACATAGACGGGTTCTTACGAATAGTTTTGACCCCAAAACTAGCGCTAACAAGGTAGGGAACAATCACACATGTCCCAACCCAACACTATCCTTTATGAGTCCAAACAGTCTTTATCAACACGTGACATGTACTGCTTTTGGCACTCAAGGATCCTTGTATGAACGAACAACTTGCAATCGTAACGAATTTAGTAATTTCCGGAACAAGGAAACACTTATTTATTATTTGAAACATTACATTAAAACAATTGACAAAATGTCGAACATACAGATTACTAAACTATGGAGACTATCGACATAAGTCATCGCTCTTTATTCTTAAAAAGCTTTACAAAATACCACTACTCGTTCAGGGTTTCCTTCTCGTCGGATTGACGCATCACGAAGAGTCGTTGCCCCTGACCCGTAGATTCAATAGGCGCCTTGCCTTTATTACGAGCAACAGATTGCTCAGAAATGGACACTTCCGGCTTTGGGTTCTGCCTACTGTCAACATTTGAGGCTTGGTATGATTGTGTTGGCCCTTGACCCTTCTGTCTACAGTATGTTCTCATGTGGCCTTCTTTTCCACAATTATAACATACCCGCTTCTCCTTTTGGCAATTAAAACTTTTATGCCCAGTTTCACCACAGTTGTGGCATTGAATCACATCGCTACTCCAACCTGAGCCTTTGGTGGAGTCAGACTGAGTCATCTCGGTCTTAGCACGACCAAACTTCTCAAACTTGGTAGGCGATGACGACCACTTGAAGGTATTAGCCTTCCAGTTTTGTTGCCCACCCTTCGCCTTATTTTGTTCCTCCCGCTTTCGAGCGGATTCCTCCAACGTGACCTCTATTTTGTAGGGAATCAACATATTGATCCAAAGTAGAGCAACTGTGACACACCATCAGAGGTTCGATTTTTGGATTCATCCATCCATTGAAGTACCAGATCTTTTGTTCTTCAGTATGCACTTCAGAACCAGGGTAATGCAGCAAATAATTAAACTCCGCCACCAGCTCAGACACTTTCAGTCCCTCAGTCTCTGGGTAGAGGAACTCCTTCAGCTTCTCTTCCCTCATAGCACGAGAGAAGAACCGATCAGTGAGCTTGGCCTTGAACATTGCCCAACTCAGATTTGGGTGGTCATCTAAACCAGTTCCTTCCCACCACTCACTTGCTCCATCTTTCAGATGTAACGAAGCAATGTGCACTTGTTCAGCCTCGGTGCAGACCACATTCCGAAATAGTCGCTCCATATGAGAGAACCAATAAGCAACCTTAATTGGTTCCCCGGTTCCATCATAGCTATCCGAGCGCATTGAATTGATCGTATTCAATGCTCGGTTGTAATTCTCGTCATTTTTCTCGGGAACCACCGGATATGCAGGACCTTCACGTCCATCCACATTAGTTGCAACTTGAGGAATGGGAGCCGCTTGAGCTTGCGATATCCCCTGGGCCGTTAGTACCTCAACCACCTGCCTTACTATTTGCCCAATGACCGTCGCATCCAACACGATCGGGGCAGGAGGTGGAACTTCCCTTACAGCTTGAGGGTCCACTTGTCCCTGATGAACCTCTGCCCGTATGATGTGTTCCTGTTTGTGAATGTCGGATCTATGATCTTGGTGGAAAGTCGCCGGGTTGCTCCTGTGGTTGGATGAGTGGAACGCGATGTTTGGGGCCTCGTGTGGGTTGGAGAACATGATGGTTGATGGTGGCTCGAGAGACGAGCGAAGCCGTAGCATCGGCAATGGAGGAGATAGACTCGGAGAGATCGAGTGAAAGCCGTAGCGTCGGTAGCGGAGGAATGGGGATGCGAAGTAAGAGTTTGGGGTGATGCCGATCTAAGAGAATGGAGGCAAAAGCTCTCAACAATTAGTCTTAGATTAAAAATGAAGCGTAACCTAATACAGAAGGTCGAGTTGACCTTTTATAAGAGATAGCGAGACTTGGATGGGCCGAGTCTCGCTTAATGGGCTAGCCCACGCGACACGCGTGAAACACACACCCCAAAAGAAATATCTAATAAAACATTTAATGTTCACAAATGTCAAACACTGAAAGATCGCGTTCACTTGATCGTGGAGAGTATCTTGATAGAGAACGCATTCTCTAGACTTGGTTGGAGGCTTCTGAGGGAGAACGCAGTCTCATGCGTTCCTTGGATAGAGACGACGCGGACAACCATGGATTGTGTCGCATTGGCGATTGCTTTGGCACGCGATCGTGTTATTGGCCCTTCTGAGCGAATGCTCATAGCTTCCTCTTCCTCTGTGGCAGTCATGGTGGGTAGGGACGCATCACCCTCCCCCACTTGGCTGTGAAGCGTCCCCGCTTCACCATCATCGAATTCGGGCTCCACATATGGTGTCAAGTCGGCTACGTTGAAGGTCGTGTGGACACCGTAGTCTGGTGGAAGCTCGATCTCGTATACGTTGTCTCCAATGGCTTGCACAACACGGAAAAGGCCATCACCGCGTTGGGCCAGCTTGGATTTGCGCTTAGCTGGAAAACGCCCTTTGCGAAGATGCACCCATACCAAGTCCCCTGGGGCAAATATAACACGGCGGCGCCCACGGTTGTGTTGTGTGGCATATTGATCAGCGTGGCGTTCCAGCTGCTCTCGGGTTCTTTGATGCAATTCCTGGATCATCGCGGCGCGGTTGGCCACGCTCGGGTGCTCATTATCCTTCAGAGGCCGCGGTAGCATGTCTAGTGGAGTGAGTGGGTTTCTGCCATAGACCACCTCGAACGGAGTGAGCTTTGTCGCGGAGTGCCTGGACCTGTTGTAAGAAAACTCAACAATTGCAAGTAAGTCTTCCTCACGTTTTGGGTTGGATTTGAGCATGGTCCTAAGGAAGGCTCCTAGGGTTCGATTGGTCACCTCAGTTTGGCCATCTATTTATGGGTGGTAGCTAGTGGAAAACAAAAGTTTGGTACCCAACTTTCCCCAAAGTGTTCTCCAGAAAAGGCCTACGAATTTTGTATCGCGATCACTCACGACAGACCTAGGTATCCCATGTAAACGGACCACGTTGTCAAAGAACAACGTGACGATTTCAGTAGCAGTATGTGTGGTCTTACACGCGATAAAATGGGCCATTTTTGAAAACTTGTCCACAACTACAAAGATTGAATCTTTACCCTTACGAGAGAGAGGCAAACATGTGATGAAGTCCATGGACAAATCTTCCCAAGGGCCTAATGGGATGGGCAGAGGCGTGTAGACACCATAGGGATGGGAACTGGATTTTGCGCGTTGACACGTGACACAACTTGTGCAATATCGCGTCACCTGAATGGTCATGCGCGGCCAAAAGAAATGCTCGCGAAGAGCAGCTAGAGTCTTGGTAACCCCAAAATGACCGCGTCCTTCATGGGCTTCTTGGATGAGGAGTTTCCTAATGGGTGAGCTAGGAATGCACAAGCGCTCGGCTTTGTAAAGGTACCCCTCATGAAAGAAATATGTCTCAAACTCGCGGTCCCTAAGGCAGTGTTCTACAATTGGCTTAAAGAATAGATCAATCAGATATAAATCTTTAATCAACGCGAAGCCAAGAAGTTTAGATTGAAGATGAGTAAGGAGAACATACCTGCGAGAAAGGGCGTCGGCGACCATATTCTCCTTACCTTTTTTATGCACAACGACATAAGGAAACGTCTCCATAAATTCTACCCAACGAGCATGGCGGCGGCTTAGGTGGGCTTGACTCTTCAGATAGCTGATGGCCGCATGGTCGGAGTGGATCATGAACTCGCGTGGCCAGAGATAGTGCTGCCATGTCTTGAGTACGCGAACAAGAGCATAGAGCTCCTTGTCGTAGGTGGAGTAATTCAAAGTTGCCCCAGTGAGATTCTCACTAAAGAACGCGATGGGCTTCTTCTCTTGGTGGAGGACCCCACCAATCCCGACATTGGACGTGTCACAATCCACTTCAAAGTGCTTGGTGAAGTCTAGAAGTTGTAGCAGTGGCGCGTTGCACAAGTCCTCTTTCAACGCGTTGAACGCGTGATTGTGGCTTTCCTTCCAATTCACCACGACCCCTTTCTTTGTGAGCTCATGGAGTGGCACGGTGATAGAGCTGAAGTTGCGAACAAATCTCCTGTAGAAGCCTGCCAAGCCGAGGAAGCTTCTAACCAATGTTGGTGTTGTGGGTGTTGGCCAATCTCGAATGGCCTTCACTTTGTCTTTATCTATGCGGAGTCCATCTTTTGAGACCACGTAGCCCAATAAGTTCATAGTGTCGGATGCAAAATGACACTTGCCAAGGTTGGCATACAAGTGTTCGCGTCTCAAGCACTCTAACACAAGCCTAAGGTGCTTTACATGATTTTCTAGACTACGCGAGTACACTAGAATATCATCAAAGTACACTACAACAAATTTCCCCAGAAATTCCCTCAACACATGGTTCATGAGCCTCATGAACGTGCTTGGCGCGTTGATGAGTCCAAACGGCATGACTAGCCATTCATAAAGCCCATATTTGGTCTTGAATGCGGTCTTCCATTCATCACCCTCTTTCATGCGAATCTGGTGATAACCGTTCTTCAAGTCAATCTTGGTGAAGTGGGTCACGTCATGCAACTCATCGAGCATGTCGTTGAGGCGCGGTATTGGATGTCTGTACTTGACAGTGATCTGATTGATGGCGCGGCAGTCGACACACATTCACCATGATCCATCTTTTTTTGGCACTAGGATCACGGGGACCGCGCAAGGGCTTAGGGATTCCCTTACGTAGCTGCGTTCCAGAAGTTCTTGCACTTGGCGCTGGAGCTCCTTTGTTTCATTTGGTCCAGCGCGATAGGCAACGCGATTTGGTAGGGAGGCACCAGGCATCAAATCAATTTGGTGCTCGATACCTCGTAAAGGTGGAAGGCCTTGGGGAAGCTCCTCTGGGAATAAGTCCTTGAACTCATTGAGCAGCTCAGAGATCGTGCTCGGCAAGGCTTCCGTGATGGGGCTCTCTGGGTTACAACGCGTGGGCACTAAAAGGAAACATGGTGCCTTGCCACTCAAGGGGGCAATGAGGTCGCTTGGCCGCGCCAGAAGCAGTCTGTGCTCATAAGTGCCTTTCAACTTGGTGCTTTTTGAAGTGGTCTTTGGCCCTTCATTTGAACGCGTTCGATCAATGGACGCGTTATCAGTGGTAGCGACTTCGTGCCCAGTGGAGGAACGCGTGCTACTTGTACTCTGGGTCTTTGCTGCTTCCATAGCCTTCTATCGATCATGCTCAACCTGGTCCTGTAAAATGTCATGGGGAGACATAGGTAAGAGCGTGACGCGTTTCCCGTGGTAAGTAAACACATAAGTGTTTAAATAGCCATCGTGAAGGATGCGTTTGTCGAATTGCCATGGGCGCCCCAACAAAAGATGTGTGGCGTCCATTGCAATGACATCACAAAGCACTGAGTCTGTATATTGACCAATTGACAAAGAAATAAGGCATTGTCGAGTTACAGTGTTACCAGAAATCGATGAAATCCATTGTAGCCCATAGGGTTGTGGGTGATGAGTGGTTGGCAGGTTGAAATGGTTGACCACCTTTTCATTGCTGATATTGCAACAGCTGCCTCCATCGATGATGACACTCAAGGTTACGGTCTTGACCAAGCAACGCGTGTGAAATAGATTCTCGTGTTGGTCGACAAGGGTTGCTTCCTTGACAGTGAGGAGACGTCGCGTGACAAGGCTCAGTGGTGTGCCTTCATTAAGCGCGGTGGCTTCACAAGTGTAAGCCTCCTCGTCATCTTCAAATCCTTCCTCGATGGTCTCAAGGGGTGTATCATCCTCATAAGACTCATATCCTGTAGCGATGCTTGAGAATATGACTTTTTTGTTGTTTGGGCAATCTCTCATGTAGTGCCCTCTTCCTTCACACTTGAAACACTCCAAGTCACGCGCGCGCTCTAGAGTGGTTGATGGGCCCTTTGTTGGCGTCGCGTGAGGAGCGTTGGTGAGTGTTGTCGTGATCTTCCCCTGTTTGCTTTGATTTGACGTGGTGGTTCCTGTGGGTGGACCACGCACATTAGTATAAGGGGATTGACCAGAGTTAGAATCATACCTTCTTTGACCCGGAGTTTGCCAAGAGGATTGCCGACGACGCGTTTATTGGTTGTGGAGTTGCATCGCGGTGTGAGTCAAGGTATTCAGATCCTTGATTGGCAATATCTCGAGTTGGTCACGGATGGAGACATTCAAGCCATTGAGAAATTTCGTTCGCAGTGTGGACGGGGCAACACTAATGTTGGCTTTGTAGTACATGTCTTCCAATTGAGAGAAGAACTCCAGAGGTGTTTTGGAGCCTTGACGCGCCATGGCGATCTCCATTCGCATTTGATTTCTGTAGTCTGTTGGCACGTACTTTTGTGTCATGACATACATGAGATGGTGCCAATCCGTGATGGGAAGAAGGTGTCGACGAACGCGATCGCCCACGAACCTGTGTTACCAAATGCATGCAGCACCTCTGAAATGTAGCGTTGCCGCATCAACATGCTCTTCTGGGGGGACTTTGCAATATCGCAAAGTATACTCTGTAGCCTGCAACCACTCAAGAAACACAGCGGGATCATATTCGCCAAAGAAATGCTCAATTTTGACTTTTACCTCGTGGCGGCTAAGCCGTGGTGTATGTGGAGCAGGGTGTGGCGCATAAGCGCGCTGGGTTGCATATTGAGCGCGATGTTGATGACGGCGAGCTTGGCGAATCGGGATATCGTCAGTGACAAAGTCCCTAGGAGGCACTGATAAGCACTACTTTGTAGGGCTTAAGTAAGAGTCTTTAGAGGGTTTATTGGTGCCATTCGGGTAGATCTAGGCACATTCATGTGCAAGGCGTTTGGAGGCGAAGTGTAGTGTTTATGGAGGTGTTTGAGTGATTTTGGATATCTAGGAGACACCGAAGAAGGAAGCCACCAAGGAAAGATGCCAAAGGAGTGAAGAGACGAGTTGAGGAGCGGTGCGAGAGATCGCAAGGAAGAGCCATAGACGAGGAGACATTCTGGAGCCTTGCCGCACCCGCGCCGAAGGCCACCGCCGCCAGCGGTGGAAGGAGCAGAAAGAAGACAAGCTACTGTTAAATGGCCGCACCCAGCGCCAGCCTCACCGCACCCGCGGCGAGATCGTCAGAGAACTGGAGTTTCTGTAAAATGGCCGCACCCGACGGTGGAGCCACCGCACCCGCGGTGGAGACGCACTGAAAGTCTTTTACGAGTTTTCTTATTCCCATTTTATTTTATTTCCGAAACTTTATTTCCAAGTTTGTTATTTTTCTTTTCTTTATTTTTCTGAATTATTACTTTAGTATTTAAGTGAGGTTTAAGACTTTTTTTAGAGGATCATCTATTTCTCTAACCCTAGTTGCCACCTTTCTACGTTTTTCTCACAAACCCTAATGGAGAACTAAACCTCCATTGTTGCACTTGACAGTTTGAAGCCATCAATTGATTGGTTGTGAGTTTTCTACTCTTGTTCGTTTTTCTATCTAGTTGGATTAATTCTCTTGTGCTTGATTGTTTATTGGTCTATGTTGATTTATCTAGATTGATCACCTAGATTTATTGATATCTTCCTAATTGCTAGGACTTGTGATTCCGGGTTCGGGTTGCATATCTAGTAGCGAACACGATTATGCGTATAGGGGATCCGAGCGCATAATTGTGAGAGAGAGTTAATTGCATGCTTATAGTAACGGGTTGTTTCTATTGCATGTGTCTTGTTAATCCTTGGTTGAATGCTATTGCTTTATTGAGTTCTGAAGGTTTTCGGATTTGATTTAGTAATAAGTACTATTAGGGCTGGTAGAACTAATAGTTATCTAAGATCGGGATAAGAACAACTATAGGAATATTAAGAACTTGAGATTGATAGAATTCTGTGATCGACCTTTCCATTGTTGTGTGGATCTCTGTTGAGTGTGGCGCTTTTCCCCATAATATTTACAACCATTATTTGCGGACTGTGTATTTGTTTTCTTATTGCTTGTTACGAAACACAAACCCCCCCCCCCCTAGTTCCTAGTTGGTAATAACAAATTGCACAAATTGATAACCTGACTCTCTGTGGGATCGACCCTGTCTTGCTTACTATACTACTTAGTAGGTATTTTGGGATTTATTTGATAGGCATCACGACTTTAGCCCTGTCAAATTTGGCGCCGTTACCGGGGAGTCAAATTTTCTGTTTTTGTGATTTGTTTGTTACTAACCCTTGGTGTGGATCTATCTTATGGTCCACACTCATGCTACTAATTCACCGCTTCTTGATTTTGATCCAGAGATTGAGAGAACTCTTTCACAGGGTCGCAGAGTGAACCGTACTTTGGTTTTTGACAACCCTGCATTCGAGATGGGTGACGCTGATAGAACGTTGAGACAGTTGACTGCACCGAACCTGCAGCAGCAACCGCTGGCTATGGTGATCCCTGCTATGGGAGAGAACGTGAACTTTGAGTTAAAGCCGGGGCTGATTCATTTGCTCCCAACTTTCCATGGACTGGCTGGAGAGGACCCAATCAAGCATCTGGGTAAATTTCACACAGTCTGCATGAGCATGAAACCGGCAAATGTTACTGAGGAACAGATAAAGATGAGAGCTTTTGGGTTCACCTTGAAGGACACTGTTGATAACTGGTATTACCATCTTCCTACTGGGAGTATTGACACGTGGACCAAGTTACACAAGGCTTTTCTTGAGAAGTATTTCCCTGCAAAGAAGGCAAACAGTTTAAAGAAAGCTATTAGCAACATTGAGCAGGAAGCTGATGAGAGCCTTTATGATTATTATGAGCGGTTCAAGAGACTTTGCTCAAGCTGTCCATTCCACGGGTATTCCAACCAAGACCTGGTGCTTCATCTCTATAATGGGCTGCTCGACAATGAGAGGAGGATGGTTGACGCTGCATGTGGTGGCAATATTCTCAACACAACACCGGCAGCTGCTATGGAGAAGATTCAGGAGATGGCAAAGGGCACGAGAAATTTCGGTAGATCTTCTACCAAAAGAGGAGTCAATGCTGCTGACTCTAGTCGCTCTTCGTATGCCAATGATATTGCTGAGTTGAAGGACATGGTGAGGAGACTTACGCTGCAAGGAACTCCTCAACAACTAAAAGCGTGTGGGGTCTGTGCCGATCAATTCCACCCTACCGACGCTTGTCCTCAACTACAAGATGATGCACCCGCTGAAGTAAACGCTGTAGGAGGTTATGGCAATCCAAGACCTCGGCATGATCCCTACTCCAACACGTACAATCCGGGATGGAGAGACCACCCAAATTTCAGATGGAGGGATCAACCGAATCAACAACAACAACCTCAGTTTCAACCACAACAACAGCAAAGGCCAGCCTATGTACCAAGGCCGCAAGCACCACAACCCAATGTGTCTCCTTCAACTGAAGATATGCTCAAAACACTGACGCAGCACTTTGCCACTCACATCCAAGCTACGACGTCGAGTATTAAGAATCTGGAGACACAGATGGGACAGATGGTTGAGGCGATTACAAGGATTGATCAGCGGAATTCGGGGAATCTACCATCTCAAACGGTAGTGAACCCGAAGGAAAACGTTAGCGCGGTAACCCTAAGAAGTGGGAAGCAATTGCATGTCGGTCCGAGTGCTGAAGAGCACGACTCAGAGAAAGAGAGTATTCTGGAGAATGACCGCACCCAGCGGCAAGGTGGCCACACCCGCGGCGAGCACGAACTGGAACAACAGAAGGTTTCTGTAAATCGGCCGCACCCGACGGTGGAACTTGCCGCACCCGCGGCAAGCGGTGATTTTTTTCGAGAAATTTCTGGGAGTCTGCCGCACCCGGCGGTGACGTCTCACCGCACCCGCGGTGAGTCTTCTGGGACTGCTAATGAGCCTTACGTCGACGATTACGTTCATCCAGACTTCCCTCCTCTCGGTTCCGAGAAGCCACCCGCCCCTTTTCCAGAGGCGCTCAAGGAGAGAAGGGTAGTTGATGACAAGGACCTCTTTGAGACATTCAGCAAGTGCGAGGTCAACATCCCATTGCTCAAGCTAGTGAAGAGCATCCCCAAGTATGCTCGGTTCTTGAAGGAGCTTTGCACGATAAAGAGGAACCAAAAGCTGAAGGGCAAACAAAAGGTCAAGGTGAGCAAGCGCGTCTCTGTAGTGTTCCAATGGCGTATGCCCAAGAAGTGCACCGATCCAGGTATGGTGAGCATTCCCAGTGTTATAGGTGATACTAAATTTGATAGAGCTATGCTTGATCTAGGAGCTTCTATTAATGTGTTGCCTTTCTCTCTCTATAAATCTCTTGGATTGGGACCTTTGCATGAAACAGGAATTGTTGTGCAACTTGCTGATAGGTCTAGTGTTTACCCTAAGGGGGTAGTTGAGGATGTTTTGGTCATGGTTGACAATTTGATATTCCCTGCTGATTTCTTTGTCCTAGATATGGAACATGATGAGCATGCGGCCCCTATTCTGCTAGGAAGGCCTTTCTTAAAAACTGCTAGGACTAAGATAGATTATGTAAGTGGGACACTTACTATGGAATTCGATGGGGAGGTGGTTCAATTCAACATTTATGATGCTATGAAACACCCTATTGATGACCATTCTTTGTGCTCTATTGATGTGATTGAACCCATTGTACAAGATGTATTTGATATTTCTGGTATTGATGAGTTGCAATCTATTATTGAGAATGACATAGATGAGTTCCACACGGAATATGCTTTGTCAACTAACATACATGCAGTCTTATCTCAGATAGAGGTGAACAGTAAGCTTCCTATTGAACCTTTGGGCATTGGCCCCACCTTGCTAACACCGTGCGAGAAGCTCGTTCCTTCTGTTGTACAGGCTCCCGAGAGTGAACTCAAGCAACTCCCGGATCACCTCAAGTACGCTTTTCTTGGAGTCAATGACACTTTGCCAGTCATTGTGTCTAGTAAGCTTTCAAAGGAGCAAGAGGAGAAGCTAGTGGAGATCTTGAAGGAGCACAAGACTGCGCTGGGATGGACCATTGCCGATATCAAAGGGATTAGTCCCTCAACATGTATGCATCAGATCCTCCTATAAGATGACGCCAAGCCATCCAGACAACCATAGAGGAGATTGAACCCACCCATGATGGAGGTGGTGAAGAAGGAGGTGCTGAAACTCCTTCAAGCGGACATGATCTTCCCTATTTCCGACAGTCGTTGGGTCAGCCCCACTCAGGTTGTTCCCAAGAAGGGAGGTATTACAGTGGTTGAGAACCAACAAGGAGAGTTGGTCCTTACAAGGACGGTGACGGGCTGGCGAGTTTGCATTGATTACCGCAAGCTGAACGCGGTAACTCGAAAGGATCACTTCCCTTTGCCATTCATCGATCAAATGCTAGAACGCCTTGTTGGGCGCCCCTACTACTGCTTTCTAGATGGATATTCAAGATACTTCCAGGTGGCCATAGCGCCAGAAGACCAAGAGAAGACTACTTTTACATGTCCTTTTGGCACTTTTGCATACCGCAGAATGCCTTTTGGATTATGTAATGCACCCGGTACTTTTCAACGATGTATGGTTAGTATCTTCTCTGAGTATATTGAGAATTTTATTGAGGTATTCATGGATGATTTTACGGTACATGGGGATAGCTTTGATAAATGTTTGGACCATTTGACACTTGTGCTTAAAAGATGTGTTGAAACTAACTTAGTTTTAAATTCTGAAAAGTGTCATTTTATGGTTGAACAAGGGATTGTGTTAGGTCATATTGTCTTTGCTAAGGGTATTGAGGTCGATAAGGCGAAGATTGATGTAATTCAGTCTTTGCCTTATCCTACTAATGTGCGTGAAGTTCGTTCCTTCCTAGGCCATGCAGGTTTCTATCACAGGTTTATCAAGGACTTTTCCAAGATCTCATCACCCTTGTGCGAGCTACTGAAGAAAGAGGTGACATTTGATTTGAATGAGGAGTGCAAGAGGGCGTTTGATTGCTTGAAAGAACGCCTGACAAGTGCACCAATCATCCAAGCACCGGACTGGTCAAAACCGTTCGAGATCATGTGTGATGCTAGCGATTATGCAGTTGGAGCAGTTTTGGGACAGAAAGAGGGAAGAGCCTCTCATGTGATTCACTACGCGTCCATGACTCTGAATGGCGCACAAAGAAACTACTCCACTACTGAGAAGGAGATGCTGGCTGTGGTGTTTGCCTTGGAGAAATTCAGGCAATATCTTTTGGGAGTGAAGGTGATTATATATACGGATCACGCCGCCCTTCGTTATCTAATGACGAAGAAGGAGGCGAAGCCGCGATTGATTCGATGGGTTCTCCTGCTGAGTGAGTTCGATGTGGAGATACGGGACAAGAAAGGAGCGGAGAACTTGGTGGCAGATCATTTGAGTAGGTTGGAGAATGAGGAGGACAAGCCCGGGAAGCAAACTCCCATCCATGGAAACTTCCCGGACGACACCCTTTTTCGAGTGGATATTCTGGAACAACACCGCACCCGGCGGTGGAGCCACCGCACCCGCGGCGGGGAGACAGAACCACAAGCCCAAGTTTCTGCTATTTGGCCGCACCCGGCGGTGTCACCTGGCGCACCCGCGGCGAGTGGTGATTTTTCTGGCGAGTTTTCTGTTATTTGGCCGCACCCGGTGGTGACACATGCCGCACCCGCGGCGAGAGAGATAGATCGAGATTTTTGTGCTGTGAGCGCCTCTTCGCTCGAGGCGTACTTCCACAGGTCCGTTCTCGGGATTCGGTCCTTCCGGCCATGGTACGCCGACATCGTGAACTACTTGGTTCGTGGGGAATCTCCCCCGGATCATACCAAGGCGCAACGGGAGAAGGTGCGGAGAGAAGCTCGGTACTACATCTAGGACGATCCTTATCTCTGGAGACACTGTGTCGATCAGGTAATCCGTCGATGTCTTCCGGATAACGAGGTACAATCTGTCCTTAGCTTTTGTCATTCTGAAGCATGTGGGGGTCATTTTGGTGCGAATAAGACTGCTAGAAAAGTATTAGATGCAGATTTCTATTGGCCCCACATTTTTAGGGATGCCTTTGCGTTTTGCAAAGTTTGTGATAGATGTCAGAGGATGGGGAATATTTCTAGGAGGAATGAGATGCCTTAGTCTTCTTTGATTTTTTGTGAGGTCTTTGATGTATGGGGTATTGATTTTATGGGACCCTTTCCTAATTCTTATGGGAACCTATATATTTTGCTTGCGGTGGACTACGTTTTCAAGTGGGTGGAAGCGAAGGCCACCAAGACTGATGATTCTAAAGTTGTGGCAGGTTTCTTGAAAGAGAACATTTTTTCCAGGTTTGGAATCCCCAAGGCTTTGATTAGTGATCGGGGAACCCATTTCTGCAACAAGACTGTGACCGCCCTGCTGAAGAAATATCACGTCACACAGAAGGTTTCCACTGCCTATCATCCACAGACCAATGGGCAGGCTGAGGTGTCCAATAGAGAGATCAAGACGATTCTTGAAAAGACAGTGGCACCCAATAGGAAGGACTGGAGTTTGAGGCTGAACGATGCATTATGGGCTTACCGCACTGCCTACAAGACTCTAATTGGGATGTCTCCTTTCTGGCTCATATTTGGCAAAGCTTGCCATCTACCTGTGGAGCTGGAACACAAGGCATGGTGGGCGGTGAAGAAGTGCAACATGCAGATTGATGAGGTAGGAGAGTTTCACAAGCTTCAGCTGCAAGAGTTGGAGGAGTTACGCCTTGACGCATACGACAACGCTGTCATCTATAAGGCGAAAACCAAGGCATGGCATGACAAGAATATCTTGTGAAAGGACTTCCACCCCGGTGATAAAGTCCTTTTGTTTTAATCTCGCCTGAAATTCTTTGCGGGAAAGCTGAGGTCGAAGTGGATAGGACCATATATTATCGCAGAGGTCTACCCACATGGCGCCGTTGACCTGATCGAGCCGACAACCCAGAAGACATTCAAGGTCAATGGTCAAAGGTTAAAACCTTACCATGAGGATTTCCCCACTGAGGCGATTGATGAGATGGCTCTAGAGGAGCCAAGTGCTGAAAATGAATAGACGAGAGTCTACGTCGAGCCAACGACGTGAACCAAGGCGCTGCTCGGGAGGCAACCCGAGGTATTGCTTTCTTTCCTTTTCTTTTGTCTTTTCATCTTTCAGAGCTTAGTTAGGTAGTTGATTTCTTTCTTTTCGATTTCGCCTGCGAACTAACTTGCAGGTTCGAAGAATAAGACGAATGGAGTTCCTGGAGGCCCACCGCACCCGGCGGCCACATCACCGCACCCGCGGCAAGCCCCTTGTAGCACCGTTCAAAAAAAAAATTGTGGGCCCCGGCTGGTACGACCTCCTTCCTCTCCTTCTCTAACCTAACCCCTCTCCCTCACCTCTCTTCCTCACAATCCCCTTCACGACCTCCCTTTGCCTCCTCTCAACCCAAAATTCCCCCACACCCCAAACACCCACCGAATCCACACCTTTCTCGTCCAAATCTTGCCATTTCCTCCACATACCCGTAATCCCGCAGCAAATCCAACCTTTCTCACCAAAAAACCCCATCTCCAAACCACACCTTCAACCCCATAACCATAACACCGCACCCACCAAGATCCACCGCACCCGCGATGGATCTGAACCACCCAAGCCAAATCAACCCTCCCCAAGCCGAGACCCAACCCCTAGACCCAACCCCGGCTCGTGGAAGGCGAAGGAAATTCAAGGAAGCCATTTTCGCTCGCTCGAAAAATTGCCCAGACGCACCGCACCCGGAGGCATCTCTCTCACCGCACCCGCGGCGAGACTACCAGTGCTTGTTTTCTGTTATTTGGCCGCACCCGGCGCCGCCCTCACCGCACCCGCGGCAGACCCCTAGCAGCTTTTCCGTCTTCGTTTCGTGAGTCCTCCTTTGCCTCTTGCTCTCTACATCGTTAATTCATAGCATGTCGAGATCGAGGAGAGTCGGGATGACCGATACAGAGAAGGAGAAATTGGTGATTGTCAATAAGCGGGTTGTGGTCCCGACTAAGTTCCTGGATAGGGGAACTCTTGAGGCTCTGGGGCTACTCGATTGCACGCAGATGTGTTTGGAGAAGATGGGCCTGGGGGGTTTTGTTGATGTGTCTGCCCCCACATTCGAGACTCTGTCGAGGCATTTCATCTCCACGTTTAGACTCACCATGGATGGTGAGAATCTTGTCTCGATCGCATTCAAGTATAAGGGGAAAGAGTACTCGGTAGACGCTGAGCAGGCGAGGGCTGCTATCGGGGTAACTAGGCCCCCCACTGATGAGTGGATGAAGGGAACGAGCGAGGCTGCTCTGGTTGACTTCTGGGTGGGAGCCACTGGGCAGACATACCACGTGGGTGATGAATACAGTAACAAGTTTACTCACCCATGTATGCGACTGCTCCACAAGTTGATTATGGGGACGCTGCTGGGACACAAGGAGGACAACAAGGTCCCCCTGAAGGACCTCCACTGGCTATACTGTGCCTTGCCCCAGGCTACATTTGTCCCGGACTGGCTGAAGCTCATCCTCGAGGCCCTCCGGAGGATCTGCCGGGGAGAGAGGCGGGACATTGTTCAGGGTGGTTTGATCACCTGTATTGCTGAGATAGCCCTCCAGGTGGAGGATAGCGAGGAGCCATCATCTCGCACGTGTTCGACGTCACCCGGCTGAGGGCAAATCACATGTTACGGGTGACGAGGAAGCAGACATTCTGGTGCTCCTACTCTGACAGGAGCCACCTCATGTTCCTCCCGAGAGAGATCCCATACAGCTCCACATACAGAGGGTGGTACATGCATCCCGACCCCACCCCAACTCCATTGGGGACGGTTGCGGCAGATTTTGTGGACGAGGGGGCCAGGCCTCAACAGAGGAGGAGAGCTGCTGGTAGCTCGAGCCAGGCCCCTGCTGCGGCTGAGGATGAGGAGATGGACGCTGCTGGCCCGGATGCCCCACCTATGGACCCATGGCAGGATATGATGTATCGCCAGATGAAGGCGATGAGTCTGCAGCAGCAGACTTGGCAGCAGGGCTTTGACAGCCGTTTTGATGGGTTCCAGAGCCAGGCCTTCCAGCGGTTGGACAGGCAGGACGAGAGGTTGGAGCAGATGGATGAGCGGCTCCAGAGGCTAAGGGAGCAGCAGACACAGTATTTCGGCCAGTACCCTTGGCCGCAGGGCCCACCACCGCAGTGAGTTTACTTTCTTTTCCCCCCTTTATTATGATTGTCTTCTATTTACACATTGAGGACAATGCGCACTTCAAGCATGGGGGAGGGAGTAGATTCATTACTTATCGTTATGTACAATTTCAGTTTTCACTCTGTGTGTTTTTGTACAGTTTTTGGATTCTGCATTGCATTCTTTCTTTCTTTTTTTCTATAAAAAAAAATGAAAAAAAATACGAAAAAGCCAAAAAGATGAGAAAAGGCAGAGAAAATCTTGGGATGAGTTGAAAACCCGAAAGGGCAACTCAGGTAAAAAGCAGGTGACCCGGACCAGTGCTAGACTGGGGTAATATGAGGTCAAGAGTGACGTGAGCTTATGTGAGCACATCTATGAAAAAAATATGAGTGGCTTGGTGAAAACCCGAAAGGGCGCCTTGGCAAAATGAGCGAAAAAGAAGAAGAGTGATTTTAGGATTTCTCTTTATTCTTGGCGAGGCATCATAAGAAGAGGAGTCAAAGAAGGATTGTCGGGTAGGTCACTCTGGGAGACATAAGGAGTCATAGATGGAGGCTATGATTAGAGGTTACTCACACTATTGGATGTCCGGGTTAAGCTTGGGGGAAGTACTCTGCTTGCCCCCAGGTTTGTTGATGATGGGGATGTGTTGTAGATTAGATTGGCGCCAGGAGTTTTGGCATGGGTTAGGTGACTCTTAGTTGGAGGATATGCTTCCTGAGACCTTGGGTGCTGCATTGGAGGAGTAGATTCTTTATTAGTTTACTCGAGGACGAGCAAAGGTCTAAGCATGGGGGAATTTGATAAGCACTACTTTGTAGGGCTTAAGTAAGAGTCTTTAGAGGGTTTATTGGTGCCATTCGGGTAGATCTAGGCACATTCATGTGCAAGGCGTTTAGAGGCGAAGTGTAGTGTTTATGGAGGTGTTTGAGTGATTTTGGATATCTAGGAGACACCGAAGAAGGAAGCCACCAAGGAAAGACGGCAAAGGAGTGAAGAGACGAGTTAAGGAGCGGTGCGAGAGATCGCAAGGAAGAGCCATAGACGAGGAGACGTTCTGGAGCCTTGTCGTACCCGCGCCGAAGGCCATCGCCGCCAGCGGTGGAAGGAGCAGAAAGAAGACAAGCTACTGTTAAATGGCCGCACCCAGCGCCAGCCTCACCGCACCCGCGGCGAGATCGTCAGAGAACTGGAGTTTCTGTAAAATGGCCGCACCCGGCGGTGGAGCCACCGCACCCGCGGTGGAGACGCGCTGAAAGTCTTTTACGAGTTTTCTTATTCCCATTTTATTTTATTTCCGAAACTGTATTTCCAAGTTTGTTATTTTTCTTTTCTTTATTTTTCTGAATTATTACTTTAGTATTTAAGTGAGGTTTAAGACTTTTTTTAGAGGATCATCTATTTCTCTAACCCTAGTTGCCACCTTTCTACGTTTTTCTCACAAACCCTAATGGAGAACTAAACCTCCATTGTTGCACTTGACAGTTTGAAGCCAGCAATTGATTGGTTGTGAGTTTTCTACTCTTGTTCGTTTTCCTATCTAGTTGGATTAATTCTCTTGTGCTTGATTGTTTATTGGTCTATGTTGATTTATCTAGATTGATCACCTAGGTTTATTGATATCTTCCTAATTGCTAGGACTTGTGATTCCGGGTTCGGGTTGCATATCTAGTAGCGAACACGATTGTGCGTATAGGGGATTCGAGGGCATAATTGTGAGAGAGAGTTAATTGCATGCTTATAGTAACGGGTTGTTTCTATTGCATGTGTCTTGCTAATCCTTGGTTGAATGCTATTGCTTTATTGAGTTCTGAAGGTTTTCAAATTTGATTTAGTAATAAGTACTATTAGGGCTGGTAGAACTAATAGTTATCTAAGATCGGGATAAGAACAACTATAGGAATATTAAGAACTTGAGATTGATAGAATTCCGTGATCGACCTTTCCATTGTTGTGTGGATCTCTGTTGAGTGTGGCGCTTTTCCCCATAATATTTACAACCATTATTTGCGGACTGTGTATTTGTTTTCTTATTGCTTGTTACGAAACACAAACAAACCCCCCCCCCCCTAGTTCCTAGTTGGTAATAACAAATTGCAGAAATTGATAACCTGACTCTCTGTGGGATCGATCCTGTCTTGCTTACTATACTACTTAGTAGGTATTTTGGGATTTATTTGATAGGCATCACGACTTTAGCCCTGTCAGGCACGTTGTATTCAATGCGTCCTTATCTTCTTCTCGGTACAGGTACATCGTGTTGGCGACGAAAGTCATGCGGCATGTCTTCGTGGTGGTGGCCACGAGAGTCACGTCTGTTCTCGCCTAGAACGCGATGCAGTGGTCCTACTAGTTGGAGTAGAGGTGGAATCCAATCCGCTGGCCTATCTTGGAGTTCAATGGGATCACCAAGGGGAGGATGGAAGGAACCTGGATTGATGAGTCTTGCGTCCTCCATCTCCTCGTCATCGAACTCGTGGAAATCATCATGGACAATTGGTGTTGTCGATCCATAGCCATCGGAACCATAATGCGGAGTACGCGCACTTTGATGGCCAAGGTGATCGTTGACGTCGAAAGGCACTGGTGTGGGACCATAGCGACGCTGACGCGGCTCACTGTCTGCGACGCGATTAGGTCTACGCGGCAAACCTGAGTCGCGTTCATCCCGTCTGGCACGGCCTGTAAGAGGTGTTGATGCAGTCTCACGGCGGCGTCCTATTTCTCTGGCTTCATACCTGTCATTGAAGTCAAAGGGTTCAGAGTACTCACCATGGGAGTGATCGTTGCGGTCGGAGTCGCTGTCGTAGCCGGCTGGTGCATAGCGTTCGCGATGCGACACATAGCATTGGCGGCTCTCGATCGCTGATTGGATCCTTTGAAGGTGAGGTTACAAGTTGGAGGTAGATGGCATCACTCCTTTGCCCTTGTCCACGCGCTGTTGGCTTGGGCCGACTTCAGTGTGACGCGGCGCGGCCAGGGTGTCCATACGGACCATCAACGTTGGTGTGGGTTAGGCCTGCGCAGCGCGTTGCATGGCCTGGAACTGGGCAACTTGGTGCCTAAGCTCTTGGATCTCGCGTTGTTCCTCCGAGAGCTCTAGAATGGGGTCTTGTTGGGGAGGATTGGCGAGTGGGATCACTTCATATTGCGCGATGTTCTGCTGTGGTGGGTGGTTGTTGCCATCTCCTTGGACATTCCCACCGGTGGGTGCCGTGAGGCTACCTATCACAATATGACCAGACATCGCGAGTAAAAACGAACAAAAGACAATACAAAACCAAAGAACAAGTAAGCACTCAACAAGTAACAGTTGTTCACGTATGAGGGCACGTTCTTTTGGCCATGAGGGCGGCTAAAGGCAAGCAAAGCAAGTGTGATATGCAAGCACAAAAGCAAACAAAACCAAAGAAAGAAGTCATAACCTCTTGCGTAAACAACGCGTACACACAAGACACACCTCAAGTGTGACACTAGACGGTGGAGAGATAAAGAAGATGAGCCTAGCCGAGTAGGTGGAAGAAGGTTGCCTTATTTTGTCTTTCCTTCTTTTCTTTTTTTAAAAACTAAGTCGCGTCTTTTTTTTTTAATCGACTTGACTTTTAAAATTTGAATTTCAAATCCGAATCTGAGTCTTTGACTTTTGATTGAAGATCGGATAAGAATTAAATGAAATAAATAAAATAAAATAAACGGGTAAGTAACTTAAGGAAAGAAATCGCGAGATTATCGCGATAGGAGGGAGAGAAGATTGATGTAGATTTATAACGGCCACACAAGAAAATATGCAAGATATGATTAGCGAAATTTAAGCAATTAATTAAGGAAATCAATTAATTAATTACGCAGATTTCATGCAAACAAATCACACAACTTTCGCGCGTGGATCAAGCAATTAATCGGCCAAGAGATTCTCTTGTAGAAACCGAAACGGCTAGCATGTGTTTGAAGAGAAAAAAAAATGTGACAAACGCGGAACAAGAATGATGGGGAGAAAAAAAATTGTAAACAAATGAGACTTGACAAGCGACTTACAAAATTAAAGGCTCTGATGTTAGTTGATGCGTTCCTGCTTGTGAATGCCAGATCTATGATCTTGGTGGGAAGTCGTCGGGTTGCTCCTGTGGTTGGATGAGTGGAACGCGGTGTTTGGGGCTTCGTATGGGTTGGAGAACGTGATGTTTGATGGTGGCTCGAGAGACGAGCGAAGTCGTAGCGTCGGTAGTGGAGGAGATAGACTCTAAGAGATCGAGTGAAAGCCGTAGCATCGGCAGCGGAGGAATGGGGATGTGAAGTAAGAGTTTAGGGTGACGCCGATCTAAGAGAATGGAGGCAAAAGCTCTCAACAATTAGTCTTAGATTAAAAATGAAGCATAACCTAATACAGAAGGTCGAGTTGACCTTTTATAAGAGATAGCGAGACTTGGATGGGCCGAGTCTCGCTTAATGGGCTAGCCCACGCGACACGCGTGGAACACACGCCCCAAAAGAAATATCTAATAAAACATTTATTGTTCACAAATGTCAAACACTGAAAGATCGCGTTCACTTGATCGTGGAGAGTATCTTGATAGAGAACGCGTTCTCTAGACTTGGTTGGAGGCTTCTGAGGGAGAACGCGGTCTCATGCGTTCCTTGGCTAGAGACGACGCGGACAACCATGGATTGTGTCGCGTTGGCGATTGCTTTGGCACGCGATCGTGTTATTGGCCCTTCTGAGCGAATGCTCATAGCTTCCTCTTCCTCTGTGGCAGTCATGGTAGGTAAGGGCGCATCACCGTAGGGGCAAGTTATTATTATGCGAGCCAGATCTCGCGTCATCCCCTTGTTGAGTAGCACTCTTCAGCTGAAACCGGGAACCATTGTTAGGACCTTTATTAGCTGCTTGGTTGGTGGATCGGGTATTCATCATCTGTTGATGAACCATAACATCAGTTTAGAACTTTTCCAACTTTTACATGATACTTAATCAATTACGTTATGATACGAATTGTAAGGGTCCAAACCAATAACTTATATTAGTTTGATAGACCCTCCACCATTAACCTTAAAACGATCTTCTTCTCTTACTTGAGAATGGATCAATTAGGAGAAATGTCAACCTTTAAATGACATTAAACCTAAGAAAAGATGATATCCTTAAGAATGGATCTAAGGAATAAGTTGTAATACCCCCGACTTACGTCGGTAGTGCCACACGCCAGTGACCTCAGACGTTACCGTCCAAAGTCACCCCAGGCTTTTATCGGAACAATTAAACTCAAATACGTAAATATATTAAATGAAAGATTGAACAGGGAAAGACATTTTGGATAAGAAACTCAATCCTTTTTATTAAACGATCTTTCATCAAACGAGAGGAGTGTTTTTACAACAGAGTTAATACAGCGGAAAACTCCTAAATCACACAGCGGAAGACTTTTAAGAATAAACCTAACTCATGACTAGGTTATAAAAATATACATTAAAGTAATGTCTAACGACCTTGAAAGACCGGCACTTAAATCTGCAACTGCAAGTCTCTTCTTCAATTGGTTACTTCAAGTCTGCGGGAACCAACCACTGATGTGCCGTATGGGACGGATGACACCAGCCAACCATGCAAGGAGTAAAACTCAGTTGGTTAGTCTAACGAAAGACTATGCAAGGGTGAAAACAGATGGTTCTAGTGATCGTAATCGTTTACTATCATTGTCCCTCGAATAACAACCGAAGGAACGATATATAACCCGAAACTTTCACGGAATGATTTATTATTTAGATATGCACTGAAAAGAAGACTCCAAAGGAATTGAGTCTTAAGGAAAATATATGAAGAGAAGACTCCAAGAGATTGAGTCTTACGGGAAAGTATGACAATGTTTGGGAACATTAATTTCACACAAGCGTTTTAAAATGACTTGGTGTTTCGGTTCACGACCAACCTCACCGCATAATGCGAATTCAGATCGGAAAGAGAACTTTACTCTAACCAAAGTCTAGACGAGTTTTCCTAGCTACACTACTTCCTAGTTGCACTACTCGTCTAAGGGTATATTAATTATGTGCACTAAAGCACTTATCTTGTTTAATTCCAAAACGTACATTCACGTTGTAAGCTTTTAGATCATCTCATCCTTCAGGATATAGAGATATATAGTCAGGAACTAAATCCCAAAGAGCGGCACCAGCTGTGTGCACAATACCGTGAGTAAGGGTAAGGTCATGACCGGAGGTACTGGGGAAATAATCATCCTAGAACCAGTTATAAAGAAATCACTAGACCTCGCAAGGTACATAGCGTTCCTACGAATACTCGTGCTAACTAAACCGTTAAAGCATATGAGCAATAATCCATATCAATGCCATCGAGGCAAATAACAGATATAATAGCGTTGTTTCTAGCAATATATACAACCTATTATAATATCTGTATTTCAATCATATATATATAATAGCGTTGTTTCTAGCAGTATATACAACCTATTATAATATTCCTTTTAATCGTATCATTTATCAAATTTGTTCCCAAACGAAAACAATAATTCATCCCAATTTAATTAACAATTAAACAATTGATAATTAATAGAAATATGGAATGATAAGCAAGAGCGAACCGCCACTTGCTTGGAGTAGATTCGACGATGAATCTAGACGAAACGACTACTGATGATATCATTTCCGAGGATATGGCCTATGCTTCAGATAGCTCTAGCAGGATTGCGGTCCACACGCAAACCAGCAATTAACGTCACAACTGACAAATTAATTAATATCAATTAATTTGTCTTGACGAACTCAAGGAATTAAATTTAATATAAAAAATTGATTTTTAAATCATAAAAATATTTATTAAATTTTCCTAAAGAAAAATACGGATAAAAGTGTGTCGAAATTATACCGCTCGATCGAACTCGGGTTAAATTTGGACAGAAAGGGAATTGGGCTTTGTCTCGGCCCAATACAGGAGTTGTTAAGGGGGGGTCCACCCTTTGTCTTCTTCCTCCTTCAACAACAACAGCAAAAACGCCGCCAACAGCAACAATGGCAACTCCGTCGGCGCTGGGTGCCTTCTCGCCGGGGAGGATGTCTCGTCGCCGGGGAAGAAGCAACCACCAGCAGCAGTGGCAACGACGGCACACAGCAACAACTACACGCAACTATAGCAGTGACGCTCGCGGCGGAGCTGGGTCGCTGGGATGGCTTCACGACGCCGGGAAGAGCAGCAGCGGTGGAGCAGCACAGTAGGGGCGGAGCAGCAGCGGCGGTGAAGCACAGAAGCTCGGCGCGGTTCTGGTTTGCCGGCGGGGAGAGGATCGAGAGGGGAGCTGGGGAGGTCGAGCAAGGGACTGGAGTGGTGCCCATCAATCCCTTCGATCGGATCCCTTTTATAAGCCAAGGAGAAACCCAGCCCCGACGTGGAGGAGCAGGCACTCGATAGCGAAGAAGACACGCGGCACGCATGCCGGCGTGCACGAAGTCGCGGTGGAGGCCAAATCCGGTCTTTTTGCCCGAAAAAATTATATGAGCATGGTTTTAACTCCGGAATTATATGTTTGTATCCAAACAAATATTCTAAGTCCCGAAAATACATCGAATGTATTTTATACCACTCAAGGAATTATTTCGGAGATCATGGATATTAAGGAAAATCCGAACTCCTCTGAAAGCGAAATAATTATTAAACGAAGGTTGGGAAAAATTACCCAAATATCCTTACTAAAAATGAGGGGTATTACATCACTTCCCCCATAAAAGAAGTTTCGACCCCGAAACTTGGCCGATAACAGCTCAAAGAAGCAATCCTTATTCTAAGCTATTCAACCCTACAATCTTCTTACCATATCCAACCCATTCTACCACGCTATCCCTATGGTAATATGAGGGTTATTATATTACTACCCCCTTAAAATAGTTTCGACCCCGAAACTAGCATTGCTGAACTAAGGGTGACTGGAATCACCATAATCTCACTATTTGATCTTAAAAAGTGCACTGTTATGGTTTACAGACGGCCCACTAGTGGCTCCGAGCCCAAGCCCAGCCATTTCCAGTGTCCGTTGTTTCCATGGGCCGCAGCCCATACACCCCAACCCATCCCCATCTCTGGGAGGTTGTTGATGAGTCTCGAACACGAGACCTCACCCTTTATCACTCCCCCGAAGGCAGAGATGATACCACTATCTCGCATATCCTATCTCCATGTGCTATACTTGTACTAACTCGTGACCATCCTCAAAGTCATGATCACCACAATAGACTCGCTATACCTTAATTATGAGAATACATATTCTCTTTCACTTATCTCTAAACTTCTCTCGAAGTATATACCCAAACTTCCTTTGGTTGGTATCCTTAACCAATTTGGTCTTCATAACTTATATCGCCAAAATCGAACTACTTACTCGGTCATGATTCCCCTTACACTATACTGCCTGCCTTCTTTACTCTAGCTAGGACAGATATGACGATTCACAGGATTACCATTTCCCTAATCAAAGTATTCACTCAAATTTCCAATATAACCTTGTTGTTATGCTCTATTCCTCCTAAAGACCTTGATGTCCTTACATAGAATACTACAACATCTTTCTACTAACCTCCTTTTGACAATCCGGTCTTCGAGTACATACATAGAATTCAACTATAACTCAACTTAGTAATTCCCTTTGTCATATAGACCTTACTTCTTACATACACGACTCACCTATTCATTGGTTACCTTAATCACATTTGGCCCTTGTGCCAATCTTTAACTCAAAATCTTTACTCATATCATCCCACAATTGGTTACACCAAAAATTATCATAACGACATTACTGTATCTTCAATAGGAGAACACGCATCTCTTTTCCAATTTCTTTATATAAACAATCCCAAAGTTCACACATTAACTCTTTACAACCCAATTATCAAATCTTAGTAACCTCGAAACATTACATCCTCAATTTCCTTAAAGGTACATCCCACAATTCCATCATTTATCTGAAAGTAAGTTTGACCTTATGCCATCTCTAACCAAAAATCCTTACAAGAATAATTTAACGAATTCCTTTAAGCAATCTCTAACTTAAATCCTTTAAGATTCCTTAACTTTCTCCAAGAATAATCACAACATTTATTCATATGTTCCCCAAACAAATCACATGAGATCTTATTCCTATTTCCTCAAAGTATCATATTGCTAAATGATTCATTATCAACAGAATCAATCACTTGTGTCCTAATCCTTTAATAGATATACACAAGTAGCATTGTTACCTTACTCCTTAAGCACACACAAACTTAATTTATGTTCTAAATCCTTTAGTTTATTGGAATCATCAATATGATATATCCTTAAACTGTAATCTTTCCATTTAAGTGGCCTTTTCCTAACACAGTAACTTCACAACCTGATATTTCCAATAAGGGTTGTACTATACTCCTTATGGATGGCCCATTCACATAAAGTCCAAATATCGAACCTTGTAAATTCCCAAGTGTCATAACTCTTTATTCCCTGAAAGGACAACTTCCCAAATGCAGTCATTTGGCCCTAAAGTTCACCGCCAACTCAGACCTCTAGTTTCCTCGAAATAAGATCGCGATAAATTGATTAGCACAGTTGTGCCTAATCACTTTATTTCCCTTAACGTGACATCAAATCGTCGTAACAGACATCAATCACTCTATGTCCAATCCTTTTATCGCTTCTCTTAAGGAAGCCTCGTAACGAATCTTAGGTACATCTTCCAAGACAATACCTACGACCTCACACCCTTAGCTTTTCCAAGAGTCTAATCCTCTGGTCCACAATGGACATATTCACTTACAACATCCATAACCATAATCCCTATGATTTCACGGAAAAAAAATGCACTTTTATGTAACGTTCCGCCACTTTGGGCCGGCCTAATCACAGGGCTGCATTCCATACACCCCAACCCATCACTAGTGGCACCAATTTAATCGCCACTTCCAGTAGGTTGTTGGAGAGACTCGAACACGAGACCTCTCCCTTTACCAAGTAGCGAAACGCTAACTTGATATCATCTGTTTAGAGAAATTGGATTCCCTATGAACTATCCCTCTTATACATTCATTCCCTTCTCAACAATCTTTCCACATCAATGCCCATAGCATGACCTCATAACGAGGTATTCTGAACTTCCTGTAGTTCACTCATACGTACTTTTATCAAAACAAATGTTCAGGGTACACATATGAGAGAAACAAATTTTGTCCCATAGAGCATTAACCACACACATTTGTTTCCTTCACCCTAATAAATTTTGTAAAACTCAACTTACGAGATAACGCTCGTCCGCTCAACGAAGGGAGTAATTAATGTCATACCGATGCGACATTACTCCAAGAACAAAGAGAGATTCCTAAGAATGGATCTACTAATTCAATAGTGGAGTCGACCCTGGTGTTAACCATGTAGGGAACGAACACCTCGGTTCCATACGTTACCCCTCTTTTGCGAGTCCTGACAGTCTTTATCCATACGACATAACTGTTTTTGGCACTCACGGAGCCTCGTATGAACAAACAATTTGCAATAGTGATGAATTTAGTAATTACCGAAACAAGGGAACACTCCTTCATTGATCGAAACATTACAGAAAACATCTGATAGAAAGTCGAGTAGACAGATTACTGAACTATGGAGACTATTGACACGAGTCATCGCTCCATAATCTAAAAAGCCTTACAAAATGCTACCACTTGTACAAAGCTTTTCTCCCGTCGGGGTGACGTATCACAAAGAGTCACTGCTCTTGACCCGAAGGTTCCATAGGCGCCTTGCCTTTATCACGAGCAACAGATTGCTCCGGAGCAGACACTTCCGCCCTCGAGTTCTGTCCACTGCCAACATTTGGGGCCTGATTTACTTGCTTTATCTTTAGGTCATTCTTCTTACAGTATGCCTTCATGTGGCCTTCCTTCCCACATTGGTACCATACCCTCTTTTCCTTTTGACAACCAGGGCTCTTATGCCCAGCCTTACCACAGTTGTGGCATACAATCCTGCCGTTATTCCAGCCTGAGCCTTTGGCGGAATCGAACAGAGTCGTCTTGATCCTAGTACGACCAGACTTCTCGATCTTGGTGGGCGACGTCAGGCGCTTAAACGAGCCAACCCTGCGATTCTGTTGCCCGCTCCTTGTCTCGATCTATGCCTCCATACTGGCTGCGATTTGAGGTATGGGGACCGCTTGAGCTTGTGGTATTATCTGGGTCATTAGTACTTCGACCACCAGTCCTACTATATGCCCAATAGTCGTTGCATTCAGCATGATCGGGGCAAGAGGTGGAACTCCCCTTGCAGCTTGGGGGTCCGCTTGTCCCTGAAGAATATCCTGCCGTAGGGTCGGGTCACTGTTATGTGAGTCAGATCCCGCGTCTTTCCCTTGTGGATTAACACTCATCAGCTGAACTCGAGATCCATTGCTAGGACTCTCGCTAGTTGCTTGGTTGGTGGATCGGGTGTCCATCACTGTTGATGAACCATAACGTTTGTTTAGAACTTTTCCAACTTGTACATGACACTTTAGTCAGATACGTTATGATACAGATTATAAGGGTCCGAACTAATAACTTTATATTAGTCTGACTAACCCTCCACTGTTAACCACAAAATGGTCTTCTTCTCTTTCCTACTTGGAAAGTGGAAACTCTATAAGAAACGTCAATCTTTAAATGACATTCCATCTAAGGAGAAATGATATTCCTAAGAATGGATCTAAGGAATAAGTAACAACTTGAATCTTGCAGAAGTTTGAAACCACTTATTAATAAACCTTATACTTTTAAACTTCATACCTTCAAACTTTATACTTTATACCTTTAAACCCTATAAAAATAATTACTTATACAGTTTAGTTTTGCAAACTAGTGATATGATTATCACCAATCTCTTACTTAAAAAAAAATTCACACTTTTAAAGTTACAATCTAAAACTCATTTTGACTGCGTATAACACACCTTTTATAAACCAACGATAAATAGCTTTTGAAGTTCAAATAGCTAAATCATTTAAATTAAATTAAATTCCAAGAAATAATTAAAACTTTTACTTTTAACATTTAAATTCTAAAAATTCCTTTTTAGGGAAAATAGTTTGAAAATCGTTTTGAAATTAGTTTTCGAAAATTCTCAAACCTAACAATAGGCCAAGAATTTTAAAACCGTTGCTCTGATACCATAATTGTAATACCCCCGACTTACGTCGGTAGTGCCACACGCCAGTGACCTCCGACGTTACCGTCCAAAGTCACCCCAGGCTTTTATCGGAACAATTAAACTCAAATACGTAAATATATTAAATGAAAGATTGAACAGGGGAAGACATTTTGGATAAGAAACTCAATCCTTTTTATTAAACGATCTTTCATCAAACGAGATGAGTGTTTTTACAACAGAGTTAATACAGCGGAAAACTCCTAAATCACACAGCGGAAGACTTTTAAGAATAAACCTAACTCATGACTAGGTTATAAAAATATACATTAAAGTAATGTCTAACGACCTTGAAAGACAGGCACTTCAATCTGCAACTGCAAGTCTCTTCTTCAATTGGTTACTTCAAGTCTGCGGGAACCAACCACTGATGTGCCGTATGGGACGGATGACACCAGCCAACCATGCAAGGAATAAAACCCGGTTGGTTAGTCTAACGAAAGACTATACAAGGGTGAAAACAGATGGTTCTAGTGATCGTAACCGTTTACTATCATTGTCCCTCGAATAACAACCGAAGGAACGATATATAACCCGGAACTTTCACGGAATGATTTATTATTTAGATATGCACTGAAAAGAAGACTCTAAAGGAATTGAGTCTTAAGGAAAATATATGAAGAGAAGACTCCAAGAGATTGAGTCTTACGGGAAAGTATGACAATGTTTGGGAACATTAATTTCACACAAGCGTTTTAAAATGACTTGGTGTTTCGGTTCACGACCAACCTCACCGCATAATGTGAATTCAGATCAGAAAGAGAACTTTACTCTGACCAAAGTCTAGACGAATTTTCCTAGCTGCACTACTTCCTAGCTACACTACTCGTCTAAGGGTATATTAATTATGTGCACTAAAGCACTTATCTTGTTTAATTCCAAAACGTACATTCACGTTATAAGCTTTTAGATCATCTCATCCTTCAGGATATAGAGATATATAGTCGGGAACTAAATCCCAAAGAGCGGCACCAACTGTGTGCACAAGACCCTGAGTAAGGGTAAGGTCATGACCGGAGGTACTGGGGAAATAATCATCCTAGCACCAGTTATAAAGAAACCACTAGACCTCGCAAGGTACATAGCGTTCCTACGAATACTCGTGCTAACTAAACCGTTAAAGCATATGAGCAATAATCCATATCAATGCCATCGAGGCAAATAACAGATATAATAGCGTTGTTTCTAGCAATATATACAACCTATTATAATATCTGTATTTTAATCATATATATATATATTAGCGTTGTTTCTAGCAGTATATACAACCTATTATAATATTCCTTTTAATCGTATCATTTATCAAATTTGTTCCCAAACGAAAACAATAATTCATCCCAATTTAATTAACAATTAAACAATTGATAATTAATAGAAATATGGAATGATAAGCAAGAGTGAACCACCACTTGCCTGGAGTAGATTCGACGATGAATCTAGACGAAACGACTACTGATGATATCCTTTCCGAGGATATGGCCTATGCTTCAGATAGCTCTAGCAAGATTACGGTCCACACGCGAACCAGCAATTAACGTCACAACTGACAAATTAATTAATATCAATTAATTTGTCTTGACGAACTCAAGGAATTAAATTTAATAAATTTTTATGATTTTTAAAGGGTGGTGCTAGCTACGCTCAAATTTTTCACTAAATAAACTCAATTGTTCACGCATACAAAACGCGGGAGCGGGACCAAGTGCACGCATACGCAAAGCGGGAGCGAGACAGACTGAACGGGTATCCGAATAGAGGTCGAAACCATAAAAAGTCGCGCACCCGCTTTGCGGGCGCGGGGCTTTGGCTTTACTTTAATGTCCACGCGGGACCCACTTGATACAAATAGTCACGCACCCGCAAAGCGGGTGCGGGACTTTGGCCTTACTTAATGTCCATGCGGGACCCACTTGATACAAATAGTACAGTGCTTTGAAATACTACTAAATACTACTACTTGATATTGCAAATCCTAACGGTTTGTGCAAATCAATGAACATTTGATTGGTTAATTAGGCGATGGACACCTAAGTTCATGGTCACGCACCCGCAAAGCGGGTGCGGGACTTTGCTTTTCTTGCGCGTTTTCCCCTCTCTCAGTATCTATCCCGTCTTCTTCCTCTAAATTGTCCCGCAAACGCTTTGTGTACGCGGGACAATATTTACCTAATGCACAAAATGTCACGCCCCCATTTTGCGGGAGCGTGACATTAAAAAATCGGATACCCTAAACCCTTCTTGCGCGCTCGTTTGTCGTATGCGTGGTTCGATCCCGCCTCCGCTTTTCGTGAGCGTGACTCTTTTAAGCGTAAATAGTAAAAAAATTGAGCGTATCTAGCGGTCGTGTTTTTAAATCATAAAAATATTTATTAAATTTTCCTAAAGAAAAATACGGATAAAAGTGTGTCGAAATTATACCGCTTGATCAAACTCGGGTAAAATTTGGACAGAAAGGGAATTGGGCTTTGTCTCGGCCGAATACAGGAATTGTTAAGGGGGGTCCACCCTTTGTCTTCTTCCTTCTTCAACAACAACAGCAACAACAACGCCAACATCAACAATGGCAACTCCGTCGGCGCTGGGTGCCTTCTCGCCGGGGAGGATGTCTCGTCGCCGGGGTAGAAGCAACCAGCAGCGGCAGCGGCAACGACGGCAACGGCGGCAACGACGGCACACAACAACAACTACATGCGACTACAGCAGCGGCGCTCGCGGCGGAGCTGGGTCACTGGGATGGCTTCACGACGCCGGGAAGAGCAGCAGCGGCGAAGCAGCACAGCAGGGGCGGAGCAGCAGCGGCGGTGAAGCACAGAAGCTCGGCCCGGTTTTGGTTTGCCGGCGGGGAGAGGACCAAGAGGGGAGCTGGGGAGGTCGAGCAGGGGACGGGAGTGGTGCCCATCAATCCCTTCGATCGGCTCCCTTTTATAAGCCAAGGAGAAACCCAACCCCGACGTGGAGGAGCAGGCACTCGACAGCGAAGAAGACACGCGGCACGCATGCCGGCGTGCACGAAGTCGCGGTGGAGGCCAAATCCGGTCTTTTTGCCCAAAAAAATTATATGGGCATGGTTTTAACTCCGGAATTATATGTTTGTATCCAAACAAATATTCTATGTCCCGAAAATACATCGAATGTATTTAATACCACTCAAGGAATTATTTCGGAGATCATGGATATTACGGAAAATCCGAACTCCTCTGAAAGCGAAATAATTATTGAACGAAGGTTAGGAAAAATTACCCAAATATCCTTACTAAAAATGAGGGGTATTACATAAGTAACAACCCGAAGCTTGCAGAAGTTTGAAAAACCACTTATTATTAAGCCTTATACTTTCAAATTTCATACTTTATACTTTTAAACCTTATTTATTTACTTAATAAAATAATTATTTATAAAGTTAGTTTCTTAAACTAATGACATTGTTATGACTTAAAAACCCTTACCAAGACCGAAAACCATACTTTTTTTAAAGTTATAGCACGAAGTAAATGTTAAACGTTTATAACACACCATTTATAAGGCAACTACAAAATAACTATTAAAGTCCTAATAGTTAAACCATTATTTTTAAATTAAACTTTAAGAAATCATTGAACTTTAAGTTTAATACTAACATTTAGACTCTCGAAATTTCTTTTTTTTTTAAATAGTTTCAAAAGTAATTTTTGAAAATTCTCAAACCTAACAATAGGCCAAGAATTTTAAAACCATTGCTCTGATACCATAATTTTAACACCCCTGACTTATGTCGGTAGTGTCACACGCCAGTGACCTCCGACGTTAATGTTCAAAGTCACCCTAGACTTTAATCGGAACAATTAAGCTTAAATAAATACATAAATATGAAATAATAATCAGTGGAAGACTTTTTAATGAATAACTCAATCTTTTATTAAGATTCCTCTCGTAAAATGAGAACGACGATTTTACAACAAAGTGAAGTGACAGCGGAAGACTTTTAAATTACAACGGAAGACTCTTTTAAAGAAGTCCTAGTTACATGACTATGTATTACATTTATTTCAAATTAACGTACACACCTTAGAAATATTACTTCTTAAAATGCAGATTTCAACTGCAAGCCTCCTCTTCGATTGGTTACCTCAAATCGTCGGGGATTAACCTCTGATGTGCCGTATAGAATGGATGACACCAGCCAACCATGCAAGGAATAAAACCCGGTTGGTTAGTCTAATGAAATACTATGCAAGGGTGAAAACAGATTGGTTCTCGTAGTCGTATATAATCACTACCCTTGTTTCCCGAATGAAACTCGGTAAACGGTATATGACTATAAACTTCTACCGAAAAGAATGAACATGAATGATTAAAGAGAAGACTCCAATGAATTGAGTCTTATGGGAAATTACATGAATTTGTTTGGGAACATTATATTATCACACACAAAGTTTTAAAAACATCTCGTTGCATATTTGGGTCCTCGACCAACCTCACCGCGTATTGCGAATCTAGATTGGAAAGGGGACTTACTTTAGACAAGAGACCGGGCGGGTTCCACGTTGTACTTCTCGACTGAGGGTATATTAATTATGTGCAAATCCGCACTTATCTTATTTAGTTCGAAAATGTATATTCACGTTCAAGACTTTTATCTTATTATCCAACCTCTTAAAAAGAAGAAGAGTGGGACAAAATCCCAAAAGTTTGGCACTTGTTAAGTGCACTACCACTTATATAATATAAGGGCACGGTCATGACCAAAGGCATTAGAGCAATAATCCTCCTAACACCGAAATTATAAAGAAACGACTAACCCTCGTGAGGCATTAGCGTTCCTACGAATACTCATGCTATCTAACAACTTAAATAGCAACAATTCACAATTATCACAACAATGTTACCTAGCAACCTATCATAATATATATATAGATAAGGTTATAGCTAGCATACATACAACCTAGCAATAAGGTTCCTTTTCACATTTTATACACACAATGTTCCCAAACATCAATTTAGACTTTTTATCCCAACTTAATTAAGACAACCGATTCATTGTCAATTAAGATAAACATGGAATAAAATGCAAGAGCGAACCACCACTTGCCTTGAATCACGGAAAGGATGAACGGCGTATCGGAGCTGGTTGTTTTTGAAAAGCAAATCGGCTCTCTACTTTATTTTCGTTCCAAACGCCAATCCGAGACGTACCCAATTCATACACAATGAATAAATTATATTACATAATTTATTCAATATCATTATTTGAAGAATACAATGTCTCGGTTTCTAATTGATTTAATTTAACCCTGAAATAAATCAATTTCACGACTTTATCAGCATGACGATTATCTATACGATTAAAAATCAATTAATCGTATATTCTACATAATCTTGACATAAATAAATTAATAAAATAATTTATTTATAATCCTAGAATTTTCTAGGTCAAACTATTATCTCAATGAATAGCCAATATTTACCTATTCATAATATAAGATAAAATTATAATTAAATCAATAATTAAATTTTTAATTTTTTTATATATTCTAAGTATTCTGAAAATTATTACCCTAATTTTAGATTAATTAAACTAATCCAAATTAACCTCCAATTAAATCAAAACCGAACAAGAATTACCCAAAATCGGGTTTTTGAAGCAAAACCCCCACCCGAACAACACCTCGTCGGAAATGACGGAAATTGGGGTAGCTCCGGCAACCCTCCGGTGGCACAAAGATAGATCTTTTGAAGAGGACTCTTCCACGCTTATAATGTTACCAGAATCGACTCAAGATCAACTAGGATGAACACGAATTTCGCTCTAAAAGAAATAAAATCAATTTTTAAACTTTTATTTTTACCACTCTAAAATTACTATTTTACCCTTCTATTTTAGGTGGGTTATTACAACAGGAGAGTTCATTCTTTGCTTGAAGTGACTTGAGTTGAACAACAGTTTGTGGGAAGTGTAACACCTCTAATTTGTAATCATTTATAAGGATTAGAGTGCCACACATGTCAACAAGAGCACTTTCTTTTCATGGTTCAAGTGAGGACAAAAAACTTGGAAGTTACGCGTGTTACGACGAGAGTAGTACCGGATGGTGATCTCCTGAGAAGTCTCCTAGTTGGCATGTAATGATGCTTCTAAGGCCTCGGGTCTTACAAATGGTATCAGAGATCCAATCGGGATGCAGTCCAGCCAAGGGAGAAATGAAGTGGCCGGAAAAAATATGTGTTAGGAATCACTTGTGATGTACCATGTGATCGAAAACGATGAATTTTGTGCTGATGTATTTTCCAAATATGTTGGTTGTATCCCATTTGCGACATACCATCACCTTGATTGTGCAGTCCAACCCTTGGCACATTTTGCAAATGTTACGTAAGCCTCTTCCTCTTGGGACCCCATGACATCAGATGATTTCTTTCCGTGTTTGGATGTGCATGGAGGGACTGTTAGCGTCATATAAGGGCCATCCAATCCTTCTTCTTGTATAACTAACGATTTAGCTTGTGGTGAAACTTTCATAACTGCCATGATTATAGTAAATGTGTGTCTTTAATTCTAACACATGGTACGTATTGATCAACTACATGATATCTTGTAGAAACACACTTTCCTCGACATCGTCCTATGCAATTCAATACAACAAAATAATAAGATGTAAGTATGTTGTATTACCTTGTTTACTTTGTGTATGCTTGATGCCGCAATACTTACGCCCACTTCTTCTAGCAATATGATGGTTTTTTTCTTCACCAACATTTTGGCCATCTCATTAAAAACAATGAGCACAATTTCTATGGTTTCGTCCGAAATCTCCATATGCAGCCTATACTTATGTGTAAGTGTTGCGTTAGATATAAATGTGCCAAAAAAGAGTGGTGTTCTAAGTAGGAATTTGTGTTCCTCTTGTAGGAATCTCTAGTCAACAGCACATACATTATTAGCGGGAATTTGCAGATTTTGAAGCATGAGTCACACCAAAAGTGCCCTCGCTCACGTGACTCCTTTCTTACTACACCACATGAGAAATAGTACCAGCTATTTTTGGTCTGAATGTTTTCAATCTAAACTTTGCAGTTCAGAGCTATATATTGCTAAAAGGATGTGCTTTGAGTTAGTAAGTGTGCATTATCTATTATCAGAATTTAAATATTGGTTTATAGTTTATCCCAACCATTTTCTTTGACTCTTTTTGCTCCCTCCTCAGGTGCAACAGCCGTAAGAGAGTTCATTCTTTGCTTGAAGTGACTTGAGTTGAACAATAGTTTGTGGGAAGTGTAACACCTCTGATTTGTAATCCTTTATAAGGATTATTAGAGTGCTACATATGTCAACAAGAGCTCTTCATTTTCATGGTTCAAGTGATGACAAATAACTTTGAAGTTACGCGTGTTAGGATGAGAGTAGTATTAGATGGTGACCTCCTGGGAAGTCTTTTGGTTGGCATGGGATGACGTTTTAAGGCCTCAGGTCTTACAAATGGTATTAGAGCTCCAATTGGGATGCAGTCTAGCCAAGGGAGAAATGAAGTGGTGGGAAAAAAACGTGTTAGGAATCACTTGTGATGTACCATGTGATCGGAAACGATGAATTTTGTGCTGATGTATTTTCCAAATATGTTGGTTGCATCCCATTTGCGACAGACCATCACCTTGATTGTGCAGTTCAACCCTTGGCACAATTTTGCAAATGTTACGTTAGTCTCTTCCTCTTGGGACCCCATGGCATCAGATGATTTCTTTCCGTGTTTGGACGTGCATGGAGAGACTGTTAGCGTCATATAGGGGTCATCCAATCCTTCTGCTTGTGCATCACCAGTGGTATAATACCCCTTAATTTTAGTAAGGGTATTTGGGTAATTTTTCCCATCCTTCGTTCTATAATTTTTTTCGCTTTCAGTGGAGTTTGGATTTTCTGTAATATCCATGATCTCCGTAATAAATCCTTGAGTGGTATAAAATACATTCGATGTATTTTCGGGACTTAGAATATTTGTTTGGATACAAATATATAATTTCCAGGGTGTAAAACCCATACCAAACTTTCCCTGTACGAGATATTTATACAAGATATTTGTACGAGATATTTATACAAGATATTTGTATAAATATCTACAAATATCTTGGTTATAAAAGGGAGCCTCTCTCTCTCCTCTTTGTTTTTTCTCTCGTGAGCTCCCCTGTGCACCGCCTCCTCTGGTTCGTGCCTCTGTCCACTGTTGTTATTGTTGTTGTTGTTGTTGTGCTTCCCTGCTGGTGGCTGTCCCTTCCCGGCGACAAAGCTCCCCCGGCGAAGCCCAGCGACGAGCTCGGTTCTTCGACGCGACCGAAAGAGACGCCGCCGCCTGGAGTTGTTGTGCGTGGTGGCTGTAGTCGTGGGCTGCTGTTGAGGTTGCGCGTCGTCGTCATCGGAGCCGCTGACTGCCCCGCCATTGCTACTCTTCCCCGCCGACGAGTCCTTCCCGGCAACGAAGAGCCCCGCCGCTGTGCGTTGTGCTGTTGTTGTTATGTGGGGGAAGAAGATGAAGGGAGATGGGGTCCCTCCTTTGCTAACTTCTGTTGGGCCGTAAAGCCCAATTAGGCATCCAATCCAATTTTAACCCGAGATCGATCGAGCGGTATAATTTCGACCCTCTTTCATCCGTATTTTCTTTAGGAAAATTCAATCAATATTCGTATGATTTAAAATCATAAGAATTTATTGGATTTAATTCTTTGAGTTCGTCCAGACAAATTAATTGATATTAATTAATATGTCATATCCTGGATCGCGTATGGACCCGTAATCTGCTCGAGCTATCTGAAGCATAGGCCATATCCTCGGAAATGATATCATCAGTAGTCGTCTCCTCTTGATTCATCGCCGAATCTACTCCAGGCAAGTGGCGGTTCGCTCTTGCTTAATCATTATATGTTCCATTAATTATCAATTGTTTAATTGTTAATTAAATTAGAGTGAACTGTTGGTTTCGTTTGGGAACTAATTTCATAAATAACGTGAGTAAAAGGTGATGTTATAATAAGTTGTATATCTGTTAGAACAACGTTATTATATGTGTTCATTACCGTGATGGTATTGTTGTGAATTTAATGTGAACTTAATGCTAGAATAGCACGTGGGTTAGTAGGAAAGCTAAGTCCAGGAGGATTAGCCGTTTCTATTATATCTATGTTTAAGTTGATTGTCAGGATGGCTTTGATGTGTATAATTAATGTGTTGAACTATTTAGTTAGCACGAGTATTCGTAGGAACGCTAAGTCCAAGTAAGGATTAGTCGTTTCCTTATAACTTAATATTCGTAGGAACGCTAATCCGGTTAAAGATTAGTCGTTTCTTTATAACTTAATGTTCGTAGGAACACTAATCCGGTTAAAGATTAGTCATTTCTTTATAACTTAATGTTCGTAGGAACGCTAATCCGGTTAAAGATTAGTCATTTCTTTATAACTTAATGTTCGTAGGAACACTAATCTGGTAAAGGATTAGTCGTTTCTTTAACCGTGATACTTCCTACCACCCGCTAAGGTAGGAGGGGTATAAGCGCCTTGCTAGCGCCATTGGGTGGACGTAACACCACCCTGTGTATTAAACTTCCGTTGTTACTCAAGTTAATTTAACGGCGGTAAATTAATTAAGCACCTTACCAGTGTATCGGGGTGGACGTAAGGTCACCCAGTGTATTACACTTCCGTTGTTACTCGGAATAATAATTAAAAGCCTTAATAGAAGGGTGTGTGTTGTAATAAGATAAGTGCGGTTAAGCACATAATTAATAAGCTTTGGTAGTTGTACTAATTGGGGTGGGCATAATTGTCACCCTGAGGTTTAAAGCTTCGTAGCTGCTAATAATATTAAAAGTCTTAATGTTGATGTGAGTGTTGTAAGTGGTTAAGTTAAGTGACGTTGTCGCACATAATTAATACACCTTCTCAAACAGTTGTCATAATTTCCTATAAGGCTCATGTCCTTTGGAGTCTTCTCTTCAGTGCATATCTAATAATAATCATTCAGTGAAAGTTTCGGGTTATGTATCGTTTCGTCGGTTGTTATTCGAGGGACAAGGATAGTAAACGGTTACGCTCACTCGAACCTCTCTGCTTGTGCCCTTGCATAGTCTTTCATTAGACTAATCAACCGTAATTGTTCTCTGCATGGTTGACTGGTGTCATCTGTTCGATTCGGCACATCAGAGGTTGATGCCCGAAGTCAAAGTAACTTGTTGAAGGATAAGAGGCTTGCAGACGAAGATTTAAGTGTCAGTGTTTTAAGTTGTTAAGTGTTTTAAGTTATTAAGATTCTTAAAAGTCTTCCGCTGTGTAATTTAAAGTCTTCCGCTGTTTAATCTTTCATTTAATATGTTATGTATTTAAGTTTAATTGTTCCGACCAAGCCTAGAGTGACATCGAACAGCAACGTCTGAGGTCACTGGCATGTGGCATTTCCGAAGTTAAATCGGGGGTGTTACAGATATGGTATCAGAGCAATGGTTTTAAAAATTTTGGTTTGTTGTTAGGTTTGAAAATTTTCGAAAAATTAATTTCGAAACTATTTTCAACATATTCTCTAGTAAAAAGAACTTTGAAGATTTAACTGTTGATTTAAAAAGTTTCCTTACTCCTTGGAGTTTAAAAATAATGATTTAGCCATTTGAATTTCAAAGGCTATTTATAATTGGTTTATAAAAGGCGTGTTATACGCAGTCAAAATAAGTTCATGGTTGTAACTTTAAAGGTGTGATTTTGGTCTCGGTACAAGTTTTGTGATAGTATAAAGTATAAAGTTTGAAAGTATAAGGTTATTAATAAGTGGTTTCAAACTTCTGCAAGCTTCAAGTGTTACTTATTCCTTAGATCCATTCTTAGGAATATTGTCTCTTCTTAGGATTAATGTCATTTAACAGTTGACGTTTCTCCTAGAATACCTATTCTCAAGTTAAGAGAAGAAGGTCGTTTCTGTGGTTAACAGTAGGGGGTTAGTCAGACTAATATAAAGTTATTAGTTTGGACCCTTATAATCTGTTTCATAACGTACTTGACTTAAGTGTCAAGATCAAGTTGGAAAAGTTCTAAATTAACGTTATGGTTCATTAGCTGATGGTGAACACAAGAGATACGATTCATGCTGGAGCAGGAGCAACGACGTTTGTCGATAATCTCTATAGTTTGGTAATCCGTAAGTGTGACTTTTGTCAGTTGTTTTAATGTAATGTTTCGGGTAAATATAGAAATGTTTCCTTGTGTTGGAAAATTTCTGAATTCGTTGTTGTTGCAAATTAATCATTCATACGAAACCACGTGAGTGCCAGAAACAGTATATATCATGTATGGATAAAGGTTGTCGGACTCATAATGGGAGGAGTATCGTTTGTAGCATAGATGTCCGTTCCCTACATGGTTAACCCCAAGGTCGACTCTATTGCTTAAATTCTAAATCCATCCCTAAGATCCTTCTCCATTTCAGGAGTAACGTCACGGTGGTGACATTAATTGTTGCGAGAGCGTTGTCTCGTAAGTTGAGTCCTGCTGGGATTTCTTAAGGTGTATGAATAAATATGTGGAGTTAATGTTCTAAGAGATTAAGAGTTATATCTCACTTGTGTACTTGGAATTTTTGTTCCATTAGAAGTATATAGAGGTGGACTAGTGCAAAGTCCGGAATGCCTAGTGGTGGAATCATGCTGTAGGCATTAATGTGGATAAAGTGTTGTGAAGGGAATAAATTGATTAAGGAAATAGTTCAACAAGAACTCGTTTTCCCTATTGCGATCTTGAGTAAGACTGTGAAATCCGGAGTTATGATGGTCGGGATCATAAGTAAGTATGACCTATATAGGACCAATGGTTAAAGCTTTTGGAAAAGCCAAGTGTACGAAATCATAAGTATCCTTTGGGGAGATCTATTTGAGATTCATTTGAGGTAATATAAGGAAATGATGCGATTAAGTCCTGGATGGATAGTAGATTGTGTGAGGAATATAAGGATTTTAAGTTAGAAATAAGTCATGTAAGATAGTACGAGTCGTTGGACTCGATAAGTGGAATTTCCAGAAGATGAAGAGTTATGACTCTTGGGAATTGTCAAAGATTGACATCTTGTGAGTATGTCATCTATAAGGCTTATAGTATCACTCTCTTTGAGGAAATAGGAGTAATATCTTATGTGATACGTTTCGAGAAACGTAGGAATAAGATATTGTGATTGTTCTTGAATCTTAAAGGAGTTAAGTTAGAAATTGTTTAAAGAGATGTGTTAAACTATTCTTGTAAGGATGTTAAGTTATAGATGGCGGAAGGCCAGTCTTACTTTAAGATAAATGATGGGATTGTGTAAAGTACCATTAAGGGAATTAAGAAAGTTATGATTCGAGGTTATTAAGATTTAATATCTGAGTTGTAAGAAGTTAAATGTGTAAACCTTGGGTTTGTCTATAAGGAGATTGGAGGAGAAATGTATGTTCTCCTATTGAAGGTGCATTAATAGCGTTATGATGATTTTGGGAGACCATTATGCTAAGGTAGACCGATCATATGGAGTTAATCAGAATTATTACATGGTATGTAGTATGGAGATAAGGTTGTGAGGTGATGTCATGATTAAGGATATTAAGTTCAGGAAGTAAGGTTGGTAGAGAAACCATTTTCTCGTTAGTAAATGCAAGTTTCGGGGTCGAAACTTTTCTTAAGGGGGTGGTAATATAATACCCCTTAATTTTAGTAAGGGTATTTGGATAATTTTTCCCATCATTCGTTCTATAAATTTTTTCGCTTTCAGTGGAGTTTGGATTTTCTGTAATATCCATGATCTCCGTAATAATTCCTTGAGTGGTATAAAATACATTCGATGTATTTTCGGGACTTAGAATATTTGTTTGGATACAAATATATAATTTCCAGGGTGTAAAACCCATACCAAACTTTCCCTGTACGAGATATTTATACAAGATATTTGTACGAGATATTTATACAAGATATTTGTATAAATATCTCCAAAATATCTACAAATATCTTGGCTATAAAAGGGAGCCTCTCTCTCTCCTCTCTGGTTTTTCTCTCGTGAGCTCCCCTATGCACCGCTTCCCTGTGCACCGCCTCCTCTAGTTCATGCCTCTGTCCACTGTTGTTGTTGTTGCTGTGCTGCCCTGCTGGTGGCTGTCCCTTCCCGGCGACGAAGCTCCCCCGGAGAAGCCCAGCGACGAGCTCGGTTCTTCGACGCGACCGGAAGAGACGCCGCCGCCTGGAGCTGCTGTGCGTAGTGGCTGCAGTCGTGGGCTGTTGCTGATGTTGTGCGTCGTCGTTGGAGCCGCTGACTGCCCCGCCGTTGCTACTCTTCCCCGCCGACGAGTCCTTCCCGGCAACGAAGAGCCCCGCCGCTGTGCGTTGTGCTGTTGTTGTTATGTGGGGGAAGAAGATGAAGGGAGGTGGGGTCCCTCCTTTGCTAACTTCTGTTGGGCCGTAAAGCCCAATTAGGCATCCAGTCCAATTTTAACCCGAGATCGATCGAGCGGTATAATTTCGACCCTCTTTCATCCGTATTTTCTTTAGGAAAATTCAATCAATATTTGTATGATTTAAAATCATAAGAATTTATTGGATTTAATTCCTTGAGTTTGTCCAGACAAATTAATTGATATTAATTAATATGTCATATGCTGGATCGCGTGTGGACCCGTAATCTGCTTGAGCTATCTGAAGCATAGGCCATATCCTCGAAAAGGATATGATCAGTAGTCGTCTCGTCTAGATTCATCGTCGAATCTACTACAGGCAAGTGGCGGTTCGCTCTTGCTTAATCATTATATGTTCCATTAATTATCAATTGTTTAATTGTTAATTAAATTAGAGTGAACTGTTGGTTTCGTTTGGGAACTAATTTCATAAATAACGTGATTAAAAGGTGATGTTATAATAAGTTGTATATATGTTAGAACAACGGTATTATATGTGTTCATTACCGTGATGGTATTGTTGTGAATTTAATGTGAACTTAATGCTCGAATAGCACGTGGGTTAGTAGGAAAGCTAAGTCCAGGAGGATTAGCCGTTTCTATTATATCTATGTTTAAGTTGATTGTCAGGATGGCTTTGATGTGTATAATTAATGTGTTGAACTGTTTAGTTAGCACGAGTATTCGTAGGAACGCTAAGTCCAAGTAAGGATTAGTCGTTTCCTTATAACTTAATATTCGTAGGAACGCTAATCCGGTTAAAGATTAGTCGTTTCTTTATAACTTAATGTTCGTAGGAACGCTAATCCGGTTAAAGATTAGTCGTTTCTTTTAACTTAATGTTCGTAGGAACGCTAATCCGGTTAAAGATTAGTCGTTTCTTTATAACTTAATGTTTGTAGGAACACTAATCTGGTAAAGGATTAGTCGTTTCTTTAAACGTGATACTTCCTACCACCCGCTAAGGTAGGAGGGGTATAAGCGCCATTGGGTGGACGTAACACCACCCTGTGTATTAAACTTTTGTTGTTACTCGGGTTAATTTAACGAAGGTAAATTAATTAAGCACCTCGCCAGTGTATCGGGGTGGACGTAAGGTCACCCAGTGTATTAAACTTCCGTTGTTACTCGGAATAATAATAATTAAAAGCCTTAACAGAAGGGTGTGTGTTGTAATAAGATAAGTGCGGTTAAACACATAATTAATAAGCTTTGGTAGTTGTACTAATTGGGGTGGGCATAATTGTCACCCTGAGGTTTAAAGCTTCGTAGCTGCTAATAATATTAAAAGTCTTAATGTTGTAAGTGGTTAAGTTAAGTGCCGTTGTCGCACATAATTAATACACCTTCTCAAACAGTTGTCATAATTTCCTATAAGGCTCACGTCCTTTGGAGTCTTCTTTTCAGTGCATATCTAATAATAATCATTCAGTGAAAGTATCGGGTTATGTATCGTTCTGTCGGTTGTTATTCGAGGGACAAGGATAGTAAACGGTTACGCTCACTCGAACCTCTCTGCTTGTGCCCTTGCATAGTCTTTCATTAGACTAACCAACCGTAATTGTTCTCTGCATGGTTGACTGGTGTCATCCGTTCGATTCGGCACATCAGAGGTTGATGCCCGAAGTCAAAGTAACCTGTTGAAGGATAAGAGACTTCCAGACGAAGATTTAAGTGTCAGTGTTTTAAGTTGTTAAGTGTTTTAAGTTATTAAGATTCTTAAAAGTCTTTCGCTGTGTAATTTAAAGTCTTCCGCTGTTTAATCTTTCATTTAATATGTTATGTATTTAAGTTTAATTGTTCCGACCAAGCCTAGGGTGACATCGGACAACAACGTCTGAGGTCACTGACATGTGGCATTTCCGAAGTTAAATCAGGGGTATTACAAGTGGCTACAAGTGCGGTTTGTATGGGGATTGATATATGGTTAGAGCTATACGTGATTCTATTTAACAAGAGTTTTTGGTCCATCATAATAGGGAAAATTAATAGCGAGGATTACAAAAAGGTTGAGGAATCCAAGGGTGACTTAAGTGTGAATGTATTATTGCTTTGCCTATTTAACAAGGGATATATGCATTCTGCACAATTGATGTATTGTTGTAAAGGCTTAACCGTCGAGGATTTCAAGGGGCTTTATGATCTGAGATTTTGTTTTCTTGTGCCTCTTCATCATCCCCATCTTAAATGGAGGGAAACAATCAGAGTCTAAAGAGGCCCTAAGGCTATATTGTAATGTAAGTATGTAACGTATATTATAATTATGGGCCACATGTCATGGGCCATTGACTATGTGCCTTTATTTGCATTTCACTGATAGCCCATGAACAACCCTTTGGGAATTTGGTTTATTTTTGCATTGAAAGACAACATTAATTGTTTGCAAAAGCTAATTTGTTAATATATTAGGATTAGGATGCTATATGATTACAAGGTTACAAATTTGAATATTTTCCTCTTATAGATCAAAAGAAAACAAACGTAGATTGACAACTCATATTTTAGGGACATAAGTCAAAATTGTAAAATTGTTCAGTACTAATAAAAAACCTTGATTATTTAAAATAAATTTTCATTGATTAAACTCAAAATAATTTTCTGCAAAAATGGTGAAACACAAACCAACACGAAATAACACATATCAACGTAATGAATCGTATAATCACGATTAATCTAATTTGATTAGGTACAATAGTGTATAGATATTTAAGAAAACAACAGTCACTAAATGATTTACAAATAATTAAGCCAAACAAATCCCCTAGAAATGCTAATAGTTTTAATTACCCGCATCTAAAATGAAAGCAACATTTGTATCAAATTCAAAGAAGTGTGTAGAATAAGCGGGAGACCAGGACAACGTGGAAGATGAAGGTGGTGAAGCCGAAGTTGCCGATGGAGGAGAAGAATAGCTATTCTCTGAAAATGATGACGTGGACGATGACGACGGATTCAAAATGTTGATGGGCACCACATCTTCTAGCAAGCCCATTGGCCCAGCCCCGCCCACTTCCGAAACTAGGCCAGTATTTGCGCCCATACTTTTATGGGCTTGTCCCACGAGATTCATCTCATTTTCTTCTTCTAATTGCGTTTGTCGGTTATCCGGTTTAGTCATGTGTGTGCTTTTATCTTCCTGCTCTGCTCTCTTAGGCTTCTTAGGGGACGGGGAATCAACATGGTGGTGGTTGTGGTGTTCACCGGAAAAGAAATGAGGGAAGGTGAAGTGCAGATGGAGACCCTCGTAGGTTATAATGAGGGTTTCCGGATCCTCCAACGACCTCTCCACATGCTTCTTCGCCCCGCATTTCGGGTTTGTGCACTTGTAGTAGCTCCTGCATTTTGAAATGTATGATAATATTAGGGTTGATTGAGAATTGAGACAAAGTAGAATGAGAAAATAAACGGAAACTAATATAAAGAGTAATAAGTTCAAGACTCGAGAGTTTTATATTTATGATTTTTTTTTTGTAAATGTGTGCCTACTGATCAAGATTAGCTTGAAGTTGAATAATTTTTATATAACTTATTTATATTTATGAATAAAATATGATTTCAAAAATTAAATATAAAGTCAATAAATATGTAATATATAACTTAATATTGTAATTTTCACAACTAATCACGATGGTACAAGCAAGTAAGCAACTCCTTTAGTGTTTGATAATAAAGGAGATATAAAGTATATAGACACCGCCATCTTTCGGCCCAGGCACAGGACCGAACACAAATTATAAGATTGAGTAACCGTACTATTGGTGATTTTAGTATCATCGGTCATTTGGTGTAGTCAGGATTCGCTCAAGACTTATGGAGTTCGTTCGGCGCATAACGAATTTCGGGGATGCGGAGTGCACACTCGTGTGCGTGGATTCGGACTCGGGGTTGCGGAGCTTGTTGGTTTAAATAAGAGTAGATTGGCGGTTTTTTAACCAACTTTTGGCGGTTTTTTAACCAATTTTCGACCGCCATGTAACCGCCTAACTACTTATGCCCTATATAAGGGTGAGGTTGGGGCAAGTCTTGGGAGATCCGAAAAGAGAACGATCTCTTGTATCGAACAAACACAAATACACCAAGTGCTCTCTATTGATATTGCCTTGTTCAATAGAGGTTTGATTGTCTTATCCCGAATTGAATTTCGTGCAACCCTAAGGCTACAAGAGTAAGGGTTGAAATATTGGTTTTGGAAAGTGTGTTGGCACGATTCAATCTATATCCAAGTCGAACCGAAGTTTGATCAACGTTACACCCTTCTGCAACATTCAAAACCAATAATTTCCGTGTTGATCAATGGCGCCTGCATCGGTACGTGAGATGACATCCAAGTTCGGAAAGTTGGAGAAGTTCGAAGGCGTGGACTTCCGGAGATGGCAAAAGAAGATGCATTTCCTCCTCACGACGCTCAAGGTGGTATACGTCCTGAGTATGCCAATGCCACCCGTGCCGGAGGATCCGGAGAATGAGTCCTTGGAGGAGACAAGGAAGCGCAACAAGTGGGAGAATGACGACTACATATGCCATGGCCATATTCTAAACGGTATGTCGGATTCGCTCTTTGATGTCTACCAGAATGCTGAGTCCTCAAAAGAGTTGTGGGATGCGCTGGAATCCAAATACATGGCGGATGATGCTTCTAGTAAGAAGTTCCTTGTAAGTAATTTCAACAATTACAAGATGTGTGATTCTAGTCCGGTTATGGAGCAATTCAATGAAGTGCTTCGGACCCTAGGGAAATTCGCCCAACACAACATGAAGATGGATGAATCTATCTCGGTGTCGAGCATTATCGACAAATTGCCACCTTCATGGAAAAACTTCAAACACATGTTGAAGCATAAGAAGGAAGAGTTGTCTCTTGTACAACTTGGAAGCCATTTGCGTATAGAGGAATCTCTAAGGGCGCAAGAGGGCGGTAAACCAAAGGAGACTCCCGAATCATCCTCCGTGAATATGATGGAGGAGGGTGGGAATTCTAATAAGAATAACAAGAGGAAGAAGCAATCCTCTAAGGATACCAATGGAAGGTCTAACAAGAAGCCTAAAGGTGCTTGTTGGATATGTGGCAAACCGGGTCACTTCAAGTGTGATTGTCGGTCTGCAAAGGATAGGAATGGAGCGGGACAAATCCGTTCGGGGCAAGGGTCTAAGGACCAAGGCCCATCCACTCATCAAGGTCGGTTTTTAGATTTTGGTTCAAGTTCGGATATGAATTATGTTCCATTAATTTCTGAGGCATTTTATGTGCAGGATGATGAAGTGGCTTGGTGGATTGACTCGGGTGCAACTAAGCATGTTTGCAAGGACCGTGGCTGGTTTAAGACGTATGAACCATTGAATGATGGGTCCGTCCTTCATATGGGCAACGAGTCAACCGCCCCTATCCTAGGCCGTGGAAAAGTGGTGTTAGAATTTAGTTTCGGAAAGACCCTTGAACTCAAGGATGTCTTACATGTACCCGGAATTAGGAAAAACTTAGTCTCCGGTAGTGTTTAAATAAGTGTGGTTTTAAGCAAGTCTTTGAATCCGATAAGTATATCTGATCGAAGTGTGGTGTTTTTGTAGGATTTGGATATTTTTGTAATGGCATGTTTATGTTGAATATTACTAAAGTGGTCAGTTCTACTTATATGGCATGTTCAAGTACAAATGAATCTTCTTTATGGCATGCAAGATTAGGTCATGTGCATTATAAGCGAATGACGGATATGTCTAAGGAAGGATTAATCCATGCATTTGACATGAATTTAGAGAAGTGTAGAACTTGCATGTTGACTAAAATTATTAGACAACCATTCAAAGGCATTGAAAGAAATTCTACGGTGCTTGGACTTGTACATAGTGATCTATGTGATTTGCATGATACTCCGTCTTTAGGAAACAAGAAATATTTCATCACTTTCATTGATGATTATTCTCGTTATTGTTATGTGTATTTATTGCATGCTAAAGACGAGGCCCTAGATAAATTTAAGGTTTATAAAACCGAGGATGTGATACCCCGTATTTTTGTAAGGTTATTTTGGGAATTTTGGAATTTTCCCGAGTACCCGTTGTGTACGTCGGATTTAATACAGAGAGGTTGAGACATTCTGTAATGTGCTCTGTATCTGTAATATTTTTCTCAGTGAAATAATATACAGACGACATGCCTTGGATTTTAATATTCGTTTGCGTACGATAATTTTTATCCCGGGTTAATGTCATGTTCGTTCAAAGCTGAACGGGCGGGAAAAGCTGGTCACGGTGACCGCCGTACAGTCGCGGCGACCGCCGTCGCGGGATCCAATAACGGCGACCGCCGTACAGTCACGGCGCTTGCCGTCCCAATGCTCGAGGTGGTAGCTGGCATGCCAGGCGGCGACCGCCGTAAATTACGGTGCCCGCCGTAATTGCCGCCGTCGTTGTCCGGAAGTCTTTGCCCGATGGTCGCAGGCGTGGTTCTGGCAGGCGCCGAACTAGCTTCGTAGGGCCATCTTCGTGCTCCTGATGCTTTGGCTATAAAAGGAGGTGTTGGGGAAGGGATTTGAGCCATCCCAAACACCGAACCACTGCCAAATTCTTGTGTCGTCGGAGGGTGTTTCGCCGGAGTTCGGAAGCTCTCGTCGGTGTCGTTTGGTGGTGTTTCCAGAAGCCTTTTGGTTGCCTTTGGAGGTCAGAACCCAAGCAAGGCGTAAAGGGGTCGAAACGCGCATCGTTTTGGTGAGATTTTCTCTCGTTTCAGTCGTCTGAGTTCTTCACGACGACCGCCGTATTCTTCACGGCGCCCGCCGTGATGAACTGCGGCGACCGCCGCCAGTGCCCAGAATGCCTTCGTGGCTTTGGCTTGGTTGGTTGTCGTCGTGGCATCTTTCCTTTCGTTTTCTTTCGTCGTTTTAGATTCGTACTTTGGTTATGTCGGATCTAACTTAGGGTTCCTTTTATGGGTCGACTCGAAGGTGTTTGTGCTAGCGAAGCTATACCCGTGTCGAGCCCGGAATCCAGTTGTCGTCGTTAGGCTTGTTCCTATTCTGCGGATTAAGGCAAGTGGCGGTTCGCTCTTGCTCATTCGTTCCATAATTACATTAATTATCAGTAGTTTATCTGAGTAATTAATTTGGAATAAATACTCTGTTTGTCTGGAAATGGTTTTTGGCAAACTGTTTTGGAAAACAAAATGTTGATATTATAATAGATTGTATATCTGTTAGAATAACGCTATTATCTGTGATCACCTTTCGGGCCTTTATGTGGATTTATCCTGTAACTGTTATTGTGATGTAACTGTTTAGTTAGCACTGTTAGATAGGAACGTTACTCGGACTCGGTCCAGTCATTTCTTTATAATCTGGTATCGGGGTGGCTCATCTCCATCTGGTACTATTCTAAGATCATGATCGATCTCTTTCACAAGTGTGTAGAGACAGGACACTTAGCTGGTGTCACAAACCTTCCGGTGTACGTCACTCTCGACGAAACGTATACTAAGATGTGTCGTCCCATTGGTGGGGTACACATGTAAAAGTCTAATAACGTGATGTGTGTTTTTGAAACATAAATCAGATAAGTGCTACTCGACGCACATAATTAATAAACCTTCGGCGAGTAGTGCAGCTAGGAAAACTCGTCTCGACTTTGATCATAGTACGTTCTCTTTCCAATCTGGATTCACTGTAGGCGATGAGGTTGGTCGTGAACCGAAGCATCTCAGTCAACTTTTAAATCATTGTTGTTATGATGCTGTAAACATTCCAGATTTGTCATATTTCCTTAAAGACTCAATCTCTTGGAGTCTCTTTTCGAGTCGATTTTTGTGAAGATTCAGTCTTCCAGAATCTTCTCTTGTGCATACCTCTTGTCTATTCCAGTAGGAGTATGATGGTTGACTATCGCCATCTATTATTATTCGAGAAGCGACGAGTCTAACCTAATACAACTGCTTTGAACCAGTCTGCTTTATACCCTTGCTAGTCTATTCAAGTAGACTAACCCATGAACTTTGTTCTCCGCATGTGGGCTGGTGTCATCCGTTCGATTCGGCACATCAGATCGAAAGTAGCTCAGAAGAATAGAAGGACTATGGAGTCGACGGTGGTTTTTGAATGTTTTAATTATTTCTTTAATCAGGTTGAGATCTTTTGGACAATGACTTTGGTTGTAATGTGTTTTATAAGACTTCCGCTGTATCCTACTTTATAAGACTTCTGCTGTATTTGGTTTAAACTCTGTGTTGACCTATTCGGGATTGGGTTGTAATCCCGTAACTCATGTTTCCTTGACAATGTTATGTTTTGGAATTGAATGCTTTGATCATTATGTATCATTTGTATTTCATAAATTGTATTTAAATGGTAAAGCCTTGGGTGATCTCGGTAAGGAACACTGGGGTCACTGGCGGTAATATCTTTCCAAAAGGGTTAAGTTTTGGGGGTGTTACAGTTGAATTGCAACAAAATGACTTGATTAAAAAACTATACACCGATAGAGGTGGAGAATTTTATGATCCTGTGTACTTCCAATCCGTAGGCATTATACACAAGACTACGGATCCCTATACGCCACAACAAAATGGTGTGTCGGAGAGGAAGAATCGATTCTTAAAAGAGATGGTTAATTCCATGTTATCCTACTTGGGATTGAGTGACGGATTCTGGGGTGAAGCCATGTTAACAGCTTGCTATTTATAAAATAGGGTTCCTAACAAAAGGAACAAGGTCACCCCTTATGAACTTTGGTACAAAAAGAAACCAAGCTTGAATTATCTTCGAGTTTGGGGATGTAGGGCGGTCGTTAGACTACCCCAGCCCAAAATTAAAACCTTAGGGGAAAGAGGTATTGATTGCATCTTTATTGGATATGCTGAGCATTCCAAGGCTTATAGGTTCTATGTAATAGAGCCTAATGATTCTATTTCGGTTAACACCGTGATTGAGTCAAGAGATGCGATATTTGATGAGAATCGGTTCTCGTCCATACCTAGACCAAAGGATTTGGTTCCAATTACTAGTGGACCTAAAGAAGGAGACGGTTCGGCCGTACCTCCTAACGAGTCACCTATGCTCCGTAGGAGCAAGCAAGGGAGGATTGAAAAGTCTTTCGGTCCAGATTTCCAAATTTATTTGGTTGAAGGATCTAGAGATGAAGTTGGGTTCCAATACTTGAATTGTTATCATATTGATGAGGATCCTAGGACTTTTGGTGAGGCAATGAGGTCTCAAGATGTTGTTTTCTGGAAAGAAGCAATAAATGATGAGATGGATTCCATCATGGGAAATAATATGTGGGTCTTATCGGATCTCCCACCGGGTTGCAAGCCTTTGGGCTGCAAGTGGATCTTCAAGAAGAAGATGAAAGTTGATGGTATTATCGATAAGTTTAAGGCCCGATTCGTTATCCAATGCTTTAGACAAAGGGAAGGTATTGATTATTTCGATACCTATGCTCTGGTTGCTCGGATCTCCACCATTAGGTTGTTGATTGCCTTGGCGGCTATTAACAATCTTGTGATTCACCAAATGGATGTCAAAACGGCATTTTTGAATGGTGATTTGGAGGAGGAGGTGTACATGAAGCAACCTGAAGGGTTCGTTATGCCCGGTAATGAGCATAAGGTGTGTAAGTTGGTAAAGTCATTGTATGAGCTAACGCAAGCACCTACAGGTGCATGATTGAAAAGAGTCCACCTATACGAGTGTGAAGTGGTGCCGCTTCAACTAGCCCGGGTTTGGCTTTGTATGTAATACCCCTCATTTTTAGTAAGGGCATTTTTGTAATTTTCCAAACACTCGTACTAAAGTCGAATTAATTTCAGAGAAGTTCAGACATTCTGTTAAATGCTTGATCTCTGTAATAATTCCCTGAGTGGAATAAAATACATTCGACGTATTTTTGGGGTTTAGAATATTTGTTCGGATACGAATATATTTAATCCGGGGTTAAGACCCATACCCATAATTCTTCCCGGACGAAAGAGGGTGAAAGAGGCAGGATTTGGCCTCCACCGCGACCGCGGTCATACCCACCGCACCCGCGGTCAGAAATGGCCTTCACCGCACCCCGCGGTGAGACCCACCGCACCCGCGCCGTCATCATTACTTTTCTGCTTCGCCGAACTTTGACCGTCGTGTGCCTGAGCTGCTTCGCCCCTGTCGGAGCTGAGGCAGTGGGGGAGCTGGTTGCTTGAGCTCCTTGCTTGGCCTATATAAGGAGGGGACTTGGAGGAGGAAGCCATCTCAATCTCTCTCTCTCTCTCTCAAATCTCTCTCTCTCGTTCCATTGTCGCCGGATTTGCAAGCTTTCGCCGGAGCTACCATAGGAGGAGGAGGTACTCTCAAGGTGGTGTTTGGTGACCCAAGGAGTTTGGAAGTCGAAGCCCATCCAGATCGAACCCCGTCGTGTCGATTCCGGTGAGTTTCTTCTCCGTTGTGTCACCGATGTAGCTCGACCGCACCCGCGGCAGAGCCACCGCACCCGCGGTGTGCCTGGGCGCTTGTGGTTGTGTCTTGGGCTTTGTGGTTTTGATCGAGGCTTCGTTCCTTCGATTTCGTTCGTCTTTCCTTAGATTCGTATATTTTATTATCGAATCTAACTTAGGGTTTCGTTATGGGTCATTCCGTAGGGATCTGAAATCCGAGTTTTGTCCTCGTTCCGGACCCGAAAACCCGTTGTCTTTGAGCTTCGTCTAAATCTAAGGCAAGTGGCGGTTCGCTCTTGCTTATCATTCCATATTTCTATTAATTATCAATTGTTTAATTGTTAATTAAATTGGGATGAATTACTGGTTTCGTTAGGAACAGTTTTCTTAAAATGATACGATTAAAAATGAATATTATAATAGGTTGTATATATTGCTAGAAACAACGCTATTATATAAGTTATTACCGTGATGGTATTATTGTGGATTTTATGTGCACTTGAGATATAGTTAGCACGAGTATTCGTAGGAGCGCTGCTTACCTTGAGAGGTAGCCGTTTCTTTATAACCCGGTGGATAGGATGTTCAAGCCCTAACACCGTTTCTCTAGTCATGACTATCCCTTATCCGAGTATAGGGGAGGTGCGCTTAGCCGGCGTCAAACCTTTAGGGATTTATTCCCGACTATATATCTCTATATCCCGAGGGATGAGATGATTATGATAAAAGCTTATAACGTGAATATACGTTTTGGAATTAAATAAGATAAGTGTCGTTATGCACATAATTAATGAACCTTAGGGCGAGAAGTACAACTTGGAAACTCGTCCGGGACTTCGATTAGAGTAAGTCCACCTTCCAAATCTGAATTCCCATTGTGCGGTGAGGTTGGTCGTGGACCCAAATAGTCAAGTCAGTTTTAAAACGCTGGTGTGAATTATAATGTTCCCAAACATTGTCATACTTTCCAATAAGACTCAATTCGTTAGAGTCTTCTCTTCATATGTGTCCTTAAGACTCAATCTTTCAGAGTCTTCTCTTGATCATACCTTTTCGTATTTTTTCAGTAGGAGTATGGTGGTTGACTATCGTCATCAACTTTTATTCGAGAAGCGATGAGTCTAACCTAATACGACTACTTAGAACCTTTATGTTTTACCCTTGCATAGTCTTTTATTAGACTAACCAACCGGTTATATTCCCTTGCATGGTTGGCTGGTGTCATCCGTCTCATACGACACATCAGATAAACTGCAGTTCCATGAAGGCTAGAAACGATGAGGAAGGCAGATGGAATTTTAAAGAGTTTTATCAAGTTGAGATCCTAGGCGTGTGATTGCTAGATCAAGACTTTTGTGTCATTTATTTTAAAAAGACTTCCGCTGTAATATATTTTGGTTGTATTTGGATTATGGATGTAATTCCGAAACTTTGATTTAATCCAATACTATGACATTTCGTATTATAAATGTTGTTTTATGATTTGTATAAACTGGTTAAGCCTTGGGTGGCTTCGGATGTGAAATCTGAGGTCACTGACGGTAATACCTTTCAAGGATATATTTGGGGGTGTTACATTGTATACGCTCATGAATGGATAAGGACACATGGCTAGAATAGTGTAAAGTTAGCACTCGGAGTAGTGTAGAAACTTGTGTGTGTTGTATCTTCAAGTATTCAGATGAGTTGAAGGGTTCAATCCATAGGACACCCTGATTCTCGATTATTTGAAATGTGTACTACACTAATGTGAAAATTCAATCCTAAGTAGGGTTGAGCACCGGTCCAAACCCGGTCCGGACCGGACCGACCCAGACCGGACCGAAACCCGGAACACCAAAAATGGTGGATCGGAACCCGGATCAAAAATATCCGGTCCGGTCTTATTTGGACCGGATTAAGGTTTTGTTAAATTTAAATATATTTTATTTACATTTAAACATGAAAAAACCCCTCAAATTTAAATATAATTTACTCTTAAATATAATTTACCCTAAATCCTAAACCCTAAACCTCAAATGTAAAAAAACCTTAAACCCTAAAATATTAAGATTTAAAAAAATATCGGGTCAGACCGGACCGGACCGGACCCGGAAATATGAAAATCCCTGGACCGGAGACCGGACTAGTCTGGTCCGGTCCAAATTTCCGGGCCGGACCGGATTTTGCTCAACCCTAATTCTAAGGACATTTTCATTTATGCATAAGTTTGTGTTTGATGTGTGTTTTTAAGTGAATCAAGGATTACACTAAAATGGGGGAGGAATGTTGGTGATTTTAGTATCATCGGTCATTTGGTGTAGTCAGGATTCGCTCAAGACTTAAGGAGTTCGTTCGGCGCATAACGAGTTTCGGGGGTGCGGAGTGCACACTCGTGTGCGTGGATTCGGACTCGGGGTTACGGAGCTTGTTGGTTTAAATAAGAGTAGATTGACGGTTTTTTAACCAACTTTTGGCATTTTTTTAACCAATTTTCAACCGCCATGCAACCGCCCAACCGCCATGCAACCGTCCAACTGCCATGCAACCGCCATGTAACCGCCTAATACTTATGCCCTATATAAGGGTGAGGTTGGGCAAGTCTTGGGAGATCCGAAAAGAGAACGATCTCTTGTATCGAACAAACACAAATATATGCACCAAGTGCTCTCTATTGATATTGCCTTGTTCAATAGAGGTTTGATTGTCTTATCCCGAATCGAATTTCGTGCAACCCTAAGGCTACAAGAATAAGGGTCGAAATATTGGTTTTGAAAAGTGTGTTGGCACGATTCAATCTATATCCAAGTCGAACCGAAGTTTGATCAACGTTACACCCTTCTACATAAGAGCGTTTTTTTTGTAAATGTGGGCCTACTGATCAAGATTAGCTTGAAGTTGAATAATTTTTATATAACTTATTTATATTTATGAATAAAATATGATTTGAAAAATTAAATATAAAGCCAATAAATATGTAATATATAACTTAATACTGTAATTTTCACAACTAATCACGATGGTACAAGCAAGTAAGCAACTCCTTTAGTGTTTGATAATAAAGGAGATATAAAGTATATAGACACCGCGAACACAGATTATAAGATCGAGTAACCGTACTACTAGTTAATTATTGGTATATGAGTCCAACTTTATTGTCTAAGAGTGACATTATTCGCCTTAACTTTGTAGTTGGAAAAAAGTAATAATATATCATATACTGTACGTACATATGTATGGAGAAGAATATATAAACTAATGAAAAATAAATTTAATTGGTTGTCGGACGTGTCGACGTTCTTGTAAGTCAGAGACAAGTTAGTTAGGTTTTTATAACTTTGGGTTAAACATATGCTACTCTAAAGCTATGTACGTAGACATCGGGAACATTTATGATTAAAACCATTTTAGGGTTTGAGGTTAGAGATTTTTTAAAGAGTTTTTTAAACTTATAAGTAGTTGATAAATGAGGTTATAAAAAAATATATTTGATAAAAATGTAATTTAAATTTTATGGGTATATGTGTAGTTTATTAGAAAAGTATGAACAGTAAAAAAAAGTAAAATAATTTTATTATATATTTATTAAAATTTATAAAAATAGGTTTAAAAAAAATTATAAATAATAAACTACTTACGTCAAACAAAGCCTTAGGCAATCAAACTAACGTTAGCTCTACGCGCACCTCTAATTGATTAGTTTATTGTTGCAATTTAATACTCCTTCGTTTAATCTTTGATTGTTATTTTAACAATTTTCATGTAAAATATTTTTAATCTACTTTTTTTTTAAATTATTTTTAACACCAATAATTAAGTAACCAATACTACAACTTTGAAATTGATTTTGTAAGGTTATACATGGAAAATTGGGGTGATGGTAGACTTGTACAAGTCCAGGTCCGAGCCGGGTTTGAGTCGGGATTTAGGGATATTTTTGCCCGGTTGACCGGGCCGGGCTAGGCCCACCAGGTCAAATAGGCTAAAATCGTTGTGAAGCCCGTCTGAAAGTCTAGGCTGGCCCGATTTTGTATTATATAATATATAATGTAAAAAGATAAGGTGAGGATGGGGGCTTAGTAGAGGAGTGAGGACGCTCCAAGATCGTCGGATTAAGAAAAAAAGCGCTCAGATCAGTCAAGGAAAAAATCGAATACAATTCGGCACGGCCAAATTTTTCGCGAAAAAAACGCGTCTCACGTGCACACGCATTTTAGTCCGTATGCACACATACGTTGTTTTGCATACACACACGTTGTTTTCATGTGCACACACATGTCATTTCTGTATGCACACGCATGTTATTTTTGTTGGTTTTCATACGTATGCATACACGTTATTTCGTATGCGCTTTGAGTCATTTCCGCATGCACACATATGTATACTTCGCATGCACACAGCCGTGTTTTCATGTGCACACGTTTTGTTCATTCCATATGAACGTACGCGTTTTATGCATGCACACAAAAATGAATTTCACGTGCACACTGTAGTGTATTTGGCATGCACACAACTGTGTATTTTGGCATGCACACAAATCTACACTTCACGTGCACGCGAATCCGTCTTTTTCACGAATAATTTGATCGTGCCAATTTTTGTCGAATTTTTGAAAAGCGATCTGGACATTCCGTTTGCTTCCCATCCGACGACTCTCATGCATCCTCATTCCTCTCCTCCCTTCCCATCCTCACTAGATCTCAACACATATATAATTATATTTTATACTGTATAGTATATATAATTATATATGTTGAAAATGTAAAATATTAAATAATAAGGACTGAAAATTTAGTAACTAAACATATTTAGAATAATATATATTATATATAAATATATTCATATTTTAAAATTTTAACTGGGTATCGGGCCGGGCCTTTTGGCCCGTTCAAGACTAGAGGAGTGTCCATGCCCAGCCCATTTCTGTATCGGGTCAGGTCCAATCTCGGTTTTTAAATCAGGCCGGACGGGTTAACCCAGACTTGTACAACTAAAAGTCTAATTTTAGAGTAAAGGATGAGTATAAGGGTAAATTTAGTAAAATTTGACCAAAAAATGTACAAAGACAAATAAAGTTTAACAAAACTAAAAGGCTAGAAAGAAGGAGAATAAAAGATTAACGGAGGGAGTATATATATATATATATATATATATATATATATATATATATAAAATCTAACCTCACTTAGACATATCCCTTCAATTAAGTTATGTCACATTTCACTTTTTTTCTTTTTTTTTCTTTATTTTATTATTTTAACTAAAAATTAAAGATTTTCAATTTTTAGTGTCATTCTAGATAATTCTACTTGCTTTTTAGTATATATTGACCTTTCTTTCCTGCAGACTTTTTGTGTCAAATTTTTAGTGTGATTATTATTTTTATTTAATACTTTTTTTAATGAAATAAGATATATAATTTAATTTATTTCTTTACCTACTTAAATATAATAGTTATATTACATTTTTATAATGAATCTATCTTTTATAATACGAAAGTAGTTATTGATTAATGTCACATGTTGTCCCTCCTCATTAAGTCGTCTATGATATTTTTTTATTTCTATTTTATACCACGTCATCTAACATGTCAATATTTTTTGTATTTTAATTTCAAAAATATGTGTATTATATAAACATTATATAATATATGAGTGAAAATATACTTTACAAAAGTATGTTTATTAACTAACTATATAATTGTGCCTTACACATTTATGACTTACTATCAATATACTTAAATAAAATAATTTAAAATACTTATTAATACTCTGTATATAATTCGATCATATTACGGTAAGACTGTACGTGTAATGCAAGGGGAATTGCGCTAGTGCAAACTGTAACTATATAAAAATACTTTTATTTTAATTTATTATTTAATTTAAATAATGAAAACGAAATAAACTCTATGACAATGTAAGAATATGAAAATATATATAAGATAAAATATCTTATATAAAAAGAAACGTGTCTTATGTGTATGTATGTACCATTTTTTTTTTAATATATGTGCATTATTTATATTGAAAATATGTTTTCATTTATTACATACTGCGTGTATATAATTTTATTGAAAATACGTAACTTGTTAATTCTTTTGACAATATACACATTTATTTTATATTATGTATATTTTTTTCCCGTTATATACGTAACAAGACCCTTGAATAATTTGTATTATTTGTTCATTATAGTTTATTCATTTTATCTTTTAACTTTTTGTATGAAAAAACATTAGATCGATGAATTTAAATTTATTTCTGAATACTATAAGATAGGGACAATTTAATTTGAAGTTTTTTTTTAAAAATAATTACCTGGGATTTGGGCTGTTCTTGATGGATTTTTGGCCGTATTTTCTCCATTTATAGCCATCATCTGCAATCCCATTACCGTTGCACTTCATCTTCAACGTGTACTTGCTCTCTATTTTGTTCATGTCTCTCTCCCTTGCCGTCATCCTACAAAAAATGATTACATTATATATATATATATATTACAAATTCCAGTATTTAATTAATTAAATATGTTTTTAATTGTTGAAAATTAAAAAACCTGGGCACGTCCAAGCAAACGTCATGTGTTGCATCTGACTGAGCTTTTGTAGAGGCGGCGCCAGTGGCCGTGACAAACAGAGCGTTCTCGATATCGAGGAGTGTGGGCCCGGAGTAGACGGTGGATACAAGGCGGTTGAACACCGTCGTCCGTCGATCAGAATTGTGATCGGACGGTGGTGAGCACCTCGCCGCCGGCATATGAATTCGATTTGGAGAGGCAGTCTTGATTGATGTTACATCCATATACCTGTATTGTGTATTAAGTGAAAGGATTGAGTTTAATTTTTGGGAGTTTTTAATTAAGAAAAAAAGTATAAAGATTGCAAAAATGGGGGTAGGAGTAGATGAAGAAGAAGGTGATAATTGGAATGATAATGATTTTTGTATATGTTTGGAAGATTAGGGTGTATATATATGCATACAACTGTCACATACGTCATCGGTTCCTTCCGGAAACCCAATTTAATTCCATTTCTTATAAGTTAACGCGGACTCCTCAATTATTATTTTCCAAATGATCCATAGCTTAGAAAGTGGAAATAATCTGTATTAATTTAGTATTTCTGAATTTGTGACCAAACTATGAAATTAACCTGATCAACCCTCGACTCAAGAATTCAAGGTGTATTAAACTCTATGGGTGAAGTTTGTATAACATTTTCACAAATGAATGAACAATAAAAGAAGTAAATTTGAAATATAAAGGATATATAAAAAGGGTAGCTATATAAAATTTCGAAGCCGTTAACTTAACGGATTGGCTCAGTAATGTGAGATCTCAAATCTCAATACCTTTTACACGAATAAGAGCGTTTTATTTAGTGAGAGATTTCGTATGTGATTCTACTTATATGTAAAATTTATTTGAATTAGTGGCAGTCACGCACTGCTAGTTAGCAAATGATCCTATACCCAGTGACGGATCCAAAAATTTATCAAAGAGGAGCGATTTTCCTTCGAGTTTTTTTTTTCACGCTTAATAAATTGATATTTATATTAATATCTTAAAACTACAAAAAGTACGACATTCACCTCTTAAAATTTGACTAATTCATATAATATATATTCTATCTTTTTGCATTTTATTATTATTATTATTAATGTAAGATTTTTTATTTTGTTTTTAATAAAAAAAATAAAACATGTAAGAAAAAATAAAAAACAAAAGAGAAATAAACATGTTTAATAAGCTTAAAGATTTTAATAAGGCTATTAAGACATAATTTTTTAACAAAAATAGGGAAAAAAGAAGAGTTGAAAGGGATTGAAGATTTGAACCCATGACCTATTTTTTTTTCTTACACAAGTATCAAGACAGAAACCACTAGGCCAATATATTTTTATTGTGATTTACTTATCATTCTATGTATATATAATGAAAATTGAAAATTCAAAGAGGGGCTAAAAATAAATATTTAATATATTCTAAGGGATTCGTCGGAAAAAGCCGGGGCTGTCGTCCCTTCAAGCCCCCCTAGATCCGCCCAGCCTGTACCGGAAAAAAAAATCAACGTTGAAATTAGTGTACGTGGAACACTCTTTCCCTTCGTATATATGATCATGTTAATCCCATTCCTAATTCATTAATAAATTTTAATTTATTGCTATAAATCTAGATATGTTAGTAATTTACTAATTTATATTCTTATCCATTGTACGAGTGACATATGTTAGAGGATTTAATAAAAAACAATTCAGAGTTTAGTGCACAAGCTAAACACAGTGTAATTAGGATGACTTTTCTAGTGTGGAAGATATTTTTTGCCAAATGAATTACCCCTTGTTTGGTTAGCAGTTTAATTTAATTTCTGGAAAGTACAAATTACTGCAAAGTATAAACTTTTTCCTATGTTTAGTTAATTTTTTGAAAATTAGATTGTGGTATGGTAGGGCAGGGCAGTTTATTTATGGCTCATTAGTAAATATACCATATTTGCTAAAGCAACTAGCAAATATACCATATTTTCAAAAGTATTGCAAAACTATCAGATTTTTGACATTTTTGCTATTGTTAATTGTTGAATTTAGCTTTTCTTTTAAATGAAAAAATCAGATAAATCATTAAAACTATTTTTAAAAAAAAGATAAAATCAATCTTAATTTTGTTAATAAATCCCAATTTTTAACCCTAATCAATCCCAAATCCTAAACCCTTCGTCTCCCTCCTCTGCCTCCGTCTTCCCCGATGGCAGCCGGCTGGAGTTCCCTCCTCTGCTTCCGGCTGGAGTTCCTCGGCGACGCCGCTCTCGGCCTCTCCTTCCATCGTATCCGTCTCTCGATGAAGGCTCTCTCACACTCCTCCGCTCCGTCAATGTCTGCAACGAAAAGCTACGCATCGTCGTCCACCACCACTTCTACTGATTCATCTGCCACAATCTTACGGGTCTCGGCGACATGGTAACTCCTCCGATCTTCCTTACAAATTTATTGTGATTTAGGGTTTCTCAAAGGATTTAGTTTCTTATATGATTTAGCAACCAAATCCCTAATTCCCCGATCTGATACGGAATTTGAAACCTACCTAGCTCTATTCTTCCATGCTGGCAACAAGCCCTGGATAATATGTTTGCATAAACCGACCTAGCTCTATTCTTCCATCCTCTTGTAGGTACTGGAGGAAAAGGGAGAAACTGGTTGAGAGGACAGCGGTGGCAATTTTAAAGGTTAGGACAATGTCAATGTTCGGAGGCTTTATTTCATTCTGTATACACTAGAAAAGAAGCTAAGCTTACTAATGTCGTTTCAATTACAATTACCCTTAAATATGGAGACATTGGAGATGGTCAAGATGTGCTTGTGAGAGTTCATTCAGAGTGCCTCACGGGGGATGTGTTTGGATCAACTCGATGCGATTGTGGAAATCAGCTGGACTTGGCAATGCAGTTGATTGAACAGGCCGGAAGAGGAGTCGTGCTTTATCTAAGAGGCCATGAAGGCCGAGGAATCTACTTAGGCCACAAGCTCCAACCTTGAACTTGGACTAACTGTTGATGCACGCGAGTATGGAATTGGCGCTCAGGTTAGACATGCAAATGTCAAGAAACTGCTCAATTCATTTCAGTTTTAGTAGCAATTTTTCTCTGCAATTCTTCATGTATTGTTGTGTTGTTGTTTTTGACTTTGATGGAGGCTAGATTTTAAGAGACGTAGGAGTTCGAACCATGCGGCTGATGACTAACAATCTAGCAAAGTTCATAGGACTAAAGGGTTACGGATTGGAAATTGTGGGTAGAGTTCCTGTTTTGACGCCCATAAGAGATGAAAACAGGAAGTACCTGGAGACGAAGCGATTGAATATGGGACATGTTTACGGCTCAGATATTCAAGGGTCGTTATCTGGATTTCTTGACGCTGGACTTGTCGTCTGAGAAGCAAGCAAACAAGCATTGCTGGTGGTCAAGGTGGGAGAAGGAAGTGCCATTGGTGTCAGAAAGCTCGTAATGTTAGTTTGAACAAGTGACTCAGTTGCAAAAAGAGATTTTTCTGCTCTGGCTGCATCAAAGAGAGGTAATAGTTTGCTGAATGTCTTGCTGGAGAGAGTTAGTTTGCTGAATGTCTTGCTGGAGAGAGTTAGTTTGGTGTCAGAAAGCTCGTAATGTTGTGGCTGAATATTAGTTTGCTGAATGTCTTGGCTTCAAACGAGGGATTGCTGGAGAGAGTTAGTTGCAAGGAAGTGGTTGCAAGAAAGTTAGTTGTTGAATTTCTTGGTTCTATGCTAGCTGTAGGCAGTGGTGAATGTCTTGGATCAAATATATTTGCAGAATTTTGAGTGTGATGCTGAATTTTTGCTGAGTTTGTGCTGATATTGAGGAACTTTTGCTACAGCAACTAGTTTGGAGTCTTCCACATTTGTCATGTGGCACTAGGCGGTGCAAGTGGATACAAGCAGTTTAAGAGAGGCTTGGTTTGCTCACAGGCTTTTTCAAATTGAGCTGCATTTGTGTTGTGATGGGTATTTGTGTTGTGATGGGTATTTTTTTTAAGCTTTGAGGGCAAAACTTTTGTAAAAGGGGGAGTAATGTCATGTATTGGATATTTGAGTATTATCCATCACACATGTAATGGAGAGGTATCAAATGAATATCAAATAAAGCCCTTTCTCTAATCCTACTCTCTCTCCTCTCTATTCTCTAATATCTCTCTCTGCTCGTCTATCTCTATGTGACTTGACTTTGTATAAGTGTGGCCTGACAAAGTAAATATTGCTCTGAAATTTAAAATTGACTAACATTTAAAATTATGTAAAATAAAAGAGCATTGACCTGACATAGTATACATGTGACTTGACTTTGTATAAATGTGTCTTGACAAAGTGAATATTGCTCTGAAATTTGAAATTGACTAACATTTAAAATTATGTGAAATAAAAGAGCATTGACCTGACATAGTATACATGTGACTTGACTTTGTATAAGTGTGGCTTGACAAAGTAAATATTGCTCTGAAATTTAAAATTGACTAACATTTAAAATTATGTAAAATAAAAGAGCATTGACCTGACATAGTATACATGTGACTTGACTTTGTATAAATGTGTCCTGACAAAGTGAATATTGCTCTAAAATTTGAAATTGACTAACATTTGAAATTATGTGAAATAAAAGACCATTGACCTGACATAGTATATATATGACTTGACTTTGTATAAGTATGGCCTGACAAAGTAAATATTGCTCTGAAATTTAAAATTGACTAACATTTAACTATGTAAGTCTAAACATCCTCCGATGACAAAAAATTACTTCAGGCCACCATAGACTCCTCAAAAGCAAAAACCCGTCAGCATCTATACATATCCCATAACTGCACAGGTTAGGTTTGCCCGTATGTTTTCGTCATCCCTTTTATTTTCTGACTTTTGATGTTTAATTTGAATCCAGGTTAGACATACCCATAAGAAATTGGATTCAGATCGGCCTTCACGTGTATTTAAAGCCTATGGGTATGCTGAAAAATGAATTATGGTCGCATTGAATTATCACAGTGGCAAGGGCGGGAGGCTGGCTTTGCCTCTGTTTACAAGCAGAAAACAGAGCTTTGCCTCTGTTTGGTGTGAGAGCTGAGGAAGAGTGTCTGAAGAATGTACAAAGTAGGAAGATAAACCTATTTACAAGCAGCAATTATTTGATACCTTGAGATGAAGGTCTTCGTTCACTCGATGATGTGACTTGTTTAAGAGCAAGAAACCTCGATAACAACTCTCTTTAGCCATCTTTTAAGTAGCTCTTTGGTTGGTCGAACGACAACCCCATGTGGCAAGGGCGGTGTTGTTGGATTTGTGAGGCTGCAAGGTTTCTCCGAAGATAGGTCGCGGAGTCTAGGATCTTCCACCGGCGTTGAAAAAAGAGCTTCAAAGTGGCATAGTTACCAGTTTTCTATGCACAACGTGGGCCGATACAGAGGTGATTCGATGTCGTTCGGAGATGATTTCAAATGATTCAAAAGTCGGGTTTAAGTAACTAGAGCATGACAAAAACGATGGTGTGGTCAGATTTTGAATTTAATGAATCGAAAGGTGTTTTTTTTGGGGTCGAACAAGTCTTGGTGGTAGTGACGTGATTTAGCAAACTATAATACACCAGAAATAATATTAAAAACAATATTAAAACTTCAAGTTAATATAACAGAGTAATGACCTGATTACATACAAATGTGGCCTGATAAAGCCAATATTGTTATGAAAGTTAAAATCGGCTAATATTTGAAATTTTGTGATATACCAGAGAATTGACATGACTTCGTATAAATGTGACCTGACTTCGTACACATGTGGTCTGATAAAGTACACAATGCTTTGAAGCTTTAAAGTACCTTGTTCATCGCTTATATACATCACCACCAAGCCTTGTTCGACCCAAGAAAAACACCTCTCGATTCATTCAATTCAAAATTGGACCACAACATCGTCTTCGTTAAGCTCAAGTTACTTAAACTCGACTCTTGAATCATTTGAAATCACCTTCGAATGACATCGAATCACCTCCGTATTGGTCCGAGTGGAATGAAGATTTATGCTATAATGCTTGTAATTACGTAACTGAAATGTAAAATTATATGATTTTTAATAGAAAATTGTTTCTGTAAATTTATAAATATACATATGACTATGGTAAGTAAGAGATAGGGAAAATTAGTTTAAAATTTAAAGTCAATATAACAGAGTATTGAACTGATTATGTACAAATGTGGCCTAATAAAGTGAATATTGCCCTGAAATTTAAAATCGGCTAACATTTGGAATTTTGTGATATAACAGAGCATTGACCTAACTTCGTATAAATGTGGTTTGACTTCGTACACATATGGTCTGATAAAGTACATAATATGCATATGACCTGACTTCTTATAAATGTGACCTGAAAAATTACATAATGCTCTGTTATGTAACATTTGAAATTTTGTGATATAACAGAGCATTGACCTGACTTTGTATAAATGTGACCTGACTACGTTTAAATATGGCCTGATAAAGTGAATATTGCTCTGACATTTGAAATCGGCTAACATTTAAAATTTTGTGATATAACAGAGCATTGACCTGACTTCGTATAAATGTAGTCTGACTTCGTACACATGTGGTCTGATAAAGTAAATAATGCTCTGAAGTTTCAAAGTCAACTTGCAAAAAACCCATCTTTTAAAAAGTATTGCAAAAGTACCACTAATCTAACCCTAATTAATTCCAAATCTCATTGTACCTCTTCCTTCTCTGCTTGCAACTTCCTCGCCGACGCACGCAGACTATTCCTCGTCGGTGACTCTTCATCGTTGCCGCCTCCTCTTCCTCCACTGACGCTTGCGTCTCTCATCGTTAAGCTACTTCTCACTCTTCTCTCTTTGCTTTCTCTGAAATTCTTGTCGTTCACCCACTTGTATAGAAAATCCGCAACCGCCGCCTGCGAAGCCGAGCATCCCCCGTGGACCCCATGGAGGGCCCTCGAATCCTTGTCATCTACCAACACGTCCTCTGCCTCGTGTTGACTAAGAAGATCGAGCCCGAGCCCGATGATAGTAAAGCTAGTCGACGAGACTTGAGCTGCAGAGTAGTTGTTCCTCGAGATGTACCCTGCATTCTTCGCTTTGACCTTGAATGAACATGGAGAAGACGATGGTCATATATATAGGCGATGAACAAGACGATGATGTGCTCAGGGTTTAAGTAACTTGAGCATGGGAAGACGATGGTGTGGTCAGATCTTGAATTTAATGAATCGAAATGTTTTTTTTTTTTGTCGAACAAGGCTTGGTGGTAATGTCCACATGGGTTGCTTTGATCTTGAATGAACACTGAAGTTGAACGCGGATCACTATGCCTCATTCGTGTCATACCTTGGTGGTGCAAAGTTGGTATTCTATAATGGTCCATAACTAATAAATGCAAATTTAAGTGTTTCAAATTTAAAGGTAAGTAATATAACAGAGTAATGACCTGACTATGTAAAAATGTGGCCTGACAAAGAAAATATTGCTCTGAAATTTAAAATTGGCTAACATTTGAATTTTGTGATATAACAGAGTATTGACCTGACTTCGTATTAATGTGGTCTGACTTTGTACAAATATGGCCTGATAAAGTACATAATGCTCTGTTATGTAACACAAATACCTCTTGTTCTTGCTTGTTATCCACCAACTTTTCCATTAGCTCCCTTTTTCATAGTTTTCAATAAGCCGATCAATACTCTTAACTGTTTATGAAGACACAAACTTGAGTTTGAATTCTCTTGAAGGGTCCTTACCAGTTGGACTTGGTCAACTTCCTGTTATATGAATGTGAGTACAATTTCAAATATTTTGAGTGATTATCAATTCAACGAGAATTACACCTAATAAATGCAACTTTAAATGTTAGTCAATTTCAAATTTATAAATATTTAAATTTATATTTATATTGAAGGTTCTCATCGCTCCAAAATGCCTCCCAAAACTTATAAATATTGCTCTGAAATTAAGTCAGGTCAATGGTCTTTTATTTCACATAATTTCAAATGTTAGTCAATTTTAAATTTCAGAGCAATATTCACTTTGTCAGGACACATGTATACAAAGTCAAGTCACATGTATACTATGTCAGGTCAATGGTCTTTTATTTCACATAATTTCAAATGTTAGTCAATTTTAAATTTCAGAGCAATATTTACTTTGTCAGGACACATTTATACAAAGTCAAGTCACATGATTTACACCACCACAGAACTAGCAGCAAATTGCTCAGCCGCAGCACCACAGGCTACCACAAGAGACAACATGTCACGCAAATCATTCTGCAGCTGATGAACTAGCAGCAAATTGCGAGGGATTGAACTCTATGGATTCGACATCGACGGGTTTGATGAAATCGGAGCTATCAACGATGGCACGATGCTCGGTGTACTTGCCATTGTAAGCGTACACTTCCAACTCGCCCCACGGAGTAGGAGCGACTTCGCCTGTAAAATCGAACCATCTTGGGGTGAACTTTTCGCCTTTGGCTTCTCGGTCTCTCTTTTCAGCTCTTTGCCTCTCCTCCAGCCTGGGCAAAGCAAACATGATGTGATCTCAGAAAAGATTTTGACCCAGAATCCATAAACAAGTGATGGATCCATCAAGTTACCTGCTCTTCTCAGCACCGGCTTTTGAAAGGTCGCCCTTTTCGAGTGCGTATCTATCAGGGTGTAGACGAGAATCTGATGGAAGCAACTTCTTGGGTGCAGTATCAAAGCTATTTATCTTATGAGCAAAATGTATGTACTGAAACTTGTCATTTTCTGGGACATTGGCAACTCTCCAAACCTACAAAACATCCACCAAGATTTGCAACTAATAAATCTGCATTTATTAGTTGTGATTCTCGTTGAATTGATAATCACTAAAAATATTTACGTGTTTTCAAAAGAAAACTTCATAAAAGAAACACAAACTTTGGGATGAATAGAGTCGACTCCCTTCTTGTAAACACTTTGACTTGAAATTCTCTACACTCTTCAGTGCCGCTCTTAGAGTCGACTCCTTTCTTGTACACATTTGTGATATAACAGAATATTGACTTGACTTCGTATAAATGTGGTCTGATTTCGTACACATGTGGTCCGATAAAGTACATAATACTCTGAAGTTTTAAAGTACCTTGTTCATTGCCTATATACATCACCACCAAGCCATGTTCGACGCCAAGAAAAACACATATCGATTCATTAAATTCAAAATCTGACCACACCATCGTCTTCGTCATGCTCAAGTTACATAAACCCGACTCTTGAATCATTTAAAATCACCTCCGAATGACATCGAATCACCTTCGTATCGGCCCGCGTTGTGCATAGAAAATCGGTAACTATTCCACTTTGAAGCTCTTTTTCAACGTCGTTGTTACATAGTAAAGAATTGTGTACTTTATCAGACCACATTTGTACGAAGTCAGGCCATATTTATACGTAGTCAGGTCAATGCTCTGTTATATCAGAAAATTTCAAATGTTAGCCCATTTCAAAGTTCATAGCAATATTCACTTTGTTAGACCACATTTGTACATAGTCAGGTCATTACTCTGTTATATTAACGAACATTGGTTGATTTCGTAACTATCAATAGAACCTTGTTTGATAGTGGTTAGTCCCATTAAACAAGTACTAGCTCATTCAAATGCCTTGTTAAGGAAATGTGAAAATGACCCATGTTTCACAATCATGTCTCATTTAACAAGTACTAGCTCATTTAAAAACCATTTATGTACCCACATTACACCTATAAAGATGAGAAGCTGTTTACAACAAATATGTTTTTGAAATAAAAATTCCATATGCTTCTCTTACAGACTAAAAAAATGTATATAAATATTATTTTTTGTCATATATAAGTATATAACTATTAGTTTTACTGCATCTGTCTGTGTAGAGCATACCATGTTGTCAAAGCAATGCCCATTAGTCACATTGCATCTACCGCCACCCGAAACTTTCACCTGACATGAAAAAATATAAGAAAGCCAAACACAAGTATTTACAGTGGTAGTGAACTAGTGTACTGAAGCTTCAGTTCCTTTTTGGTAGAAAACACAAGTATTTACAGTGGTAGTGAACTAGTGTACTGAAAGCCAAACACAACTTCATCAGAATTCTCTTCTCCTAGTTCCCCTCAAATTCATCATCTATTCTCAAGTAGCCACATTTGATTGAACTAAAGAAAATACCAATTTGAGGCATGGCAACTGGAAACTGATCAAGTGAAGTGGGAGAGGAGGAGACTTACATGGTGAGTAGCACCAACAGAATGCTTTAAGGCCTGACCAGTGGCTTTATTGATCAGAGCGAAGGCGGGGAATCCATCCTAGTCCTTCACTTTCGTGCTGAATTTCTCATCTTTCACCCAGTGCTTCAATTGCAACAATCATCAGAGATCAAACACCGATATTAAATTTTAGTTTCTTAATTTCACTTTCCGGACAAAATTAGGGGTTTTTGGAAGTGTTCGATAAAAAATGCACATAGAAAACCCTAAGCATAAACCCCTCCGCTTGTGGCAACGACGACACCGAGATGGCAACGGCGACACCGAGAATCAATGTGCAGAGGAGAGCGAGACCGAGACGAACGGCGACATCGAGAGCGAGACCGAGACGAACGGCGACATCGAGAAGGAAAGGGAGTTGGTTCCGCTCCAACAATTGGTTCTGATCCAGCAGTTGCATCGTCTCTACTTCGCGGTCGGATTGAAGCTACAATTTCCTGGCTTTGTCAGATTGTTTGAAACAGATTCAATATCTGATTTGTGGAATTTGCCTCAAGATCATCATTTCCGTCATCGCCGGAGTGCTCCAGAGGTTGATGGAGATCACTCTTGCTCAGATAATCACCCGAGCCGCAAGAATATCCTCTGGTAATGTCGTCTTCTGCCACGACCGCTCCAGGTGCACTGATTTGGGAGGAAGAAGGCGGAGGCGGCGCCCATAGAGGGAGGATGAGATCAGAGACAAATTAAGCTTGTGAATTTTGGGCGTTTGGGAGGAAGAAGGTGAAAGGTGGTCTCTGACGACCATGGACAGGAAGGTAAAAGGCGGTCTCTAGCGTTTGGGAGGAAGAAGGTGAAAGGTGTCCATGGAAGGAGATCAAAGGCAATATTAGCGAGGTCTCTGTAAACCAGCCCAGCAGAGAAGAAGACTTAAGAAATACTTAGTTATAGTTAAAAGTATAATTTTTACAAAAGAAAAGGTAAACGAAAAAATGATTTTATCTTTTTTGTTTTAAAAAGTTTTATAGCTTTTTGATATTCTTGCAATTCTTTTCAAAACATGGCATTTTTGCAAACCGGCTTTGAAAATCTGATAGTTTTTGCTAATAATTCTTTATTTATTGTGGAAGCAAAAGAGGATTGATTATGCTGATAGAACTTTCATTTTTCAGGCAACAACATGGAAATTTACTTACAACAAAATTATACAATCCTGATACACAGGGGCGGACGTAAGATTTTAGTCCAGTGGGAGCTAAAATTTTAAAGAGAAAAATATACCGTTTATCTTAAATAAATCCTTAATTTCAAAATCTATCATTTATTTATGTCTAATGTCTACCTTATATAGACAACTTTAATTTCAAACAACAAACACTATATTTGAACCCCAAATGAAATTTTATTTAAAAATGATTAGAAATTACACAAATATAAAATAAATTTCATCATTACTTACTACTTTCACTGTGTAATTTCAACAACCTTGTATAAAAATTAATTTTAAAATTTACAAATCTCTAAACCCTAAATTTTAAAAAATTTAACACAAATAAGGGTAGATATAAAGAAAGTATTACATTTTTATTGAATAATTTGTATGCAAATTTGGATAAATTGTGTTTCATTTGTAATTTTAGGATTATGCATAACAAATCCTATATAAAAATTATATTAAAAAATTTTAAAATATATATATTATTTTGAAAACTTTTAAAGAATTTTTTAAAAAAAATAATTAAAGAAATGTTTAAAAAAATCCAAAAAAAATATATATTTTTAAATCCTAGTGGGGGCTGTATTCCCCACTGGGCCCCACCTCTGTCCGCCATTGCTGATACATAGTCAATTAGTCATGCATGTTCAGAGACTCGGAGGGTAAGAAAAACAGAGCAATATGAAGGATGTGTTAAAGTTCTGAGTAACGAGAATGTGACACTATGCTCACACAATAACTTTTTCATGTTTAATAATATATTTTTTAATCATTAATTTAACTTTTATTAAAAGGATTTATCGTTTCTACTTTAAGAAATAGTTTTGAAATTATTTCCAAACTTAATTTTTTAGCATATGCTCGTGGACACACACTAGAATAACCGAATCTTATATACTAATATTGTTTAATTCTATTTTTTCAATATGGAATAGCTTTATTCTTCAAGGTATAGAGTTGAGTTGGTACAGATTTCACTTCCCAAACTACATATATTTCGAATTCAAGTTTTATTAATATAGCGTTTTTATGTTTATAAAAGGCATGTACTTATATTATTATATATACATGGAGAAAGATTCGAATATAAAATTACGAATATCATAATTAATTAATAGTTGGACTTGACTAATTAAGACTCTTGCATAGCACTGGTTTAGGAAGAGGACATGGACATATTGTGCATGTTAGGCTACACGGCCTACACCGACCGGTTCAATCGAGTAGCTTCATGTTCATACTTCAATTACTTATGATAAGGTGATTTTGAGTTATAGAACGACTGATATTTAATTTAAAATTTCGTATTAGGTGATGAGGTTAGATCATTTGGCCATAAAGGTAATAATATATTTTTTTTTGAAAAAAGGTCAAAAGCGCTCAGCCAAACATATAAAATAAATAGGAACGTGCATTAAGTCAACCACTAAGTTCACCCAGAATCTCCTTTCAAAAAAAAAAAAAGTTCACCCTGAATCTACCCCAAATGCGTATTTGACAAACACTTTTGACAAAAGAATCACATACTTCGTAGTTGGCACTATAATTAAGCATTTTTTTTGTGAGCCGATAATTAAGCATTCGTGAATGGAGCAGTTTGCCTAATAAAGTAATTAACCTTAGCACTAGAAATTGCTTTCCCAACCACTCTTTCATTAATTACTTTATGAAAACAACTCTGAATTCAGTGAGAGCTTTCTACTATGTACTAGTGATATGAAACTATGAAAGTCTAATATGCCAAATAAATTAAAAAAGTACAATCTTGTGAAACATAAGAAAGTGTTTGATTTATTTTACAAAAATGTTTGTTTGCATGAAGTCTTCTCAACTTAAGTAATACATATAATATGACTTATTTAATTATAAGTCTACGGGTTCGATTTCTCCTTTTTCCATTCTAACAACTTATTATCTTCTATGAACAAGAGTAGTTGATTTTACTTTGTGTTGAATTTTTGAAACGACTTTAATATCCTGTGAAAGTCCATGAGTTCATTGATCAAGGGTTGTGCAGACACGAGCGTATAGCGTAGATATGCCAATTTATAAGTCTAATGAAGTTTCATCCTAAAATCAATTGACAATAGAAAGAGTAGCTCATCAAGCTTATATACTAGGAAAATTATGTCCCAACTTTAAATTTGAGAAGTTATATTCCAACACGCTGACAATTGACCTGACCCAGTTGACACTTGGACAAATGGGTATGGGTTGACATTTTAAGCTCTTTATAACTAGACCCAATCAACTCAAGAAAGGGATCCAAGACAGAACCAACTCTGATATCATGTGAAAGTCCGTGGGCCCATTGATCGGGGGTCGTGCGTACACGAGCGCATAAGCGCACATAAGCTCACTACATAAGCCCAATAAGATTCCATCTTATAACCAATTGGCAATAGAATAAGTAATCTATCAAGCTTATATACTAGGCAAATTGTGTCCCAACTTTAAATATAGAAAGTTATATTCCAACAACTTGTGCTTGTACTTTGTGACTATATATAACTTTCTTCCCCACACTCATATGCTCCCTATAACGTTAGATGTGAAAAAGAGAGAGGATAAAGGCTATCATGCACCCTTCAATTGCAAATGTTTTGGTTAATTATTCTTCTTTCCTTTGTTTTTTTTAAAGGGAATTCTTTCTCTTAATATACCTTTTTTTGAATAAATTACACAAAATCCCCCAATTTTGAAATTTTATTTTCAAAAAATCTTTCACAATCCTTTTATCACCTAAATATAATTAAAATGTTAAAATTAATACTTTATTCCAAAATACTTCGGTTATTTAATTTTCTAACAAGGTTAATTTCGATACACAAAGTGGTAGATAAGAACTTTTTAGTTGGCTTTTAAATGGTGAAAACATATATGGGTATTTTCTTAAAAAAATAAAGTCAAAAGATTGGACAATTTTCTATAATGTTCCTTTACATGATCAAGTGGTTTGGTGAAAATCTCCTAAATACTTGAAAAAATTTGTATTAAATTTGCCCATTTTGATACTATATTAGTTCATTTATATTTTTCCTTCTAGTATTTTAATATTGTTCACAAATAATTGTCTTTTCTTATATAAATTTTTGGCCAAAATCTTCTAATTTAAACCTTTATATTTGATAAAAAAAGAAACTAAATTTAGACTATTTTTATTATTAATGCAAAGGTCAAGAATCCTCCCGCCTCCAAGTGCTCAACTCAATTGGCATCTCTTCTTAATTTTGTATTCGCATTAGTTTTCTAGTTCAATTGCTCTTCTTATAATTTTAAGCTATTCTCTAAACTCTCTATCTCTATGTAGACCTATACAAGTCTGGGCTAGCCCGATCGACCCGGACCGTCCGCCCGGTTAACAAATCGGGCCCGGACAGTAATATTGGCCCGGTCGGGCCAGGCCGGACCAGCCCGGAACAGTATCGGGCCGGACATGGACAGCCCTCCCGGCCTGACCGGACCTAGAAGCCCGGCCCGGTATCCGGTACTGTTTATATAATTAATATTTTTATAATTATATATATATTTATAATTTTATATAAATATATTTATAATTATATATATTTATAATTAATGTTTATAATTTTATATATATATATATTTATAATTATATATATATTTATTTATAATTTTACCGGACTGGGCCAGCCCGCCGGATAACCCGGCCCGGTTGACCGGGCCGGGCAAAAAAATAGAAAAAACCCGGCCCGAGCCCGGATTTGTATAGTCTATCTCTATGTAACTTTTTCTCACTATTTATTACGTTTACCAAAGTTAAAAAAGAAGAAATTGAGCATTTATTTGAGTGTACATACTTCTTACTCATGTCTGTCAAATTTTAAGAAGACAAACAAAGTAAAGAAACCCAAAACATGAAATGAAAGCATGGTAGGCTAAGTCACTCGTATCACCTAAATTATATGTATGCAAAGCTCTTGGCATTGTATAACCTGCCTGCCGGCAAGATAAAGTATACAAACACAATTAATTGGAATATACCAATTGAGAATCAATTTTCATGACTAATCAGTTTTTTTGGCTAAATTTTCAGGATTAATCTTAGGTCATGTCTTACCTAATTCTGAAATTACCCCTTTTTGAGTATAGATTGAACTGAGCTACGTCAATTTTTCAGGATTAATCTTAGATCATATGCTTTGACAAATAACTACGTACAAAAGATTGTTGAGGGAATTTCGGACTTTAGCTCTATTCTAGACGAATCACCTTATATTTTCTATATACGTATATATTCAAAAAAAATTCATAGAGAGTTATCATCAACGAGGAGCCGTTATCTCAAAGTTTGAGAGATTTGTTGCGACATAGGTTTGACTTTTGAAATAATACAAAAAGAAGCTTCAAACATACAAACAAAATAATTAAACGAATTCACGTTTGGCATATATATGCACATGACACAAACGTTGACATGGGATAACATTATTAGATTTTGGAGATATGGGTGTCGCGCGATTCGATCGATCAACGTTTAACAGAAGAGAACAATTAGTCCACGGCTTCTATTTGACCCGAGTGGATGTTTGTGGATAGTCAACCCCGCATGGACCACGTCAGTGGGCTCCATTAGTGGTTGCCACGTGTGTGGACCCATTTGGTGGGTACGGTGTATATATAAGCGCGTGGGATTCTACAATTATACTGTACTTCATATAGTGAGCCTATGGATTATTATATATGATCAGTGAGTTAACTTGATGTGAGAAGCTAACCTAGGAAGAAAAATGACGATGATTATGGAGCGTTGAATGTATTGGATTGGACGGTGGGGAGGGGACATGTCAGGGAGCATTTAACGACTATTTCATTAATGGCGAAGTTGTAATATTGTTGTCACTGTTTTATTAATTCCATTTTCGTAAATTTTTTAAGATTAGGTTTGTTATTTTGGATGCAGTGAATTCAGAGATCTTGTTCTTCTTCCAATCTTTGCTCGCTTAGTCAATTCTGTCTCATTTCCTTTTTCATGGTAGATTGTTGCTTCTATGTTTGAGTTTGAAGAATCTCGCTCAATTGATTTGCTGTTTTTGTGTAAGTTATTGTTTCTCATGTCTTGTTCTTATTATTTCGCACTTTGTTTGGAGTTCTGATATTCTTCTTCTTCGTTCTCGATTTAGGTTTTTGAAGTTCTTTGTTTTGTCGAAGATTGTGTTCAGTGAAGACTTATTTGGTTGAAGATCTGTGCTCATATCGCTGTGAAATTGCAATGGAAATTGGTTTGGCTATATTCTTTCGTTTCTCGTTTGTTTTTTTGTATGATTTTGTTGATGATGTTTCTGTTATGAGATTGGATCCGTCTTTGTTGTTGTGTTGAAGTTGTTTGCTTTTGTGCTTTTTTAAGTCGTAGTATTATTGTTGTACAATACGCATACGTATTTGAACTATTTTATGTTTTATTTGAATTTCACGTGTTCTATATGATTCTTTGAAGTTGAGTTTGAAGTCTATTACAATTAAACGATTCACAATTGTTTTTTAACTATATGTTGATATCGTTGCACAAATTACGTAGTTGAACAATTAAGAGTTGTTTTTGAACAATATGGTGATACAATTGAACCTTTCAGGTAGATAATTTGTTAAGTGACATGTCGTCAACGTTATTGAAGTTTTATTATATTTTAATTATATTTGAGTAATTTGTTTCACAGATACTAGTAGTTTGTGATAATGCTTCAAGCTCTATGAGATGTAATGATGTTAATGTCACTGATGTTGTTGCATAGTACTCTCCTAATAATAGTACCATATATTGGATCCCAAATTGTTCAACTGAATCAAATCCTTTTGTTGGCCAACAGTTTGGCACTCTAAATGATGCCGTTTCTTTTTACAAAAGTTATGCCGATTCATCTGGTATGAGGTTCGTCACAACACGGTGCACAAGTCTTGGGTTATGTAGTGAGCTGGTTACAAATTGGTAAGAACAACACCGAGAAGCGTAGACGTGTTACTAATCGTGTTGGTTGCACTGCAAAAATCATATTGAAGTTTATTGGTGATGGTCGATATGTTGTCAAAACATTTGAGGATCGTCACACACATACATTTGTGAAGAAGATTTATAGGCACATTTTGAGATCGAACCAGATCCCGAATGCTGCGAATCAAAAGTTTGTGATGAGCTGTGCGAAGGCAAATATGGGTTCGGTTAAGAGTTATCGAATTTACAAACAGTTGGTTGGAGGCTATTCAAACATTGATGCTCCGTCGTCAGACTTCAAAAATGTGAGAGGAACTTGTTGCCTTTTATTGGAGGTGGTGATGCTCAAATGATTATTGACAAATTCTTCCAGAAAAAGGAGATATGTTTAACTTTCTACTTTGACTATGATGTTGACAGTGCAGATTAGTTGACACGGTTTTT